>LR990854.1:13357300-14557300 GCA_905163395.2 Endotricha flammealis | reverse complement strand
AGACGCTTAATGCTAGAAAGCTGTAATTTGGTGTGTACACATATTAACAATGCCAACAAATGCTGGAACAAAATTTTGAAAAATATTTTTTTTGTGGTGCCTCCCTTACATGTAAAGTGAAAAATTTTTTTTTTTCGCACCGACCCCATGTTGTGGGTTATCGTTAGACAGGTCTCTTAAAAACATTGTATGGAAAGATTATTTTCCGATACAATGATCCGTTTGCGAATTATTTACATTTAACGTGTCAATTTTCGTTTTGCACGGTGGTCCCCGCCCCCCTCTATCTACGAAAGTCTTGTGTTTAGAAATTTGAAAAAGTTCATGGTAGTAGTCCATATAGTGAACCTACAAGGAAAACTATAACGGTTAAGTAGGCACTACTAGTTACGGAGTAATAGCCGACGAACTTTTGAAGTAAAATTTGTTTGACGAAAACGTACAAATGTCATAGAATATGTACATTGTATATCTGCAAGCAAGAAATGCGTAGCCAATACGGAACCCTACATTGTGCGTGGCCCGACACGGACTTGCCCGGTTTTTTTATTATATTTTGTGTGAGCAAGATGGCTTTTTCAGATTGAAACTTAATTCCGAGATTAGGCCCGTAGATATGTCAAAAAACGGTAACAAACACATACAGTACAGTACATACATATTACTGTTGGACTGAGTGCGTGCTCAGATATACAAAATCATAACCTTTCCTTGGCTTTGCCATGAAAAATATGTTTTCTTTTGAAACCCTACGAAAGGTCTGAAGGAGGTGTGATTTCGGTAAAATAACACCAATCCATATACTGCACGCGCGCACATTTATATTTTCCTTATTCCATAAATCTCTTGGGTTTTATTACCGAATTTCTGAGCAGGTACACAATAATATCTGGTATTTTTCGAGTCAACAAATGAACAAAAAGTTACTTTGTATTGTTAGTGTCGGAGTTTTGTATTTTACTGGAAACTCGATATGGTAAAATTCTGCCTGTTTCAGCGGTTACGAGTTCGATATCGGAATAAATCAAGAGTAGTTATCGACATATTATTATAGGGTCTATTCTCGTACCTAATAAAACAGTCAAAATCTCAATCTTAAAGATTAGCTTGAGATTAAAAGATAGATAGATAGAATAGATAGAATATACTTTATTTGCAATACACATCCAACAGCACAAATAAATATTACATTAAAATCTTACATACTAGTGTATTAGCAACAAGGCGGCCTTATTGCTAAAAGCAATCTTTTCAAGGACTAGATAATTCTTTTAAAAGACTAGATTTTAACTGTTCCTCTTACGAGAAGCGATCTGCTGATCGAAAATGATTGCATTTTACACGTGCAATTTTTAGACCTGCGATGTGTTTGTGTGATTTCGTGCGGCGAACTGCGTTTTTGCTTTGGTTACCCTAATTAAGCAATTAGGTATCTTATTTAGTTTAGGGTAGCCAAAATAGGGTACCAAAGCAAAAACATTTCGTAAGTTCTTGCTATGTGTCGTGCAAGTTAGTAGATTTTTGGTTATTCCCCTTGTCATGTCCTTCCTTACCCCCATGGAGTTCGATATATATATTTTTTTCTTTTATTTTATTTCTCTATATTAGGAACAATAGGTAGGTAATTTCTCATTAACCTGACGGTGTTAACAACTTTTAATTCAGGATTTCTATGGGAAAAATGGAGATATATGAATAAAAAGATATATCATATGTTCTTCAGACCCGGAATTCAGAGACGGAAGAGCGACTTCACGTTCCGCTAACCAGGCCATCACAAATACAGCTGTTTAATTATATATGTAGCTTTCATTATAGCTCTTGTTACGCCACAGTTCTGACCCACCGAACGGTAGTGTTCAGAATATCATAATTTACAATAACCGTTATTTTTCATCCCACTCACACATTAGTAACGGCTCGTAGGGAAAAACGGGATAGAACATAAAGATCGCCAGCATCTTTCATGCGGAAACTTTTTTGCTATCTCACGTACTGTTGTGATTTATTTGAAATGTTCCAAGAAAATTAAAACATAGGTAAGTAATTAAATTATTAATGAAAATAAAAAATATTGATAGCACCATCTATATTTATTTAACTATTAATAGCACCATCTATATTTATTTAACTAAGTAGGGCTAATGAGTTATTTAGTTTTTAAAAGTATTATACTAAACAAATTTACAAAAAATATTACATTCGATTTAAGGTTTCTTTGCTCTTCTGTAAAACACGGACTATTATTTACTCCCAATAGTTTAGCTGTCTAGCCTCAAAAACTTAAATAAAAAGTAACTATACATAATCCAAAAACGTATGAATATTATACCAAAAATTATTGCAAGTCGAAATAATAAACACGTACACTATCGTACGTAATATGTATGATGTTACACTAAACTTTGTTCTAACAATGTAAGAAAACATCGTAGCAAATCTCGCACGTACAAGAAATTAGATTCGAAATACTTGTATACCTTAACTTTATAAAGGACTTATTTACGTTAGTTGTGACAACAGTTATATGATATTTATATCTTGATGAAAACTATAACAATTTATGAACTAGCGAAATCCGAGCTTCGTTTGCGCGTAATACGTACAGTCAATTGCAGGTCGACCTTTACATATTAGACTTTGTACCATTCATAAGTTCTATGTCATAAGAGCCAAAATTGTACTGCAAAAGTAAGCTCAACGTGCTCCTGACTGTACGTCATACAACACACGCTCCAATTTTCAGGTATCTACGATCAGCAGTTCAGACTATGCGTTGATCTATCAGTCAGTCATTCAGGATATAGCATTTTATATAACAACAAATATTCATAAAAAATTAAAACATTAAAACATTTTAAAGATGGTCGCGTACTACGCGGTTTCAGAGGAGTTTCCTCCCGCGAACGCTGAGGCTGTGGAATGAGATCTCCGCCGAGGTCTTTCCTTTAGACTATAATATGGGGTTCTTCAAAAAGGGCATTAAAAGATTTTTACAGGGTCGGCAACGCGCGAGTGATGCTCCCGGTGTTGCATAGGCTGCGGTGACCGCTCACCATCAGGCGGACCGTAAGCTTGTTTGCCACCTTTGTGGTATAAAAAAAAAGTTTAATTTTGCTTAAAAAAAAGGCTTCGTTTAAAAAGGAAATATTCATATATGCCATCAAGGTGATATTGATTGACGACATTGTTAATTGTTCACATCGTCAATCACAAGAATCACACTTATCCACGACCAATGGCTCCGACGAATAAACGAACGAGAATTCTTACATGAAAAACAAAAAGGATACCGGTATCTTTATATACTACTAGTTACGTCCTTTTTCCTTTTCGTGTAAGAGCTTTTTCATGCAATGTTTATTCGATTTATCAAGCGGTGTAGAGTCAAAATAAATAACACAAAAGACGATAATTGACCATTTTAAATAATTTGAGTATTATAAATACTCCGGTTTTATTATAAATACTACGGTTTGTTTAATTGAAAAATATAACTTTCGCTTTAAGGTCGAAATGCCTGTATGTACCTATTTCGAACATAATTTCTTGAATGTGCAAGATTCTCCTCTGTGATAAGTATCTATTTTCTATCATCCATTTTCACGATAGTTACAAGGCATAGGCTGGCTTCCTGCCCTGTAATCTGTCACATATGAAAAGTGTGGGCGTAACATCCGTTCCTTCCGATGGCGACGTTTTCCATTGGGAAAGCAGCAGCTCGTGTAATTAGTGGAAACGAGAGCGAAGCGATTTCCGAGACGGATCGCGCAACAATTAGTCCGAATATATTGTAGTGAAAGGCATAAGATACTAGCGGTTGTCTTTAGTAGGCCTACTCTGTAATTCAGAGCAGGGGGGTTACGACAATGTGTTATAACAATTTATAAACTATCGAATAAATGAGATGTCGCCTTACATCATGTAGTGTGTTATTTCGCTCACTCACTCATTTTTTGACTGCTATAAGACGTCATGGTAAGGGGGCAGAGGTTTAAAAACGAATTGGTTTAAGTTCAAATTACAATCGCGTTTTGAGCACTTTATTAACGGGGCTTGAACGTGCTTCTATACTTGTTTTTACACCCGACGACGCGACGTTTCGACAGATGCATCTGCCGTAGTGAGATTTATAAAGTCACCAGTCTCCCCGTAACCACGGCAGATGCAACTCTGCATCTTGGACAAAAGTCTGCCTTGATTGCAGCAGAACCTATTATATATTTTTTTATTGTAAAAGAGGCAAACAAGCGTGTCACCTTATGTAATTTGTATTAATTTAATGAATCTAGGTAAAACGTCAGTATATATCTATATATATATACTGACTGACATATTGTATCTATATACAATACAACATATTTTTATTCAAATAGGCCTATTACAAGCTCTTTCAAATATTAATAGAAATATGATATCTGTGCAAAACTTTAGTGCAAATTAGAGAGCTCCACTTGGGGGGGTTGGGAGGGTTGGCAACGCGTGAGTGATACCCCCGGCATTGCTTACGTCTATAGGCTACGGTGACGGCTTACCATCAGGCCGACCGTATGCTTGTTTGCCACCTGTGTGGTATAAAAAAAAAAAAAAAAAAAAAATGTTTTCGAAGTTACCTTGTGTGTTACTTAAGTTGTACTTAAGTTGAAATTCAGGAAAGTGAACTTCTTCACACGGCCTAAACGTATAATAAAGATGTCAAAGTTTACATGGTAACTGCAGATGTTTTCTTAGAGGATCTCTTCAAGTTTGTTAAATGTCTCTTGGAAAATTCACGCTGTTATAACATAATTAAAACTTAACCGTTCTCAACTTGCTACAATTGGAATTTTTATATATTT
The DNA here is from genome assembly GCA_905163395.2 of Endotricha flammealis. NCBI lineage: Eukaryota > Metazoa > Arthropoda > Insecta > Lepidoptera > Pyralidae > Endotricha > Endotricha flammealis. Next base: position 14,552,462 of record LR990854.1, on the reverse strand, counting down.
TTTTCTTCTTAAATTTTCATATTTGTTTCCAATTCTGTGGTAATTAACTCATTTAACGAACCTCCCTGAAAATATCGTTTTATGGTTCATTGTATTCGCTGCATCTCCAACCGGCAGAAGTGGTAGCAGCTCGCTGAGAAAGTAACCCTCGGGAAAGTGTACGACGCAATTACGATTTCCCCGTGTACCTTTTTGAGCACTATGAAGAGTGCCCGTTTAAAAAACTCTTACTTTCCGTCGTCGATCAAATCGCAAGAGAGCAAGCGGCATATCCACTTTTAACTTTTTAAGTATATTTTTTTTTTACGTACATTATAGACCACACACCCAAACGTTATCGCCTACAACTTGAGCCAATTAACAATAAATGTAAGGCGGGCGCGCGCGCGTCTGCGCGTGCGACGCTACGCTTCACATTCGCGTCGCGGACCGCCCGAACACAACGCGGTTAAGTAAAAGCACCTCACACCCCGTAAGACCCAGTTACCCTAGCCAACCCAGTCCCATCTCTCCCAGTGACGCGCGTGCTTTGTTTTTGGGGGTGTTGGGGTGGAGTGTAGTGACGGTGTGTGGAGTGGCATGGGGTAGCGATGGGAGCAGGCCATAGCGCGGAGGGTGAGGGCGGCGCGTACGCCAGCGACCCGCCGGCTCACAACCGCCGCAAGACTCATAGTAGGAGAAGAAGGTAAGATTTAATTATAAATATTAATTAATAGTAATTTTGAAAGCACTAAAACTTGTGAAATTATATCTTAAGGCAGTGACATCAATATTATTAAGCGTAGAATGCGTCGAAAACAACCAATTATTCTAACCACTCGAGCATAAAAGTTCACAATCATTGATTTTATTAAATGTATTTAGAAGTTGTTCGTGTCTATAAATACTTTATCGTAAGATATCACCAATCATCGGTAATTCTAAAACATGCGAGTAATCACGAGGAATTTTTATCTTCTCGTTACACTAATGAAAATAAGTTTAAATACTACGTAGACAAGTACAAAAAAAATAAAGGATCAAGTCTATTGTTTGCGCAGACCTTACAGACCGTTCAGCAATACTTCCTACTCCGACTATCTTCTTTCTGATTAAATTTGTTGTAAGTTCCAAGACAATTGTAGTTTCTCCCCGGGAACGTCAATAAGCTTCATCGCTTATTTTTAATCTGAGGTCGCCGTTGTTGATCCTGGCTACACAGGAGACACATCGATGGGAATGTGTGGTGAGCTTGTTCCGAGACCGCTCTGAAAGAAAACATTCGTTTGCATAATTGAGGACCGTAATCTGCTTGTGAGTATGCAACTGGGTCCAGCTGCATATTAGTTTGAAGGGAGGAAGGAAGATATGGAACCATTTGCGTTACTTCACAATCCCCCTAATTCTCGTAACAAAAACAGATTCAATCTCTATTCAAACTCACGCGCTGTCCCGTTCAACTCCTATTTGTTATGAGTGACACAGCGATTGAGTCTGAATCGAGATTGAATTTGTTGAAATAGCTACTTACACAATAAACTTTATATTCAACCTGACTATTGTTTCATATCAAGATATACTGATATTCTATCAATAATCTCCGAAGTTCAATTGAAATTCTACCAGTACATTATGTTAGGTAACTTGTTGCATGGTAACATCTTGCCGCAACCCTTCATTTACATACAAAGTTACTATCAAACTATCTGCGTACTTGCTAATGGGCGAACAGCAGTTACAGTTACATATTGTTGAATTTATGAAATTAAAACCTTGAATTTAAACTTAGATTACATTACTTTTACTATTTTATTGCAATGGAAGTGTTTGCTAATCATATTTTGCGGAAACCGAAAAATATGTAAACATTACGCTGTGTTAACTTTATTAAGTTATTTTATAACTACTAAGGTGGTAAACAAGTGTATTATAATGATCCGTTTAAAAGTATACCTCGACTTCACGATGATTTTTCGACCACCCACTTTTATTTATACTTTAATGCCCGAATGAGAGTACAATTGGCTTACGTAAAATGCAAAAATGAGATAAGTAACCATTTTTGCACTGTAGGTAAGTGCAAAAATGGTTACTTATCTCATTTTTGCACTGTACAATCTAAAGGGATACTCTACCAGTCAGTTACATTAAATTTGTTGATGGTTATACTCATTGACTACACAAAAAAATTCTTGCAATAAGATTATTTTTAAAAAGGTTTTTATTTTATTATTTTGATCACAATACAAAGTGATGGTGACAATAGGCGGACTTAAATCTAACTGAACCAGTAAACCATTTGGAAGTGCTGAATTTCACGAATGCGGCTATGTTTATGTTAGACACCCTGTTAGCTTGAGGACTGAAATAAAGGCTCACCTTCGCAATAGCGTTTCAAAAAGCCCATTCACGTAAGCTAAGTGTTTATTTACAAACATGAAACAATTTATTGTAAAATACCTTCATAATTTATTCATTATAGACCGGATAGAAGACGGCCTTGACAACAAAGTCTGTCTAAATTCATTACAAAATAAATCTCCTTCATCTTTGTTCAAAAAATTCAAAGATATAACACGAATTAGACTTAAAATTTGAGTTTCAACAAACCATATTAAGAATTATGTCTTGGATTAAGCATCTATAGATACCCTGCACACATTCCAATTTAATTAGCACAAGTTTTCAAGTAAAATTCAACAATTTGTGTTCAAATTAGCTTGCCATACCTTATTGTGGTAACATAATTTTGTGTTTATTATCGCAATAACTGATTTATATTCGACTCATGTTTATCTATACTAATATTATAAAGAGGAAAGATTTGATTGTTTGTTTGTTTGTTTGAAATGAATAGGCTCCGAAACTACTGGACCGATCCAAAAATCCTTTCACCAGTAGAAAGCTACATTATCAGGGAGTGACATAGGCTATAGCTTTTTCCGAAATTCAATGTGGTTCCCACGGGAACGGGTCCGGAACTTCACGCGGACAAAGTCGCGGGCAAAAAAGCTAGTTTTATATAAAATTTAAATTAGACCATTGTTGTACTATTTATTACACTGTGCTATTGTGCTAGCTTATGTGCCAGGTATATTGGAATAGATTTTATAGGTGTTCATATTTTTTTCACGGTATGAAAATTTTAAGACTCCTCGTTGTTTATGCTTTTGAATTGTTTTGTTAAACCGCAATGCCTTTGAAATAATTGTTGAAGCTCTGTTTTTCACGTTGTTGGTTTATTCGTACAGAATAGATATAAATTTATGGAGGCTTCCAAAATAACAATACGTTGGCTACGCTCCAAACTTATAAGCATTGTGAAACCATGGTACATGTAGAACATTTTTGGACAACCATTTTAGCATGAGATATCACTGTAGTTCGTATTATGAAAAAAATACTGTTTTTCATAAAACTATTCATATTAAATCATATTATTGAAAACAATATTTTATAAGATAGGTCCACTAGAAATAGTTTGATAGCCTAGTTGGCGCATTGGTAGTGAACCTCTACGTTTGGCACAAGAGAGCACGGGTTCGATCCTCGCACGTAGCAAACATTTGAGATGGCATTTGTTTTTGTCTCGACTCTGGGTCTTCTATGTAATAAAGTATTTATTTACAATGATACACCCATTGTTTGGTAACCATAACACAAGTGGGTCAAGCCCAGCTTACTTTGGGACCAAATGGCGCTGTGTGAATGGTGTAGAATATATTTTTATTTTAAGATTTTAAAGTTAACAACACGCTAAATTTCAAATTTTCGTTTGACAATAACAGAATGAAATTTAATGAATCCATTAACTTAAAATACTTTTTATACAATTCACAGATTGTCAAATAAAACGAAAATGTAAAACCAATCTAAAATAGTCAAGTGTCTTTTTTAAAGTACAATCGTATTCTTACAAAGAACTCGCAAAAAGAAGTTCTGTGAATGCGAATCGCTCGTTTGTTCAAATAGTCGTTTCGCTCAATGGGTGGCGAAGTGACGTGTTCACAGGAAATTAATCTTGAATCTAGTCTTAGTCCTAGGTACAATACGAAATTGTGAAGTGATTGGAGTTCTTGGAGGGTTAACGACCTTAATTTTAAGTGTTAACCTTGTGTTATCAACTAGTTTGATACTTGTTACAACACAAAGAGATTTAGGTACTTTTAGACAATTTAAAATGATAAGTAAATTGTACTTTTCTGTCATCTACAAATATTTACACAATTCGCAAAAGTAAGATTTTAGAGAGCATAGCGGATAATCCGCTCTGCATCTTTCGCAGCCCGTCTGGGGAAGGATCTCCACCTTACAGAAGATCGTAGCCAAATAGCATTGGTCTCGGCCATGTTGTGTTCCTACGGTGAGTAAGGTCTCCAGCCAGAGCTCCTCTTGGGGGGTTGGGAGGGTTGGCAACGCGTGAGTGATACCCCTGGTATTGCAAGCGTCTATAGGGTACGGTGATGCTTACACCATCAGGTATGCTTGTTTGCCAACTTTGTGGCATTAAAAAAAAGGAAGCTAGGTTTAAACCTGCTTGTGTACTAGGCAACGGATCTTCTCTTCTTTCAGCCTGTCATCACCCATTGTTGGGTATAGGCCTCTTCATGGGCTTTCCATAAGGGTCTTGTTCTGGCAGTGCGCATCCAGGATTTTCCTGCGACTTTGGCGATGTCATCAGCCCAGCGCATGGGCTGCCTCCCTATCTTCCGACGACCGGTTCTTGGGCGCCACAGGCAACGGATATATTATTGTAAATAATACTTAAAATACATAGCCAAACTCTAGACGGCTACAATTTGATCACTTGTTCAAAACACCTGCTCATTGAAATAAGCTTGCCTGATAAAATGACACGGAACGATTTTGTGTAATTATTACTTGAAAAATATGCTATTTGTAAATGGTGAAGCAGGTCTTAAAGTTAAAATCTTTAAGAGGAGACTTAATTTTGTTCAAAAGAACTTGGAAACTTCAAGTTATAGTCGGAAGCGGCTCGGCGTTGCGTCGTGGAAATAATCTTACATTTCGTATTCATTGAATAATTTAGTTTAATATGTTAAGTTGAGACTACTAACATCTATAAAGCGGCAAGACCTTGCCGCAAAAGCCTTTAACGCTTTTACAAAAAATAATTTTAATATTTTACACTTGCCTTATGTCCAGAAGTGGACTTCTTGTGGCGGAGATTATAATGATGATGATTTCACCATATTATTAGACAGTTGGTGCCAGTGTACCAGCTAGGGTGGCGGCCGGCGCGCGGCGGCGATAGCCATAGGGTATATCAAAAACCAATGATCCACGGGCCTAGTTTGATGGCATACTGCTCAACCAGCAGCCCGCATTGGACAAGTGTGGTGGAATTTAACGTCCAAACCCCTCTTTCATATCCATGAATATAAGGAAGTCATGAAAGGGGGTAGATAGGACTTTTTCCAGCAGACAGAGGAACAGTTTTTTTAATGTTGCAAAGAAACAGACATCGGACATAGTGCACTTACATACCAATTTCAGGTAGCTACGGCGATTTGTCAGTAGGTACATACCTGAAAATAAAAAGTACTATGTTAGTTTATTTTTAGCTTGCAATATTTTTCAGCAACTGAATTTTAAATGAGTACAACCGAGCGCGTTTAATTTGAATGACAATACATGGTCAGCTTATAAGCTTTACGATAAAAGCTGGTCACTTTATAAGGCCGGTGACTATTAACTTTTATTTAATGTGGAGCCCAAGGGGGTTGTTGCTTCAGTTAGTATTTGGATAGGTTTTAAATTCAGTAATCGTTGATTGCCTGGAAAATTTTGAATGAATTTTATACATGTTAGACTTAGGGCAAAGAGTATAGATACAATTAAACAAATGTGTTCCTCCGACAATATAATAATAAAATTACGTCAGTGTTAAAAATATGTAATACAAATTAATATTGATAACTACTTGTTAAAATAACATTAGCAGTGTTTTGCACTCTGAGCAATGAGCACACTGAGCTATTTGTATCACTGCGAGCATACCCATTTGTATCACTGCGACACACACAACTTTATTATCACCGGGGGGGCAACCATCCGAAACACGTAGTACTGTCAAAAAACACTTTACTAGTTTCAATAAGGTTCAAAACTGGTTAGAATTGAACGAAACGTCAGTCCGTATTTTCGGAATTTCGTTACATGGTACGGGGGTGATAATATCTTACAGACGTTTGTATGGTGTTTGGTTGTGCGAGCAAGATTTTTTTTACGAATTGTTCCTGTTGAACCAACTAGTTGTCCATAATAGTTGGTCCAAGGAAATGGTGGTATCTATGTTGTTTTCTGTTTATATTGTGTCTGTATACATTTTGTAATCCTTTTTTATAAATAACTAGCTGACCCGTGCCCACTTCGTTGGGCATAATGTTAATAATCCTTTTTTAGTACAGGCGTAAGAAACGCTTTCATTCGACCGTTTTTTCTCCGATTCACTTTGCAAAACCGACTACCACATAAAAGCCTTTTTATTTTTCGGTTTTTTATATAACCTATGACACTCAGCAATAATGTGGCTTTCTATTGGAGAAAGAATTTTTAAAATCGGTTCAGTAGATCCCGAGATTACCCCTTACAATTTAACAAACACACAAACTTTACTTCTTTATAATATTAGTATAGAGTATAGATATAGAAGTATAGATGTATGCCTTAGTGGACGCAAATCAAAAATCTATCTTATCCTCAGTTGACACCAATTGTAAGCATGCGATAGAAAAACATCCTCAGTTGACACCAATTGTAAGCATGCGATAGGAAAACAATTACCTGTTCGGTAAATATTTTCCTAGTGCAAGTACCAAAATTATATGTTCAGTTCGAAGGTTGTAGTAAATGACGGTCATTATGATGTTAGGCTTAGACAAGCATTAATCAATGTCGGCTGGTGACACGGGACTCGGAGATCCTATTTGGGTCCATATTCTATTAAGGAATAACGTAACATCCTCCTACAGTTAAGTAGGCATGAGCACAATTGATTTACTTTAGTTTATTGTGTTATAGTTTCTATGTTACTTATATTGGTAACTTGGTAATGTGTATTTTTAGCCTTGTCCACTTAAAGAATAATAATATTTGTTGTCATAAGTTTAAAAAATAGCTTTCAGCTATAAAACAAGGCGGACTTATTATTATAGTTACGAAGCAATAAGGCCGCCTTGCCTTATTGCTAAAAGTATTAAAAATAGTCTGTATGTTTTATTTATCAAACGTTTTTACCTACACTGACCCTCCAAAATGACTTTTTTTTAATGTCATACAGTAGACAAACAAGCAAGCCGGCCACCTGATGGAAAGCGGTCACCGCCGCCTATGGACATCAGTAACACCAGGGCCTACCAATGCGTTGTCCACCAAGGAGGTTGGAGGAAGGGAAGGGAAAGGAGGAGGAAAGAGGGGATAGGGAAGGAGTTGGGCTTCCGGATCCTTCCGGATCTCTCACTCACCGAATGAAACGCATTGCTGCTTCACGTCGATATTCTGTGAGGGTGGTACTTCCCCGGTCGAGCCAGCCTATTTCGTAATGATTGCTCTACCACTCCACGAAGTCTCCTGGTAATTTTTAAGCTATTACATAGCTTTTATCGCGGGCTTTGAGCGCGGCGAACGAATCAAGAAATTCCGTAACGAAAATAAAACCTAACACGCCCCACTACGCGCGACGTTGAAAGCCGTGCATCGTCTAACGTCGTTTCAGTTCGGCAGACTTCGGCACGGTGTTTGTGTACGTGCGACAACACGTATGCATGTAGACTAGCTGCTAACTTCTCATCTGATTCTATCTCTTTTAGACACGATGCTAGGTGATACAGCGTGCTTTTTGGCCGCGTCCACGAGTGAGTTCGAGCCCGCGACTATGCTATAGCTTTACCGCGGCAGTCCCCGAGTGCCACACGTTTTTTTATTTACTTTACACATCCAAGGGTTATACCGTGGGTATGTAAAGTAGAAAAATGGAAAAGACTGACTCCAAAGAAGATAGAATAAGGGAAGGAAGATGATTGCAATTAAAGTACATTTTACAGTCTATATTATCACTACTTAACTGGAACAAATGGTTTTGTGAATTACAAGCAATTTATTTATTTAGTTAATAAAACAGTCTGCTAAAACAACGGCATAATTAAAAATCCAATGTGAAACGTTTTCATAACCAAGGTAATGAAACTATGTAGGTTTATTACTAATAAAAATATTCAAATAACCAAACGCGTTGTAATAGCTCAGGTATTTTTATTTATTTAATAGTTACCCAAAAGGGGCGGTTGAGCAAGAGAATTTACAAGAATTCCGTATTATAATTACAAAAATAATTATGGGTTTTAAACATGATTGTACTGTTTTGTATTCTGTGACATGATGTGACATTAGGTACATTAGGTTAGGCATTGTTGGCGGGAAGGAGGGGAGAATCCAACAAATTCTTCCTGAAGCGGTAGCACATGCTCTGGGACAATGCACAATTTTCTGACTATAAACAAAAAAGCAACATAGCGGTGTTTACTGTCCAGCATCTGTCAATTCTTCCTGAAGCGGTAGCACAGGCTTTGGGACAATGCACAGTTTTCCGACTTTAAACAAAAAAGCAACATAGCGGTGTCAAGCATCTGTCAAAGCTCATTATAATTACAAGAAAGACTTCAAACTTCAATGTTATGAAGCTTATGACGTATCTGTGACTTTGTTGGTATTGAAATGATAAAACCTCTTGTCAATACAGGGCTAACTGATGATTTTTTTTTCCATGATACCATTTTTTATTAAGTACAAATTATTTACAGGGAAAAATTTATTAATCAATCAATTATATTTTACGTGCGCAGGTCAATACGTACCATCCTTCATCAAGACCATTTCTTTACTATCGCCGTATAAAATTGAAAATAAGTCTACTCAATCATCCAGTAACATGTATAACTTCTCTACAATCTCCAATCTAAAATCCGTAATCATTAATTTCAAAAGATTAACTTACGGAATCCTAAATGGTCTGGAAAGCGTAGGAGGGGCAACCCTCAGCACCCCCAATTATATAATTTTCGTCTTGTTATCGCTAAGATTTTCCGGTGGTTGGGAAAATTTCGAAATGCTAACACGAAGTGGGTTATCTTTAATCAGAGCCTAATGTCGCCACAACATAATTAGAAGTTTATAGTGCTGGAAAGGTTTTACATAACCCGACATCTACCACATAGTGACAAGTGGTCACATGGATAAAGTTATCAGCAAGTTAGCTCCTTACGTTCAAAATATTTATACGCATAAACATGACTGTTTTATCTTGATGTTTTGTACATTATAATAAAAATCCTGTCTGTGGTCCAGCACAAAACCTTGAACCTAAAGGACTAACATTTTTCCCCTTCGTGTAGAGACGTTGTCAATTCGTCATACGTTTACGCCGAAACAGTACTGTTTTGAACTTTTGACACTACTGAAATTAGTCAAAGTCAAATATATTTGTTCAAATAGGTCTGGTGGATATAGTGGCACATGCAGGACACGACTGGTTGGCCCTAGCTAACAATGGAGAATCCTGGAGAGAGGGAGGAGGGTTTTACCCAAACCGGGATCCACACTACATTAAACAACTAACACTAACTAACTGACACTAACACTCCAAATGTAAAATATTTTAAATGTGGAAATAAAAGGCTTTATTATTATTAATAATAGTTTCGTGATTTTACAAGAATCATAAAACTAAAGATTTCATTTTAGAAATAAAACATTCCTCGCGTGGATAAGCTTATTACCATTATCAGATGTGCTGTAACAGCGATTGATTAGAGTTGCATGTCTGGCCGCAGTTAGTTTTCAAGTGCAGAAGTCTTTCACAATAATAGACATGCCACACATATCGTTTTAAGACATGAAGAAAAAATGTGAAAGAGACCTCAAGCCGGTTAAGCCTGACTTAGGACTGGGTAGCGTTGTGTGAAAAGTGTACAACATATTTATAATATATGTACAAATTTGAATTTAAAATCCATTTTTAAAAATTAATTTAAGTGTGACCAGTCGATTCTAATTAAATTAAAAATTACAAATTATTGATTAACTTTCTACACAATACATAATAATTAAATTAAAATACATTTTAATAATTAATTTGTTTTTATTTATTTTTATTTACACTTACATCTTTACAGGTACAACCTAATGCGATAGTGTAATTAATAAACTTAACAAACATTATTATGTACCTATTTAATGTGACGTGTGAGTCTCAAAGTGTCGCCCACTAATGTTATGATTTGATAATAAAGAAATTATTTAACAAAAAGCACAACTAGCCGCATCAATAAATGATTTATTAAATCATCATTAATATGGATCGTATGATGCCTGCGCCGGCGCAGTGCTGAGCGGTACCACCACAATTGGAGCATATCCTAACTGCTCTCAGTCGTTATCAACTTTTTTTGATATCACTATGGTTACTTACTCGTTTTAATGACGCCATTATTGTTTTATGAAAGCTGAACGTTATTTGTGTAGTGTTAAACATAACAAAAGCTAGTAATATATAATACGCAATATAACATATTGCGTATTATATATTACTAGCTTTTCGCTCGCGGTTAATTTTATTATTAAGATCACGTATAGCGCGACTTGTGGCGCCATCTGTTGACCGGCAATTGCGAATTGCAGTGCCATCTATAGTAGAAAAAGTATTTTCCCATTGGAATGACATACTTTCACGGGATAAAAAGTAGCCTATGTTGGGCTCTGTACCCCTGACAATATGTATACAAATTTTCATAATGATAGGATGATTAGTTAAACCGTGAAGGAATAACAAACAAACAAACTCACTTTCTCATTTATAATATTATAGTTAGGATTATTTGTTGCTTTGGGCTTTAAAAATACTGCATCGACAATTGCTGGTGCCTTGTTGTTAAGTGCCTTGTATATAAATTTCCCTGTCCAGAACGGCTGCCTCAAAAACTTCCAGATGTGGTATATTTATGTATTTGAAATGTTTATCTTATATTACTTACGTATATTTTATAACAAATAAAATTTATTAGTCTGTTTAAATGAAGATTTTTAAAATTTATATATAAAAACGCTGACGACACCGCTATAATGGCAGTTGGAAGCACTCATGAGGAAGCAGCAGAGAAAGTTCAAATAGCTGTTACTAGAGTTCACGACTGGACAAAAACATGGAGAATCAAACTCAATGAAGCTAAATCAGTTCACGTCAACTTTACAAATAAACACGATCAATATTACCCAGTGTACATTAATCAAAAGCGTATACCTTACGAAAATACAGCCAAGTATTTGGGTATGACGCTCGACGCAAAGCTTCGCTGGAAAGCTCACGTCAAAAAGAAAAGATGTGAACTTGATATACGGTTCAATAAGATGAATTGGTTACTAGGAAGACACTCCACCCTGTCGGTTCGAAACAAAATACTACTGTACAAACAAGTCCTAATGCCAGTATGGACTTATGGCATACAGCTGTGGGGCTGTACCAAAAAGAGCAACACTAAAATAATTCAGAGATTCCAAAATAAAGTACTGAGGGCTATTGTGAATGCGCCATGGTACATAAGAAACGACCATCTACACCGGGACCTTAACATACCAATGGTCAACAATGTCATCCAAAAAAATGCAGAAGCACATGAGAATAGATTGCTTCATCATGTGAACGTAGAGGCGATCCAGCTCCTCGACAATACGGACATAGTGAGACGACTTAAAAGAACTAAACCATTTGAATTAGTGTAGTGATTAATGACAATACTTATGTGTTAATATAGTGTAAACAAAGACACATGAACAAAGTGACTTCCCCTTAATAGAGACAGTAAGAAAAGTGCCGATGGACACATTCTTATATTACAATTTTATAAAACTAGGTCAATGTAAAATTACTTATTAGTCTATGTTTAGGCTAGATTGTAATTATATTAGCGTATTTAATAATATAATATTAGTATGCAACAAACAAAAAAAAAAAAAAAAAAAATATATAAAAAAATAAGTTACTGACACAAGGAGCTCATGATGACAATGTCTAAACAAAAGGAATACGTGGGATTAAGTTTAAAATGCGTTTCTGACTTCATGTACATACGAATATTTAAATATCATGTATTTATTTATTTTTAATTACTGTCTTATGGTTATTCTCTGAACAGTTAGACTAATTTCTGACAGCTGCTTTCACATTTCAATTGCAAATAATTATTATAAGAAATGAAAAATTACCGCAAACAGAAGCATAAACCCATATTTTTTCATATTTCCCAAACTAACAAACAAACTTCGTCTATGTTTAAATTTATTACCCTTATTATGAAAGTTTTGAGTTTTTTACACCGCCATTTTTCCCGCGGCTCCCGAAATTAGCCTTTGTAAACATTTATTTAAAAAGTTAATAATTCCTCGGATGAGAATTTGTTGATTATGATGGACCTTTTCATATTAGCCTCTTTCACAGGTATAATGATAAGTTCTAATTAGCTCATCAGATAAATTAAATATCTTTTTTAATTTTACTAATTTCTCGATCTTTCCATAAAACGTTAATTAGTAAAAGCGCTTTAAGGAATACAAGTCAGGTTTTTGGTTGGTATCTATATATATAAAAGGAAAAGCTGACTGACTGATTGACCGACTGACTATCAACGCAGGGCCTAAACTTTATGGGTTAGAAACTTGAAATTTTGCACAGGGGTTCCTTTTATAACGTAGGGGAGCACTAAGAAAGGATTTTTCAAAATTCCCACGGGAAAGCGAGATATACGCAAACGAAGTTGCGCGGGTTTCGCTAGTCCTATATAATCCTATAAAAATTTAACCCCACTATAAGAAAACAAAGTCGTTCTTTGATTGCTACAGTTAAGTGCAAATAAAGCTTTACCGTACAACATAAGAACAGTTTATAAAATCCACTAGATCTGAAGTACGGAGGAGTTCAAGATTTTTAAAACCCATCCTAGTATTCACTAGGGTTGTCGTCGTTTAACTTGCATGTTTCACTTTGACACGCACGAGGCCATCGAGCTCCTCGAACATATGACGTAAAAATAATTAACGTACCTAAATATTAATTAATTGAGGCTAATGGGTTGTCCGTGGAAAAAAATAACTCATATTACGCGATTAGTGTATTTAACATAATAACAGTGTCAACAACATGGTTATTAATCAGTGACAATGTTTAATTCTGTAAAGTATGTACATAAGTATAGGTAGATACGTGGTAGATACTACTAATATAATACATGTAAAAGGTTTTTAATGTTGAAATGAAACCACCATAGGTAGGTACCTAATTCAAAACACGTATCACCTAACTTAAGAATGATCTGGTTTACCTGACGGGTTGTGGTCGTCAATAGCAATGGTATTCTTCTGATTAAGGCCCAGAACAAACGGTAAAACGCAACTCTAATGCAACTGCAACGAAACCCAATCGTGAGTTTCCTGCATGCCAATTTCAATGAAACTAGTTTGCAACGCACTTCAAACCGATTTCAAAAAGGTTGCGTCATGTGTGGTCCGTCAAAGGAGTCTATGACATAAACTCAAATGCAACTTAAAAGTAACTAGAAGTTGCAGATTCGTCACATTTGGGTTTCACCGTCGTCGTTTTGGGCCTAAAACTTTAGTACCATTTCAAACCGAAAAAGCTTTTTTGCTATTACAAAAGACTGCCTGCTGTCAGTTGTTTAAATCTTTGTAATGACATGGTACAATATGTTAATCTACTTCTGTTACTGACTGTACCAAAGCATATAAATGTTACATTCATACATACAGCTGTTTCAAATCCACGCGTACAAATGCGTGCATTATCTAAATTTGCGGTAGATGAATAGATTATCCTGGACGATGCGCCATTGGCTAACTCGGATTGTGTAAAAAAGTAGCCAGCGATGCGTTTCAATCTGTAGCGTTTCTCCACATATTTCTAGTTGACACACATGAAGCGTTGAATGACTTCACGCTAAGTGACTCGACGTTAGATTGCTGACTCAGATCTTTATCAATATTATACACAACGCATTTTCACTAAAGAAAAAAGTCTTTGTGGCCATCGATACATATTTAATTGCACTTTCTTTGCTCACACAGCGGTAGCTTTGTTTGGAGCATCTTCGTGATGGTTGATAAAATTGTATGTAATTAAATAATTTGAATCATATGCGTGTTTTTAATATGAAAGTTAAAAACTGCAAATACAATCTCGTCTTTCATCGTAAATTTTATTGTGCTTATCTTATGTAAAAGAGTGCCCAAAAGAAAGCAGCTTCAAATACTGACGTTGGCATTTACCACTAAATTCGTATTTTATGTACCATCTCTACAAACTTCTAATAGTTATTTTTAAGGGTTGGCAATGCGCCAGTATCTCCTTATGTAGCAAGCATCCACTTGCTACGGTTACCACTTACCATCAGGTGGGCCGTTAGCTTGTTTGCCATCGTCGATCGGATTATTTCTAGACTCAGACGTTTGTTTCGACCTTTCGCGCCGTGTTATGGGACGGAATGGGAGTATTATGGAACGGAATATATTCAAAATTACACATGAAAATAAAAACAAAATTAAATCATGTATTTTGCAAGTAGATTTACAGGAAATACTTTCGCACGTTTAAATTATTATTATTTTCTTTATCAACATTATACGCAACTACTTTCACTAAGAAAAAAGTATATGTGGGCATCGATACATTTTTAATTGCACTTACAAGGCTCAATATCAATTATACATATAGATTATTCCGCATCCCTTTGATTTCCCATCGGCCCTAAATGCAAAGTTTGCCGCTTTCAAACAATATCCAACAATCCTCTCAATCGTGGTTTCCCAAATAACCTCAAACCCAAAGGTTTGTGATAATGTGGATATTATAATCACTCGAGTTAGTTAAACTACGTAATTTCATCAAGTATACAGTCCAGATGAAATTACGTATCAGTCGGATAGGTCACTCAGTATCTAAAGCGTTGATAGTATCAATTGGTTTCAGTTGTATTGATACTATCAGCGTCCAATGTGTCCAATGTCCAATATTAGCGTCCAAAATGTCATCCCATGTCCAGACATAGGATGACATTTTCGTGCAAAGAGCTATTTTATAGCGCCAGTGAGCACTAAGGACATGACCTGAGTGACTTGTCGCTACTTTACGGCCAGACCACGACTTTGGGCTTAGCGGTTAGCGACGCGACGCGGCGATCGGCGTTTTAGCAATTTTATATTGTTTAGTCTCCGCGGCAACTATGTAGCTTTTCGCAATTCTATGTGTATTAAGGCCCCTTTAGACGACGCCACTTTATTGCCTGTTGCATACAATAATGTTATAACAATAAATTGACATGCATCGTCCAAACGACAGTTGCTAACAATTTTTGAAGGACAATTTATTGCTCCCACTAGATTGCATGCAATTATTGCTCTTAAATGTACAAGAAACTTTCGTCGTCTAAATGGGCCTTTACTCTAGACTCTAGGTCATAATTGTCTAGGTACGATGGTAATTGAAAAACACAGCTCTTGACGTTTCTCATACAATGACTTGGCAACCTCCTGTTCACCTCATGCCGCTAGGGGCGCTAGTGTCGCGTTAACATTTTGCATACAAAACGCACAAAAGTTTTGAAATCGTTCACCTCATGCCGCCCTATTTCTATAGTAGCGCTAGTGTCGCGCGTCTTGCCCGAATTCTTCCGAAGCTGTGCGTATTAACTCGGTAGAGTTTCTATAGTATTTGGGGTAGGTAATATGTATAACAATGTGTTTATGAATATTTAATATCTGGTGTACCAGTTTGCTTGCTTTGTTTTACATTGAATTTAATTGTAATAATAAAATATTTTGGAAAAAAAAGTACTTTTACCAGCGATATTTCGTTATTAGTATATAAATAAACAATGGGAAAAGTCAGTTATTTATACTTACCTCAATTGTATTTATATGTAAGTAAGAATAAAATTACACATATTTTATGTAAATACTGTGTGTATGGTTCCGTAAATAGCGCGAAATAAGTTTTCACTTTCTCTGAAATTTTAATTGCAATGCCAGGAGGTCGACGCACTTGAGACGAGATGGATTGGCCCTATTATTCACTCTCAGAGTCAGTTGATAGTATAAAAATGAAATAATACTTTTTTTTTTAAAGTTTTTAAATAAATAAATAAAAAATTAATCTAAATTTTGACAAAAAAAATTTGAGATGCTCAGTCACTTTCTCATAATATAGTATAAAAATAAAATAATACTTTTTTTAAAATAGTTTTTAAATATATTAAAAAATTAGTAGGTAATCTAAATTTTGACAAAAAAAAAAGAGAGATGCTCAGTCACTTTCTCATATTAATTATGTACACTAATTTTTAATGGTACTAACAAAGCTTTTTATTTCAATTTCGGGAATAAAATGCAAGAACGTACTCGTAAAAAATTTCAATTTAAAATCCATTAGGTAAAACGAAACAGTTTTGGCCACAATATAAACGAAATAACAAAACGAAATACATATGTGTTTTTTAAGCGTAAGAATATTGGGATTTAGGTCATATGAGGCTACAAAGATATGAACTATTAGGAACCCGAGATAAAGTCTACGTAGAGCAATTAATTTGACATCAGGAACCACGGGTCGAGGACGAGTGGTTCTCGTCCCCCACTCGACAAGACCGTGACATTCAATTTGTCAGTCTCACTCGAGTGAGTTGTCAATTAGCCTGGTTAAGTTTATACGTTTATAAGAACACAACTATCGCCTTAGTTGTCGAATTAGTGCTCGAATTCAGACGTATTTATTTCTGAGAAAGAATAGCAGATTAATCCCATTGTAAGTATGCGGACTGTATGTAATATTATTGTACTGGAAAAAATCGGTTATATTCGTTTAATACCAAAAATCAACCTGAAGAAGAAGGGGGCGGTGAAAGGTTCTGATATTTTATCAGAACCTTAACAAGCCTATTGAGTCTACACGAATTTCATTTCAGTGCCACTGATTCGACGATTCGAAGTGTCTATGTCCCTTCTATTATGGTGGCGCTGGGGGAAACGAGATGAAAATCGTGTTTGCATTGAATGTTTTAATTATGGCGGACCATTCCGAGATATCATAGAATAGGTTACCAATCTAACGACAAGTTTTAATATACAACTAGCCTTTTGCTTTAGCAGTCACGCGTGACAAACCATTTCAATGTAAACATGTTTGAACACAAATATTTGAACTGGTCTGAGTGTTTCCTTATTTACATAAACATGTATTCGAAAAAAAGGATTTCAGTTCAGCATATTTAGTTTACAGATACGACAAATACAGTACCTACTGTAGTGATTACTCAAGATCACTTATTAACATTCATCATCATCATATCAGCCCATAATCATCCCACTGCAGGAATACGGGTCTCCCTTCAATCGAAGGTGATCAGAGCGTACTCTGCCACGCTGTTTCAATATGGATTTGCAGAGACCGGTGTTTTCAAGCCGCCGCCCGAAGGCCACTGACTTAGCTTAACGACTGTCATCCATCGACAACAGCCGGGACCGACGGCTTAACGTGCATGCTCTCCGAAGCACGGAGAACCTCGAGATAACGAAACCCATCCAAACACTGGCTAGGATCGACGTCGCTAAACTTGCGTGTTCATATTAGTGCGACACACAGCGTTGCCATCGAGCTCCTCTTATTAACATTTTTTCTTTTAAAAAGATCTTTTCACTTTTTGTAATTAAAAATACTTAAAATAATAGCAGTAAAAAATATGTTTCTTCACTAATACTGGTCAGACACTATACGGTTTAACCTATGCTTCGTTCAGACTTGTTCTCTTTTTGGTACATCACTGGTTTTCAATGGAAATATTAATCTAATATATCTAGTACTATCAAGTTCAATACTTTCTACTCCGTTTATTTTCTTGCGAATTGCAAGACAGCTGTTTGTTTCGCCCCCGGGACGTCAATTGTCAATCTGAGGTCGCCGTTTGTATAGCCAGGATCAACAATAAAATCATAAAATCTATCTAGTACATACCGTCAATACCAATAGTTCACTAGAGGTCTGGGATTCCGATTACATTCATACATCATGTCATGATACAAACATCCACTCAATTCCCCGGATTATCCAGATACGAAAACGTATTTCAGATTGCATTAGGTCAAGTGCATACATCATGCTGCTTTGCATTTGAATTTCTTTGATGTAATAATGAATGTGATTTTATAAATGTTAAATTAAGTTGAGGAAGTGTTGCCTCCCGTGAGTGTGGTGTGAAATTAAAAACAACACTCTCTTTCTCTCTCTCTCTGCAGTAGTATTTTTTTTTTGTAAAAAAATATAGTACCTACTACATCCATACTCTCGCATGGTTTAGTGAAATCGTTAATTGAGAGAAAAATATTTCAGATGTTTTCTGTAGAGTCACTCGTAACACATTTCATAGTCTAGACTAGTCTTACAAAAAACAGTTTTAATATCAATCTCTTAATACACAGGAGCCGCGGTTTTGTCTGTAGCCGCTACCATTTCGCAAGCACGATAAAATTTGTAATATAACTTATACATAAATATATATTTATGAGGCTCTGTATGGTTTATTATAGAAATCCATTAAGTAACAAAGGCTTTAATCTAGAATTCGCAGGTTATAGGTAGCTACGTCACTTTATACCCCTTCATCAATATTTACCCTTTCATACCAAAGGGTACTTGTAAAGATAAGGGTAATAATAATAGTGTTATCAATATAATATTTAGCTTTGTGTAAAGCACAGTTGAAACCGCTACCCTATAGCAACTTGAGAGTCTTGAGACTACTTGATAAAAAGGTCTAAAATACATATTTTTTATGAATGACAGGAATTTTTAAATCTTATGGAAGTAAAAAGTCATAGGTTACATTGAAATTTGTCTATACAAAATTTCCCAGAATTCTCTGTTTCATCACTACTATGTTTACTGTTCATACTTCATTAAATTCTCTTCAGAAACAGTCCATTCAGACATTCTGTCTTTCAATATTTCTTATACAAATCTAGCTTTACTAGGTCAGTCGTAGTGATTTCCTGTATCCGGCCTCACAAAGTGGAGATTATAATAGAGAAAAAATGTTCCAAGGAAAATAGTTGGTTATTTTCACGAATAAGAAAATGCAAAACAAGGACAATAGAGTCAATTTGGCGTAGCAACGTGACCAATAATGAGGGAGAAACTAAATTAATAGACGAAAGCGTAATACGGAAACCATTTTGGAGTGTATGCAGTAGAGATTCAATTATTTCGTGTGTTTATCGCAATATTATGTTTTTAGTATTTGTTGTTAAAGCGGCAAGTCAGTGAAAATTTCAACTCTCTAGCTATGCAACAGCGAACAGCCTGGTGGGTGACAGACGGACAGCGAAGGCTTAGTAATAGGGTCCTGTTGGCACCGTTTGGGTACGGAATCAAAATGATAATCACAAAAAATAATGTTAACATTTTTTTTAAATACTTAATTTTATAATGAAGTTTTACGTGCGTGTATTACCGAACGTTATCGTTTTTTTTTTGCCAAATTAAAAACAACAATTCCAAATTTAAATCATCATTAAAACAAAACATTCACGATGCGAAAACAGCAATTATTGCTTCCAAATCGTTCATAATAGGTTCATTAACATTGTTGCTATGAAAATTCAATTTCGTAGTACAACTAATTTCGGACCGCACAATGTTGTTCGACAGACACTTACATTATTTTACATAACAAATTGATGGCAAATTAATCGCCATTGGGAATGTATTTAATAATTTATAAATAAATAAATTATACTCAATTCACACAGCACCAACTTGTCTTAAAGTAAGCTAGGCTTAACCTGCTTGTTGGGATATATTATTGTAAATACAAGATGATCTTTTAGTCACCAGCCATACATTTTGATCGAATAGGTATGAACATTTTGTATGAAACAGCTGTTTTTTTTTCGCGATTTGACATGGGTTCCCATAGTAAAAGTTGATCATTATCATGGACACTCTGACCTCCTTCAATATGGCTGGTGACTAAAAAATCACCGTGTATATACCTATAATACATAGTAAACACCTAGACTCCTTATCCAGAAATATTTATTTTTCATTTCATTCGCCATTTTCCCAATCCAATTAGATGCCGTTGTCAGCATCTAATTTAAAACGTTTCTTATAAATCGATATAATATTTTATTGCTGTTAGGTATAAACCGCTTTCATCATTTCATAGACTCTCATCTCATTTTAAAGTACTTAATATGGTCGTTAAAATATAATCTCGAACTTTTTTACAGCAGCGGAGAAAAAACATTATTTTTGCGACACTGAGAGCCTGGAGCCAAATTTGTGTGCCAACTGGAACAAAGACATTGGGAAACCATTATAACACCATTTCAGTCTAGGTCAAACAATAAATATTTTTTTTACAATTGGACGACTGCAGACTGTTTTACTGTTACATCGGGCAACTGCGAGAGCGAAAGACATACCACTTAAGAATTGACAGTGTCTAGGGACGCCATAAAGCTCTGTCTGGGGTCCCTCTAAATCCTGATAGACACTCCCATCTTGACCTTGGGTGATTGGGTGACACTAGGAGAGTAAGGTCAAAAGGAAAAAAAGCGGCCCTGTAGTTACCGCGAAAACCGGCAGGTCTATTCTCGAATGAGACTAGATTTTATCTGTTTTTATTACTAAAGGTCTAGTTTTTACTACTAGGTACTACACGTGTCTACAGTGACAATTACTATTAGAAACTCTCCCACATTTTTTTCTAAAAATAATTATAATCATAAATAGAATACGGGTTCGCCGCGCCTCGCGTAGCTGTGTAGCAAAATCGTAGTATTTTTCGTGATAAAGTCTTAAAATCAATATTTATAAGACAAAATAAGATTTAATTAACGTTAGTTAATCTTGTTTTATTGATAATAAATTAGTTCTACTGTAAAAATAAAGTAAGCTATACAAAGAATTCTTTATCCACAGTAGATCCGGAATAGTTCACAAAGGATTTTCACATCACACACGACAAGGGTTAAAAGGGCAGTGCTCTGTAGTTTGTCCCACGCGACCTCGGATATCAAAGCACTATGCTTTCAGATATAAGGTAGAAAATTGAATAGCACATACTCTGTACTTAAGGATGTGTTTGTAGTGCTAATCTTGGTCTAAGTCAGTGCTGAGCAAAATTTTCTATTATTTTTATTTTCCGACTGAATTAACAAATCACTTTCACATATAAGGAACCCGTTTTGTTGCGCGTTTTAATATGAATGAACATGTAAGTTAAGCAACACATCAGTCAGTACTTGGATGCGTTTAAACATTTTGAGCTTTTTTCTTTTTATAAAGCTGTTGTCGGTCCAGACTGTTGTCGATTAATGATATTTTAAATCGAATCGGTCACCGTCATGTGGTCTAAAACAGTGACATCATCTAACCCACTGTTGACATATTAAATAATTTACCTTCTAAACTTTAAAAAAATTTGTAAAGCATCCCTTTTCTTTCCAAAAATCTTATACCTAAAGCATATCGAATGATAAGGTATCTCGTAAAGAATAACGGCAGGTCGATACGTGGTTTCGAACGCAGTTACAAACAAACATAAAAGGTAGGCATTCGTATGTAAGGAGTTTTCGATGTTCATTGAATACCTACTTCGATGGTAAATGGTGATCATCAGTATAAACGATCAGTATATTAGTATATTATATTTTTTTATCTAAACGTCAGGTTCACGTTTAGATGAAAATATATTCGAAAATGATATATGATTTTTAGTAATAAAAAATCGAATTACAAACAAAAAAAATGTCCAGTCAACCAATGATCAGTGTGGAGAATTTTATGCTAATAATGTAAGCATCATTATGAAACCTTGATTCACAAAACAATATGAATACAAAACATCGCCTTTCTCACCTATTTCGGTGGTACAGTACATTGCAGTCAGCGTCTCAAAACTCTTTGCCAAATGCGACAACAAGAAGAATTACCTCGACAGGAAATTTTACTGGATGTATTAGTAAAAGATAAAGTACTTTTTCTCGAAATCTTAAATTATATAGTTGACTGATTAATAATCGTGCTGTCCAGACCCTTTGGACCTAGGAATTTGCACAGGAATTTTATTTAGGGTCTACGCCCTAAATAAAATTCCTTAAGTTAAGGTGGGATTTCTTTAAATTCTTACGCGATAGGAGCGAATTACTCTAGTCAACTTATAAATTATAGATAGATAATGCTCAAAGCCATGTTCTAAATACCTATTTCTTCTTAACCCAAGCATCTCGAGTTTCTCCACAGGAGACTTTTAACTGGGGACATTAACTAACATAAATGATGAATGGTTATTTCCAAAAAATATGATATATATTTATTGTGTATCACAGGTAAAGTGAAGGTGGACAAATATTTTACCCGCAATTAATTAACATTGTTATTGGGAGATGGCTCTAATTAGTTTTTCTTATACCAAAAATCAAATCGAGACTATGAACATAAAGTGCATTGCATCAGTGTTTTATCATCACAATATTTTATTATACACTAGCGAAGCCCGCACAACTTCGTTTGCGTGTATCCTGCTTTCCCGTGGGAATTTCGAAAAATCCTATATGATCTGTCTTTATTACTATCACAACCTAATTGTCTGATAACCATCACGTAATTGAAAATCGATTACCTGATGGTTATCCATAATCTAGAATGTAAATACATATTTTAGACAGGCATGCTATCGATGTTAGCTTTTTGGCGGACACCCAAAAACTGCGTTTAGATCGTATGTAACAAGTAGGATTTCGGGCATTTGGCAACAGTTAAAAATGATATTTCGGGGTTAAGTTATTAACAAGTTTTTGAAATAGATAATACGAATTGTAAAGTATATTCCGTTACACTTGGCACAAATTCTCCAAACAATCGTATTATCTATATATATACAATTCAAAGTCCCGACTGACTTAACTATATATCAACGCACAGCCCAAACCGCTGGGTCTAGAGATTCCAAATCTGGAATGTAGGTTCCTTACGACGTCTAGGGGTGTACTAAGAAAGGATTTTTTAAAATTCCTACGGAAAAGCGAGATACGCAAACGAAATTGCGAGTAATTTACTAGTTTAAAATTTAAAACGATATAAAAGAATCATGAAATGATCACGAATTATTGCGATAAAACACACATTATGTTATTACATTAAGATATAACAGGATAGGTTAGTTCAAACACCATAATTTTTCACTGGAAATCTATTAGTGGAATTGAATACAATAGTCTTTTTTTAAAAGCTTTTATTTAACTTGACCTGTATGTATGTATGTATGTATGTATGTATGTATGTAAGTATGTATGTATGTATGTATGGAAGGGCGGAATCTTGGAACGAAAATTTGAACCACTTCCCGAAGACCGATTGAGCTGAAATTTTGCTTAAAACTGTAGATCAGATGACAATACAATATTATGATAACAAAATTACGATACAGCCGTTTGTGTTCCGTTTTTCGTACAAAACCGTTCCGACCAAAAACCTATAGGGTACTTCCGGTTGTCCTAGAATCATGAAATTTGGCAAGAAGCAAGATGATGTAGCACAAGTATAGGAATAAATCTGAAAATCGTAAATTTGTAGTTACTTCTTCTTCTTTAAACAACCAATGTAATGTGACCCTACTCTTGGTACATTTTACATTGGTACATGGCTCTTTTTATACCGGTTTTGAATTAAAATGTATTTTATCTATTACTAGCTTTTCCTCGCGGCTTTGCTCGCGTTAATTTTATGACATAGATCTCGTTTGACGACAAAACAACCCATAGCGCGAGTTGTGGCGCCATCTGTTGGCCGATAACATCCCGTACAGCGCCCTCTATAGTAGAAAAAATATTTTCCCTTTGGATTGACATACTTTCACGGGTAAAAAGGTAGCATATGTTGGGCTCTGTACCTCTGACAATATATATACAAATTTTCATAATGATCAACTGATTAGTCAAGCCGTGAAGGAATAACAAACAAACAAACTCACTTTCTCATTTATAATATTAGTATGACTAGTTTGATTATGGGAAAGAACCCTCATACGCGAGTTCTACTTGCCCTTGATCGGTATTTTATTTTTGATGGGTACATAAACCCGTTTAGTGACTAGTAAAATCAGGAAATTATATAGGTATTCAAATTGCTAGTGCTAGTTATAACAAATAAATTCATTAGACTAGTACCGCCTCCCGACAATAGATGGCACTACGAAACCTGTCCAGTGATAACTAAAAAGTAAAAAATAAATTAAAAGTAAAAAAATATATTTAAAACAAGCTTTTATTTAATTGCGCTAAAAAGAATAAAATAAACTTTTCTTTTAAAACTTTAACTATCAACTTATAACGTCATTACACAATTTATATGACATAAAAGCTTGTCGCGAGACTTAATTACTAAGAATTACTCGTACTAAGGTCGATAATTATGTTTTCTAATACAGGTAAATCTCGCGACAAGCTTTTATGTCATATAAATTGTGTAATGACGTTATAAGTTGATAGTTAAAGTTTTAAAAGAAAAGTTTATTTTATTCTTTTTAGCGCAATTAAATAAAAGCTTGTTTTAAATATATTTTTTTTACTTTTAATTTATTGTACAAATCCAATAATGTCTGTAGGTATACTTTAAAAAATATCTTTGAAGTCCTACTATTTGAATAAACGACTTTGAATTTCATTTTTTGTGAGAGAGAGCTTTTAATTTTTGAATAAAATATTTTTTTACTCTGATGTTAAAAAAGATCGCAATGAATCTTTTTTTTCTCTTTATCTTTCATTACTCTACCTACTATATCCATTTATATCTGTGCTAAAAACGAAATATATATTCGATGCATTCCAAAAGAAAGTATTAAAACAAACCGAGAAAATAAAATAGTTTCTGAACCAATTTCAGCACATTTGATTTAATATAATTAAAAACTTACCTGAAACAAAGGAAAAATAATCCGCTCATAATTTACTACAGGGTATAATGAAAATGTAGTCATAAAACAGATTATTAATACAAGACGTTATTCCTTATCTAAGTCTATAGCAATAAAGAACCAAAAACACCTTGAAAATGATATGGCTGAAGTACCTAAGAAAGCCATTTGCATAATCACTGTAGCAATAATTTAACACGGCTTAAGCTCTGGTTTTAACGAAAGTGAAATATTAGAATAAGTACATGCAGTAAGGAAATATACCGTACTTTTGAGGATAAAGGTCCAATTCCGTAACGGACCGCACGCTGCAGACCGCAAGCGTCTATCGTTCTATCTAGATCTAGATGAAAGTGCCGCAGACCGCAGTGTCGTCGCCGCGCTTGGAATCACTTTCATAGAGATGGTGGCCGGCAGTCTGCAGCGTGCGGTCCGTCTAGGAATTGGACCTTAACCTACATGATCAAGAATTTAGTTCAATAAAAGCTATTCATATCGATAGGTTAAATAAATATGTCAAAAACCGGAATTTGTTAGAAGCCTATGATATGTGCCCTAAATCTTCCTTTGACATTTTCTCTTTCACGCCTTATTATCTCCAATATTTGTCCCATTTACCCTACACAAGTGAACTCTGAATATATTGACTACTCTTTATCCTCATATGTCTTGCGAGTATGAAAAAAATGTTTTTTAATAATTAATTCTATTGTTACGTAAAAAAATAAATCATTTTACAATCCGCATATTTTAAAAGTGGTAATCACAGAGGAATTCAGAATTGCAGACACCTACGTGTCAAAGTGTCAATATTAGTAATTTTTATCTTAATTGTAGCAAAATGCTGTTTCTGTTATTAAAGTAATATGTACAGTCAGCCAATGAAATGAGCAGGGCCTATTATGATTTAAGTTTTTTAAATTTTGCGTGGAGGATTTTTTATTTATCAATAGTATTCATATTGTACTATGTAATTACAAAGTTTCATAACTATGCTTACATTATTGGCATAAAAATCTATATAAATCTGTGTTTGCCCTGCTCACCTCTTTCATTGGTCGACTGTACCCTTTTATAACGGAAATAATGTCCATTGATGCGAAGATTTCGTTAAGCGATGTTGAAGGTTGACTGGTAGATAATGCATTTAGCGTTAAGTCCGCCTTTTGTACCCAAATATTGTGGTCAAAGTTTAAGCTGGGTTAACGGACCATGTAGGTGTAAAATTACATTTTAGATGAATTACCCTACCCACTCTTACTAAAATATGAAAAACATTTACAATCAGGTTCATGACTCCAAGGGTAGTCTTGTTCTTCTCGTTTTTATTTGCTTTTTAAATAGAGGGGGCAAAAGGAAACACTCATATTGTTAGTATATTTTTAGGATTCCCTAGGACTACAAGGAACCCTTATATTTTCGCCATGTCCGTCTGTCTGTCTGTTCGCGGTGTAGCGCCTAGACTGGGACTAGAAAGCTGTCATTTGGTATGTATACACTACACATATTAACAATGTTAACAAAGAGATGGAAGAAAATTTTGAAAAAATAAATTTTTGTGGGGTGCCATGTAAAGTGGAAATGTTTTTTTTTTTCGCGCCCATCCCATGTTGTGGGTTATCGTTAGATAGGTCTCTTCAAAACATTGAGGGTGTGGGAAGATCATTTTTTGATACAATGATCCGTTTCGGAATTATTTACATTTATCGGCTTGGCTACGGATTGCAAACAAAAGACATACCTAAATTGTAATCCGGCTCTTGCAGTGACGTCACGGGTGGTTTAAAAGTAGAACAGCGAAATAGGTAGTTATCATAACATTCAGAACTTTCAGCCTTGTGCGCACTAAACGGTAGACCATTCACGACACGTAACGGGTATACTTATAGTCAAAGTAAAATGGTAAAAAGCAGACACAAGTCCAATATTCTTACCCCGATCCCGTAATTCCGTGATTACACGCAATTTTCTTTGATACGTCAATTATTTATATACCATTTTGCGTGTTTATTGTACCGTGAGGGATTGAAAAGAAAAATTATTATTTTTCGTAAGCACAGGAACCAAATCGCGGTTCGAGGAAACTCTTTGCGACCTCGTTTGTATCGCTTTGATCACCTTCCTTTGCATTATTCCATAAGAAATATTGTGTTCTCTTTAAATAGTTCAAATAATGAATCCATCCGACATTAATATCTAAAGACGACGTGATGAAGAATTTTTTCGTAATTGCAGTTTCAATAAAACACAATTGTATCGTTTCGACCCTAACATGGCGCTGAGCGTGTTAAATCCATATAAAAATACAAAATATCCCATACAAGATTCCTTCACTTCTTCGCAAAGACAGCTAGCGCTATACGAATCTTCGTCCGCTAATGTCGGCAAAGTACACATTCAACGCTACCACGATTTTCACATTGTTTCCCCAGCGCCACCACCACAATGAACAAGTTATATGGACTCATGGGGAGTTGTACTGGAATAAAATTCATGTGGACTCACTAGGCGAGCCGTTAGCACTGAATGTGTTAATCCGCTACGTAATTTACCGCGACTGGCACGAATATTTAAAATTCTTCACCGCTTAACATTGCAATCTAATTGAATATTAATATAAAACATGGCAATAAGTGATACAATCTAAAAATGTGCCACGGTTTTAAAATTACATTTAAGTATATCAATTTTGTAAGAGATATCGGATAAGTAATTAATTAAACTTGTAGTATTTTCAGTTCCCAGTTTACTGTAATTGGCAAAGTTCTTTACCTAAAACATCAGCGTGAAGCACCCGTGAAGTATTTCATTCATCAGTCGACAAACCTAACCGTCATTCCTATTCTTTATGGTTTTTTTTAATTCTAGAGTGGGCAAACGAACACACTTGTCACTTAATATCACACAAATCAACAGTCAAAAGTCTAGCCTCAATCTCAAGGGTTATCTTATCTTCCTACATAATACAAAACAAGCGAGATAGTATAATAGATTGATACTAGATTTTGACTGTTAGAAACGCTGGACCCAGTGGCGGTACTTCCAATAAAGCCGAAAAGCCGGGCTTGCCCTACTAAAATAGGCAATATAATATAAAAAACTCATTATAGCTTAACTACATTTTCATACTTATTTTTTAAAATCAAAATCGATTGAAATAATATTCAAAAATAAATAATTCATTAGCGCGCCGCGGCCAGCGGATGAACTAAACATGAAGGTTAATTTTTAATACGAACTGTGTTCCCCATCCGCACCGCACGCGGCACACGCACACATCCCCGTCGACATAATGATGACACAGTCTCGAGCGAGCGAGACAGAGACCGCTAAAAATGGGCTTTATATGCGATTTGTACCGTGCTACACAACGGCTTCAGACTTCTCGCTCTAACGTATGAAAAAACGCACACAAACGTATCTGACGTATCTGTCAAAATTGAACAAATTTCTATGGAAAAATAAGCCTTGATTGCTAATGAATGTAGCCGCGGATCCTCAGCGGCTCAGCGCTGGATTTGATTCGATCGAACTTCATTCATATTATTAGTGTTCATGCGGCTAATTTGTTGTTGTTTTGTGAAAAAATTGACTTTGCATTAAATAACGTGTATAAAATCAGTGAATCTCAGTGAATATTGTTTCGTGTGAAGTGATAAGTTTGTGTGTTTTTACGATTTGTAAACTTAGTAAATGTGAAATCGGATAGATTTGCTGTTAGAATTTATTTTAACAGGTTAGTTAACAACTCTAAAACCTACTCTCCGGACATAAGTAAGTATTATTAACTCTATATTAGAACGGAAAGAGAAATACAATAGTTGGCTGCTCTCGATCTTATATTGTTATTTATTTAAGTTTTGCATATTTTTAACGTAAACTCGTAAAATAGGTACCTACCTATCTCAATCTTATTTCACTCGATATTTCAATCATGTATTTACGTAATGACCACAATCGCAGTGTTTTCTAAAGATTAATAGATAGGTAGTTATTGACTATTTTGTGCTGTGCATTATGCACAATAAGAATTTGCCTTTTCAAAAATATTATAAATCTAATCCCTCGCTTGGATTAAATAACGCATAATTTTAGAAATAAATTCGATTCGAATTGTTATTATGACGACGACCTCCGTGGCGTAATGGTTACCACGCCAGACCGCCACCCAGGAGGTCCCTGGTTCGATCCCCGGTCGGGTCATGATGAAAAACGAACTTTTTCTGATTGGCCTCGGGTCCTGGATGTTTATCTATATATGTATTTGTTATAAAATATAATATCGTTGAGTTAGTATCCCATAACACAAGTTTCGAACTTACTTTGGGGCTAGCTCAATCTGTATGAATTGTTCCCTTATATTTACCTAATTTAAATCTCGATACGATTTCTAAGATATAAAAAAAATCGATTACATAATTGTATTCTATGAAACTTTGAATAGGTAGCATCAATTCTCTCAAAAAATATAAGTACATACTTGTACCTACCTATCTGGCTTGCCTTGCTATTGAACCCTAGGCACGCCACTGGCTGGACCGGAGACAGACGGAAAACTACTGTACTGAAATGATTTCTCGCTACAAAATAACTTGCTTTAAATTATACTCTTAAAATATTAAAATATAATTTGATAAGTTAAAATGTTTGCAAACGATAAAATCTAAAGTCGGGGAGTTATTTCCTCTGAAAATTGTATTATGCTTACGATATTAATATTCAACGATACGACTCATTGAATACCTGATCTTGTTATAAAGTCTTGAGTACGTACTTTTCAGTATAATTAAGCTATGGAAATATTTTGACTCTACAAGATTAACATAATTTTCGTATTAATAATGTATGAAAATTTCACTTTGAAATTATTCTATAAAGGAACTTTGTTTAAGGTTATAATTTTCATGTCTGATAATAAATTTTCTCTTTTTAGAGTTCCGTAGTAAACAAGGAACGCTTTTTTAGCCAAATACGTCTGTCCGCGACCTAACTGGCCCACGCGTATATATGTGATAAATTCGTTCTCAGGCATGATATCAACTTCTGCTCTCCCCTATCTACCTTGATGACCGAAAATGATAAGTAAATCGTTGACGAGCAAAATACTATAATACGAGTAACACCACATGAATCCATTAGTGTATAACGTCCCAAATAAACTATTAAAAGCCAAGAAATATAATTCTGTTAACACAAACGTATTTCACCTTTCAACTAGATGTATTCTTAAGTAGGCTTACCGGTATTAGTTCAGTCTTTGTAACATGAAAGAGTGAATCTCTAGAAAGAAAAGAAATAATAATGGAAACAAGACAGGTGAGTCTGTTATTTAGCTTTTATAAAGTAAGTTTCATACATGCATTATCAACTTCATTCTAGATTAAGTCTTAAGATATCTTTTTTTAGAGTTTCGTAGTAAACAACTCAGACGCTTCATACTAGAAACCTATACATTGACATGTTTACACTTATTAACTGCGCTAACAAAGTAGTAGAGAAAAATCTTAAAAAATATTTTGTGCCACCTCAAGACGATATTATAAAGATCCGACTTGATTTTTTTCGCACCCACACAATGGGGCTGTAGGAAAAACATTTTTCAATACAGTGATTCGATTGGGAAATTATATTTTGTAATTTTATGCTATTGCACTCAACAGCAAACAAGCAAAACATAGCAAATACGGGATCCTACACTGTGCCTGACACGCACTCAAAGTTGACACAACTTTTACCATAAATGGACAATACACAGTGAATCTCATTGGCGTCACGAGGGCTAAAAACTACCGTTTTTGAACTTACAAATAAATTTATTCAAAATACTTTGTCGTGCCTGAATGACTGACTGATCAAGGCATCGAGAGACCTGAAACTTGGAGGGTGTAATCTTTGTATGACGTAATCCGATAAAAATGACTTCAAAATTCCCACGGGATACAAGGAAAAGAAGTTGCGCGAATTTCGGTAGTTTAAACATAAAAACATTGCCACCATACATCGTAGAAAACAATATGTTTTATCATAATGCTTCTTCCAACCGTAACGGATTTCATTGACAATAAATCATCAAACCAACATAATTTAGGAGTAACAAACTTCACTTGAATATTCAGCCTTATAAACTCACAATGAAACATCAAATAGTAATTTGAATCTTATATCAAGGGCACTATTTTTTAATTTACATTGTGCAAACAATTCTATTGTGTATACCAATTACATAGTTATTAAAATTCTCAGCAAACGCAAATAAAGGTTTATTTAATGAATTCTGTTAAGATAATGTACATGAATATTCAATTACTTATACGAGTAAGCGTGAGGAACTCTAGAAAGTGTAACACTTGAATATTTAGTTGATTTTGAACTTTTCAACTTGAATCTTGAAAATAATTTATTATTTTTCCACCACGTTTTTCCATGGTGTTGTGAGCAGCAGTTTCTCCTTCTAAAATGCTCTTTTTGTAGTGATTTCTGCAGTCATTGCAACTACTTTTAATATCATTATTTAACGTTGTAAAAAAAATAACATGCATATTGGAAACAACAGCCTAGGGGAAAAAATGCAAAATAAATAAATGCTATAATTCTTTATTCCATCCATGGTATCTACATGATATATATATATATATAATTATAAACTAAGTGTAGATAGGTAAGTATACAAAACATACGTAATTAAATGGAAGAGAATCACTGCATACCTACTTCTCTAAACGCCTAACGAAGAAAATGTTACCTTACTTATAAAATCAAGAGATTATTTAGTTGTTAATCAGTTAAGTACAAGTAAGTAAATAAGTAGTGGGG
Source organism: Endotricha flammealis (assembly GCA_905163395.2). NCBI lineage: Eukaryota > Metazoa > Arthropoda > Insecta > Lepidoptera > Pyralidae > Endotricha > Endotricha flammealis. Next base: position 14,520,618 of record LR990854.1, on the reverse strand, counting down.
ATCAAAAGAGTCGGTCTGATCCATTTAGAGTATTCTCGCCCCGCCCGGAAGGGCGCCAGATCTATCGACGCCGCATTGCGTCTCAACTGAGTACCAAGTTGTAATCTTTACTGCCGACGCCCTCCCCGCGAAGTACAAACTGTCACACTTCAGAGAGAAATTGCGGTTGCAATCATTGAAATGTTACTTCTCTTTGAAGCTAACTGACAAACAATGTTTTTGATATTAAATCGAAAGTTTGTAATCTTTACTTCGTTGATTAAATATGAAGAAAGTACACAATTGACCTCTTCATCATGTAATTTTTAAAACCAACTCAATCAAAACAGACTGTCTCATCAGTAATCACTTTAACATCGCTAGTAAGTAGGAAATTTGTCTCGAAAATTAGTGCTTACTTTCTGTCACAAAAGAAGTCTTTGTGTAAAATTTTATCTTTCTGGGTTCAGTAGTTTCGGTTGTAGTTATTCGTAGGTCAATTTCCTCTCGTTTTATATATTTTTAGATTTAGGGCCAGTCAGAGAGAGTTAGGGCCTTTGATACGGTACACTTATCGTTTTTGTTGCACTGAAACTGTTATTTAAAACTCCACAATCGTAACAAAGAAACGTAAAATAACCGGCAAAGATTCGGTTTCCGGATTTTATCAGCTACTAAAATATAAAAGAATTTCTCGTTACTTTGGCAACGTGTGTAGGTCAAATAACTTGTTACTACTCCCCGCAAAGTTAGAAAACTTCTTTAGCTGTTTTTGGCGAGTACCTATTGGGGTATTAAGTTTGTAAGCTTAGAACAAAACCAATAGAGGGTGATCGTTTACTTACACAAAAAAAACTTTTTTTTTATCGCTCCGGTGGCAAACAAACATACGGCCCACCTGATGGTAAGTGGTCACCGCAACCACCCGCAACCTATGGACGTAACACTCCCTTTTAATTTCACGATAGTTGACATTTTATATTAACGTTAAAGATTTTGAAGGAGCTTTTAAAGTAGAACAAACATTGCAAGGGAGAGATCCTTGGAATTGTTTATTCTAGTAACGTTAAAAAAGGGGTTTATTCTTCATAATTTTATTTACCTACTGCCATTAAATTTGTATTTTTACTGTTATTTAAAATGTAAATTCACAATTCAGCAAAAATCCGTCATACAGATGAGAGGCGAGACGTTTACCTAAGATAAAGTCGGAGGTCGCGTCCAGCAAGCACCTAAAAGAAGCTTCATCATACTTGAATCGAAGATTAGAGCGTACTCTGCCACGCTGCTCCAATGCAGATTGGCAGAGGCCAGTGTTTTCAAGCCACCTATTTATTTATTAGGTACTACTATGATCATGCCCATGAAATTTGAAAAATTAGGGTGCGCGATCCATAGTACCTAAAAATAAAATTAATAAGGAACATTTTTAAGGATCGTTCGTTACAGTATTGCGAGATAACACCTTATTACATTTAGCTAACGACCCATCAAATTGCTTCATGTACTAATTAATGAAATCCTTAAGACTTAACGATACTCAACGCGCAACGTGTCAGTTACGGTACCGGTAAAGCTTTATCAGATACTGCAATTTTTATGTTAGGATTTGCATAAAAACATTTCAAAGTTGCTGTTACAATAAATTTAAAAAACTCGGTAAAAGACCTCGTGGTTGGAGTCCCATTCGATGGTTAGACCAGATATCCAGTCAGCTAAATATGACTGTCAGCGCCGCACTAAACCGCGTCTGAGCGCAACCGATGATGGCGGCAACTAGTCGACTAGGACGTGTAAGAGTCACGATCCTCAGCAGTCAGGGAACGATCAAGAAGAAGTTACAATAAATTATGGCTGTCACAGTTAAACAAGTGAAAAAAGAAATAGTTTGACGTGAAATTTTGTGCTAGTGGTAATGAGAAAAAAATCTTTAGTCAAATTTATAAAGGTAGTTATAATTTTTACTTAACTGACTCCCAATTCTCGTAACAAAAACCGATTCTATTTCGATTCTATCGCTGTCTCACTCATACAAAATACGAATTGAACGAGACAGCGAGTGTGTTTGAATCAAAATATAATCTGTTTTTGTTACGAGAATCAGCCGCCCAGTCAATTACAAACTCTTTCGAATCGTTACATTTTCCCTACCACCCGTTCAGACTATTAATAGCTTGAAACGTATTTAGCAGATATTTATTTATATTTTTTTCATGCGTTTGTACAGAATTACCGCTCACGTACACAAAAACATTTACTGGATGCATAACGATTACAGGGAGTCTAGTAGTGTTATTAAAACTTCATCCAAAGACAAAATAAACTGAACATTATATTTCCACGAGCGTCGAGGCACTACGGCATTCATGCTGCATGAATAGAGCCTTTCCATGTATAATTTTAGCGGTCGTGTGTATATGGGACGCGCAGCAACTTTATTTTACTCGGCTGTTTTTTTGGACAAATCACACAGATTGAGCTAACCCCAAAGTAAGTTCGAAACTTGTGTTATGGGATACTAACTCAACGATACTATATTTTATAACAAATACATAAATAGATAAGCATCCAAGACCCGAGGCCAATCAGAAAAAGTTCGTGTCGGGCCACGCACAGTGTAGAGTACCGTATAACATGCTACGATTTACTTGCTTGTAGATAAGTGCTATGCCATAGTACGTTTTCATGAAAGAAATTATATTGCTTAAAATCGTATACTATAAACTACTCCGACACGCTACTCTAATGCCGATTGGCTAAAACCGAAATTGGTGTACCGTACTTTAAATTCTGAAAACTTATTGCAAATCTGTACAGCTTATCTATCACATAGATAGACTATCGAAAATTCATACAAAAGTTGACAATTTATCAAACATGTATCCAGCCAGATACGTTCCATAACACATCCGAACTTGTGAAACCAGCACTTAATGGTTAATTTTTTTAACCCGTTATACTATTGAGATAGTTTTGTATGTAATATTCACAATAACATTACACTTTGGTCAATTTTACCGCAATTTGGGATATCATCAAACAGGGACATTTCGCCGAAAGTAAAATTGCCTCTAACCACGGCCACTACATAAAAATGAATGGATCACCAGAGTATGAGCATAAACGTTATGACAAAGAACTGGACGAATACTGAGGCCTCCTAAAATATAATGGACAAAGGGTTTTTACGTCAAGGTACACTTACCACGAAAATGTCAGAAATTTTTGGTGAGAAAACCTTATAAATTTTGATGTGATTTTTCTGCTTTACTGAATACTTTAATAGGTTTTACTCGTAATATCTACTGTTTTTATAATGGACAACAAGGCAAAAAAAGTCATACCTATACCTTTTTGGACTAACCGCTATAAAAAGTATTAAATGTCATATCTTTTTAAAATTTTATTTTTTTACTATAGGTACTATTGACTCAAAATGTAAGCCAACTACAAAAACCGATCGTCGAATATTCAATATTATTTAATTTTCTTTTCGTAGTAAATAACAAGAAATACCTACGTCATAGTTACATACTGTTATAGGTACCTGTGTATAAATAAAAGTGTGCGAGTTGAGAGGCCTTTCAAAACGGAGGGAAGCGATAAAAAATGCAAACGTCATTTGAACCGGCGAAAGGAGATATTGAATAAGCAACAACGTAACCTATGATGCCTGCATCAAATAAAATACACTATGGTGCAGATATGAAAAACCTAACGACTTTTGACATTGGAAATGTCTTTTCGTTCGCTTCAGTATAGGCACCGATTTCACGAAAAAGTGCGATCCCCTTATATCTCGGAGAGTTGTGAAGATATGATATTCATAAAAGGCTCAAAAGACGCGTATTTACGAGAGCTGTAAGGTGCAAAAAGAATTATTTGAGAAAGTCAAAAACGATAAAGTTATAGCCGAAATTGTGAAAATAAAAATCATTTCTTTCCGAATTTTTGAATTTGGCGCTCGATATTTTGGAAACGAAGAATGATATCAAAAATTTGAGAAAAACTCGTCTGGACAATTTAGTCAGCTATAATATGAGCCTAAAACAAAGATGATCGGGTTAAGGGCTTGCCCTGTAGCTTAACCTTTTTGAACAAAGTCAAAAACGTTGTAGTTTTATTTTGTAACCTTTTCCTTATCTCGACTTTATCGTCGCTCATCATCATCATCATATTAACTCATAATCATCCCATTGCTGGGATACGGGTCTCCCTTCAGTCGAAAGTGATTAGAGCGTACTCTGCCACGCTGCTCCAATGAGGATTGGCAGAGGCCGGTGTTTTCAAACCGCCCTAAGGCCACCGACTTCGCCTAACGACTGTCATCCATCAATAACAGCCGGGACCGATGGCTTAACCCTTTATAGGGCATAAGCATCTAGGGTTGATAAAAAAAACTATGTTTTTAGATTGTATTTTTTATGTTTTTCAAAAAATTAAAATAAAAACACTGTGGTAAAAATATTCCCTCTGCCCGTGTGGCTTGAGGTTCAGAGGTCTGTTGAGTACCAGATATATTGGGTAAAATTTCAAATCTTGCTGCCCGCCTAGAACGATCGCGTTGGGATGGGACGACGGAGGACGGAGGGCTAGATGAAAAATCAACAGATGAACTGCTAGGTTTGACTTTCGAGGGGTATTATGCTACTAGGTGGATCAGGTGTCGGTGCCATAGGCCCGTCATTAGGCTCGTCATAGTTTTTTAGGATCGTTCAATACTGTACGTATTGAACCTCGTCTTCAACAGATTCAAAACCATCATCAGATACATCGGGAAGACAAAATATGTCTTCCAATTCGTTGACTATTTGTAAATCTATATACATATAATAAAACAGTAGACCCCGATGTCATAACATAATTTGGAAAAAATGGAGAGGGAACAGTTAGAGGAAGGTAATAAAAGCAAAAAAAAATATTTTTATTTTTTTGTCTGTCTGTCTGTTTGAACGCGCACGTCTTCTAAATTACTGAGTGGATTTTAATGCTGTTTTCACAGGAAGATAGAGCTCGGCTTGGAGCAGAATATAGGCTTTGTCACATTTAAATAGGATATCAGGAAAATAAGTTATGGTCATTTAAAGGTCTCTACCCTGTCTATGTAAGAAGAAAAATATTTCTCGCACTTACAAACTTGAGACTTGGTACACCATAACTACCGACAACAGACTAGACCGGACTGAACCGAACCGAACCGAACCGAACCGAATCGAACCGGACCGGATGTCCGGAATAGAAGTTACTTCATTAAAATTTTCAACAGCCTAAGAATTTTTAAATTGTCACTCACTGCTGAGTCGGAATCGCCCAATATCTCATAACGACCATTTTTAAATTCAGTAGCACTATGTATGAAAGTTTTTTTTTACTTAAGTTAACCATTTAAAATTTTGTTCCTCTAAAATTCACTAGATGGCACTGTTAGATTCTGAATAGCACTATGAAAGTTTTTTAGTATAACTGAGCTGATCATTTCAATTTTAATATAATTTTAATTTTTCATACTGATTTTACATTAGGTATTTTGATTAAGTACGATAAAATTAAATAAAACACAGCGGCGAGTAAATAGACAATGAGCAATAAAGAACACTGACGTCTCGGGGAAAAACTATAGCAGTAGTAATAGGAGACTGTTAAATCCGTCTTTACTATTATAGCCATTAGCCCAATTCCACTCGGGCGAAGCCGCGGGCACAGCTAGTCGTTAAGTATTTTTCAACTCCTACTCATTTGCCAGATAGTGTGTAATAAGCAAAAAAGGAAATAGGCTTAACGTGGTCCGAGAGTCTCTTCGCGAGTTTTTCAAAAGCACTAATATTCTCACGGTGGCATCACAGTGCATTCTTGACAGCATCATGTTTGTTCGTAAAAACATTCATGACTATAACCAGGTGTGGATATTCATAATTTCAATACGCGTAACAGAAATAAATTAGCTGTTCCTAAATTCGGGCTTAGGAAAGCGGGCAAGTTATTTATGATTCAAAGTTTGCATTATGTATAATAAAATTCCAGAATATATAAAAAAAAATGCCCAATCGATTTAAATTAAATGTCAAAAAATTCTTAACCAGTAAAGCGTACTATACTATCAACGAGTATCTAAATGAAAGGTCTCCCTGGCCCCCTTGCGAAGGTGAAATGCTAAAACTTGTCGTGAAAAGCCAGTCAATGTTCAATAAATTACATAAATAAAAAATTGTGTTGAATATTGTAATATGTACACGCGTCGTAGTGTCATCCAAATGGGACTGTTTTTATATTATTTACATTTTAATATAATTTAGATTAAATAATTGGTGACAAGGATGTTAATGTGTACGGACACGTCATCACCATACTCGCAAATTGTCCAAACTGGCGGTGGCATTGTGGGTCGGGTTACTGTTGTTCCCTTCAATATTGTTCATAATATTGTTGATGGTGAGCCCAGTAATGGGGGCTGGCAGGCTGACTCTCACGTCAACTCGAAAATACACGAGAACGGTTGCTGTCTTGCGGGCCTGGTCTGCTCCTATCTTTAACACCGCTTTTGCATTTTATATTTTAGATTTAATATGGCACTATTTATTGACGTAATGTTGTATGTTTTAAATTGTATAGTAAAAAAAAAACGATATACATATTTATAAATGCCAAAAAAGGCCGTAACAGGTTTTCTTTCGCCATTTCTTTTACCAGTGGTCATTTTGCTTCTGTTTCTGAAATAGTAGTAGTATGTAGAGTAGATTAATCCCACCGAAAACATTTTCATGTAAAATGTTGCCAAGACGAGACCATAATGACTCGCATTGTCAAAAAGTTATCAGATCTCATGTAGAGCCAAGCTTCTAACTCTACACTCCCTACCTCTACAAGGCCTAACTTCAGAAACTCTACACATTCAAGTGACGAAATCGGCATTCGACATTCAAACTTTATGTTTAATGATTGTACTGGTGTCATTATATCTTGAAATTTTAAACTATTTAGCATCATCCAAAACAAAGTTATGAGAGTTCAAAAAAACGACGAAACGTTTCGAGAAAAGGTAGGTAGTGCCCTTGCGCTCCGCTTGGCTCGTCTCGTGCGAGATTTATACAAATCATTTATTACAACTGTATACTCTGACAAGAGAACGTGTTTGTGAAAGCTTAATCTCTAAATAAAAGTTTTGAATTTGGTCACCCCAAGGGCAAAGGGAATATTTTTACCACCACAAAAAAAGCGTGTAAAGCCCACCATTCACTACACGAGCCCGGACCCGACTCGCAACCCGGACCCGACCGCAACCAATCCGGCGTTGCCCATACACTGCACGAACCCTCCGCCAACCCACCGCCAACCCACCGTCAACCCACCGCCAACCCACCGCTCGAAGTGTGACTTTGGTGAGCCCTACACGTGTATTTATTTTATATGCCGCCTGTACTATCTAAGAAAGCAAAAGTAGCTTTAATCGTCGGCTTTGCTTTTCCTTATAAAGATAAATAAATTCTTCCCAAAACGGTTTGTTATCGTCGAAAGACATATTTGAATTAAAAAAACAAATAAAAACAACGAAAAAAAATACAAATAAATACGAGCGCAGCGCGCAGTCGAAGTTCGACACTGACTGAGTCGGCCGACCAATCTGCATTGCACACACACGCGCGGATTAGTCGGGTCGGGCGCGGGTTCGGTAGGCGCTCGCGGCTCGCCTGCGAGCCCGACGCACGGTGGAACGAAAATGAAAATTTGGGACATAGGGATTTTTATGCATATTTTTGAATTATATGTACTAATATGATAATTTAATGTCATATAACATTTTTTGATATATTCGATATTTTTGGAAATATAACACTTTAAAGTTTGTATGGAGATTTTTATTTTTTATTTCTGATATTTTTAGTATGTACCGTGTAAATTCAATAAAAATCTTAAAATGACATTCCACACCACCAACAAGGCTCTTTTTATTGAATTTGAATTAAAAAAAAATACATTATTTGTTTAGAAGAAAAATGTTTTTAGTGACAAAACAAACAATGTCAATTGTTAATAACATTGTTTTTAGTAACAAACGTATAATGTCATAAGTTAATGCCGTCGATTTTATTAAAAAAAAAAAAAAAAAACAACGTCATTTATTAATGACGTCGTTATTAGTAGCAAAAAAAAAACAACGTCATTTGTTAACGACCTTGTTTGTCTGATAAAAACAAAGGACGTCATTAGCTAATGACGTTTTATGTTTTCTATCATTCCCCCCTCCTCTCTATGTCGGCCAATCAGAGCGCAGATAGCCATGACGTGTCTTATTGTCATTGGTTGATCCAAATCAATTAGGAAAAAGTTCGGTTGCGTTTGAAATATCAATGTTATATAAATTTAAAACATTTAAAATAACGTCCAGTACGTTGATACATAACATACGGACTACTTTGCGATCAAATTTTCGGGAAATATTTAATTTCGTCAAAATATTTAAAGATTTGGTGACAAATATTGACATGTTTGTGAAATTACAAGAAAGTGGCGGTATTAAAAATAATAATTTCTTATACGAAACTTTAAAATCACGACTACCTGTAAATTTAAATATTGAAGATGATAAAAATCTAAAAGAGTTTTGCTATAAATACTGTTTTAATCTTCATAGGAGGTGGATAAGTGCTAACAGAAAAGAAATTCAATTTAAAAATAATAATAGTCAGTGGTTAGAGGCAAATATAGTGTGGCCAGAAGTTATTACGAAAGTTTTTGAGACCTCGACTAACCAATCTGGACCGAGTACGGTTATTACGGGAGTGGAAACATGTGATCAACCTAGACCAAGTACATCTACTCAGTGTTCAGTACAAGAAAAACAAACAATAGGGACATCGCCTGAGGTGAGTCCAAGAAAAATATTTGCAGAGTTGTCAAATAAACAAAAAAAGAGGCGTATAGAACATAATATGAGCACAACTATGTCTTCAGACGAACTTACTTTTGCTTACGTTTCAAAATTAAAAAATGATGGTAATAACGACATTGCACAAATTCTTGAGCACTTGCTTAAAAATCCACAAGATGTGAATCGGGTAAAAAATTGCATTTTTAAAAATAAGAAACCTCAATTTTCTCCGGATGAAGCTCTTAGTTTAATGGTATCATTAAAATTATCCAAATGGCAGTATAATACATTACGAAAAAGTGTCGAACAAAAAAGTCATAATTTATTTCCTTCATACTACACTATTCAAACCGCAAAGCAAGACTGCTATCCACCAAAAGAAGATATAACAGTAACGGACACAATAGCGAAAATAAAGTTGCAGGCCCTTTTGGACATAACAGCAAAAAGAATAATAAAATCAATCGCATATGACAACGAATGTAAGGAATTAACAATGATTAGTAAATGGGGGTTTGATGGTGCTTCTAACCAAGCTAACTATAAACAGAAAACGCTATTAACTGAAGAGGAACACTTTGATGATTCGAGTATTTTCATGGGAAGTTTAGTACCAATTAAAATGATTTCTGGAGATCATGTAGTCTGGGAGAATGAGTCACCTAATTCGCCATATTGGTGTCGTCCACTCTTCTTTAAATTTATTAAAGAAAATAAAGATACCATATTACAGGAAAAGAATGCCATAGAGTCAGAAATAAATGATTTAACTCCAACAAGAATAGGAGAAATAAAAATATCACATTCATTGCTTCTAACAATGATAGACGGTAAAGCAACATCAATATTGTCGCAAAAGCGCAGCGAAGCGCAGTTATAGACGTACCTTAAAAATAGTAAAAAAAAAGTATAATACAAACCTAAAATCATTTTTTTGAGAGCTCTTGAGATTTCGGAGTTTTTAAGGAATTTGTTAGAAAAAAACAAAAAAAAATATTGTCGCAAAAGCGCAGCGAAGCGCAGTTACAGACGTACCTTAAAAATAGTAAAAAAAAAAGTATAATACAAACCTAAAATCATTTTTTTGAGAGCTCTTAAGATTTCGGAGTTTTTAAGGAATTTGTTAGAAAAAAACAAAAAAAAAATTGTCGCAAAAGCGCAGCGAAGCGCAGTTACAGACGTACCTTAAAAATAGTAAAAAAAATAGTATAATACAACCCTAAAATAATTTTTTTGAGAGCTCTTGAGATTTCGGAGTTTTCAGGGAATTTGTTAGAAAAAAACAAAAAAAAAATTGTCGCAAAAGCGCAGCGAAGCGCAGTTACAGACGTACCTTAAAAATAGTAAAAAAAATAGTATAATACAACCCTAAAATAATTTTTTTGAGAGCTCTTGAGATTTCGGAGTTTTTAGGGAATTTGTTAGAAAAAAAACAAAAAAAAATATTGTCGCAAAAGCGCAGCGAAGCGCAGTTACAGACGTACCTTAAAAATAGTAAAAAAAATAGTATAATACAACCCTAAAATATTTTTTTTGAGAGCTCTTGAGAGTTCGGAGTTTTTAAGGAATTTGTGTTTTTCTCCATACATATATTTTTTAAATAATTCATAACTAATAAAGTATCGATTATATCAAAAAAGTGTACAAGTAATTAATGTCTTATATTTGATAGTAGAATCGAAATCCATCATATTTTTTTTGTATAATCGAAGTTGGTTTTCGATTGTCGCTATGTCCACTAGCGGCCGTTTTCGTTCCAACGTGCGACGCCAACCCATTTGACAGTCTGGCGTACCGGTTCGTCGCTTCCATACACAGGCGGATTAGTCCGATGGCCGACCAATCCGCCGGACGAATCTGCGTGTGAATGGTGGGCTTACAAAAAGCCTTGTAAATATATAATGAAAAATTAAACTTATTCCAAATGCAATATACATTATACATTAAGTTTTATAAAAACTTATCTTTCGAAAGTCGCAAAATTTGTAGATGCATAAAGATTTAACAGCAGGTGTCGAAATTCAGTTGTTTTTAAACTTGTAACTGTCACAGATAAAAAAAATATTATGACGTCCGTTCTTAACTCCTAGATAAAAAATGTTAATATGAAATCTACAATTTGTTGCCATAGGAATAAATTCGATCACTAGTATCGTTTTAAAAAAAAACCCAAAAAAATATGGTGGGAAATATATTCCCGCTGCCTTATAAAGAAAGGGTCGTGTCCACGGGTCGTGCCCTTCGAAGCACGGAGAAGCTAAAGATAACAAAACCCATCCAAACGCTGGCTAGGGTCGATGTCGCTTAACTTGCGTGTTCATATTAGAGTGCGACACACCACACAGCGACGCCATCGAGCTCCTCGTCGCTCAGCGACAATATTTTTTCGAATTCCGTAGATTCATTTCCAATGTGCACTATAGTCGTGTGAGGCACGAAATCTGTGAATTTTTTAGAAAAAAACTTTTTAGTATTCAGGATTTGTTTAAGGAGATTTGGTTCGACCGGAGACCGTTCTAATAGGACAGTAGGAGCCAGCACAGAATTTTAAAGTAAATAAATAACTACCACCATTTAATTATACAAAATTCCACTAATATTAAAAAGGCGAAAGCATGTGAGTATGTTTGTTAATCACGCTCAAATGGCTGGATCAATTTTTATGATATTTGGTATGTAAGTAGCTGAAATCTTGGATTAGCACATAGGGTACGTTTTATCCCGAAAAGTATGCGAATTCCGTAGAATTCGGTCAAAAGTCTTATAGTCAATGGCACTTTATAAAGTGGATGGAAGTTGCGCGGGTTTCGTTCATTATTAAAATCAAGATGTTAAAATACATACATCATTTCATTTATATTTCATGTTTGCGTCATTGTGAGAGCGGAATTTAATAAATAAAATACTAGGAATACTAATAAAAAAATTAAAGACAGAGATAATAACATTAAAATAAGCAAAACAGTAAAACAAAGCATAGTCCAGCCAAAATATAAATCTTGTAAACTAAGTTAGTAGGGTAGTCGGCTAGACAATCTCGGTCACACACTTGGCTACCCATGGCATACGCATTGCAGATTCCATTTGTATGCGTTTCGCAAATATCCGATAATATCGAGAAACGAAAGCAAATACGGGAGAGAGTTGTTGACTATCAGGAAATAAGGTCGCTCGCTACGTGCTATAGATTCTGGAAATTTAATAAAAAAATCTACACGGAACTGTGTTGTTTACACAAAAATATAAACATACATAAGATTGTGTTTAAATGCAAACTAATAAGGGTTTAAAGCCGGCGCTACACAGTTTAAAACATTAGTTTCATATGGAGATTTAATGGATTCACACCAAATTTTCTTGTCAACACTGTTTTACGTAATTTACACAAAACAAAAATATTTAAAAAATAATTCTCTGACCGTTGGTTTGGTTCCTGTTATTCAAAAAAAAACAAGCCTGTTTGAACGTGACTTTCACTGGCATCTAATTATGGAGTTACTTTAATGTGTCATTAACTATAAAATGTGTTTCAAAACAACTGACTATTAATGTAACAACTCGTGTTTGTGGAACTCACTTTGTTTATTATACTTTTATTTACTAACTCTATTTAATATAAGATTGACTTCGTTTACACTTTGTATCTTGAACAAACCTTATATTATTATATTTGACAGAGACAATACGCATTGCGGTTCACTCATAAATTGTAACTCGTTTCCAATAATTCAAATAACATTACCGATATACTGATGGGAAAATAGATCGGGAAAACGTTAGCCAAGAGGAAAATTTGATATTTATATTACCATTTCTATGTCCGAGTAAGTTTTGCTTTAGAAAATCGTTCCTTTTGAAGCTTGAACGCGTATGAATCAAAGGATTCAAGAAAATCGACTAAGCGGAAAACAATTTGCTTAAATCGTAATATCAAAATAAAATAAAAAATCCGGCCAAGTGCAAGTCGGGCCACGCAAAGGGTTCCGTATTTGTTACGCCCAAATGATTACAAATTGATTCCCAGGTGAAATTTTTCTTTCAAAAATATTTACAAAATATGAACTTTAAGCAGTACTATTATGAATTCTGTGCCTAAGCTGTAGATAGCTGAGTTGGGGCCGTGCATGAGCCTTGCTGAGCTGAAAAGCCATGCAAATACGTGTGGAGTGGTACCAGCACATAATAGGAGACACATCTTAATACTGTTCCACTATTACTTTTCAACATTTTAAAATTCAAGTTTATATATTTTTCCTAACACTTTTATAAGAAAAATGCATCATAAGTTCGAAACTTCAGTAGTTTCCACTAGAAAATAAAGTAACATTGTAAAAAGGTGTTAAAAGCAACACTCAATTTTTCAGCGCCTCTACGTTAGTAGCCTTAAAGTATCAGCGTAAAAACACGTCAATCCATTGGTTATTTTTAACGCGAAAGAAGGACAAACAAACATTATCACATTTTTAATATTAGTTTAGTGCCTATTTCACAACTTGCATGCTAATAAATTCAATTCGAGTCTGGTCAATCCTTTAGTCCCTATTCCATTTAAAAGGGATAAACGGGTCAAGATCACAAAAAATTTACACCCTTCATTACAACAAAGGTAAAAACTAAAATGTCCAATTTCTTTTTAAAACGGTCATTTTATTGTTGGGACCAAGAGACCAAGACCATTTAATTTAAAAACTGCAATTATCCCTTTGTTCTACCCAAAAGGGAACAAGGGGCCAAGTAGACCGTAGGTAGGTTGTTTACGACATATTACGGATCCCGCTAAATGTTAACTGAATAATGTCCACTGTCAACGGAACATTGTACATGACAGGTAACTAATGTTACGTCGTTTATGTTATATACTGAGGTATGGTTTTACACGGTCAAGTTTCCAGTGCACTTGAAGTCTGCTTGAAAATCTAATTGAATACCAGGTTGTGGTTACAACAACCACCTTATGCCGAGATCATTTTGACATAGGCACAAATTATGTCCATTCGTTATAAAATTTTATGTTAATAAATTGTTCAACTTTGTATTTTTTTCTTAAGTCAAATAAACTGTTTCCTTTTTCTATTCCGCTATTTTAAAAAAAACTATTATTTAAAATCATAAACGTGAGAATTCCAAGTTCGCGCGTTCGTTAAGTAACTGTAATTTAACTGGAAAACCAAGTTCTGTCGAATCTCCTTAAATCACAACTGTACTTAAAAAGATTTTTATGTTATTTGTTACTCAATAATGCGACTTGACTAGTTTTTAGTCATTTAATTTCTTTTATAGGGTCGATCTGAGTTATCTATTAACTTTTTCATTGACTAGAGTCATCTAGTCAATGATAATATTGACTGTTTTTACTGTCAATGATATACCAGACTTAATTTTATTCACGCGAACAATGTTTAGTATCGCCTTTTTTGTTTTGCAAACTTAACTGACACACTACCATGTTTTTAGATATTAATTAAAATAATCGATATACGCATCATTCATTACCTCGTGTACGTAGTCGTTATAACGCGCTTTCTAACAATGTGAAGCGAGCTATATTGTTCGTTAATTCTGTGTTGGACCCAAGATAAAATACATAATCCGCTCAAATGGGAGCAAACCGTCTGGGGAAGGACCTCCACCTTACAGAAGATCGTAGCCAAATAGCATTGGTCTTGCCCATGTTGTGTCCCTACGGTGAGTAAGGTCTCCAGAGCTCCACTTGGTTGGTTGGAAGGGTTGGCAACGCGTGAGTGATACCCCAGGTATTGCAAACGTCTATAGGCTACGGCTGACGGCTTACCATCAGGCCGACCGTATGCTTGTTTGCCACCCGTGTGGTATAAAAAAAAAACTATTTTATCTCGATGATGCACACAGCTGACTTGCCACGCATGAGCAGTATGTCAAATCCTCCGACTGTTTATGTTATTTGTGATGCGAAGTAATACAGTGCCACAAAGTTATCTGTGCTGGTGGCCAAAACTAGAACTAATGTATACGCCTTGAAAACCTTGACCAATAGCTTCGATACCAGGGCCCCCGCCATCGGCACAGATAAGTTTGCGGTACTGTACATCGTATGATGTTAATCACTGTCATGTGAAAATGTCAACAGTAAATATCATCTCATACAAAGGAGTTATAGAGCATATACAGCTGATAATGGCTCGTAAATGGACTGGCGACCGGAATACCACCCTCTCACAGAATATTGACGTGAAATAGCAGCATATGAGAGAGCCGGAAGCCTAATGCCCAACTTCCTACTTTCCGTTTCCTTCCCCATTCCTTCATGTTTTATTTCTTCATAGCGCAAGGTATCCAAAACTTTGTGGTGAGTTGCACATTAATAAAGTCAATTACACAATTTTATAGCTCTCACTGTCAAACTAAAGAAGAAGAAAAGAGATGCTGAGAGAAGTTTCGAAACAATGACATGGCCAACGGTAATTGATTACCAATAAATAACCCGCTATGGCTTGTTTGTCCTGTCATAAAAACTATGCGTATATAAACATGATACATCACTTGAATTCATGAAAACATATCCATGTAGACAAATGTTTGTTGTTTGGGAATTAGACCCAATATTGATTAGTTACAAGACATTCTACCACATCAATTATGCATAACTAGAACATGGTTCCTTTCCCCGTTGCGCCATTTAAAATCATAACACGGATATGAATTATCATTGATCTATTCGTGAAAGTCAACGGAATCACGCAATAGCATTGTCATTTTCAATGTTCTTTTGTATTCAATACTACAAGCATGCCACTACTGTTCGTCTTTAATGGCCATCGAGTACGTATTCCTTTTGAATGGCCATCGAGTATGTATCCTCGATGTTAATGGGTAACACACTGCCCGGGTTGTCCTACTTAACAGATTTGTGGAAGGCCACGGATAATGCCAACTTACTGGCTGAACATCTTGCCAGTAGGGTGTAGAGATTTTATTTTATTTGAGTCATTGACACAAAAACGTCTGCCAACCTCTTACATAAAAAAAAGAAAAAGAAAAGAAGAATCGTGTCGGTAGCGGGAGACGAGCGCTGCCGTAGTAGTGTCGCCACAACCGACTTGCGCCGCGTATTGTTTTTTTTTTTTTTTTTTTTTTTTTTTTTTTTTTTTTTTTTTTTTTTTTTTTTTTTTTTTTTTTTTATTAATTGAAAATTTCAGTTTGGGTGTACTAACACCCTCTTCTGAGACACCGGACTGTTGCGGGAGCGTAGGGCTCTCACCGCCAAAAATTTACAGTGTCTGCCTAGGGGCGCCCCAGAGGGGGGCTCGAACCTCGGCCTATGGCGACACTGGGGGAAGGCGAACGGATTGGAGAGAAGCGGCCGGGCACGTGCCGGTACCGCGAAAACCGAGTCCCTACAGGAAGGTGGCGCGACGCGCGACCCCGCCGGCGGGGCCGATATGACGGACGTGTGTGTCTAGTTTGTGTCGTGACTCATACTGCCCTTTTCGCAGATGATACAGCCATCTATTGTTCGGCTTCTAGTACACCCGCCATAGTAAAGTCCCTCCAAGCCGCCGCCAACTCCCTTGGCGACTGGTTTAGGAAATGGCGCATAGAAGTTAATCCAGATAAAAGCGCCGCTATCCTCTTCTCCAGAGGTACTACACCAAATCCCTCCACTAAAGTCAAGATGTTCGGACAACCGATCCCTTGGGAAAAGAAAGTCCGTTATTTAGGTGTCACACTCGATAGGGGACTCACCTTCGAACATCATATAAAGATTGTCCGCGACCGCGCTGCTTTCGCGCTAGGCCGCTTACATTGTCTGCTTAATGGGCGCAGTAAACTCTCTCTTAGAAATAAGGTGAGAGTTTACACAACGTGCATTAGGCCGATAATGACATACGCAAGTCCAGTTTTCGCTCACGCCGCGCCCTCTCATATCCACAGGCTGCAAACCATTCAGAATAGGTTTTTGCGCAAAGCCATCGGTGGGCTTTGGTTCGTTAGGAACAAAAACCTCCACATTGACTTAGGTGTGCCGACCGCCGCGTATTGTGTGATGTCGTTCACACATATATATGAAATACATGCTCACGCGCCGCACCCAACTCACTGCCAGTGTGTTTTGCACTTAAAAATAATTTTTTGTTTAAACATCTATACTTCTTTTTGTGTTATACAGAAGATAAATAGGCAAGCCAAGTTAATGAAAAATTACTATCGCCGCTAATGAATATCAACAACATTAGGAGCGCTATAAACGCGCTGTTTACTTCTAAGTTGACCTCTATAATACCTGATGTATTTCGTATCAGTCTAAAATGAAATAATATAATACAACTAGCGAAAACTGCGCAAATTCGTTTGCGTACCTATGTCCCGCTTTCCCAAACGAATTTCGAAATTTCTTATCTGATGCCTATATAATACCAAGAACACACGATCCAAGTTCCAGGTCTCTACGATCATCTGTTTAGACTATGCGTTGATCCTTCAGTCAGTCAGTCAGGACAAAACATTTTTATGTAATCGGAGCACCCCGTCTAGGGAAGGACCTCCACCTTACAAAAGATCGTAGCCAAATAGCATTGGTCTCGGCCATGTTGTGTTCCTACGGTGAGTAAGGTCTCCAGAGCTCCACTTGGGGGGGGGGGGGGGGGGGGTTGGGAGGGTTGGCAACGCATGAGTGATACCCCCGGTATTGCAAGCGTCTATAGGCTACGGTGACGGCTTACCATCAGGCCGACCGTATGCTTGTCTGCCAACTGTGTGGTATAAAAATAAAAAACGTACTTAGGTACACAGATTACGTACAACTTCGTTTGCGTATATTTATGCCACAGCAGCGCATGTAGGTGACATCATAAAACGTCATTGACTGTCAGACTTTTGACTAAATCCTATGGGAATCGCGTACTTTTCGGGATAAAAAGTACCCTATATGTTAATCCAAGTTATCAGCTACCTACATACCAATTATCATAGAAATTGGCAAAGCCATTTGAGCGTGAAGAAGTAACAAACATATTAGTGGGATAACTTTTCACATTGAAAACGACAAAGCTTACCCATTGAAAGTTGACTTGGATGTTTGATATGCAGAGAGATAGATTGCTCGGGCAAAGCTGACAGCGTTTAAATATATCTAACGTTTCATTTGTTAATTGGTTTTAGCTTTCACTAAGTCGATGAAACTTTGTAAACATTGCAGCTACAAAATGGAAAACAAAAGTTCGCTGTTAAATGTAACAGCGGCTGAAATCAGTCCCTTTTATGTTTTCGCAAGATTAAATAATCGAATCGTCCGTAACTTGAGGAATATCAAAGACTACGGAGAGTTGTACTTAAGTTGTTTGATTGTAATATACTATTATAGAATTGGTTCTTTTTAAGTAGTTAAGCTATTTTAATTTATTTACACAGAAAATAATGTCAATTGTCCTCTCTTTTGCCAGCAAATTCACCTTAATTTTAAAAAAGCCGTTTTTATTTATTTACACAGAAAATGTTTATTGAAATATAAGGTGAAGGCAGAAGAGAGGAAAATGGAGACTGCTACACCGATAAGAGCGAGGCTCTTGAGTTTAGAGAGAGATTTTAAATAACCTCCTCTCTAACAAACATCGTTTCACTTCTTTACATACTTCGGTTCACACCGCGTGTAGTCGGTAGCTCGCTCGCTCGAATTTATATTGATTGCACCTGTAGCAAAGCAACCAGTTTGCGAACCATATAATAAACATAAAAAAACATTCTCCGGGAATACAATAACCTGTTCCTGTAATTGTAAATCTTCATCGGAAATGAATCGAGGACCCTGGAGACGACCCAGCGTTCGCATGCGTTACCGCCGGGAACAGTAAATAAACCCACATGAAACTCAAACAAAATACCTTTTACAACTACTGTGCCAAAAAGAGATGTATTTTAACTGGATTTATTCATTTTAATTACGTGTAAATTATTTTCTTTCGGAATATCATACCGCGACACACTTTTGTTGTTCGCCTGCGGAGTTTCAAAATAATAATTTAAGTTTTGTTGTTGTCTGTTTTTGTGTTGATGTGTTTATATTTTATATCTTATCTCACTTTCTCGTGGGAATTTGGGAATGAATTACATCTAAAAACCTTCCTCTTCAAACACTCTATTTATTTAAAAAAAACAAAATCCGTTCCGTAGTTTTACATAGGGACAGACAGACAGACAGACAGACAGACAGACAGACAGACAGCGGGAAGCGACTTCATTTTATACTATGTAAAGAAATGTAATGTTCCTTATGTCTTTGTAAGTGCCTTGGTTTAATCAACAGTAATGCTTGTAAAAGAAAGTTATAAAATAACATTAACAAACATTTTTACTACAAAAATGTTTGTTAAGGGAGAGCATTTAAGAAATGGGTTATCTTGACCAGGGAAGTACGATCCTTCCAAACAATATCGGCGTGAAGTTGAGTTCTGTGAGTGAGAGGTTAGGAAATCTAATCCCTTTCTAGGTTTTCTCTTTATTTCGTCCTTTAATTAATTCTATGTATTTTAAAAACCTGTATTAAAAAAACGAAAAAAATTGCGTAATACAGAATTTCCAACCAATAAGTTAAAGCGTAGCGGCAATATCACTACGGTGCTACGTGCTGCTACGATCTCGTAGCAGTCTCGTAGCAGGTTCCATATATCTTATCGGAAATTGTTCGAACATCAGTAGGAAAGGTACATTCGATACTTTAATCACATAAGATCGATTTACAACTATCTTCAAATGCAGTAGCTTTTAGAATAGATTTTAACTATTTGTGGCAAACCGAACTCCTTTTTTCCTCCTTTTATAAACAACTTTACATTTTTATATTTTTTATTGGACGACCTCCGTGGCGTAATGGTTACCACGCCAGACCGCCACCCAGGAGGTCCCGGGTTCGATCCCCGGTCGGGTCATGATGAAAAACGAACTTTTTCTGATTGGCCTCGGGTCTTGGATGTTTATCTATACATGTATTTGTTATAAAATATAATATCGTTGAGTTAGTATTAGTGTTTCTTTCCCGGGTTCCCGATCCCGGGAATACCCGGGAAAACTATCGATCCCGTTCCCGGGAAAATTCAGTCGTAATTCCCGATCCCGACCTTCGGGAAATAAATCAAAAGTTTTGTATACGCGCTGCGGCCGCACTGCGCGCTGCGGCGCACACCACGCGACGACCGACGATTCGCCGCGCGATCACCGTTCGTTTCGTTCAGTCAGTCAGTTATTAATTCGCGAAAATTAAATTAAGCGATAAGTAAAGCTCATAAGGAAGTCGAAGTCACCAACAATGCAATCGCGTTGTGTAAGACTTTACAAGGATTTTCAACTATTTGAGACCTCCCGGAAACATACCCCGAATCTGGAGTTACTGTACACAGCTCTGTTGTCTATTAAACCGACATCCACAGAGAGTGAAAGAGCGTTTTCGGTAGCAGGTAATTTCGCCACAAAAATTAGAAGTCGGCTTTCCGATAAGTCGTTAAATGCTTTAACGTGTTTGAAAACTTATTTTGTGCAAAAATGAAAATACTGTTACAAGGTTTTTGAGTTGATTTATTTGTAACTTTCAATCATAAATAAATACGAAGTTCAATGAAAAAATTTAATTATTTTATTCCACTTCCCACCTTCGGTGTCGGTCAGCAGCGTCGACGCGTGGTCTGTCCGCTCGTATTTTATAACATAAAATTTACAGAAAGGAGTTCAAACGTAATAATGCATATTTTTATAAATTCCCGATTCCCGGGAATTCCCGGGAATACATATTTTTCGTTCACGAGTCCCGGGATCGCAAAAACCCCGGGAATTGAGAAACTCTAGTTAGTATCCCATAACACAAGTATCGAAATTACTTTGGGGCTAGCTCAATCTGTATGAATTGTCCCTATATATTATTATTATTATTGTCTATCAAAGTAGAATATTTTTATTCAAATAGGCCTATTTCATACTCTTCCACAATCCTTCCCACCATCTGTAACACTATCAGTTATCACAAAAAACATTATTTATTTTGACGTCAGGTAAAAAAACGTACCTCCCTCAGCGTTTTAACTATATGCGTACCAATTTATCAAACAGTGTTATCAAATCCATTCAGCATTCTAGGTATGAAAACGTAAAAAGTTTATAAATATAATAGTATCAGATATTTTTAGAGACTGCATGCAATCGGCAAATTTTAATTGGACGAATATGTATGATCAGTCGAATTTTAATCGTCAAATATCTGCCATATTACTAACTACACAATGATTTCCAAAATGATTCGAGTGTATATTTATATTTAATCAGTATACCGAATTACCGATTAAATTGTAAAAGGAAAAAATCCCTTTGCTCGCTGTATACCTATAACGCAGTGTACCTAATTCGCGTTATGCATAAATGTCATTTCAAATAGGCGTTTGGTCCATAACTCACATTGCCCATTTGGGCGATACGACTATGTTGCTAATCCGCGTTCCCTAGTTATAGTTTGAAATATACCTATCCTTTACTGGTATTATAAACTTAAATAAAAGTATGTAATTATACTGTTTGGATATTTGTAACTCTTTCGCCTTAAACCTATAGGTATAGTTTATAACCTGAATTAATACAGGATAGTTTTTATCTCGGATATCAGTCCGAGAACGGAAAAACTATATTTCGCAGGTAAAACTATCCTAACTAATATTATAAATGAGAAAGTGAGTTTGTTTGTTTGTTTGTTATTCCTTCACGACTTCACTAATCATCCGATCGTTATGAAAATTTGTATACATATTGTCAGGGGTACAGAGCCTAACATAAGCTACTTTTTATCCCGTGAAAATATGTCATTCCAATGGGAAAATACCTTTTCTACTATAGATGGCACTGCAATTCACAATTGCCGGCCAACAGATGGCGCCACAAGTCGCGCTATACGTGATCTTAATCATAAAATTAACCGCGAGCGAAGCCGCGTGCAAAAGCTACTTTATTATAAATTTCTAATTTTGTAGGTACTTGTTTCGGGGTGTAATAACATCTATTATTAGATCTCGTTTATTAAACAATTGACTAATAACACTAAGGTTAAAATTGTGAGAGCTCTCCTCTCATTTTGAATACAAACAAAATTTCAATTTGTTCGGTCGGTAAGGCCCGCGTCTTAATTAAATTTCAACTTTACTTGATTTACTTTTATGCATATCTTGTTTTAAAAGCTTAAATTTTGTGAAAGATATAATTATTATCACTAATTGTACATTTTGGAGTCTACAGATGTATTTTTAGAAAGGTTACATTGTTCATTTGTATGAAAGCGGCACCGCGTGTAAGCTAAATCTTCAATAAAAACGAGAATTTAATTTCAATTCTGTATGATTTCAATTTTAAATAAGGATTTACCTCGTACTCGTGAAAAATTATACTTGATGATGATGATGATGAGCAAACCGCGAAGTGAACTCGCACTATTACTATAATATTTAACTAAAATATATTGTAATCAAAATTTCATAATAAAAATCCCTCTTTCCACTTAAACCAAGTCCGGCCGCACGACCGGACATCGTCCGGTACCGCACTATATTCGTGCAGCGGCGCGGCGGTTCTTTTTAATATAAAGTGCGACGAACCGTGCCCTACATGATCGAATGTAGTGCGTTACCTGACGGCGTCGGTTGTGCGACCAAAATCGATCGTCTATAAGAACTTTAATTCTCCGAAAACACACCGCAGTATAACTTATTACGGAACAAACCCCTTTGAAAACAAACAAAACTGAACAATGCAAATATTGGGCTATGAAACCTCCATTCCAGTTTCGCTTCGTTAAAACCGACATCGGTAACAAAAAAGACATTTTTGAACATTTTAGTTGTTTCAGTGCCGAGTGCTATCAATTACAGTTTGTAGCACAAACCTCATCATTTTAAAAGCCGGCACAAAACACGCGATGGACAAAAGCAACGCTTTTAAGTCTCGTTTCCATTTTCAGTATAATTTTTATGCAGTTTCCTTAGAAAATTTTGATATTTTCGCTTCAAATGTGAATTTAAAGAAAGTAAGACAACTCTCTTAGCTTTCTGCAACACCAATATACTAAAAACGCATAGTTCTGACAGTAGGGAAGGATTACATAAGATTTAATTCACAACTATTGCCCGCAATTCGCTTAAACGATCCCATTGTTCCACTTCTGTGGCAATTTTAAAAATAATATATTAATACTATTTTTTAATCTTTTAATATAGTAACCGTTTATCCGGTCAAGCAAATAGGAAATTATGATGATAAAATTATGCGACATTAAAAAATATATAGGGCATTATATAAAACCTTTTATTTCTTTACTTAAATAACTTTTTCAAAAGTATATTTTATTGTTACGTAACAAAACTTAAATTACATTAATACACAAAGTTCTGTACAAAAAAAACACAAAGTTAAGTAGTAGGCAAAATCTGATAGTGTTCGCTACACTACTTCAACTTGGGTGAAAAAATAGAACCCAACCCTCACTTTTATGTATACTCCAATCAAAAACAAGAGTCCTCTAGATGTAAAAGTGGTTGTGAATACATCATTAGCGATACCACATCGAACTACACCGGTCGATCGAGCTCATCCGCCTTAATATCTTCATAAAAATCCTTACTAATATTATAACTGAGTAAGTGAGTTTGTTTGTTTGTTATTAATTCACGGCTTGACTAAGTAGCCGATCATTATAAAAATTTGGATACATATTGTTAGGGGTACAGAGCCCAACATAGACTACTTTTTATCCTGTGAAAGTATGTCGTTCCAATGGGAAAATAATTTTTCTAATATAGAGGGCGCTGTATCGGCCAACAGATGGCGCCACAAGTCGCGCTGTGGGTTGTTTTGTTTTGTTGTCAAACGAGATCTATGTCATAAAATTAACGCGAGCGAAGCCGCGGGGAAAAGCTAGTTTTTAATAATAAAATAAAATAAACTTTATTGACCACAATATTTGGGTACAAAAGGCGGACTTAACGCTTAAAGCATTATCTACCAATTAACTTTTAGGAAGTGCAGATATACATGAATGTGGTTTTATTTTATTTTTCAAAAATCAAAATTATCAATAACTATTAAATTAAAGATCATTTATGAAAGTGTCTCTACTCTTTTCTTTTGAGTTGAGAGCACTGGTGTTCTGTAATACAGGCTTGGCCTTCAACAGATACCAGTCTCCTAAACAATTTTGGTTACTTTTAGTTAAATTACTGTACTTTATTTTGAAGAAAAGGAGGTCCGCGGAGGTCCGCTAGTATTTTAATAATTTCATTAAAAGACAAAAATATATTGAACAAAAGTGGTTGGATTAAGGATTAGGTATTTAAAAGGAAAAAAATTGTCCAAAGTTTCATTGTAGAACTTTTGAATCATTTTTAAGTACGGTACATTTTTGTTACTGAAGGTTTTTTTTGCAAATGAATCTTTATTTAAAACTAGGTGACCATAAAGATGTTAAACGAAGATGTTGTCTTAACAATATTTTTTATTTATTTATAAATATAATTTATTTTCTCCACAAAGACTTTACAAATTTGTTTGTGTATGGTTTACAAGTATGTACATTAAAAGTAAATGTGGAGAACTGGTGGGTGCTAGGTTTCCGAAGAACCTGTATTACTAAATATGTACCACTTATTAGAATTTTTTTGTTTATTTTATTTTGATAAATTTATAATTTATCTCATAGACAAGTAAAGGGAATTAAAGAGGGAAGTGGGAGGGGAAAGGGGGGCCACGTCTCTCCTTACGAGCGAAGGCAAGACTAAAGACAAATTTTGCCCATAGCGAAAATACTAGCTTTTCTCAGCGGCTTCGCTCGCGTTAAATTCGGGGTAACACGGTTCCCCTTTCCCAGGTATTTTTCGTTGGTAACAAAAAGTCTGTGTACCGATTTTTAGTTGAAAACTGCGAAAAGTCCCATGTAAAATTCCACCCCCTCTTTTGAGGAGTTGAGGGCAGATTTCCAAAAAGAAATTTGTTAGTCACAAATAGTCCGCATACCAATTTTTAGCTTTCTACCTTGAAAATTGCGGAATGCTCCATACAAACTTCCACCCCCCATTTTAGGGAAGGGGGGGGGGGTGTTAAAAAGAGAAAAAGCAGCCTATGTCACTCTCCGTCTCTTCAACTATCTCCACTTAAAAAATCACGTTCAATTCGTCGGACGGACAAACAAACAGACACACACACTTTCCCATTTATAATATTAGTATGAATAACGCTATGCAGACGAAATTGCAGGAGTTAGCTAGTAAACTATATAGATACAGTGGAAACAGTCTTTTCTGAAAGCCTTGAAATGGCAAAACTCTACAGTACAAGCGTAAACTTTCAGTGCAATTAGAGAATGAAATGCTAAAATAAATGAGGACAAACGTGCTTACGCAGTAATGAATTCACAACAAAATAAACTTGTTTTAATTTGATATTAGTTACAACTGTGGCTTGACAGCCCGGTGGTTGGTAGTGACTATCGGAACCAGAGGAAGCGAATCGATCGGGGTAAAACATGTGTTACATTTTTGTGTTTGTCTCGAGTTTATCTACTCGAAATTTCAATACTCTGATTCAAGGCTTTCCAAAGTGCTCGACGGTTTTCCAAAGGTCAATAAACGAAAACTGGAAACGAAACTTTAGAGGTCGACGAGGTCTAAAAACGACCTTTATTAATAAACACAAATTCTTATTTTAATCTCAATTAATTTTACTTTTCATCTACTGTTAAAAACGACAACAATTAAATACCATATCCTGTGTATAAAAGTCACAAATAAAATAAAGCTATCACAAAATAAATTCATTGTTTAAAAAGTGTTTGCTTTTTTAACTCCCGCCATTTTGAATAAAATAACATTTTATGTCGCGGAACATTCAATAAATCTGTGGAAACAATTTCTACTATCGACATTTAAATGGAAATTATTCTTCCTTCAAAGACTGTTCAGTGTTACACTTACACCTGTAATACTCGTGGGGATAGACCACGAGCAAGAGGTTCCAACTTCGTCTTAACTAGCAAATGAGTTTAATCTAAAACATGAAAAAGGCAGCTATTCACACAAAGGTTGTGTGACGTCAATGAGGACTAAAATATATTTTTAGGAATTGGGAACAGGGACCCTGAACTCGAACGTCCGCCGTATAGGTCTGAGACTTAATAATATAACGATACTAGCATCGTTGTATTATTAATTTCTCAGACCTATAATAGTCCTAAATCAATATCAAGTAGGTCTACCAAACTAGGCTAAAAACTTAAAGGTCCTAAGTTTACAACTTCAACCATTACATTATGTTTAAGAAAACAAGTTTATCAAGACTACATTCGTGGTAGACTGAACTTTGTTCTAAGTTCTGCCGCCTTTAATCTTAGAAGCACAACAATATCTCAGTGACAAGAAAAACAGACGAGTATTTTTTAGTTGAAAACCTTGTTGTAATATTAGTAACTCATATGGTACCTTTATAAATTAAGGATTGTTTTTGAAGAATTATTTAGTCAAATATTGATTGTACTTATTTATGTTTAATCAAAATTGGAAAATTATAGCCTCAAAATAACAATATTGCAAAAATGTGGCTGCTTTAAAAACTAAATATACGGGAAAAAATATCCGGTTTCTTTTTATCCCAAATCAGTATAGGAAATTGAGATAGATATTATTATTTAAATAGGTTAGATCGTAAAAAAGTCACGCGCCATCGCAACGTGACCTTTGACCGATATCTGATACCTCCAAATACATGCTGGGCAAAGTCGCAGACCATTTCATATTCAAGACATGGTCTCGATAAAACTTTATTAAATAAAACAGAGTGGAGTTAAAGAGTAAACTGAACGGTTCTGTAGAAAAACTAAAGCAAGATGTTAAGAAATGCTTGTTTTATTGCCAAAGAGTTTACACTGGACCTAACAGCTTTTTAACAGACGTTTGTAGTGAGTTTGACTGCTGACTAAATTCTATCATGACACGTACCAGAGTGGAAGCATAGGCTCTCACCAGAAAGAATGTTTAAAATACCTTTGTATCACAATTAATATTTAATCATAAGTAACTTTTAATAGATATGGTACACACCATCCTTACTAATGTTATAAACGCGTAGGTTTGTAAATATCTGGATGTTTTGTCACGTAAAAACGGCTGAATTTGCTTGTAATTTAGTACACCTAGTTTATAACCTGTATTAACACATACAAGCACATACAATAAATTTTATGCCGGTTAGCAGTCCGGGAATAAAGAAATTTTTAGAAACAGAATGGTAACTTGTCAAAATCAAAAATCAAAATATTTTTATTTAAATACAGCACTTTCGAATCGTATTGAAGTTTATTCAAAGGTTTGAGATTGTAAGCACTAAACTCTTTGACAAGGGGCGATAGTAACCCTCTAAGTCTACATACAGCAAATGATTGGTATTCATGAAGGGGCCCGCTTCGAGACGCCCGAGGCACTGTCAATTTATGTTTACCATCAAAAAAACAGATTGGCGATATTTACCACTCAACAAATCATATAATTTTTGCTACTTTATATTTATTTATCTAGGTTGGTCAACGTTTGTTTATACATAAAAATATATTATACAAATATACTGGTAAACACATTATGCACCTTTTACAAAACACCAACAAGAGAAAAAAGTTACTAGGGATAAGATAATGATAAGACATTAAAAGAGATGATCCAAAACAAACCCAGGCTCCAGCGCAAAAAAAAACAGATTTTAGAGGATATTTATAAATACATACTATTCTAAACTATCACTATCTCTCTATCGGGTGGCTAACACTTTTTTTTGCTCATAAAGATTTGTGTTAGAATAAGGTTCAAACAAGACGTTAGTCTGTATTTTAGGAATTTCCTTTCATTGGCCCACATAATGTGGGTTCTAAGGGAATTGTTGTCCTTTAATTTAATCAAGAGGAGTTGGTCTTAATCATTGGCTAGATGTCTAGCCAAAATATTGCGAGATTTGTTAAACGATATTATGAGTATTTATTTCAAGACTAAATATAAAACTGATGTGAAAGTTAGATACAACATTTATTTGAAAGAGTATTATTTTTGTTAGTATTTTAAATCTAAACGAAACAATGGTTCTTTTTGCTGTTGCCAGACACTGAAATAGATATAATGATGCGATTAAGACATTACATTACAAAGCGTAAGGCTAACAAAACAAAGAGCCTTGTTTATTGCTGAAATCTAACCTATTCGCTTGTGACTAATTCTAGTTAACTGATGTATTGCGCACTATAACAGTTTAGACACTGCAATTGGCGTGTCTGGATAGTTAGATTAGTCCTAAACAAGAACTTTAGCTCTTATTAACAAACGAGGCCTTTGCGTTTGAATAGAATTAGATGGCAAAAAGGTTTTTGATTTAAAATAGGCGCAAAATACTGCTCTTTACAAGGCATGTACTTGGAAAAAGAAGATTGGAGAGAAAGAAGAGAGGCAATCCTACAGGACATTACAAGCATATAATAATAAATACAGGATATTTTTTATCATGGAAATGACAACCTGGATACCCGCTCATATTCGATGAGCACATAAAAAAGTTGTAATGGGTTGCCTTGAAAAAAATACTAACAGTAATAAGGCATAAGACACTAGTCTGTGAGTTACCCTGAATATTGTTATTTTGTCTGTGTACTAAAAATATGGGTCTTTACGGAATATAAATAATATTAAACAATACAATAAAATATCATTCAATTACAATTTGTCGGTGCAACAAGACTAAAGTGTTAAAGTGGACTGCAGCGCGATTTACTGGTAGAGACGGTGTTTATGGCCCTCATAAAGTAAATTAATTGTTACAAAACATCGCACTTACCGTTGTTATTCACGGATGGAGACTATTATTTAATGTTTTTATACTTCTTTTCTGTTTAGACCATTGTGGTTTAGATCAATGAAATGTTATGTGGGAAAATGTTTTTTTATGTATTGGCTAACGAGCCTGCGGGTCACCTGCGGAGCACTGAGACACCGGGGGAGTCACTCAGCCTACAGGGTGTTTTTTTTTAACGAAACTCGAAGAAGAATCTTAAATGATTTTATCATAAATTAGAGACACGAATACCTATCGATTATTGAGTTTAAACTAATAGGCTCTCAATCTCATCGACGCATAATGATTAGAAATTGGTTCGCGTTTTATTATGATTGGTTCAGAGTGAAGACGATCCCAGCCAATGTTAGATGGGTTTAAATAATCTGAGAATAAATAAATAAATATAAATAATATAGGGACAAATCACACAGTTTAGGCTAGCCCCAAAGTAAGTTCGAAACTTGTGTTATGGGATACTAACTCAACGATAGGTACTATATTTTAAAACAAAGAACCCGAGGCCTATCAGAAAAAAATCGTTTTTCATCATGACCCGACCGGGATTCGAACCCTGGATCTCCTGGGTGGAGGTCCGGCAGTAACCATTGCGCCACGGAGGTCATCAAAAGAAGTTGACAATATATTTTTGATTATAATAAAAAGCCACATATCACACAAAATTTCTATAGAACAGTGCTTAAAATTTATTAATTTATTTAGGAGCCATTAACCAGCAATAAAAAGCCACTGTTTATTACTTCAAGTCTATAAAATCGATGTTTCAAGAGAGCTTTCATGTCATTCACTGAAGTACTATTTCAAGCTTTTATAAAGGCACGTACACATTAGAGGAGCTCGATGGCGGAGTCGCTGTGTGTTGCACTCTGAATGAACACACAAGTCAAGTTACGACGCCTCGTGGGTTATTACTTGACATGATGATGATGACATATTAGAGGTATAAGACTGATCAATTTATTAGTAAATTAGCTTAAATTCTCCCACTATTGGGCAAATGTCATGACAATGACTCTCGCTCCAAACCTTCCACCTGCCAGTGCTCAGAATAGGTTAGTTGATTAACTTTCCAATGAGTAAATGGCGTACCTACGTGAGTTATAATATAAGCAACTGAGTTTTTAATTAACGGTTACTTAAACCTGTAATTGTTTTCATTGATATTTTGATAACAATTACAGGTTTAAGTAACCGTTAATTCTTACTTACTTACTTACTAGAGAGCTTGAAACTTAATGTGTTATTAACTTAAATTATTTTGTGCAACTCACTGAAAGTGACTAAATGAAAGGTGGTATAATGTTATTTGTGGAAATTGATTAAAATGGCACTTAATTTGAACCTAGCCTAACCGGTGAACGACCATAATGATTAATGTTTTTTTCAACGACACCTCATTTCTCTTTTTAGATTTTTTCATATTAGAATGGGCGAGCACTTATCTTTTACTTCCAAGCTTTATTTAAATTCTATTTACAATCGGATTTCTTTAATTGAATATTTGTGACACTTTTATTTATAACAAGAGGATTAGTAGGCATTGTTTTCTTCTTGTAGTAAAAAATTAGAATTCGAAAAAGATCTGTTTTTCTTTCTTGCTGTTGTTATTGTCACTTTACACTAATAACGGACCATAGCCAAAAGTAACTTCTTTCATAACCTAGGATAGTGACGTCATACGAGGAAAGCGTCAATTTCGTGATTAAAAATACAATTTCTGTTTTGAGGTATGATTCATAGTATTGCTAGTGTTAAGTAAAGCTTGTTAAAGTGAGTAGTGACTGGATTTTATTACCAGGAAATAATAAAAGTGTATTCTCTTGTTGACTTCATAATCCGCCTGAAAGTCCCTGAAGAATTTTTTACATTATCTTTCTTTTTCTTCATTAGTAGGAATTAGGGGATACCTATGCGCTATGTTAGTGCTTTGGTTAAAACAGGCATCACTGATTACCTTCAAGTTATCTATCTGCTTTAATCTTACCTGAAACAAATAAAATAATTTTACATTAATTTGCTAAAATCTAAATAACGATAATTACAAAAAGGGACTAAATTCGGCAAGCGTCGAGTAATTTAAATCTTGATTGAATAAGTTCGTTAGAAGGGATTGGGGGATTGCTACCTTCAACGTAGCAATCATTCGACTTTTTCACGATATAAATCGAATAGGTAAAAGGGCAAATTCACAAATATTTCGTAATATTCTGATATATGAACATTCGTTCCAAGTTATTATATTATTCTGTTATTTATAGCGACATTTACTTTCGGGATTCACATTACGGCATGTTTATAAAGTGTAAATTGGAATTTTAGGTTCTTTATTGTACCTATAGGTACATTTTATGTGCTAAATTTGAAATTTTTGATGTTTTATCTCCATTTGTCGCTCCATCCTTACAATTTGATACGATAAGTTTTGAGTGTTTAGCACATATTAAAGTCACATGATTTTCCACCGACCACGGATCGCCTGGAACAACAACAGCCAGGAACCACCACCAACCTCCGAAGCACGGATTATTTAAAACATAACTAAATAAATAAATATATAGGGACAAATCACACAGATTGAGCTAGCCCCAAAGTAAGTTCGACACTTGTGTTATGGGATACTAACTCAACGATACTAGGTATATTTTATAACAATACATATAGATAAACATCCAAGACCCGAGGCCAATCAGAAAAAGTTCGTTTTTCATCATGACCCGATCGGGATTCGAAACCGGGCCCTCTTGGGTGGCGGTATTACGCCACGGAGGTCGTCATCATAACTAAGAAAATACTATTTCGAAATGGATCCTAATTTCCATACAATCACACAATACTAACGAGTTCTAACCGCTAGTATGGTATCGCTTATTGAACCATATGCACGCACCGCCGGCACCTGTTGTTTCGATACACGCAAAGTCGAGGAGTCACGCGATCACCGCGGCTCGCCTTAAGGCGTAGGCCAGTTAGCACGACAACTAAATCCCACTACAATTGAGCTAGATTTAATAAACGTGAATATCGAGATTATAGAGTAGTTTTATTGTATTATCTATATATATAAAAATGAAACCCGTTTTCCGTTGTCACGACATAACATGAAAACGGCTTGACCGATTTAGCTGATTTTTTTTTGTAGTTTTCTAATACTCTGTACAAGGTTCTTACGGAAAAAAATATTAAGAAAATCTCTCAGAAAGATTGAAAATAAAAACGAAACAGTACCCGGGCGAAGCCGGGCCGGGCAGCTAGTATAAAATATAATTAAAATTATTTAAGTCTTCAAATAAAATTAAATGGTTCGAGTTTGAGTTTGGGAACCCTAACAGTGAGTTGCAACTGAATTTCTTTTTTTCTCGTTTTTAATTTTACAACGATTTATTGTCATTAACCATAAAATGTGTTGTACCAGTCCTAGTCAGACAGAATCTTTAGGCTGTGTCTAGCGGAGATGTTTCCTGAATAGCTGCTAAGATTACCACAAGCACATTATATTTTGTATCAAGTAATGGGTCCAGTTACTGAGATGCCAGACCGAATTATTAAATATTTAAAATGGCCAACATAATCATAAAACTGTCGTTACCCATAGCCACAATGAAAAGCTATTTTAATAAAAACAAATACCACGCGATCAACCCTCAAACGCTTACTGGAATATTAATAAACATATAAACTCGAATATTAAATATAACAGCGACCATAATATTGTAAACTCGATCGCGTGAATAAATTTAATACACGTTGCCTAAAATATTAAGCGCCTTTTGTGGTTTGACACGCAATATTACGCGCCAGAGACGACAGGCACGTATGTAATATAATAAGCAGAGATCATACAAAAACTCCTTATGAATATTTAATAATATTCGTTTTAGGATCATATTAGGATATTAATTACGCTACAATATCCCATAAAACTAATATTATTAAAGTTTTCAATCTTGAATTTCATTGGCCTTGTATTTTTATCAAAAAAACTCTGTAGAGATTGACGATTATATGCAATTGGCAGTGCTATTTCACTCGTATCTTCGAAGTAGAAGTTAATATATAGTGGTTTCAGCTAGTACTATTATCTATTCTGTGTTTCAGCGTTGTCGATTGGTATCTCGGAAAAGTTTCGGTATTACAAATTCAATAAGGTTATTGTATCCTCATTTTTCCGAATTTCTAAACCGCTCCGGCGAACACGCTCCGAACATCTGGTAAAATATCATTACGATTTGGTCCAAGATTAAATATATTGTTCCCAATGAGCATTACACACGAACCTGTTATTTATGATTAATCACAAATTAATATTCATGTTACATGGAAACAGAAAGTTTCAGTGTTCACGACTATGTAATTTATCTCGTATGCTGTCATTGATGATAGATTGTTTAGACGCACACGCCGAACAATCGCTTTTCTTTCAATCATCACGCTCATATCGTTATAACAGACGATTTTCACAGCATCCTACGCTAAAAAAAACATATCTATCAGATATATAAGGACAAAAAAAAATGATAAAATCAGAAGGTGCCATCTCGCATGCGCTCGCGAATTTCATACGCGCGGCTTGACGAATAAGTCAATTGATAAATTGGAGATGTTAGGCCTTTGCCCTGCAGTGGGACAGAAAAGAATGCTGAAAAATTGTATTTGTCAAACCAAACGAAACCTCTTCGGCATCGCCCGGGTTAAATAAATTTGTGTAAAAATAGTAAAGACAATAAGCAAAGCACTCTACACAATTTCTTTGCATAAATAAGCGTAAATACACATTGATCAAAAGTGCCACTGGCTCATAGAATACTAAAAAACGCACATAGATAAACGGAAAAGCCTAGCTTACATTTTATGGTCCATATAAACACGAATGGGTGGAATAAAGAAAGGAGTCTTGAAGCTTTACAATGGCAACTGGTGGCACAGTTTGAGGGCTCAATAAAACGGAGGCGGTTTTAATATTTTATTATTATGGCAAACCTAACTTTTATTTAGTATTTTTTAGCTCATAATAAAAATATATCATATTGACTCGATCCTCGATCGGTGATCCTCGATTTTTATGCAATCATTCAATCTTAAAAACACTAAAATCATTTCAAATAAAAAAAAAAGTTCTAAACAAACATTTGATATATCATATCAACCCATAATCATCCCACTGCTGGGGTACGGGTCTCCCTTCAATCGAAGGTGATTAGAGCGTACTCTGCCACGCTGCTCCAATGCGGATTGGCAGAGGCCGGTGTTTTCAAGCCGCCCGAAGGCCACCGACTTGGCTTAACGACTGGTATCTACCGATAACAGTTGGGACCGACGGCTTAACGTGCCCTCTGAAGCACGGAGAAGCTCGAGATAACGAAACCCATCCAAACGCTGGCTAGGGTCGACGTCGCTTAACTTGCGTGTTCATATTAGAGTGCGACACACAGCGACGCCATCGAGCTCCTCAACATTTGATGCCAAACGTTATTACGTAACTCAAGTTCCAAACTAGAAATAAAATATTGGGAATAGCTACCATTTCTGTCTCTCGTGTAACCGGGAATCAATTGTCACAGAGTAATGAAACTAGTCCCTCTTGCACGTTCATTCAACAACAAAACTAAAAGTCACAAACAACAATGACATGCCATACCTGAACGCGAAAAAAAACCTCCGTACTTTAAATAAAGAGGAGACTCCCTAAAAAATCTTCACGTCTACCACTTTTTAGCACAGTAAATATGCGTAAACATGCCAAAACTACAACTTTTTAGTAATGCCTCTGAGCTATACCGTGAACAAAAACATAGCGAAAATATAAAGGTCCCTTGTTTACGACTGAACCCCAAAAAGATCCGGTACCCTTGAGGTTTCATCCTTAAAAAACGTTAAAAATAGAAAACATTTCTACGTTCTTTGTTCTACTGAAAAAGTTCAACTAATCCACCTGGTATTTTTTTAAGCACAATCATTGTCAATGAGTGTTCTTGGCTGGCTGCCACCTCGCTAATGCGCGGTTTACACGGAACGTGTTCTCTTATTCAAGTCTCTAAATTGTATTTGACAATGTCAAACATACCTTGCACGTAGAAACTACTCTAAACAATTCGTTGTTCACTTTCCAGTAATATTATTAGTAGTAGTAATTACCACGACCTTTATTATGAATTTTTGTAGAATCACAAAATTCTTAGTTAATTCTCCTTTTAGAAGAATAAAAGAACTTTCAGGATAACTTGTTTTGTCATTTTCGCACTTCACTTAATTCTATTCAAGAATGACAGTGACAAAACCCGTAATGCTTGGTTTATCTTTTTTTTTATTTAAAGCCTAAAGGTATGCGTTGGGTGACGTAGCTGATCTCCCGATTCTATCTAAGGATGTACGTAACAACTTTCTCTAACGTCTTGCATATTCATTAGTGTCTATCAAAACTATCCATAGATGGTGAACAAAGATATGTAAAGTCATACTATTTGATTTAATCCATCCGTTCTGTTACTGTAGATAAATTAAAGTTCAACATTTGCTTATTCTTTTAACGGTAGTTACAATCATTACTATGCCTAATATCATTTTATTAAAAGATAGATCAGTATTATTATTTCTATTTGTCTTAACTTCTCTCAGATCAAATATTTTTTTTTAAATTCGTTTTCATTCCAGATCTTATATTAATTTTCATCCATTTATCATCACAACAGATTTCCCTTGAGACGTCAATGAATTTTCTTTGAATACAGAAAAGACATCGTGGAATCTTACAAGACTAATCTTAAAAGAATCAAGAAACAAAATGGTTTCCACTCAGCAAGTTTGTAAATGGAACGAAAAGGATTTTCAAGTGAACAAAGCAGAAGAGGTTGTAAGGGACCTTATTTATAAAATGCCGATGCAAAACGTAGGGACTGAAATCAATCTTTCAGTTTGAGGGTGCAATTTGCTCACAACACCTCTCACCCGCTGAATAAGCAGAACAAAACATGCCTCAACATTTTCCCGACGACACAACGTACGATCCCATTTCAATTTTGACTCAATTGTGTTCGAGAACAAAAGGATAGGCTTGTGTAAACTCAGATCTAGAAAATTGGTTACATTCGGAGCAGTAAAATTGATGGCATTGTGAGTTAACGTGAAATCTCTTAAGGCAAAATGTTTTTATCGCGTTAATCTCAGGATCTCAGGATCTTAAATAATTCAAGTCAAAGTTGAATATATTTTTTTCTCAAATTGTCTTTTGCAAATTGTATTATGTGTATTATATCTTGGCCACAATACACAAAGTACCTACTGATACAATAGGCGGACTTAATGCTAATTGCATCTACCAGTCATCCATTGGGATGGGAGTGCAGAAAATCACGGTTGCGGCTTAATTTAATCCTTGTGTTTTTTTGTAAGTAGATTTGCAATCAGTTTTTACTATAAGCAAACGTGTTGTAGGACAGTTTTGCAGGACGTGTGTGCTTTCCATCATACTCATACGTTTTGTCAGTTTGTGTTCAATATAATATCCTTCCATTTCAGCCGTTTTGGATAGATTCGGCGAGTTAGATCGGCGGCGGCCAGTTTGTTTGGGTGATTTTGGAACCCTTGTTCGTATTTATTTGAAGCCATTTCGATTTCCTCTTTGACGGTTTTTATCTTTAGATGTTGGTAAATTTCGATGATTGAGTGAGTATTAGGATGTTGGAGTTACTGGCACTGCCCCCGAGCGGTATACCATACATCCATACTGGTTTCAGGATGATGATGAAAATAAACTTATTGCTTATAAAAATATTGTTTAATACAAGCAGTCAACAAGAGCTGAACAAACCCAATACAGATTTATTGAATTTACACTTTGTGAAACGATGCGGAATTTCAATAGAGCCATTCCACAAGAGAGACTTCCTTACTAAATAGACGTAAAACCATTTTATAAAGACATTCATGTGAGTCACGTTTTATAAAGCAAACGTTACCCCAATGTAATGATGAAGGGCGCTGTCATCCATATTTGTCACGTAAACTAACCCCCACACTAAGAGATTGTCAAGTTACAAAACAAGAATTACATAATGTTCAAATAAAAACAGCCCGTGTACGATAGAGGAAAAATTCACTAAGTTGTTTCTTGCATACAAATGTTTTTATTTTACTTGATAAAGTAGCCGCTCGGTACAGCGAATTTATTATAATAAAACTGTAGCCTTTCTGCGACTTTTTTTGTAGCCTTTTAAGATTATGTAACAGAAGTGCCCATGGACGCTATAACCGCAGCTATAACAGACTATGCCTTTGATATGCGTCCGTCTGTTTGTCAGTATGGATTTTATAGAAAGTTTCACAGATTTTTTTAAATGCCATACAGCAGACAAACAGGCAAGCGGGTCACCTGATGGAAAGCGTCACCGCCGCCTATGGACATCAGTAACACCAGGGGCGCTACCAATGCGTTGTCCACCAAGGGGGTTGGATGAAAGGAAGGAGGAAGGGAAGGGAAAGAAGACGGGGGAAACAGGAGATAGGGAAGGAGTTGGACTTCCGGATCTCTCACTCACCGAACGAAACGCATTGGTGCTTCACGTCGATATTCTGTGAGAGGGTGGTACTTCCCCGGTCGAGCAAGGCCATTTCATAATTGCTCTACCACTCCAGAATAAGATCCTGTATTGGATTGTAGTACAGACAGGTTCAAGTCCGACTTTTTCTTTAGATGACTTTGCCGTTGAAGTCGTGCTCGTAGTTCACTTGCTGGTATGATTACCAGCATCAGAGCTGTTCAGAATACTGTATAGGTGTACAGTCAGATAATGAAAATCAAATTTGTTGACACGCAATAGTAATAGTCGTAATTGGGGCTAGGACGCACTTGTTATTACAGAAGTGAGAGAACTTTACAGGAGTGAATGAGATAGTCACAAGGACTAAAAGCCCTTAATACAAAACGAGCTTAGTGGTCACTAAGCACGTTTTTTGTTCCAAATTGCTGATTCTCACGATTACTAGCGATGTCGTAGGCGTCATTCTCCACGGTACCTAAAAGATAATCCTAAAATTTTCATGTAAATTTCTCATTTATAAATATTTGATTAATTAATTGTACCTAAATATTTGAACTAAAAGCAAGTGTAATTAATTCAATGGACGCGTAAGTATCTACCTATGCTTTCATTGAATTAATTATAGCCATTTTCTTTATCAGTTACGGTACTCGCAAAATTCGTCGGACTTTCGTGATAAATACAAAAGTTTTTCTATTATGTACAAGTTCGAAGTTTACAAAGTTCGGACTTGACTAGTTGCCTACTTCTATTCTCCTATGTTATACTGTATACCTCTGACCTCTTTTACAAAGTTGTAAGAAGAAAAGCGAGATTAAGTTCCGGTTGAAAAATACCAAATATCTGTCAGTTAACAGCCAATTCATCTGAAGTATAGACTATCTGAAACTTATCAGTATATATTAAATTAGGTCCTAAGTATTTTTTAATCTGTAGGATTTTTTTAGACCTAAAACATTTTTAGTTTTACTAAAACGTTTTTAAAGTTAATATAATTAAGGAAATTAAGGAAGAAGCTTTAAGAGCTCTTAGTTCTAAAAGCTTCCGTTTTATTTGAACATTAGCCCATGTGCAAATAATTTAAAGCCATTAACAACAAAAACTGCAGAAGTACGATTTATGGAAAGATTAAGCAGCTGTGCAAAAGCGTTGAGAAAATTACGAGAAAGATTTTTGAATATATTCATGTCATAGCACAAAAACTTGTTGTTACCTTAAGTTTTTACACAATAATGATTATGTTTATTAATGAAAATGGAGATAGAATCACCCAAAAATCTACTTAAAACGAATAAAGTTTCCGCAAAATATATTGTTACTTTAAAATGTAACCGTAATAATGATCAGTCATAAGAAAACAGGAATACAAAACTTCAATCCTAAAAAACACACCTCTTTAACTCTGGATGAACTATGCTCCTCGCGTATAATGTAACGAATTTTATGTCAACCTGTATAGTCTAAGTTTATTAATGCACTAACACTATCCCAGGAAAATGGTGTACATAAGATGCCTTTAGCGAACTTTACCTCACGAGATGCTCGTAGCATACACGAAGCTAGCATTAAGTCAATGAATAAATAAAGTGTTTCAAACAGACGTATATCTAGAATCCACAATACTTGACACAAAAGTTCCAAACAATTGTCTAAAGCTGTGTGTAACTGATCGATAAAATTAACGAATTGCCCACAGAAGCGGAACGATTTTATACAATTCGATCTGTTAATTGTGGCACATCTCGCAACAAAGCATCATTGAAATCAAATACACTCTTTCCTGGCTCAATTTTGACATGTCAAATACATCATCATCATCTCAGCCACAAGGAATCCACTCCTGGACATAGGCCACAAAGTATCCACAAAAGTAATCTCTCTATATTTATGTGTAAGGTTATAAATAAACATTTTGCTGGGCACTCGACCGGTCGAGGGCTCATGGGTCCTACCTGAGCGTGAATAGGAAATGAATATCACCATGTTAAAATTTTCCCGACAACCGGAAAGCAAAGACAGTCTGATGGAAGTAAAAGTAAATTTATTTGCTTGATTTGATTATTTTATTTGCTACCTCAGTAAGTGCCCACCGACTGCAAACTCAGTAGCAAAGAGTTCGTTGAAAATTTTATTTTCAATTAGATTCCACAGTCTTACGTTACGTAGTTTAAAACAATTTTCTACTTTTACAATTTATCGATTTTCTGAAAGCGTTTCTAAGAGTGGAATCCAGATCTTCTGATTAACTAATTAAAGTTTAACCTCTATAGCTGTAACGCGGAGGTCATTATTTTCAAGCCGCTGGAGGCCACCGATTTTTCTCAACGACTGTCGTCGACAACAGCCCGGACCGACTTTTTTTCATCTATAATAGGACAATGATATGTGTTTTAATTCATTGTCTTTAAATGAAAAATGTTTTTGTGCACGTCATTAAAAGTCATTATATTTTGATAAAACTGAATTATGATGAAGCTGAATGAAAGTTAAATTAACTTGAGATCTTTACGCGGACAATTTGCAACGTGATTGTCAATATCGAACAATCAAAAAGTTACAACAAGTTTTACTGTTCCGCGTAACGATAAAACTTTTACGATGGATTAGCTACTACTCCTGGCAATGGAATATGAAAATTGTCATAACCTAATTTAAACTCTATCTTCTTCTATTTAGTCGCCGCGCGACATCGGCATGTACGTCAACAAAAGGTTGACCCAGACCGTAAAATATGATTGAAGATTTCTAAATGCTGCGTTAATGGATTTACTAGAAATTTTGTAATTAAATAGTATGTACAATATTACATACATAATTTGGAGTGGTAAAGCAGTTATTATGAAATGGGCTAGCTCGACCGGGGAAGTACCACCCTCACAGAATATCGACGTGAAGCAGCAATACGTTTCGTTCGGCAAGTGAGAGATCCGGAAGTCCAACTCCTTCCCTATCCTCTCTTTCCCCCTCCTTCTTTCGCTTTCTCCTTCCTTTCCTCCAACCTCCTTGGTGGACAACGCATTGGTATCGCCCCTGGTGTTATGAAAACTTATGAAAAATTAAAATAAGGACAATGGTCCATAACAAATATAGTTCGTTCAAGATGCTAGACACAAAACAAACGCATTTTATCTCTTCATTCGCAAAAGTTAAGCCGGTCTAGATTGTTAATAGATTTACTCAAAGAGGGTAAGAAAGCGGATAAGGATGATTGAATAACGCGATTCGAAATAGTAAATTGTATTCCATTCATAACATCACAAAGACGTCAGATCAAATTGAGGTTTCATATATCAGAAATATCACAATTTGTTCCATAAGGAAACCAAGTTCATTACGTACGTAATAAGCAAAACGTAATGAAGGAAACCACTTGAATGCCTTGTACAGTCAAGAAATGGAAGATGTATATATAAGATGTGATAGAACAAAGAGTTATCCTACTCATATTATAAAGAAAGTTTTTGAGAATGTATGTATGTAATTCATACTTTAGACATAAAACCAGATGCCGGAGTAGTGGAGAAGCGCGTATACTAAAGTATGAATTTCAACGTCAGACCGGCAATTACCAGACCGATAAAAATCGGATGCCGGAGTAGTGAAAAAACGCCCTAAGGCGCCTAAAGTGTTCCATTATCTACCACGCATGCAATTCAATTATACTAAGTTACTAATAGATACAATACAACTAATTGCCTAAGGCGTACTATGGCTAACTTCCAAGACAAACAAGTTTCCCCTAACATTATGAGAATAACAATTAAGTTATGCCTGTTAATATTATTAAACTGTCTAGTATACTCGGAGCCACAAATTAGTTGTCTGAGTATGACGTCATTTCGTTCACTAAAAGTGATATTGAATTAAAATTTAGATGTGTCAGCAATTAGAATTACAAATACCAGTTCATCATGGAGTAGCTTAGTGAGGGTATTTCCCGTCCTCTTCTATGTAAGCGACGGTGTTTAGTAGCGAAATCACCTTTGTAACAAAAAAAAACACATTCCTTGCGAACAATGCATTTGTAGCGCCTCTGGTGTTATTGATGTTCATAGTAGCGGTAACAACCATTTTCCATCGCGCAACTGCATCGGCAGTATGACATTCAATACAGGAATATGACCAAAAATTTTAATTGTGTCTTGTCAAATGGCACCAAAAATGTTAATTGTGTCTTGTCAAATAGCCAATCTTTTTATGATAAATTCAACTGCATATAAAATATCTCTATCCCACCCATAGAGTGCAATATAAATGTTGTTTATATAATTTTTGTGTTGTAGCCATTTTTGTTAAGTTTATTTGTGTTTCTGTCTATTTTATTTGAATGAAATATTGATGGTTATTTTATAGACATTGCTTCTGTTATTTAGCGAGGCTTTATTGCAAAATAAACAGACACTACGTTCAGCATCAGGAACAAAGTTAAGCATAAAATGTTTATGACTGAATCTAGGAACCTAGTTTGGGAAACGTAAAATTTACAACTCGATAAACTAAACTATTAAACACTCGTAACAGCAATACTAACGGGTGCCTTTTAGCCAAACCACATTACTTACGTAATATACAGATGTCTTAATAAAATAATATTATAGTCTTCGAAACGAGGAGCTCAGTAACCTTGCTGTGGGTTTCAAAACGGATTTACCCAAGTTAAACAACAACCCTAGCCAATACTTGGATGGGTTTAATAAATCTCGATCGATCGCTTTTAACGCTGCTAAAGGTCCTAAAATATCGTTTTCGTCATTTAACATTACAAATCTATAAATATAAAATTAAAAGTCCTGACTGACTTAACTATATATACATTAACGCACAGCCCAAACTGCTGGGGCTGGATATTCCAAATTTGGAATGTAGGTTCCTTACGACGTCAAGGGGATTTTACAAAATTCCCACGGGAAAGCGAGATATATATAAGTATATACGCAAACGAAGTTGCGAGTATTTTATTAATATTTCTTTAAAATAAAACGATGAGAGTACTTACAACATTTGCAATAGCTAGGGTATATAAAAGAAATGAGTTTTAAAAACTAAAAATATGACCAGAGACTCTGGACTAATCTAATCGTCTAGACTAGAGTCTACTCTAGACGATTAGATTGTCATGTCATGTCATGATTCGCTACTCCTTCGAAAAACATTAATGGTTTTTTTTTTGTTACAGGTAGACAAAACATAATCAACAATATACCTTGACATTATGCCCTTGGCCTGATGTATCCTCGTATGAAACCGGAATTAAGGTAAAAAAAACTATTAAAATGAAGCCTTCAGATAAGGTCCTGTTGCTATTTGCAAAATTTTTTGGCCTTTTGTCAAGGTAAAGTGTAGTTAATGGTTAATCTTCAAAATCCACTGACTTGGCTTAAAATGATAGCAGGCGGCACCGATTTACATTCGTTACAATGTAGAGAGTTTGTAATTAATTAACCCATCCCAAGACTGCATGCGGTTATTCTAACTTATCTTGCGTCAAATAGTCATGGAAGGAAGGAAGATGTAGTTCTGATAGTTTCAGTTAACTAAAAGTCATGAGTCAGATAAATTACCTATCCAAAAATCATACAAACACTGGCGAATTATTTGACAGATAAGCTTATTGGTTACTATCAGAAACGTGTGAAATCACTTGCTAATAAAGTCCTGAATAGGTTATTTGCCAATTAAGAAACGACGAACCCATACTAGAACTGTCAAAAACAGTTTATTTTACGAATTATTTATTTATTTATTATATCTTAATTAGCCATCTTTATTCTATTTCTAAACTTCCTCATTTCTCTTCTTTCTTGCAAAATTTCATATGGCAAATGAATAGTAACCAAAATACCTTAAAATAATAGTTATTAAATATGAACAGCTGGTTGACAAAAGCGTCATAACAACAGTTGTTTAATAAGACAAAATAATTAACACTCCAAGTTCCTATCACCTATATCTTAGCTGACAACGACAATGGATTGGCCGAGATCCAGGTCTCTAGTTGCCAGAAAGCTCATTGTCAATATTACTACCGCGAACCAAAGATATACAATAAATTCAGAATATATATTACTAGTGTAACCCGAGCAACTTCGTTTGCGTGTATTTATTTATGCAAAACAGCGCAATCATATCAGTTTATTGAGCAAATCCTACAGAAATCGCTTACTTTTCGGGATAAAAAGTACCTTAGGTGTTAATCCAAGATATCAGCTACCTACATACCAAATATCATAAAAATTGGCCCAGCCATTCGAGCGTGAAGAAGTAACAAACATACACATAACTTGAACCTATTTAGGCTCAAGGAAATACCACTCTGTCACAAAATATCGGCGTGAAACAATGTGTTTCGTTGGGTGAGTCCATCCAGAAGCTGCTTCCCTATTGTTGTTTGTTAAATTGCCAATTTTTCAACACAGATAACTTTAACGTTGGCATAATATAAAAATGTTTCCATAATAAAAAAGTTATATTTAATACATAGTTACCAAGTCTGTTGATACTCTGTGACAGTATTTCGTAATATTTTTAACACTACTCAATTACCTAAATTTGGGCATGAATAATTGAATCGTAAATTCCAATTTTTAGAATAAACATTGACACAGCGAGCCACACCATACATTATTTTTCACTTAATGTAATTTTTTCATACATTGATTTATTGATAACTATGAAACTTACATGTTCTAGTTTAGAGCAATTAATTTTATTCTGCCATCTGTGGTCACAGTATAATGTAATGTATCGATGTAAACTAAAGAAAAAAGAGATAGCTTGAGACTTAATGTGGAGTTAATGTGTGTTTCAGAAACTGGTTCTTAGTATATTAAATTAGGATATTGTGTCACAAATTAATAGTTAGTACGCAAATTGTGTTGTCGCGACAACCGACGTGCACGTATACTAAAGCTAAATCGTTCTGACATGCAAATGAATACCGACCCGAGGGCGTAAACAAAAAATAACGAATCGGAAAAGGTTTGTTAGAGAATAATTATGAAATGTTAC
Organism: Endotricha flammealis; assembly: GCA_905163395.2. Lineage (NCBI taxonomy): Eukaryota > Metazoa > Arthropoda > Insecta > Lepidoptera > Pyralidae > Endotricha > Endotricha flammealis. The sequence continues at coordinate 14,476,356 of LR990854.1, read as the reverse complement.
ACTGGCTCAAAATGCACAAACCGAAGGGAAAGTAAAGCGAACGATAAATTATAACTAAATATACCCTTACCACAGATTTGTGTTTCTACTTACATAATATGTATTCCAATATAAGGTATGTTGACAAGAATGGCTTAATAATATTTTCCTAACCCTGCACTATTTGCAAAGATGACCGATGTAGTTAGACGAAGTTAGAAATCAAAGAAAAAATAATACGAAGTACCGTATTTACACTCTCGTTTTTGACTACGTAAGTCATCTTTGCGAGTAGGGTAGAGCCGGGGAAACGCCTATTAATAACGAAAGGCGACAGGTGATAACTTGACAAGCCTGTCGCATTGGTATGTCTTGGTACTGACATAATTTAACATGTCAGCTTGTCATTAATTAGATAGGGTCAGCCCTGATTTTTTTTTACACAACCCTATCTATCGTCAAACTATGAAATTTTCTCGTGAACAGTAGAACTTGAAAATTTTACAATTTAATCCATCTAAAAAACTACAGTTAGGTACCATTAAATATTTCTCCATAGCAATCCCAACTAAGCAATACTTGAACCAAGTTTGCATAACGACTGGACTTTTTAACGAGTAGGTACTACGGACTTGTGCCAAATGTCGCTTTCGGGGACGTCTTTGAAATTATGATATGATTCGTATATTTAGAAATACGAATATATTTTTAGTAGTAAAAATTTTATTTTAAAATTTTATGTTATTATTAATTTAATCATTGTAATTTTATCCAATAAACTTACATAATTAGACAAACTATTTTTATTGTTATGTTATTAAGATATTTTAGACCCTTTTGAAGTGTCAAATGAATAAATACTACTTGTATTAATTAGGTACCTGAACTTTAGCAAAAGGCGACAAGCTACAAAGTAGTCAAAACTACTAACTAATTTCCTTTACTTCCTTTACTGTACTTTCTAATTGCAAGGCAAAAGCAACTGAAATACGACTTTAAATATTCCCCACTAAACGAATAAAGTGCTAATATCATATTACGCGAATTTTCTTGTTATAATTTTTGAGCCTAACTGACCTAGACAAATGTATTGGTAACAAAAGTATAATTGACACAAAAAAGAGGGAATTCTTTTACTACAACTGTTTTTAACTTAACAGAAGAAGATCCCAAGACATTGTTAACAAATCTTGTAATTATTAAGAGATGATTTAGATTTGAGACACATAACATCAGATTTTTTTTAATAGTGTTTTATTATTAATCTAAATAGAGATAATAAAGATTGAGATCTGTTTTATCGTACCTCTTCGCAATTTATGTATACGCATAATATACAGGGTGTTTGGTAGAGGATTGAACATGGAATAATGGCAGAAGGGTGAGATGGTCAGCTACATGCTGAGCGAAAAAAATTTGACCTAGGGCCCATAGTTTTTTAATAATGATTTTTTTTAATTTTTACCAAACTTTCTTCCTTCGTGAATTTGAAGTACTATAACTTTTTTTTAATTGGTTCATTCGGCCAGTTTATTTTTTTATTCTTATATTTACTGTATGTAGCTTACTTTTAAATTGATATTTGTCGGTTAGAGCTACCACAAAAAATGATATGAGTCCTCAAACATCAAAAAGACGAAAAGTACACGCCGAGTGTTCAACTTTGGACTGCTGTAAAAAAAAAACTAAAAGTGGTACTGCAATTCTAATTCTAGGAAAACAGCTCTAGTTCATGCCCTTTGGAATGGTATTCAATTTACATAGTATATTTTTTTCTAAGTAGTCTTTTTCGTACATTCTACATGAAATTGATCATTTCTGACAAAAATCCTTTAAAGAAAATAAATCAAAATAATGTTACGAAACATAGAGCGGGATGGTTACACAAGGCAGGTAGAAACGTAAACGTTTCTCTTAATCAAAATATCAGCATCCGTTCTTCCTTTTACACTCTTCATAGGTGGGCAATGCATCCAAGACCTTGTAGTGGTGAAGAGTGGTAAGTGATAAGCAATCACCGCTGCCTATTGACATCTACGATTTTTTTATGACACGAAGAGGACAAACTAGCTAGCAAGTCACCTGATGGTAAGCAATCACCGCTGCCCATAGACATGCACAACTTTTTTTTGACACGAGGAGGACAAACAAGCACCTTATGGTAAGCAATCACCGACTACAAAATCTTGGATGCGTTGCCCACCTATGACGGAATGAAAAAGGAAGGACCGGGGAAGGAAAGTTAATAAGGGAGTAGGAAACAGGAGGTGTATCAGGCTTCCGGCTCTCTCACTCATCCTACGAAAGACGGGGGACATACGAGGTACTGCCCCCGGTCGAGCCTGCCCATTTACGAGCTACTACTAATTCATAGTAGTGGCTACGCTCTACCACTCTTCACCACTACAAGGTCTTGGATGCATTGCCCACCTATGAAGAGTGAAAAAGGAAGAACGGATGCTGATAATGATGAACCGTAACCATCCCGCTCTATGTTTCGTAACATTTTTTTGATTTGTTTTCATTAAAGTATTTTTGTGAGAAATGGTCAATTTCATGTAGAAAGTACGAGAAAGACTACTTAGAAAAAAATAAACTATACAAATTACATACCATTCGAAAGGGCATGAACTAGAGCTGTTTTCCTATAATTAGAACTGCTGTACCACTTTTAGTTTTTTTTTAACTGCAGTCCAAAGTTGAACGCTCGGCATGGACTTCTCGCCCTTTTGATGTTTGAGGGCTCATAATTTTTTTCCTGGTAACTGTAACCAACAAATATCAATTTAAAAGTAAGCTACATTCAGTTAATATAAGAATTAAAAAATAAGCTGGACGATAGATCTAATAAAAAAAAAGTTATAGTACTTCAAATTCACGAAGGAAGAAAGTTTAGTGAAAATTAAAAAAAAATCATTAAAAAAAATCTATGGGCCCTAGGTCAAATTTTTTTCGCTCAGCATGTAGCAGATCATCTCACCTTTCCGCCATTATCCCATGTTCAATCCTCTACCAAACACCCTGTATCTAAATAAAATAAATAAAAATTGTTTATTTCAGATAATTAAAATCCATATTCAAATAAATAACAATAAAATTAAATTAAATTATCAAATTTGTTACAAATCACACAGTAAATTAAATTAAATTAAATTAAAATATAATTAGAATTAAGTAAATTATAGGAAAAATTTAAATTTAGAAAAAAAAAAAAATACAAAATTACAAACTTTATAATAATATTTTAGGGAGTTATATCACCCTTCTTACCATGACACCCACAGAGAAGAGGAGCAATCATCGGCCACCGTTTCGATTATGCTGTTGTGACTGTCGCGCATTCTGCTTATCAGGGATGCCGTTTTCTTGCGTATGATGGCATGAAATCCATCTGTGTGAAACTGAGCGAACATCCCCGATGCACTGCAGAAACGGGGCAGTCCCAACAGCATTCTGAAGATGTTGTTATATTGGATACGCAGAGCTTCTAGCGACCTTTTGGTATGTCGTACCCAGAGACTTCCAGTATAAAAACTCTGGCAGTATGCTTTAAAAAGTGTCAGTTTAACGTGGACTGAGCACCTTGAGAATCTACGGACAATCATATTACCCCTGATCGCTAGAGCCCTGCGCTCCCGCTCAACATCCGCGTCGTCCTTAAGGTCGTCAGTAAGGAAGTGGCCTAGGTACTTGAACTTAGTGACTCTGTTTAAGATCTTTCCGTTCAGCGTGATTTTTGCATTGATGTTATCATGGCACTTACCGGCGACCCCAAAGACCATATACTCACACTTACTTTCATTGTAAATGAGCCCGTGAGCCACGGCGTACTCTTCGCAAGTTGCCAACAGTTTTCCAAGGCCCCCCGCTGTTGGGCTGAGGAGCACCATGTCGTCTGCGTAACTCAGATTGTTGACGCTAACTCCCCCGACACTGCAGCCAACCCTGGCGCTACTCAACCCAACTATCAGGTCGTTCATATACAAATTAAACATACTGGGAGACGTCAGGCCCCCCTGTCTAACTCCACACTCCGTCAGGTAAGGTTCCGACACAACATTCGCCCATTTCACATAGTTCATTTGATGTGAGTACCAATATTTAAGCAAGTTAACAATTTCGCGCGGTACACCCCTGTCTCCCAGCTTTCCCCAAAGTAAATCATAAGACACCAAGTCGAATGCCTTGGAGAGATCAAGGAAACAGGCGTACACCGCCGTTTCACGTTCTGTATAATACTGGACAGTATGTTTGAGACCAGCAATTGCGCTCTCAGTTGATAATTTAGGCCGAAAACCGAATTGAGCGTCATGCAAGTTCAGATGTTTAGTTAGGCTGGTGTCAATCAGTCTGTCCAGCACTTTCGCGATTGTTGTTGCCAGAGAGATAGGCCGGTAGTTTTTCTTGTCCGATATGTCACCCGTCTTGTTTTTGACAATGGGCACAACAAGTGTTTTCGTCAAGTTCTGCGGTAGGTAAGAGTGACTAAGACACATTGTGTAAAACACTGCGAGCACCCTAGGCAGGTGAATACCAGCGTACCTCAGGTGCTCAACACTGAGTCCATCGTGACCGGGAGATTTGCCACCAGCCATGTTTTTTATGATATCTCTAATTTTCCCGGCCGAAAAGATAAGGAACGGTGATTCCACATCCCCACCGGTGGACCCAGTGTCGATCGTAGAGGCCGATGGGCCAAGCGGAGAGTCCACCCTAAAACAGGTTTTGAACATATTTGCTATGGCAGCGGGCTCAGTCAAGCCGTCGACACACGCCGCCAGCCCAGGCCTAACCTCCAGCTTTCCTGTAGCCTTCCAAAATTCACTAAAATTGTTAGAAGATCTGTGTTTAGCTAATACGTCCATTTTGAGCTGTTCTTGATGGTTTTGACACCATTTCAAACGGCTTTTGAAAATTTTACGAGTCATACACATTTTCTCGAAGATGGTACCGCTTGTTGGTCTATTATGTAAAACCCACATTTCAAAGCTAAGCCTGGCCTCGCGATGTGCATCACGCACATGTGTGTTCCAACCACACAGGTGCTTGCCCCTTTTTGATCCCGCGTTGGACACCCCACGTGACTCCTCAGCCGCATCGCACAGTATATCCACAATCTCGCTGTACATTTTGTCCAAAACACACTTATGCTCGGGACGTTGACACAAATGACGACTACATTCTATGAACTCCTGAGGAAAATCCAGGTTCCTCAATCTAGCGTTACACAAGTCTTTGTACTTTAGTATCTGTGTCTCATCTCGTACACCCCACAATATAGAGCTACGGGGCAAGGCATGGACCGAAACCTTGGCTCTGACCAGCGCCAGATTACATTTAATAAAAATAATAAAAATTTAATAAATAAAAATATAGTCTTTGCACAAATACATATATAACACGAAGTATCAAAGAATAAAGAGTACAAAGACAAACTTTGTTGCAAAGTTTCCTGTGTGTTTATGACAACTTGTGCTTAGACATGCTCGTTGCAAGCATACATTAGTTAGAAACACTCGGGATAACATATGAAGTTAAAGTGTTTTTTTTTAACACTGGCAATCTAGAAATGGCAATCGTTTTTCTAACACTTTTATGTCATACATACTATAGGCAAACAAGAAACCTGGCGGAAAATGGTAACCGCCGTGAAAACGCATTGCTACTTTACTAAGATATCAGTGGGAAAGTTCCCCGGTCTTAGAACATTTCATAAATCCTCTACCACCCCAAATTTTTTAATGACAGCTCAATTCTTGAGAACCGTTTATGGCATCTAAAGCCGAAAAAAGGCTTGAAACGAGTTATAGCTAGTGTATAAATCTGAAGAGGTTGTTTGTTTTCTAGGTTTTGCAAAAATTGCAATGTTTGCTTTACTCCATTTTCTTTTCTAAGTTAAGCGTCAAAATTCAAAATATTTATTCAGCGAGTTGTTCCTCACAGACACATTCTCTCGTTGATTACATTACAGTATTAACTACCATTACGGGGGAAAAAGCAAAATGATCACTGGTAAAAGAAATGGCGAAAGAAAACCAGTTACGGCCTTTTTCGTTATATAACTTATCTTCATATTTTAAACCATCGATTCTGCTTATGGCACAGGTGGAACCGTCGTCCAACTAAAGACTTATTACGTTAAGCATGGACAACAGACTAAACAGAGTAAGGTACTTGCAGTAATGTTCTTTCAGTAATGTCTATATTTTCAAGTAAAGTACAAGTAGTTTCAATTAACAGCCTCGACTGTTACTAACATATAATAAGACTTTCCGGTCACGAATCGAAAACATGAGATGACAATTCATTAATGGTAGATTTACCGTGACATGTTACTAGTAGGTTGTCTATAAACTGTGAACCTTCAATCTTAATATGTCATGCGTCAAGTGCGTATGTCATGCAAGAGCTGGAAAGATAATTGAAAAGATACATTATGTAATTATTTACGTCGATGGTGTCAAATACATCTCAACGAGTTAACTCATGACTATCCCCAATCCCAAGGGGCCAGCTACTCACAATTCACACTAATTGCGGATAGCACAAAATAATATCTTCTTTTACCTCTTCTTTCTTCGATATCTTCTTTTAGATTTTTGAAGTGAAAACTTTTTTAGCGGCGCGCTTGGCACTTTTTTTACATGGGTAAAAAATGTTAAACTCGCGTCAGATTCGTAGCCTGATCGAAAAAGCGTAAGATTACCTAACCATTCCAAATTATTTAAAAAAATGCACAACGTTGATGTTTAAGTTTTCACTTCTGCCGGAGTACAACCCGTCCTTTTTTTTCTTCGAGTCTTTGACGATAGTAAAAACTACCTTGAAATATTTTATTTCATCTCTTTAATATGTTATTGAAAAGTAATACACAATTTTCCATTAATACTTGAAAAAATAACCTATGAACCGAAACTCTGGCCTTTTGAACTCTGCCCCAAGAGGATTTAATGTGGAATGAAATATTCATTTGTTACTTAGACGTCTATCCACGACTATCCTGTTTCAGACGATTTTATCACCGTTTATCGAATCCAAAAAGTTTTACAGTCAGCAGATGGTATTGACACCCTGTTCATATGAACGAGTATTGACGTGACGTTTCGTACATTGATCATTTTAGCTAAGACAGAGAAATATAACACAATTGTAACTACGCAATGGAATAGGAAATGCGACGGAAATGTGGTTTATGCGCTTGTCATTGGCACATACTCTGAGCATATCTGCAAACGACATGGTGGTAATATCATTTCTGAAGGTGACTGCCATTTGAAGATGTATATTTACCGAGGATGAAATAAACAATGCGTAGGTATTTCATAACCGTTTTGTACGTAATGATAGCTTGACAATAATATGTGCTCAAGTTGTATGACTAATTTAACTGAGTGTTCAAGGTTCGCTCAAAGTTGTCACTTTCGTCGACATGCTCACTAGATTCTTAACAACGCATGACTGTATTGACGACAGAGAAAACAACATATTATTATTTGGTTTTGGTGAACAGTTTTGTTTCAAAAAAAAATTTTTTCATTCACAGCGATTCTATAATACGATATCGATTTCTTTAGAACTGGTAAAAAGTAAAAGAGAAAATATTACACGCTAAACACTCCCTTTTGTGAAAACCTAAGTAAAGTTAACACATTCTTTTGTCATAAGTCCCACATAAACGAGGCACTTAAAACTCCCAAACCAATATGGATAGAATAACATAACATCAAAGTATCAAAAACAAAAGCAATATCGCGAGAGTTCTGAAATTGGCTCACAAAGGCTTAATTTCACAAATACAAAATTACTGAAAGTGACAACTGCAATTACGCCGAGGAAATGTACTAATTTTACCAGAAAAAGATGTTTACATAGCATTATTACTTGAAACAAAAAGACATCAAACATTAGTAAAGTTTCAAACATTACATAACAAACTAAATCTATTCAAACAAATATATGAAACCGATTTCTTTATGCTTTTTTCTATAATAGTTGTTACGGAACAACTATGAAATGGTAAAATAGTAGATTTTACAACAAGTGCACAAAACGAATCATTTCTATCCGAGACTTTTAGCATAATGATAGTAATGTCGAGGATAGAAATGGTTTTGTGGGGACGAGTTATAAACTCTGCTTTTCACTTCGATTGCGAGGAAATAAAAAAATAAACGCACGAAAAACAAGACCTGTTTCCCCATTCCCGCCGCTTTTTTTTTTATCTTACGACATTGAAATTAGGCTTGGGCTGCAGTCCTGTACAGCCTACTATAAAATTAATTTTGTAATAAAATAATTTTCTTAAATTAATTAAATAACCTACCGTACTTTAATTTAAATTTTAATATCTTCTAAGACTTAAAAAACACATATGGCAAATAAATTAAAGTAAATATTATAAAATAACAAATTCTATCTCTGAACTTTTTGTTGTGTTTGGCTGTATGGCTTATTTCCTTTGCCTTAATATAGATACATTTTACATATATCCTGCGCAAATAAGCATTTTCTGAGCATGAGAAGTGCAAAATATCATTCATATATATTTTCTAAATAAAGTGTCTGTTTGTAACGTTTTTAACCCGTTAACTGGCAGTAGGTACATATTTTATTATCGTTTCCCTACAGCATAGCATAAAGTTAAATTTATGGGGGCTACTATTTACCGCAATCATTAAAATTATTTAGAAAATAAAAAAACTAGAAATTAGATTACTCATGAATTTTTACATGTTAATGGACGAGCACGTCTATTAGACCCACATCCACATCCCAGCAGTGAGATAAACATAGGATTATGTTATAGATATGAAAAAACAAAAATATTCCTAGGAAACGTAATAAAACATGTAGCTTTTACCGACAACATAAAATTATGTAATTTCAGTTAAGCCGAAAATATAACCCACAACTTGTGATAAAAGTATAGAAGAAAATCAAAGGGCACACGACACGGATCCTTGCTTTTTACCCTTCCTGTCGTAAATTCAGTTAATCGCCAATTCCCTTTATCCCGCCAAAAAAGTCTTTCGGGAATAAAACCCATTATCTAGGAAGTTATCGAGGTTGGAGTACAAAAACCTTAAACCTTCGTAGTAAACACCAAGAGCCTGATTAACCGCTAGATAACCTATCCGTCTAAATTACAAAAATTTTTATGATTATGAAGGTCTTTTCACATTTTAAGAAATAGTAAAATTGGGATATCTGTATTAAAAAAACCCGATGTGGGATTAGAACTCACGATCTCTCGATAATCTCTAATGGTCTTCCGGCTGGGCAACCAGTTATCTTCTTATTTCCATAAAAGTTTTTCTCATAATGGAAAACCATCAAATAATTTTTGTGACGTAAGTGCCGATTTTCAGACTATCTAAAATAAATTAGTGTCGTGACGATCTTTGTCCTGTTTGTCAAATAATTATAAGAATTAACTTCAGTATTTTAACCAGGAACCGTTCTATTATTAGGCTGGTTGGCAATCGAATAGGCTAGGTGCTCTAACTTTCATTATATTATACTGCATAAAGTGTTCCTATTTCCAAACATAAATTAGGTAATCAAAAAGTTCTAATAGGCATACTCTTGTCTATAGTATGGAAAAGAGGAATATTAAACAAGTCTCGATCCAATTTGAACAGATCAATCCTTAGTGGGGATCCAAATTAGTTTGTTTTGTCGGAACAAATGAAATGGATAGGCAAATAACCGGAGCGTTAATCGGAGATTACTCCCTTCCATCACATTGATTAGGGAACCAGTGATTTATCCCCCAAATCCTTATTGCTATTGAAGTTTTGCAATTACATTCCTTCGTTACCAACTTACCCAGTCTAACGGATTAACAGCCAGATTCTGAACGCATTTTAAAAGTGTTAGTTTAGTTAGTTTATCTTAATTAATGGCTTCTGTCGTGTCTTAGCGACACATAGACAATTTCGCCAATGTCGAGTATTACAAATGAACACTTTTTAGCAAAAAAGTACATTTTATAAAGGCAACGTGGTACGGTGAGGATCCGAGGTCACCATTTTGACGACCATCGTTGACAATGCGGCGATCTCGAATCCATTTTTAAAGTGTCACATTCAACATTATAACTGTCACTGTCAAACTAAAGAAGAAGTAAAGATCCTTGAGACAAGATCGTCTATGTGTCGTTAAGACACGACAGAAACGCCATTAATTAAGAAAGAAGACGACTTATTGTCGAATTGAAATGCGCTTCAGAAGTTGCCTCTTTACCCAACACAAACCACCTTAAAGTTAACAACACATTAAATATTATGCCGACATTTTCTAATTTCAGAAAAAAAAGCTCGTTAAAACGAGAGAACTTATTAAACTTATAATAGTTTCAGAACTCCCGAATAGCTTAATCGCCAAATAATTCCCAGGTTTTTGATAGTTCCAGTATGATTAATCAAATAAATTGGCAAATATTCGGGATTTTATGTGCAAGTGTTAAAAACCGGTACTTAACGTCTCCTCGTTAACTTTTGCTGTGTGTGACTGATAATCTTTGTAATTGAGTTTCATAAATAAATGTGTGTTAGTAAAAAAATTGTTTCTATTCGGACATAATCTTCGTTTTTTCCAATTAACTCGATCAAACGAAATCTATAATGTCTCTAATCTACATCATTCTAAAATTTACCATTAACGACGTCACGGGCAAAAGCTATGGCGGCATAGATAAAATGAAAATAAAGACTTAACGATATTACTTAGACGTCGGATTCAATTAACAACTTCAAATGGGTTTTGGCATGTTGGTACCAATTTCTAAGAATTACTTGGCAAGATTTCTTGTAAACTGAAACCAACAATAAAGAAAATTAACACGAACATAAACTACTGAAATAACAAACACAAGTTCCCAATTTCAAAAACGAAAAGCAAGTTTAATTTGGTAAAAATTACTGTTTATTTTTGCAGGTTTTAAAGATAATTCTATAACACATTCATGCAATTTATTCTCTTCAGCATTTAGTATTCTAGTTACCTACTTTAAATTATATAGTTCTTGTGGTGAGTTGTACAAAAACATTTTAAAAGTTATGCATACAATAAATTATGGCCATCGCATCATTATCATAAAATAAAAAGAGATAGCCTGATATTTAATATGGAATTTGCAACTGGCTCTCAGACAAAACAAGATAGTGGGTCACTCGAAGCCTGAAAATCCATTATATTGACCCGAAACCCATTTTAATCTTAAAATATGTCTTAATATATTATGTATCAAGTTTTCGCTTTATGATCTGAAAACCCAAAAAAAAACACAGGCAACATAAATCCTGCTTTTAACCTTAATAAATGTATGAAACCGATGGTTCTGAACTATTCTGAAGCTCAACACAGAAATGTTTTCTAGGTTTACGTTGGGATTGTTACGAAACAAATTAATCAAAAGAATCAGTAATTTGTCAACTTCAGTGTACTATCGTGCAGTAAAACTGATTCAGCACTATTTATAGTAAATTACTACAAATGATTGCACATTAGCCAGTAACATAACGAATCACGCAATTCTGACGAAAATAATTTCCTATACCTAATGGAAAATAAAATTGTATAAAGGCCTCGAAAATATTATAATGGGTGGTAAGGAAAAATAGTTACGGCCCATTTTGTCATTTAACATATTAACTGTGCCACCGATTCAAGATTTATAATGCTACTAATAAATATCGTGTACGATATGTGTATGCATTGACACGATAAAGAAGAATAATGATATGATGGCGTACTGATCGCAAGTGACGGAGGCATAAAAGTGAAAGAGTTATCATATTTTTGTATATAAACAAAATACAACACGAGATAATACGTTGATGAGCTCTGACAGTTCATAGACCAGCAGCTGGTGTATTCTCAAGTCCTATCTTGCTCATACAAAATAAAACGAGCGAGATGATGAGATAGAGACAAGATTTTTACTGGTTTTATTACGAGAATAACCCCGCTGGATCAAAACTATGATAATAGCCAAGCAATCCATATCATGGCGGAAGCAGCATCAATTTAAATATTTGATATTGTTTACCCTAAACATGTATAAAATTGTGTCGCTTTTCACGTCCATAATACGTGCAGTGACATCAAAATCAATACAGCGCACGCTGATAATATTAATCGGAATATCTGCACCATTCAGGTGAATGTTTTAAATAACCATAATCAATATGAATAAATTCACGGCTACCTATCTATACATATAATAAAACAATAGACCCCGATATGTCTGTACTTTGAACATATTAGCAAAAATGGAGAGGGAACAGTTAGAGAAAGGTAATAAAAGCGAATTTTTTTTTATTTAATTTATTGTCTGTCTGTCTGTTTGAACGCGCACATTTTCTAAGTTACTGAACTGATTTTAATCCTGTTTTCACAGGGAGATAGAGCTCGGCTTGGAGCAGAATATAGGCTTTATTTCATTTAAATCGCATGACAGGAAAAGGAGTTATCCTTATTTGAACATTTCACGCGGACGAAGTCGCGGGTAACAGCTCGTTGTATAATATAGTAAAAAAAGATTGGTAAAAACCTGGATGAGAGATGGTCCTGGAAGCAGTGAACAGTAGAAGTTAATAGTTGAGCTGGCGCCCAACAGTGGAACATAAATGAAAGATATTGTAAAATACATATTATGAAAAATTATAATCTAATAGATTAGATTAAATCTAGATAATATTTTTAAGAAGATCATTGCGTCAACTACGGCTGTAACTCCAGTGGTTCTATAAAGAACAAAAAAATATATCTACGTGAACCATGTTTTTCTAATAAAAGCCAAGTATATAATAATTTAGTGATGCACCAAATTATTTGTAATAGTTATCATCCAAATGCGTAAACATTTTAATCTTAATTCACACATTTAGACTGCAGCTATCTCTTTCTTCTTAAGTTTCACAATGACAGCCATTATTTAATGTGTCATACTTTAAATTATTTTTATGCAAGTCACCAATTATTTTTAACAGGTGACATTACAATGGAAAATTATTATGTTATGAATTATGATATGACTTAATTTTTGCTATTAACAAATTTTTGCTTAAAATCCACCGTGTACACAAAGCGGGTCTTCAATTAAGCATCGGTTTCCCAGTAGGTCGAGCTATTAATATTAATGACAGTTCCACAAAGGGCGACACCGCTGAGATAAATTTTGAACTATAATAACAGTGAAATAGGTCCGGAACAAGAAGGTTCGAGAACACAAGACAATGACTTAGTATTTTACATAATATGTAAGCTGTATTTTAGGGCTGCATAGGCCGTGGAATTACATATTTTGCTGGGATATGATATCAAATATATTGGACGATGCGATGACATAAATATAATTATTATCTGTTAAAGTCGAGAATTCATAACAGTTGATTGACGAAGTCGATTATTGTGTGATAGGATTTCATAAAATGTTCTCGATAGAAAATAATTATAAAATCGCCTCCATATTAATCTGGATCGTATACTAACTTTGCATAATAATAGAACTGAACATTACATTGGTTGTTTGATTTTTTTAAATAAATACTAATATTTTAACCATACAAAGTAAAAAGGGAAAATCTTTAATGAGCGAACGATCAATCCTTTTCATAAATCTTTTCTTCTTGAGTAAATAAAAATAATAATTGCTTCATCTTCCCTTCGGCTTTAATCTTAAGCTTTAGGATTAATCTTATCATTGAAATGACTCCAGTCAGTATTGTGCAAACTGAGTGAGCGAGCTCTCAATTTAGTCCCAAGGGGATAGAATAATAAGTCTTGACAGACATTTGAGAGGTAGAGTTAAATTGCATTTTGAAATAAATTAAAAGTAAAAAAAATATATTTAAAAACAAGCTTTTATTTAATTGCGCTAAAAAGAATAAAATAAACTTTTCTTTTAAAATTTTAACTATCAACTTATAACGTCATTACACAATATAAATGACATAAAAGCTTGTCGCGAGATTTAATTACTAACATTTACTCGTAGTAAGAATAAAAAGCTTGTCGCGAGATTTACCTGTATAATAAAACATAATTATCGAACTAACATTTATTCGTACTACGAGTAAATGTTAGTAATTAAATCTCGCGACAAGCTTTTATGTCATTTATATTGTGTAATGACGTTATAAGTTGATAGTTAAAATTTTAAAAGAAAAGTTTATTTTATTCTTTTTAGCGCAATTAAATAAAAGCTTGTTTTTAAATATATTTTTTTTTACTTTTAATTTATTTTTTACTTTTTAGTTATCACTGGACAGGTTTCGCAGTGCCATCTATTGTCGAGAGGCGGTACTAGTCTAATGAATTTATTTGTTATAACTAGCACCAGCAATTTGAATACCATATAATTTCCTGATTTTACTACAGTCACCCTGCGACAAACTAAACGGGTTTATGTACCCATCAAAAATAAAATACCGACCAAGGGCAAGTAGAACTCGCCGCGCATGAGGGTTCCTTCCTTCCCATAATCATACTAGTCATACTATCATACTAATATTATAAATGAGAAAGTGAGTTTGTTTGTTTGTTAGTCCTTCACGGCTTGATTAATCAGTTGATCATTATGAAAATTTGTATATGTCAGGGGTACAGAGCCCAACTTAGGCTACCTTTTTACCCGTGAAAGTATGTCAATCCAAAGGGAAAATATTTTTTCTACTATAGAGGGCGCTGTATCTGTATGGGATGCTATCGGCCAACAGATGGCGCCACAAGTCGCGCTATGGTTGTTTTGTTGTCAAACGAGATCTATGTCATAAAATTAACGCGAGCGAAGCCGCGAGGAAAAGCTAGTAATAGATAAAATACATTTTAATTCATAACCGGTATAAAAAGAGCCATGTACCAATGTAAAATGTACCAAGGGTAGGGTCACATTATATTGGTTGTTTAAAGAAGAAGAAGTAACTACAAATTTACGATTTTCAGATTTATTCCTGTACTTGACCGTACTACATCATCTTGCTTCTTGCCAAATTTCATGATTCTAGGACAACCGGAAGTACCCTATAGGTTTTTGGTCGGAACTGTTTTGTACGAAAAACGGAACACAAACGGCTGTATCGTAATTTTGTTATCATAATGTTGTATTGTCATCTGATCTACAGTTTTAAGCAAAATTTCAGCTCAATCGGTCTTCGGGAAGTGGTTCAAATTTTCGTTCCAAGATTCCACCCTTACATACATACATACATACAGGTCAAGTTAAATAAAAGCTTTTAAAATGGAGTTGGCTGGTTACTCTAAGTTAGTAAGAACTGTTTAATCTATGGATGATAATTTGGTTCAACATTTACTTTATTAATCATAAATTTATCTTACTCTTATAAAACTCACATTGGACTTTGGGCAACTACTTGTCCACATAAGATTGAATTTATTTTACGCCTTTAATTATGTTTTTAACATTACACACTCTATAAAGACACCTATTTTGGTTCAACTGTTCAAAAAATATTGATTTCTCGATAGATAAATAGACAAATACCTAATTTATAAAATACGACAAAATGTTAAGTTTCATTTGAAAAATGTGTTTTTTTTCCTAGAATCTGTGTTTTTCTTGGCTCTAACCTTGACTAAAATGATGGTAAACGATTATTTTTAAAAACAGAAGATGAACAATACTTGAACTACTGTGGAGTTCAAACAATTGTTATTAATATAATTTTTATTTAAATTATGTATTGACGTCAAAAACAACGTATTAGAGGACAAATTACTTTGTTATATATACAGTCACAACTCGAGAAAAGAATCACGTGTTGCATTCATTCATCTTCGGAATGAAGAACGAATGATCCTCATGCTTGTTTGACCAATAATATACCTTGATAAACCTTGACCAGGGATATTAAAATTATAACTAGATTGCTTTTTATAAAGATTCAACGTGAATAAAATTGAAATTAGAAACTTAGAATCCATATTAGAAATAAGAAAATAAAAACGTCACATATATATATTAATTCTTTTAGTTTCTCTAAGATAAAAGAGCTGACACAAGAGAGATAAATAGAGGCTGCTATGCCGACAAGAGCGCGGCTCTTAAAAGAGAGATTATAATCATTGTTATCACTGGATATCGTTATATTATGTTCATAAATAAATATATAGGACAATTCATAAAATTTGAGCTAGCCCCAAAGTAAGTTCGAAACTTGTGTTATGGGATACTAACTCAACGATATTATATTTTATAACAAATACATATATAGATAAACATCCAAGACCCGAGGCCAATCAGAAAAAGTTGTTTTTTATCATGACCCGACCGGGGATCGAACCCGGGACCTCCTGGGTGGCGGTCTGGCGTGGTAACCATTACGCCACGGAGGTCGTCATATAGGGAACATAACAGGACCGGATACCAGAACTTCATGAGGATTAAAAATGAGAGGATCGAATACAAACAGGAGGAAAATATTCGACAAACGACTGTCAATGAACAGACACACAAAACACGTTCTGCAGAAGGCGAAACGATGGGAGAAGGGGCCCTAAACCCGACCCGATAGGGAACATAAAAGTGAGAAAATGATGTGTAACACAAAAATATTGACTACCCCGAATGCCGTTAATTATAGTAGAAAATAATAATTTCTGATTAAGTAATCAGAAATGAAGTATAATTAAACAAGTAAATAAAACTAATATTTCCGCCAATTGACTTTGCTACTGAGGAAGTATTTAGTGTGTTTACGTTTCATTAATAAATAAAAATTTTAATAACGTATAAGATTTGAATATTTCTTCCTTGAACAAAATCGTTGGATCGATGCAATTCCGTGAATTGCGGCCTTGGCCGGGGAAATTAAATTTGAATTGAAATGGTGACATCGATTTTCCATTCTATTATTAAATTAATTCTTTCTATCATCATCAACCCACTAAGTAACAAAAACTCGACAATATTAATTCCTTTCTATTACGGGCCAGAAGAGTTGCAGTTGGTATCATAACTATTAATATTATACTAGCTTTTCCCCGCGGCTTCGCTCGCGTTAATTTTATGACATAAGATCTCGTTTGACAACAAAACAAACCGTAGCACGACTTGTGGCGCCATCTGTTGGCTGATAGCCCATCCCATACAGCGCCCTCTATAGTAGAAAAATTATTTTCCCATTGGAATGATATACTTTCACGGGATAAAAAGTAGCCTATGTTGGGCTCTGTACCCCTAACAATATATGTATATATAAAAATTCATAATGATCGGCTGATTACTCAAGCCGTGAAGGAATAACAACAAACAAATAAACAAACAAACTCACTTTCTCATTTATAATATTAGTATGATTATGTAGAAATACTTTTTACCTGTTTCTGTTTACTTGCAATTGTAAGCAATGTGATGGCAATGTGCAAACCCAGTTGACAATGTAACTATCATCATACAAATTGTGAAATATGTTTTGACCTTTTAAGATGTAGGTTTTGTTATTTTAAAAAGTATTTACATACTAGTATAACTAAAGGAAAATACTAGAATGTCTCAAGAGAGGTCTCGCAAGTCTAGTTCAAGGTGGCATACAGACTATGATTTTATTATAGTCAGTCCCCGAGGCTACTCTGTCTGCAGTAACGCAATATGTATGAACTAGGTACTCTAAAATTCTGTATCCCTGGTAACTGAGTGAGACTGCTTCACATAGCTCATTCGTTTTTTTTTTAAATATTAAAGTAATGTACCACTTCAGGCATAATCAGACTAGCTATAGTGATAGGATGATAGCATCGAGTACCTACGTAATGAGTGATAGTGTCGGCGTGATTTTGCAACTTTTGACAGCTAAATGCATCTGAAAACAAGAGAGAATCGCTAAAAACGCAGATCGCTGCGCCTATCAACCAGATTCTGAATGGCGTTTTTAATGTTAATGACACATTTAACAATAGTTGTCAATGTCAAACTAAAGGATTAAAATTGAAACGCGTTTCGGAAACTGGCTGTAAAAGTAGTAGTTCGGTTAGCCACGTGGCCAATTTGACTTTTTTTTTCTGACAGACGGGTTATTTTTAAATGTTAAAACAGACTCTACAAATAAACATAAGTTAATACAAACGCCAATCATCTTATTCTTCTATATTTTTCATCATTTTGGTTATTATTTTGATAAGCACATGTAACGCGTAAAATAAATTATTCACTGATGATTCGTTAACAGACAATGATGTAATGACGTCAACATTTTTTCCACCATTGAATTAAACAAAACAAAAATCGCACAATAACAACTTAGATGCGAAAATACTCTTAAGTGACTGCCAGTTACAGGACTGTACATTACAAGCCAAGGACGTTAATCAAGCAAGAAATCAGAAAAGACAATAAGTAGTAAATGAGATAATCTTTAAGCTAAACATTTTACTATTTTACCAATGTCATTTCCGTTTTCAAACAAAATTGTGAATTAATTAAGATAAGATTAAAACTTGAATATGTATAAGTGGAAATAGCGATGTCGCATCACCTCTTTTTGATATGAAGGAAGAACCTCTTTGTTTTATTTTATTTAGACGATAGACAATTTGTTTTTGAGCTTTGTTTATTAATAAACTATTAACAAAAACAGAAAACATATCAGAAAGCTTGATCGCTCAATCCATCGCAAACGGTTGAAAGAAAGATTCACATGAAGACAAAAAATAACGCAACACTAATTTTATTTAACAAATAATAAAATTAATTTAAAAACACTACTTCATACAATCACATTGTAACTTAAGGGTTAAACATAAGTAAGTTAATCAATGAGCTATGTGCATTACTCTACAATTTTCTTACAATGTTACAGGAAACTTGATACCTTGTAAATGAAGGGTTAACCCCTAGTGGTTGTTACGTAGTTGCCACTATAAATTGAACATTATACCGTGGAGATATGGTTCAAAAGCCCTAATGTATATGTCGTACCAATTAAAGGGTTAAAATTAGAGTGGGTTAGTCATATGATACTATGTTCGAAACCAGGTTATTTCTAAGTGATTCAAGAATTTAACCGGAGATCTATTTATTTATATCTTTAGCAAAAAATCGAAGAGTTATTTTACGATAATTCTGGCTAAAATACCATCTAGGCTGGGCCGGTCAAATCGGATTGCCAGTGTAAGTTAAATGAAAAATTACTTGAAATAGAAACTTGAGTTTTAATCAAAACTTACAAAGTATTTTATGTAAACCAAAAAGCAAACGTTAAGTCCAATAATAAAATTATTAGGTGGATAAATTAATATAATATTGATATTATAAATGAGGAAGGCTGTCAACATGATAACGGAACAGGTGGACGTTTACTAAACACCGAGATTAGGCTACTCATAAGGAATTACCGCACTGTCCACTGGATTACTGTTTAGTCCGACATTTAATCTCTCTTTTCATAAAATTTTCCAGAATCTTCTATACTTCACTTAATTAAATAGTTCAAGTTAGACTTATGAAGTAATCAGGCCCCCTCAGTAAATTTAGATATTGGCCTACTTAGAGTCAGTTTCTGAAATGCATTTTAATTCCACATTAAGTCTCAAGCTATCTCTTTTTCTAAACTGATAATTACAGCATCAGATTTAAAGTATATATATATTAAAATGTATTTATGCAACTCACCTACATATAGACATATAGAAATAAAAATATTTTGTTTGTAAATTCTACAATATTTACTTATGTGTCGTAGTTCAGAGTGCCTAGTTCTATTTACTTAGGACTGCACTGTTCCAGTTGTTTGACTGTTACACGTAGGAAACCCAAAAGTTTAGATTTAATTTGTGAGTAACGGGTACAAGGTCTTCTTTGACCACGCTTCACCTGGTATTTTATTCAGTTGTTAAGATTTTTTACATCAGTTTATCACGTTCAGCGCCATGTTGGGGTCGAAAACGATACACGTGTATCGAAAACGATACACATAGCGTTGAGCTGGTTAAGCGTAAAAAATAACAAATATAATTTAGCTATATGCAATTTGAAAAACAATAGTTTTTCTTGTAGCTAAGTGCATTACCGATTGATCATTGTGATGACTTGGTCATTAGTGTGAGGCCGCAATACTGTTAATGCAACATATTCTGCAATTAGCATATTTTTCTTCAGAAACAAATTCCGGTCCGGTCCGGTTCGGTCCAGTCCGGCACGGCCCGGTACGGTACGGACGTCGTAAGGAACCTACATTACAAATTTGGAATCTCTAGACTCAGCGGTTTGGGCTGTGCGTTGATATATTATAGTTAAGTCAGTCAGTCAGTCAGTCCAGTTAGGACTTTGAATTTTATATATATAGAATAGATGGGCCCGTACCGGAGATCTGCGGGCCTATTCTTATAACTAAAATTGTCAAAGTAAAGTTTCAATCTGAAGCGCCATCTCGTACATCAAATACAAAATGAGTGACATAATTAGTGACTTTGAAACTAAATTGTAACTGTTCTTGCTTAAAAAATAGGCCTTCTGTAATATGCGACACTACATCATATTTGATACTTGCTTGCACTAATTTTACTCAAAACTTCAGACAGATATGTAGTCAACAAAAAACGCAACAAAAAATTAAGTTTTCTCATCGATATGGTATAATAATACCTTTGTTATTTCCGTAATTACATTTGCCAATTTTTTTTCTATGAAATGTTTTGCGGACCGCAATGGTCATTTAATTTTTTGAAACGGACGCCGAGCGAAATTTATTTATGACCTCTGATATATGCGTTTTCCGACTTAAATCCTTGTCGTACTGTTTTCAGGGTCGGCAACGCGCGAGTGATACTCCAGGTGTTGCAAGCGTCCATAGGCTACGGTGACCGCTTACCATCAGGCGGGCCGTAAGCTTGTTTGCCACCTTAGTGGTATAAAAAAATCCATGTCGTACTTTATCGTCACAGTATTGAGGTTCTACACTTAGTCTTACGTATGAATCTCGTGACTGCAAATGACATCTATTTTCTGTCCAATGACAGTATCTGTACCATAAATCGAGAGATCTCGTTATGTCGCACTAACACTGATCCAGGTGTTAATGATCATTAAATATAATAACACGAAAGATATAGATTTATTTTTATTTTTTTAAATTATACACCTTGAACTAAACAAGTGTAGTTATCGAACGGTGAATTGTTCAAAACCATTTCGAAAGTTAGTGAAACATTATGGCAGTCACTGTCAAAAATGAAAAGAAAAAGAGATAGAGACCTTCCTTATAAACTAGGACAGAACGTAATCTAACTATGCTCCATCCACCTCTATTAAATTAAGCATAAGTTTACCTTTGTTCCTTAGAAGCAAACTCATAACACCATGTCAAATGTCATGATGAACATCCTATATATATTCAGAACATCCAATTTTCACGACATGTTTTATGGCCCTGGAGTAATATTACGCGATATAAAAACATTTTCAATCAAAAGGTACCGTATTCTTCGATATAAAATTTACTTGGCTTCGGTAAGAAAACTTTTTGATTAACTATCGGCAGGGTTAATCAAAAAAGTATGTTAGCAATTCTTTGCATTCGAAATGGTTATAAAAGAGTCCTTTGTTTGGTACGTTACGTATCGACTTTGACAAGGTAGGTATTTCATGGTAACTAGAAACTGTTTGAACCTATTGATTTATCGAAGTTTTCCGTTTTCACGAGTTGAATAACAAACATTCATATTCCCATTTTAAAATTCAATAGCTATTATATAGATAAAATCATAACTATACAAAGAATAAAGGAAAATCTATGTAAATCCCTTCAATAGAAAATTAAGTAGAGTGTTAAAACCAATGACATTGCGTCCGCTCTTCAGATAACTGGTGAAGCGCGAAAAGCCCGTTAGTACCTCAGCTGTCCGCAGGCAGCCGGCATTGCGGCGCCACTGGCGACGCACGTGACGTGATGTATGCGCGCGCGCAACCCAACAGACGCGCCGACCGCTGCGCGACAGCCTCCCGTGCATACTTACTAAGTTACTGCAATTACTTCGCGAGTGATTGATAGTGAAAAAACAATTTTTAAATTGTGTTTTTTTTTTGGTGTTTTGAATTTACGTGTAACTGGATTGTGAAGATGTACATAAAGGTAATATTTTTTGTTGTTTTGACCTCGCACTTGACTTTGAAACGAGGTGACAGTGTTGTGTAAGACGTAAACATCGCGAAACAATTACGATCTGTTATTAATACAATGCCGTGGGATTTTTTTTGCCACCATCCAACATTGTCGTATTATTTTACATAATATTTACCTGTGGAAGTCTAAAGGAAACGTTAGATTGAAGACAATTAGTTCAAATGAAAGGAAAAAGTATTTTCCATTTGTTATCTCATCGGTTAAGAAACAATGTCCCGATCAAATGGAGCCTAATAGACATAGGTTGTAATGTAACAATGGGTAACGAACCTTTGTTTCAGGATCTTTTGTTTATTTATACGTTCTCTAGTGTAGTTGGAAAACCTTTGATTTATCTAAAAACTTTTCGGACATATCTGTATTACAAGTACAAACAAATAGCAGTTTTATCAGAAAATACTTTCGCACAAATATTCGTGTAGAAAGAATGTACAAGTTTCAAAACTTATTATTCAGTCAGATATCCATGAAATAAGTATTAGCAGAGGAACTATTCTAATATCATATTAATTTATACAAGATAACTGGAGAGTATGACTTAGTAATGAAGTATAAACAGTCGAAAATACAATAATAAATAGATGACTTTAAAATTTGTGTATTTGCAGTAAAGCGGCTTTATTACTAAAAACTAAAGCACAGTAGAACATTTAAATGAAATGAATACACGAAAGTTATTTTAAAATAATAAATAGGTACAGAAAATATTTTTAGTTTGCTGGGAAAAATGAGATTTTTGAACACTCGCAGATTATGTTATCTGTATTGATAAACATCTGATAAAGAGTGAGTTCACAAACTTATTTCAGGAAGACTAGTGATAACCTGGTCGTGTAATCATTTAAACAAAAAAATATATTGACTAAGACCAGACAATATTGTCGTCACCTTTATTAAACAGGACTCAAGTCTAATTAGAAAACGAATGAGAAACCATGAAGTTACGAAATGTTTAAACTGTCAATAAAAGTTTTTAGTTCAGTCTGAAAACCTACGGAAACAAAGACACTATTCAAGTGTCCAATGGAATCCAACGCTCGGAACTTGAACACTATTACGTTAGTCTTGTCAATTTGTTAACTTCGAGACTTCTAAACGAGATGTACGAACTATTGAGTTACTTGTTACTTCTATCTACTAAACTACTTAAAGGATAGGAAGGAAAAACTGACCAGAAGCCTGAATTGATAATAAATACTTCTTGCTTAGTTCAGTCATAAACATTACTTTAATTTTCTTTCATAATCTTACAGTATTTGAATCTCACGAATGCCTCTCCTCTTTTCCTATCTTTTTAGAAGTAACATAATCTATCCTATATCTTATTCCATTTCCTCAATCAATCCATGTCATTTTTAATTTAGTTTAATTTCTTTTAATTGTTTTTCCGTTTCGTTTGTATTTTCGATTCGTAGTCGATGTGGTTATTCGACAAAAAGTGTCAATAATCAGAACCTAAATTTTTATATTTCAGTGAAAGGCTTAGACGAATCGAATAACGGTATGTATCGAGGTTTTGTAAAAGCAAGTAGCTTCGATTTGCTATTTAACTTCATACATTGCATCTGTTATTCCTGAAGACATTTTGTTACTTTTGTTTAGAAATGATTGGATTTTGAAATGTTTCATTCACTTGTCTCCTTTTTCCATTTTATTCGTTATCCTATGATGTTTTTAAAATATTGTATCCAGAAATGTCGCCTTGTTGCGCATACCTATACACTGGTCTAAATTATCTTTTTTCGGACCATTTTCCTCCATGTATGTTTTTGTTGATATCTGTGTCCTAATCTAACAGCCATCTCTTTTAACTTGCAATCTTTCTACGCATATCTTCTTTCACACTATCCATATCTTTTTTCGGTATTTCCCCCACACCATGTTTCTCCACGTCTAACTTCAAAATGTTTTTTTTTATTTTTTATATTTTGTATTCAATGCATATACATTTTTTTAAATTTTGTATTCATGCATATACATTAACCTCCAACACTTGAAGTTTACGTCATATGCATATATGTATACAATTACTATGTGCAAATCTTGTAAGTTAACCTTCAAAAAATAATATTCAGGTCGTGATAATCATTCCTTCGAATTATCGATATACCGCTAAGTGCTGATATTTCAATTTTCACGTGGTTCTTACAATTTTGAAGATAATTGCTGTAAAATGTCCTAAAATTGTAACTTTACTAGTCAAAAAATAATGGCTACAAATAAGTGTCTCAAAAAACCATAATAAAATTGGTGGACCCTTTTGAATAAATTTCACACTAGAAACATTACAGACACATTGTAACATAACATTGCAATATTATTGTAAACGTTAAATAAGAGCTGAGTATTATTTTATTTTAGGTATTAATAATGATGGAGGATTTTGGCGCCAACTACGATAGCGTCTACTTGGGCTCGTGATTAGAAATTTTAAGTTTGATTTTTATTATTGAAAACATAATGTGAAGCAAACATTTAAAGTGCATAGTGAGTGGAATTTATAATCAGGAACTATAAATAGTGCATTATCGTGTTGACATCAAAATCCACCTTCACTGAAGAAATTTTGCTATCGTCTTTCTTCGGGGCGTCTTGACTCAGAGACTGAGTCAAGATAAATATAATATAAATAAATATTCTTGGACAAATCACACAACGCTTTGCCTTGCGCAGGATTCGAACCCGCGGCCCTTGGTGCAAAATGAATACGCTGATTTGGTTATGTACACAAGTGTAACTTGAAAATGGCACGATGGAATCTTCGTCTGAAGTCTGTAAGAGTGACGAAATGACGTTCAGATGACATTAAATACGGACACCATCTGACCCATAATTTCAATACAAGTGCACTTACAAAATGTATTATTTGCTCTTCTATGACTATGAGAATCAGTGCATCTACTTAAAAGGCCGTCAATGGATGAGTGAATACTTACACATGATCGCATGTTACCCTTTTCAATAGAAATGAAGGTAAAAAATGCGACGATCATTATCTCTTATGCGATTGTATTTAATTTTATTCAAAAACAAATATTTTTGTTTATAAATAATACTCTTTCGTAAGCCCCTATTCAAGTAAGTCGTTATATATTACCTCGTTCTGATTTTACGCAAATTGGAAGAAAATTCCTTTGGCGAAAGATTGATTCTAATAGCATTAGTTTTAATTTATAAAAATCTTCAAATTTAAATATTTCTAATATTAAACTGTTTCAGACATACAATACAAGGTATGAAACAAATAAATTCATTCTAAATTCAATTAAACTTTTTTCGTTCTAGAATAATGGTGATAATTGACAAGTACCAGATAATTTTGTAAAAGTTACGCAACTTTTTAATTATATCAAGGTTGAAGAAGGTTCAACTCAGTTTACTTTCTCCGTCACACTTAGAAAACTTTATCGCTGTACGTGTCTTGCTTTATAATGACGTGTAAACGTGATCTGTCATATGAACGTATTCGTAATGTCCCAGTTTTACGTAATATCATTGAACAACTCACATAATGGGGCAAAAAGTTTAATTGACTTTGTAATTAATTCCGGCATTAGATGAAAACAAATACTTGATTATTTAAGAATGAGATGACAAATTAATTTCTTGTATTAGAATTAATGCCAGATTATTTCTTGAACTACCCGCTATTGTATTGTTTTTTAAACTTGACGAGCAGTTGCCCGCGACTACGCTCGCCTTTGATTTGCTTAGCTCCTAGGGGCGTAGTAAAATATTAATAGCCTAAAGCCTAGTACTTACTAATTTAATTTGGTGTGTACTACTTACTTATTTATTTCGATTTATAAGTATCTCTACTTATTAAGAATTAGAGCGACATGGTAGAAAGACGATACAAAAATAATACTTACTTATCAATACTATTTATTACATATGAGTAAGTAAGTGTAGATAATAAATATGCATACATTAGACTTTGTCTGTCTTAATAGGTAATGAACAATATGTACATAACATGTTAGTCATACTTTAAAATAAAAAACATGTACTAAGTGTTTGAAGTACCTATCGTCGACCTTTTAACTCGCGAAGGAAAAATACACTACGAAAACAAACAAAAAATATTTGGTAAAGAATATTATGATGTACATAGCTATTAGGTTAGGCTATGTACAAGGCTGTTGCGAAACTCTCATTCCCTCCGAAATTACCCAAACCTTTTTTAAACCCGTCCCAATACTGGCTAATGCCGTCGTTGCATAACATGCGTGTACATTCTGTTTGAAACGTGTTACGACATAGAACTCCTTTTTTATAGTTGTTACCCCGGTATTGTAGAGCAAAAGAAACACTTTAGACTGTCCAGAATTCGCGCCTTCACGCCTTTGGGAAAGACCCATCACACAATCCCACCACCGTGTCACCTTTAAAGCCAGGATCAACTGCATCTGGCTGCTAAAGTCTTTAAATTATAAAAATAACAGTAACTATTAGGCTAACAATATTGAAATATTGTTAATTAAACGCCACGGATACGAATACGTTAAAAAATGGTAACTGAACATTTTCTATAACGGAATCTTTGAACGCATGATTACTTTAAGAACGGATTATCTTAATTGCTCAGGTAAAAGATAATAAATCTAACCTTATGACTACCGTTAACTTGCTTATAGTCTTTTTAGTTTGAGCTTACATGTGGATGCAATGAATTGGTGTCTCATCATACCCATAATCATCCCACTGGGATATACGGGTCTCCTTTAAATCGAAGGGGATTAGAGCGTACTCTGCCACGCTGCTTCAAGAGTATTAGCAGAAGCCAGTATTTTCAAGCTGCCGAAATTTTTCCAAAAAATATTGAGATAAAATTTCGATTTCGAGTTTCACGGACAAAACAATAAAGAACGATAATTATACTAAAAGGTCGGGTCAAAAGTTAAGGTTATTAAATTGTAATCAATATTAACATTCGTAAGTAAATTAAAGAAAATTATGTGTCATAGATCACGAATAGTTAGACTGTGCAAGCTACATAACGACAGGTCAAAAACGTGACTAGTTTATAATGTATCTCTTCACATATATAAAATTAACAAAACTATGGCACTAGCATAAAAACGACTCTAGTACTATACCGATTGTGTAACTAAGTATACCATAAACCTAGTTCTATATTGCACAGTGGAATGGTAAATGTTATTATTAAACATTAAAGTATTACCAAATTCTTGAAGACGTGATATAGTAAATTACCTGAAACAAGCAATCATTAATTATTATTTTTTTCGTATCGTAACTAAATCACAATGGAATATTCATTATGAAAATTTTCGTCTAAAAATAAATAAATTTACATAGTGCCAGCTGGTCCGAAGTAAGCTAGGTACTTATAATAAATACGTACTGTATATAATAAACAGACAACACCCAGACTTGAGAACATAGAAATCTTTTTCTACCAACAGACCACTGGACTGTCAAATAATATCAATATTACTATATTGTTATTCTATGTAATATTGTTATTCTAGCCCTCATGTTATTTAGTACATCAGAAGCACAACAATACCGTCCGGATTTTACCAACTTTCAGTCTGTCTAATGGTAACAAAAGATAGTTGCTCCAGGCATATCGCAGTTTCGGATTTTGTTTGTCACGCTTCACGTCTTTCTTAACATCTTTTAGCATAGACAAAATAATAAATTATAGTTTTGTATTGTATCTAAAATTAGACATAGACATGTCGTTTTGCTCACGCATGGGTTGAAAATTCAATAAATGTCTTTAAACACTATTGTTATTGTCGTTCACAACAATTTTTGAAAGCGTAGTTTTATTTTATGCATACAAATAGATAAAGAACCACCTGAGGGAAAATGGCCGATTTGAAACGGGCAGTATGAACACCAGCAACAAGCAACACCCAGGGGGCTATCCACAGAGCTGGGAGTGCAAATGCGGTTGGCTATAAATTATATGCGAACCATGCCTGTAAATTAAACGTCAAAACTACGCCCTCAAAAGAACCGAATCCTTTGATTGGCAAACAGAGAAGCGAAGACAAAGTGACAGTTTTCAAATGAGACGTTTTATTTAGCACATACTTGTACAGATTCGTCAATGTTATGACCAGAGAGATCACGACCACATTGCGTATCTATTAATTTCTTTTATCTATGGGGCTACCAATGGATTACTTTTTATCGAATATTTGAAATGAATCATAAATTTTCGATCCCAAAAATGAGGTAATGCTAAAACAAAATGGAATCACTTGCGAAAATCTACGTGCATAAATTTGACAGCAACTAAACATCACTATCGTAATGAATAATCAAACGGTATTCCGTCAACTTTTTGTCCGGAAACAAAAAGCAGGAACCATGGTGTATACGCACATGATAACAAAGATGTTTATATGAAATAAACTATTATATTTATTACCCATAGAGTTTAATTTCCTTTGGAGTGTTTTTTAATGATTTCGAAGTAATTTGCGGGCTGCCACCCCACTTGTCCGTTGGTAACAAGCTTTGTCATATTAATTTTGGTTGCGGCATTAGCATGTTAATTCGCTAAATGAAGTTGGTCGGAATAGGTAAGATATTTTGATTCAAAACGTTTATTTAGATTTTTCGACGACCGTGGCGTTATGGTTACCATGCCGGAGACCGCCACCAAGGAGGTCCGGGTTCGAATCCCGGTCAGGTCTTGATGAAAAACGAACTTTTTCTGATTGGCCTGAGTCTTGGATGTTTATCTATACTTTTATGTACTTGTTATAAAATATAGTATCGTTGAGTTAGTATCCCATAACACAAGGCTCGAACTTACTTTGAGGCTAGCTCAATCTGTGTGATTTGTCTCTATATTTTTATTTATTATTTACACTTAGAGAGTAGGTTCCCACAGACACTTTCTCTCGTCAAACAGTACATAGGTACAGTAATAAATTATTTGTGTAAATAATCTACTCTATAAGCTACTACCATTTCGGAAGAAAAGCAAAATGACCACTGGTAAAAGGAACAGCAAATGAAAACCAGTTACGGCCTTTTTGTCATGAAAGAAAATATTTTCTTTTATTTTTTTCCAAGTATCAATAAATCTCTGCAAAGCAATCTCTGGGTTTCGTGGTTGGGATATTAAAGAGCTGGGAATACACCTTATTACCCTGTCCTCTTTCTACTCAACCAGGCTCCAGGCTGGATAACATAAATTACTTTTCATTATTTTTGAATCTCATGACCATAAGGTTAATATCATGGTAGGGTTTATTTTCCCATTGTACGTTGATAATAATTAAGAGCGTGTTCTGACAACGCGAAAAATTTCGCGTTAGTCAATAAAGTTTAATTTGCTATGAATGAAAATTGTCGCAACGGTAGTGCGAAAATTTTCGCGACGTTTAAAGACCCTAACTGTTGCCAGGTGCTTGATATCAAGTATTCAAGTGACTGGCTCGGTTATCCTCTCAGAGATGAAAAAAAATCAGTCTAGTTCTTAGCATGTTTTATCTGCTAAAAATAGAAAGAGAAGTTTTATTTTAGCTATCTTTCAAGCAAACATAACCTAGTATTGCCCAAATACGTATGAGTACACAAACACGATACGATACGTAGCAAAATGAATTTTTAAAGTGTGTCAGTTGTAAAGATAAGCGATGCTACATAAAAATTAGTATTTTAACAATAGTGGTCTTGTTTCGACATTTTGTTAATGGACAAACTAGCTAATCTGTCACCTGGCTGCGGGCCAATTCTCTTAACGAAATTGACAATATCAAGTATCGGTTTCACATGCCATCTTGCTCATACAAAATGTGAAATGAACGAGATAGTTGACTAAACTTGTTTTTGTGTCACGAGAATAGACCTGCTGATCTTAGTAGATGCTATTATATCATAGATATAAACAAAAACTACCCTATATATTATTCCATGTTAAAAACACCTGTGTAGCAACCAAAATATATTATTCCAGGTTAAAAACACCTGTGTAGCAACCAAAATATATTATTCCAGGTTAAAAACACCTGTGTAGCAACCAAATTTCAAGCAATCCGTCTAGCAGCAAAGAGTAACAAGCCTAATAGGTTAGTTAAATATTGCATGTCTAAACATAAAGCAAAAATGTTAAAATATTAAAAGTATTAACTAGGCACTTATGTGTCCATTAAGTTGGTGGATAAGCCATTAAAATGTACAGTGGATTTTAAATAGCGTTAACAGCTAAGAGCATATTCCAGCTTGTTTAAATTGATGGCGTAAAGGATTAGCCTCGATCCAGTGAAAGTGGTTACAACGCAACTGACATTTTGATATCGTATAAGAATTTATTAATTCTATTTATATTTTTACCAACGTTTGTTTAGTTATGCAAGTATCAAAGGAGTGAGACATTTATTTATTCCATTACATTGATTCCGTTCTTATGGGAATTTCCAATATCCGACAAAATCATCACCATCATCTCAGCCACAAGAAGTGCTGGACATAGGGCTCCCCCAAATAAATATTCAAGCAAAATAGATAAACAGTTTTAAATTGTTTGTTTTTGGAAATTTATTTGCTTGAAGTTATTTTGATACTAACTGTTACCCGCGGCTTCGTCCGCGTAAAATTTAGCCTGTGCTGGGCTCTGTACCCCTGGCAATATGTATACAAATTTTCATAATCATCGGCTGCTTAGTCAAGCCGTGAAAGAATAACAAACAAACAAACTCACTTTCTCATTTATAATATTAGTATGATTACATTTATTTATTTATTTGTAAATACAAATAACAGTTATGCATTTATTTTTATATTTTTTTACGTCTCTACTCTCTACCTGGGCTGACTATCTCGTTTAATCATCTTTACTATCAATATTATAGATAGAGACATTATTAAGACCTATAAGAAGATATAAGGTGTACAAATAGTGTACTCCAAACGCTATAAAGCCACGCCATCGCTCTCATATATTTTGTATGCAAATTGAAGGAGCGTCGAGACGACACGCCCTCAGTAGTCAGTTCGGTAATGACAGAAATAATTTTCTAAATCTCATAGCTACACACGCGAAGAGTGGATCTATTAATGTTTCGTTAATTCAGCGCTTAATTCGGCATAGGTAAACAATTTTACATTTTTTATATAGTCCTAATATTTCATGGCAACTTCGCCAGCTATTAACAATTTTAAACATTAGGATGTAATTTGGATAATTATATTTAAGATTATTATTAGATTTTGTGATTAAATCCAAAAGAAAATGAAGTGTCCCACGACTAGGCAAGTTTTACGACTATGAATTTATCATAAATTCATTTATATAACTGCTGTCGCGTTAACTCCCGGTTTATTGTTAAAATAAACCGGGAGTTAACGCGACAGCAGTTCGCATGTGACCACGGCCGGTGCAACCTGGTCGAAACGTCAGGCAAAATCAAGGTGTGATCGCGTTAATTCCCAGTTTATTATTAACTAGCTGACCCGTGCCCACTTCGTTGGGCATAATGTTAATAATCCTTTTTTAGTACAGGCGTTCGTAAGAAACGCTTTCATTCGACCGTTTTTTCTCCGATTCCCTTTGCAAAACCGACTACCACGTAAAAGCATTTTTATTTTTCTGTTTTTTATATAACCTATGACACTCAGCAATAATGTGGCTTTCTATTGGTGAAAGAATTTTTAAAATCGGTTCAGTAGATCCCGAGATTAACCCTTACAATTTAATAAATATACAAACACACAAACTTTACTTCTTTATAATATTAGTATAGATTTATAATAATGCAACACGAAAGTTTAAAAGTTATTATGCATATATCCCACTTAAAAAATTAACTTTATGGATTAAGTAAATTACTTATTCTTAATTACTATTTATTTTACACGCAGCAGATTCCAAAAGAATTATTGCACTCCTTTTTCTAAGAGCGAACGCGGTCGTACTTAGTCCATAGCAAACTCCCAGGGAGCCATTCCACAACTTTTTGCAGAGAAAATATTCTCTGAAACCACACGTACGTGACCACTTAGATTCTAAATTATAAGGAAGTACTACATACATATATATCGAGCGTATTTTTAAGAGAAAAACAGGCTACTGTCTTCATGTTATACAAGATGGCGCGATTGCGAATAGGACCTCTTACTCACGGCGATATTCTGTGAGAGGATGGTATTTACCCGGTCGAGGTAGCCGATTTCATAAATGCTCTAGGTACCACTGCAGAAATTTTAAATATTTTTAAGTTATAAAGCTATTTTTAACATTATTTATAACAAAAATATTTTATACTAGCTTTTTTGCCCGCGACTTCGTCCGCGTGAAGTTCCGGATCGGTTCCCGTGGACCACATTGACTTTCGGGAAAAGCTATAGCCTATTTCACTCCCTGATAATGTAGCTTTCTACTGGTGAAAGAATTTTTGAAATCGGTCCAGTAGTTTAGGAGCCTGTTCAATTCAAACAAACAAACAATCAAATCTTTCCTCTTTATAATATTTATTTTATATATTCTATGCGTGTGTCATCATGTGTTTTATTATTTTGTATCTATTGTATTTATTATATTAAAATTACGAAATAGTTAATTATAATAATAATAATATTTTATTTCTCAAGCAAGTTGTTACAAATACATTGATTCCCAGACTTCACACTAAGATTCCCTGTGTTGTGAAGTCCAGGGCCCTCTTATTTTAAATTAATTAAGTACTTACAAGGTTTGAAATACACAATATACCTAGTTACATTTTATTTTAAAACTAAATTGTTCCCTGTGAACATTTCTTTATCTAGAAGGGAAGATATTTGTGTCTGTCGGTCTGTCAGTCTGTCGATTTAGGGGTGAGTTGTGTAGTGTGTCCATGCCATTAAGGCCGCAATCGTAAATGCACTCTCATTTCTGCACTCCTAATGGTAGAAAATGCAATCAAATCCGCATAATGTATCGAACTTTGTGTAAACAACATACGACCTGGAGTCAGGATCATAATGATTGATAACGCAAGCAACACCTAGTTGTTAAAGTCAAAGTCATCTGAAAACAATCAAACAACCTTCAGTGTAACAGTCACCGGTTATATAGTCCAGATGCTGTGCTATGGAGCATCACAAATCAGTCATGCATCATTTGTTCATAGTAAACAAAACGTCTTCTCAAAATTTTAATTATAAAATCTATTATTTTAATTTTATTGGATTATCACTCAGCTGTTTACAATCGCAAAAATATTAGACTATATTTTGTGGTAAGTCCCTGCGACATATACACAATTGAACTTCTTCTGCGTAGCACGATGCTATCCTAATAGCCCTTATCAACAGACTGTCCAATATCCAACACTAAAATATTTATTAAATTCGACTTAGTAGTTCCTGAGATTAGCACGTTATGCGTTGGACCCGGTATATACCACGGAAATACCTATCACTCTCTCATACCTAAATGAATACTCAAAAAGGCAGTAGTCGTCGTAGGCAGAAGTTAAAAGAAGAAATTTTGACCACGGTACTTTGGAGTTGTGTTGTCCTAGGATAGTGGACAAAAGGTGGAAAGAATTACATGTCCACGATATGGAATTACGTCATGAAAGTTGATAAACTTCCTTTGCAACACAAATTTTTTCTACACAAATTTTAACCAATTTGGGAATGGGAAAGTCTATTTCCATCCAAAATCTATCGTTTGAAACATTCGCGTTTCATTCGGCAATTCAACGATCCGGAAGCTTAAATCCTTTCCTATAATAAGGAAAGAAGGGTTCCTTATTCGCTTAGTTTTGCCTATTCTATTTAAAGGCTTACAACGTATCTTGGTCTGAGGTCAAAAGAGCAGTGAATAACACTATTTCGGACTATCACGAGTTTGAATTGTACCACAGAGACCATTATTTAAACAGTACCTTCCAAGAGTTACTTCGAGAGACAAACGTTATTTTCTTAAAAGCTAATAATCTTTAGGTGAATCACAACTAGAGATTTATCTCTTATCTAATACGTCAGCTCTGATAAAACATTGCATCACTTAATTTTATCTAGAACCACTAATCTGATGTTTTCAATTAAATCACAAGTTTCTTTTTTCGCTTCCGTTCAAATCTATTTAACCAGTATTTCTAGCGGATTTTACAAGTTCCTGTTAAGCTCCAATTTTATCTATCAGATAAGTTAATTGGCAGTTAACAGAAAATTGTGAGACCTTAATTAAAATTAAATTAATTAATAAAATTAATCTATTATCTCTATGAAGAAAGTGAAACAGATCATATTTGCGAACTATATTTCATTTTTAATTTCCTTTTTGGTACAACTTTAATTCAAGCACTATTTTAAGTGGCAAAACAGACTTGCAACCAATATAGCCATTTCCATTAAGTAACTTTTACCAAGTTGTTAACTAACACCCTCAACTAGTTTTTCAAGGGAAATTCACTATTTTACTGCGGAAATCGCTTTCATAATTTACGCTTAGCGATCACACTTAACATACTAGCTAACGCGTGTCCGTGAGAATTTTCGGAAAATCCTTGAATTTTAAATAATTATAAACCTTCCTTTTGACTCTATCTATTGCTGAAAACTGCATGAAAATCTGTTAAGTAGTTTAAAGATCTAAGCGAAGAGACAACATTTTTATACTATGTAGTAATAACTAGAATTAGACCGTAACCCTCTTATTAATAAACAAAGATTAGCCAATGTTTAACTAAAACTTGTTTTGTCATTTTCCAACTACATTTAATTTTCCTTAGGAATGACAGTGACAAAACAGGTTTAAGTTAAACCTTGGCTAATCTTTGTTTATTAATAAGAGGGTAAATGTATACTGTATGAACCTATGGAGAGAAACATAAAGATGTATATTGTATGTAAAGATAACAAAGATATGAATAACTGATAATTTCCTAGAGGAATGAATACCTCTAACCGTTGCTACGAACATATTCCACGTTAACTCATGAATACATTCCGTAGTAACTTGTAAACACGTCTAGAGACAACTGTCGAGCACTTGAAGTTACGCTTTCGTACCTCTTCAATATTTAAACTGCTCATTGTTGTTTAGTGTTGAACGTAAACTACGTAATCTGCCCTCCGTAAACACTTTCATGACACCCTTTCCTTTAAAAAAATAAACAGAGATAAAAAGGGAAAATGCCATTATACACTATTTGAATTAACTTTTTAATGTTATTGTGTTTACAAATTAAAATTGATTGTTACCCATTTTTACATCCAGTTTCTTAAAACGCATTATAATTCTGCATTTTTAAATCTCATTTGTTATTCTTTAGTTTGTCAATGACAGCCGACGTAATGTGTTATAATCTTTGAAAATAATTTCGATGAATTTTATACGCCGCAGACAACGTTAAATGTCTATATGCAAAATGTATTTATGTCGAAAAATATGTAGATTTATTCCAGTTTGACACAAACAACCATTTCTGAAAAACATGTTATCCTTTACGAAAGAATATTTTTTTTGTTTATATTATTTTACATAAACGTTGTATTTTAAAGAGCATCGAAACCGGTTGCATCCATTTGCTGAAATTCCCCAAATAGAAATGGCATATTTTACACCCAATACACAATTGAAGTTTCCATGCGATTTCCTGAACGGAAAAATCCAATTTGCTCTGTGCCTCTACTTTATGTGAACTGTGTTTTGTTTTGACACTTGGTTCCAATTTGTATTTGATATTACCTTACATATTTTTTTCTTTATGCTAATAGCTTATCATTTATTATTACGAGTCTGTAATATCCCACTGCGGAGCTCATTGCCATTCTTATACAGGTTAGGTGGTTCAAAAGGTGAACTTTTTTTTCTTTATGCTAATAGCTTATCATTTATTATTACGAGTCTGTAATATCCCACTGCGGAGCTCATTGCCATTCTTATACAGGTTAGGTGGTTCAAAAGGTAAACTTTTTAGATTCCTGAAAACTTACCGGGTTACTCGAAAATACCCCAGCTTATTTTTCATGTTTTTTTTTGTAGTTTTCTAGTTTTTTTACATTTTGAGAATTTTTTACTTAACCTTAAATATTTTTTTGCATATATGCATCTTCTGTTCAAATTTTTTTATAAAAAATGATGTACCTGCTGTACCTAAGTATATGATAAAGAGGTAGATAAAGGGTAAAGAAATATTTTAACATAATAAATGCTGTGCAGTGCAACAAAGATTAAAATAATATTTTTGTAAGTAAAAAAAATACTGCATCAAGTTTACATGTGAAATGAGACACTTCTTTTACTTTGTGATTTAATTACACTCTCCCCTACGTAAAAAATCGTATTACGTTCATAAATAAAGCCTCCATTGCAACACCGCATGCTAGGGTAGCCGCGGCAAACGTAAAAATGAATATGCATGTTCCATGTCTGATTTTGTAGATTCAATTTAAAACGGTGGTGGTGCTTTGGTAGCGATGGTTTGATTGACAATTGGCATTTATGTTTGTTCTCGAGTCTGGGGTTTTTTATGTATTTTAATTTTATATTTACCACACATACAAGCAGATTAAACCTTAAATACACTCGAGAGCAATGAATAAAAACCTACCTAAGATACCTATAAATCTCGGAAACTAAGAATGCTAGCTTAATCAATTAAACAGATAGAAGAGTTTAATAGAAAATATAATACCACTTAAATGAAAGTAATAAAATTTATAAGTGACTAAATAAATTTTATTTATTAAAACTTACATAAGTATAGGAAAAAAACTGCTTCAGATTGGATTATGCATCCATATAATAAAAATATGATCACTATAACGACATATCTTAGCATGTTTAGCCAAATGTTGTTGGTAATTTTATCTCGTATCAGCTCTTTTTCTAATTAGAGTATTTGTATTCGATGCGACATCCTTCTCTGGCGTGTGAAAATATTTAGGGTATTATATTCCTATAAATTCATTTTACAATAGGAAATTCAAGAAAGAGAGGGAAATAAATCCTTTCCTTTTAGTAAGTTTTAAATTGAGTTACGGACATGGTGCACTATGAATTAGCAGAAAATTCAATGACATGCCGTCGTAGACGTGATCGCGTTCACAAAAGCGCTCTCGAACTAAACTCTGAATGACACGGGACAACTGGGACGACTTTCCAACAAGAAGTATTTAGAGTATCTCCCCCACGTGTACGTTTTTAACATGTAAAAAAACTTTGAAATTAAACGAGCACTTGTATTCTCATGGGCTTTCACCGTTGTTTCTGAACCCAACATGCAACATTGCCAGACGAAAAATTTGAATTTGGCTTATCTTATTCATCTTTATATTAAGTACATATATTTTACTGAATAACGAACGATATGCAAATAAAAATTAGCTTTAGTGTTTACTATTGAAAGTGAGTGAATAATTTTCTTTGTTTAGGTACTATAAGTTTTCGGAATAAAATGAATAAACTGAATTTGGAAATCAGAATAATCTTGAAGCGACTGAATTCCCTCTTGGTCGTGGGAATTTCAATTGTTACAAAGTTACTTCTAATATTACTTTAGTAAATGTTCTTGAAGAAAACAAACATATTGATGCCAAGTATTTTTTGCAAAAAGGTACCTACCCGCTTTGTGTCATTGTAAAGACTGTATTTACAAGGGCTTTATTATTGAATATATCTTGAAAATTAAATTTTTAATGCCTTTGTTTTGTGGAGAAAATAAACTTTATTTATTATAATCTATTTATTGAATCAGTAATATAAAATACTGTTTTTATTTCGTGATATTATAATGCCACCTACCGACGTAATTGTGAATCTACACCCATTTGAAGGCACACCAAACAGTTTCATTAGTCAGTCAATCGTATAACACAAATATAAAGATATTTCATATGATCGACGCAGAAACAAAATACTAATTGTAGAAAAATATCACTATTACTAGAACTAGATAATAATATTCATACCTATAAGCACTGACTCTCACTCTGACTGAAATAGGTACATTATTAGAAGGAAAATCGGGAAAGCGCCAACGTGACATGTATTCACAATTGCAGCAGATGCAAATCTGAAGCGATAAAATGACACCCAACGAAACGACTGACATCTAGATAAATCTTCAGAAGTTTCATGTTCTCAGAAATTTGCCTACATTTAACCGTCAATCTTATGCGTCGATCTTGTAGTAAGAATAGACGGAAATTCTGGTCCAAATCAAATTGTACACAACTCCGACAACACCATCTGATTACAGATTTAGTTGCTTTTGTTATAGGTAGAATACATGGAAAACCCTTGGTCCCAAGACAACTTGGTGTCTTAGAATGAAAGTGGTCTCCTTTACTAATTTAGGTTGAATAA
Source organism: Endotricha flammealis (assembly GCA_905163395.2). Taxonomy (NCBI): domain Eukaryota; kingdom Metazoa; phylum Arthropoda; class Insecta; order Lepidoptera; family Pyralidae; genus Endotricha; species Endotricha flammealis. Next base: position 14,437,941 of record LR990854.1, on the reverse strand, counting down.
ATAAACATTCTTAAACGAATCACACAACGCTTTCTAGTCTCAATCGATACTTTATATTATTTCGTTTATATTATACTTTTCCTTTATATTCTAACTTCGCCAAAAAATAATATTTCAATAAAATGTTGGCAGCTGTCTCTATTTAGGGTTCATAGAAAATAAAGACACATCTTTACTTTTATTGCCCTCTTTCGCTTCGGAATTTGTATGATACGCAAGCTGTGCATTTGGCATTGCGACATATATTGTACATTCCCCAAATCCGGCGGAAAGGGAACAAACACGCTGTGCACCAGTAATGGGTTTTGAATGAAATTCCAACAAACGCCAGCTTTATAACTTTATTCATTTATGCATTTATATACGTTTAAAGTTATACTCTTTATGATATAACAAACGAAACAAGCGCAATTTTGTTTATTTGTATGTCGTGTTTTCGCAAAATCCTTGTCTGAATTGCTTCTAAATACTTTATGTTATAATGGTATTTTTAAAAAAAAATTGTTAATTAGGTAGCCAGTTTCCTGCGATATTTAACTGGAAAAGTATTTCCTGTAAATGTACTTGCAAAATAAACGATTTCCCTCTATTTATTTTATAGAAATCAAACAAAAAGTTATCTCATTAGAATCACCGAAGTTATTACAGCACCCAAACAGCAAAACAATTTAATAGCCCAATTGAAATGGCACAACAAGCGGTCTCTCTAAGAACTTTAACTTCAACAATGAATATTAAAGTTCGGGAAAAAATCTCCAAAGTCCGTAACGAAAATAAAACTTTCTTTGACAGATTGCAGATTAGAAGTACAATTAATTTGTTTGACTACTCTGTGTATTATCTGTTTGCATCAGCCATCGAGTACGTAGGCATCAGCTAAGGTAACAGTACTATTCGAGCACATCTTATGATGCCACCAGCAGCGGATCTATCCTCATAATAGAAACGGTAAAAATCTAGTATCTTGCTCATACAAAAATAGCGAGACAGCGCTTTTTTTTATACCACACAGGTGGCAAACAAGCATACGGTCGGCCTGATGGTAAGCCGTCACCGTAGCCTATAGACGCTTGCAATACCGGGGTTATCACTCACGCGTTGCCAAAATTGGAGCTCTGGAGACCTTACTCACCGTAGAAACACAACATGGCCGAGACCAATGCTATTTGGCTACGATCTTCTGTAAGGTGGAGGTTCCTTCCCCAGACGGGCTGCTCCGATTTGAGCGGACTATCCGCTGTGCTCTACCTCAGCTTCAGATTGATACTAGATTTTGATTATTTATGTTACGACAATAGACCTGCTGATGTGCCGACGCCATTTTTGTCACTTATCCTAAAACGTTAAAACGCAATATGATTTTCGTATATTTATAACTCACACACATATATTTACAGTCCACTATCTTTTAAAAGAGAATTGATGACCTTAACATATCTATTCTTGAGTAGTTTTCACTTTTGTACAAAGCTGCATACGAACTAGAACTGTCAAGAACACAAAACTTTGGAGTAGGTATTATTTATTGGTTTTCCCAAAAGTATTTCTAATTGAGCGAAAGATATCAGGGGAAATTCGTCTAAGTTTCTCACAGAATTTATTTACCACAGCCTAAATATTGGTAGACAAAATCGATTGTATATTTCAGCAGACTCCTGACGCCAGACATCCGAGAATAGTGGATATACATAATAAATGAAGGAAGGCTGACCGTGAACTTACTTTACCCGATAAATATAAATATTTCTTATTATTACTTATAAATACAAACAAGCTGTCATTACCAGTAACACAGGCTGAAATGGATTATTTAGATGAAGAAAGTCATTAATATTCTTATATTAATTATTGTACGGATTTAATAACGAACACCAACGCAGAATTAATGTTAAGAGCAATGAAGTTTCATTAAAAATGTACTGTTAAGTTGGAACTTTTATTAGCGTTCAGAGAATGGCTCACTAAAACTTCTTTAGTCTTGATAAATACGTGTCAATTGAGCATTTTCATGAGTGCCATAATGTGAAGTTCGAAAAATAGGTAACCAATGTAGGTACATCTTGTTTATAATATCATTGAATAAAATCATAAAAGTCAAAAGTATTATTGCTTACATTTCCTTAGGAAAGTAGGTGTCACGTACGTGTCACGTCTCAAAGTCATTTACGCAATGAAACCGCCTATTAAAATAAACACAACGAGATTTACTTGTATTTTTTAAATTATATACTTGCAAACAGGCTCATATAATACGAGTAGCAAATGTCAGGTCAAGGCCTCCAAGACCGTGTATAAGCACAGCATCCAATAAAAACCGACATTTAACTTGTATAGTCATAATACTAACTGAAACTTATCAGGCTTACTACACGGACTTTCTTATTATTTTAACACACGGTAGACAAACAAGCCAGCGGGCTACCTGATGGATAGTTGTTACCGCCGCCTATGAACAATTTGAACATCAGCAACACCGGGTTCGCTACTATGGCTTGCCCGTTACAAAGATGCTGATATGGAAAAGATATCTATAGAAAGAGTTTGGCTTCCAGTAATCACCGAGCGAAAAGCATTGTTGCTTTACGCCCGTATTTTATGAAAGGGTGGTAGTTGGTAGGTACTACACGGGTCTAGCCCAAACTCTATCACTCAAAAACCTTAACCTGTGAAACTAGACAAAGTAAAATTGATACAAGTATGTACCCTATATCTGCGTCATGTTTTTGAATCGTCATCAAAATTTCCATATCTAAATATAAAAAAAAGAAATTAACGTCCAATTTGTGCAGCCTTACAAAATACATCATTAAATATTATGTTAGTACTTAGGTCACTTGAAATTTTGAATCTTTAAACATATTGACACGTTTATCGTGACTATTGATTTATTAAGGCCTTGTGCAAATCACGCTTTCGCTTACGCAAATTACATATCATATGCACAAAATGTAAACACTTTGAATGCTAAATACAAAAATACGTTTGATCTAAATCAGTAAAGACAAAAAACACCTACTAACTTGATGCATACAGAAGACGAGAACGGGTCAGGACAGTCGGGAGAGCTAATTTATAGGTACGTAGGAAGGTGTACTTACTCATACTAGAGAAACACGCGCAACTTCTTGCGTGTATCCTACATTCCAGTGGAAATTTTGGAATTTTAAGTTTTATACATTTATATACCTTCCTCTTGAATCTAGGTATCTATTGTTGCATTTAAATTTTAAATAGTTTAAAAGATATAAGCGAACGAACAGCGGAAGTGACTTCATATTATATTAAGTACAGATTTGGAGTGGTAGATTTTTTTGTATTGATATCGCTTAGGTATATAGGTTAAATTTAAGCCATTTTAAATCCTATGCAATAACGCGAAATACTCTATTCTATTGTAAAAAGAATAAGTATATCTTCTTCTTTTACTGTCTTACAAATAAACGTAGTATAACGAGTAAGTATATAAGTTATTTATTCACTGTTGTGTCACTGTCTTTCCTGATGAGAATTAAATGACGTGTGAAAGTGACAAAACATTGTATAACTTATATACTCGTTATACTACGTTTATTTGTAACACAGTAAGTTTTATAAGAATCTTTTTATGACATAATATTTCGAGAACTTATAGTGTCGCGATGCTCAACTCTACTTTGAAATGTAAGTTTTAACATTTTAATATTTTACTTGATCATTCAAGTAATTAACATATAATTCTAAAGTAAAAGCAACTTTGGGAACACAGAATCGTTTACTTTTTATCTGTTTTTTTAATTGCCGCTAATGGCATCATCCCATAATAACCATTTCTACTGAAATAAAAATAAACACCCGCGCCATCCACCGGACAGCGATAAAAACAATAGCCGCTTAACTTTTACGATATTGCCGCCGATGACAATATGGTTTGCTCCGATTTTTAGATAAAACCGCGAATCCACCAAAGGACCCAATCACGGCCTGCCATTGGCATAACGTGGAGCTTTAAAAATAGAATCATTTGCAATAAAAAACACATTTGTACATGGAAAAAAAAGAAATAAAAAATTCAAAAACTGCAATTCCAGTCAGTATGTAAAAACAGCCAATTCCATAGAGAAAGAACTCAATCATCGTATCGCGACGCACACAGAACTGGGAGTTTTGTTTGAGTCACACATTACCACTTCAATAGACTTCAAAAATGGAACGATATAAAAAGAATATTTAAAGAGAAAGAGTCAAACTAGATTTTATTTCCAGCCTGTATGCGAAGCAATTTGATAACAAATATTTTGTAATATTTTGTTATAGTGCTTTTATTATAATTTTCTGAATTTTACATTTATTTGTCACTCCACCACTAGAAAAAAATATATTCACCGGTAAAATCTTATATGAGCATATTTATTAATTTAAATCCTATTTTGCTTACTAGATAGACCAATAAAATATATTTTTTAACGATTTGTCTAGTTGATAGTTATCTTTTGTTAAAAAAATATATAAAAACATTACGTAAACTTTAGGCTCAGGGCGACCTTAACACCGTTGTGAATTGTGAACGGGACAGTATCGATATAAATAAAATCAATGATGCGGGTAATAAGTTAATTGAATGTCAATTGCTGTTTAATTATTTCCAGTTTCGGTTGTAATTTCAAACAAACCAATTTAACTGTTATTTTAGTGTCAATTTCAACAATACGTATCTATAATATCGTATTTTAGTCCCAGTACTCATGTACGTTTACGTTGGCGTTTCGAGCTACATTGAGCTCTTTATATGTTAGACTTCACGTTGAAATGATTGCAACTTCGCAATGGATAATAAAACGTGGCTAAATTCACGGCGCATTCGCCCCCTCTGTTAGTATCGGCACGGCAAGGCATGAGCTTGCATTTTGTTCATAATTACGATTAATGCTTACCACCAGGTAGGCCATGCTCGTATACCAGGTCTGGTATTCTTGTTTAGCACCTTTTTATATCAAACATAACAAAAAAGGCCTTGAGAAAAGCATCCGTCAAATAGCAAAAAAAAATATTACGTCTATATTATTTTAAGTTTTCAACAGTCAGTATCTGAAACTCATTCTAATTCCACATTAAGTTTGTCTTAAGCTACTACTTCTTTTCTTCTTTAGCTTGACAGTGATAGCACAGAATAATAAATAGTACTACGTAGTGATAGCCATAATATAATAACCTTTAAAAACAATTCACCGTAAGTCTAATATTTTATGAGTCTTAAGTATTATTCTATAGAAATGTGCAATATAATAAATAATAACAAATATAATGGATAGCCACTTATCCAGTGTTAAAAGGCTATTGTCTTTTACTATCAGAGTTTATGTCCAAGAAACGGTCAAATGGTAAACGGTCGTTTTCAGACAGGTGCAGGGTCGCGTCGCTCGTCCGAGCTGAACGAGACGTTTATCTTTATTTTATAGCTTGCATGGTCATAACATAACCTAAATCGTATATTATTGAAACTCTCTAAAAGATACCTTAGATTAATTTCTCATCACAAAAAATAATGAGGTACTTAGAGACATGTCCCTCTAACCGTGTAGCACTTTTTATTTTAAATTATACTAGCTAAACCCGCGCAACTTCATTTCCGTGTATCCCACTTTCCTATGGGAATATCTGAAAATTCTTGTGTGTATTTACAAATAAACCTTCCTCTTGAATCCTCATGACCCGGTCTATATTTCCTTAGTTTGGATAGAGTTTAAAATACTTTTATATACTTAAATGCATTTATAAAATTACATTCATTATAATCTTGAGGGTTTCTATTGTAGGAAACCAACCAGTTATTAGTTAAAAGTGGTTATACCAGAAAGTAAATCGCTGTGAAGGTTTTAAACTCCAATTAAGAATCTTATCTAAGTTGTGAAACTGATTTAAATATGAAAATAGAGTGGACAAGTTGAGTAATTAGCGATTAAAATTATTTATTCATGAACACGTTATATTTTGTTAGTAACACGCGATAGATAATGAGATTGGATGATTGTATGAGATTAGTATGCGCATAATATGCAGTCTCACACTCATTCAACACGTCTCAATAAATTGTGTTGCACACAATGATGTTTTAAGTATTAAAAGTTGTAGATAGTTCATCCTTCTACGTGGTGTTTTCATGAGTAGAATTTTGTGAGGTTCTAAAATCATAGATAACCTTTTTGTGTATAACCCTATCTCCTACTTCGACTCTTTAGAACTATACATAGAAACGAACTGCTGTAAATAAAGAACTCAACCTAAATCAAGAAGTTTAGTTTTTTAGTAAGTAAATACATTTTTAGAAACTCCCGTAGCACCGGGATAAACGGGATTACTCGTGTAAACAAGCGTATGCGGTGTCAGTCAGTACCAATGAATCATAATACTAAATCATTGTTTCCACTCACTAATTCTAATCACTCACTACACTTCACAACAGGTATGAAGAAGCGCGTCTATAAACGCATTTTGGCATCACACATTTGGCATGGCACAAAGATTTTGTTTAGATACTGAGATATTAACAGCTTAATTGATTTATTTATAAACATTTATCACTATTGCCTTCGACAGTTTATAAATGTACCCCTAAATATACCTACTAATATATTAAATGAGAAGATTAGGCACTTGACCGGTTTTTAATAAAAAAAGAATTTTCTAATTTCTTCGTAAATTTAAACAGTCTAGTCTCTCCTAAAGTATTGATTGTAGAGTTAAACTAATATGACCAAATCTGTAGGAAATTTTATGTAAAAACTTTTGCCAGAAGCAATCATTATGCTAATTGTACAGACTTCAGCAAAAATCTGACAAATGGGATCTTTGAAACTCCGTTATATTAGCGGAGGCCCAAACCTCGAGGACTTTTAGTATATTATTCTGGACTCCATAAGGCATAACTGTGCCAATTTTCAAAACTACACGTATTATTTACGCCGATTTTATAAATTTTCTCGTACTAAATAGCATTTAGCATTAATTTTATAAAGAAAGGGAGGGGGAAAACCCCGTACAGTTATATTCAAAATCTGATTCAAACTTTCAAACAAAACTGTTTCACAATCATTTGAACCGCGATTTACTCTTAGTTATGACACCTGCCAATATTTACTGTACGATATCGCATTGTATGCCTTGAAATGTAGATCTAGTGGAGTTCTATTACATGGGTTCAGACCAGTCTATGAATATTTATTTTTGTAACTTACTATTTCGTGCCAATGTTTTATTGTTACATCAAACCGAACTGGATTTACGTCTCTTTTATTGAGAAATCGACGTAAACTTTCAGTTGAAATCAGAAAACTGTTTATAGAATCTGTGAGCCATTCTCGCAGTTTTAGCTGTGATATCTGGGAACATTTCTGCTGCATGACTGATCAACGTCCAGCCCGAATGTTTGGGCATGGAGAGCTGACGTTGTGCACAAAAAATTATGATATAGACAAGGTATTTTCGAAATTCCCACATAGTAGAGACTTCCTTAAAGTAGTAAATCTATGTTAGTATTGTTTAATTAAAACATTCTACGAAAACTCTTTTTGTTTAACTGGAAAACACAAAAAGTTAATTTTCCGCGAAAACTAATTTTCACATCGGTAATTGCGCTAATTGTGCGTATCGTTATTTAAGACCCATGTCAATCAAGCGAGCCATTCATCAAATCCATAAACTAGCAACGGATACCACATTTATACGTACGTGTAAATTGAATAAATGTATGGACACAGTTAACAACTGGGGTATCACGGAAGAAAGCGGTAACTGCGGATGTAGGCATAAAAAGTTATATGCATTGCGTTCTGCATTTCGATGTAATTGTTTATTATCGTCGGTGATACTGCATAACCGCCTATCTACATTTAATACCGCGTGTTTGCTATTGACCCTTACCTGAATGTAGAGCCGTATATAATAAAACTCAAATTATTATTAGAGTCGATTCTCTCACAAGCCAAACATTTGTGTCAGGTTATTTACGAGGAGTCGATGGTGTCGCTCTCTAAAACGAACACGCAAGTTAAGCTTATTCGACCTTAGCCAGTGAATGGATTTCGTTATCTCGAGCTTCTCCGTGCTTCAGGGCTACAGAGTGCACATTATAGTACCTATAAGATTTAAGCTTCTGTTTCTTCTTCTGATATATCTTAGTGTCTTCACTAGGATATATCCCCCTGGATTTGAGATCCTTCAATGAGGCGTGAGAAGATAAGATAGAAGAGAATATGTGTAAGGCGGAGGTAAGGCGTATGTTTCCTTTTTCCTTTAGTTTCACGTTTAGTATCAATCAAGTTACCTTATTATAAGAAGATTTCAAAAGCAAAATATATAATGCATCTGCCAAATCAACACAAGAAATTCAAACTTAATATCTCATTTCAAGATAATCGTAAATGTTATGAGTATAATAAAACGTTGTTTAGAAAGATACTTTATTCATGTAAGTAAGTGTTTATAAATTGCACTCAGCGGAGTCATATAATTTTAGAATATATTAACTAAAATACTGGTATTTATTCAGCGAGTGCAAAATATACATATATTGCCTACTAACTTTTGCTCGCGGTGAATATTAAAATACTAACCTATAGCTCGATTTATGGCGTCATCTGTTGGCCATTAATGAAATTATTATTAATTTGGCTATTAAATCGCCACGCAACGCCATCTACAGTAGAAAAATATGTTGACTAAACAATATCGATTCCAATACTTCACTTTTAATTATCGATTTTATTAACAGCTCACTGCGAATAATAAATAATAAAATAAATAAAAGCTATAAGATGGGTGCAAAACTTTTAATTTGACATGGTTAATTGACTGTCTTTAATATTATTACAATTTTCATTTAAACCGATAAGGCTTTGTAAAAAAGACAGTAAATTATGATATAGCATAAATATACATAATATTTAATTATGTAGTTGCTGACTTACATATTTATAAGTTTATTATTGATTAAAATAATGACAATGTAATAATTATGTAGGTACTATTTTATAATTGTTGCATTTTCATCAAATCGTTTTTAGAGTCATAGAAATAATCTGAATTTTATCTTAATTATAATGTACAACAAACCTCGAATAACCCTTCCGTCTTCATTCCAAGCTGCGACGATATTTCGTATTTTATTCCCTGACTTTTTATCTGTCTTCTGTCCCAAAATAATGTCTGACATTGGGCTGTGAAACATCTATCTTTACTCTTTCTATTTTAAAAATGAAGGAATGCTAAAGCGGATACTTTTTAATTAAGAGACTACTTTTTGAGCGCACTCATTGGAGGCAGTGACGTCCACAATTTTTTAAATAGGTCATTGAGCAAGTAGTTTTGAGATAACATTAACAATGAAAACTCACAAAATTGAATTAAAAAGACTAATATGATTAACAGTGAGTTTCGCAGAAGCATTTCAAACTTAATTCCACCTTCATATTAGAGTTATACGTTATACCAGTTAAGGTGGGTCGTGTCGCGACACAAGGATATTTTTTACATTGGGTATGAAAATTACATTTGTAACATGGTCTTGACGCACAATAATACACGTCACATTATGTAATTATAGTCGTAGTCCTACTAAATGTATGAAACTATTAAAGTTATTCAAACTATTCAAGATGTGATCTTCATCTATACACAATACTACATATAACTTTCGAAACAGTCTTATGATAGCTCTTTTTTTTAAATTAGAATTATAAATGTGTTATTCTTCAAAAATACATATACATACATATATCGATAAGTGTAGATCCCAGGCACATGCCTGCCTAATTAGAGATCTCATTTCAGAGAAAACTCTCTATGGTCTCATAACTAGGTTACGATTAATACTCCCGTATTTACTCTTTAGAAAATCTATGAAAATATTTGTCGGTACGAAACTATAGAATTTTCTACTGTGTACCTACACGAGAACGTAAGTATGTGAACGAATGTTATATTTAAACACTCAGCTATTTTTATAAATACTTCGACTGTCGCCGTACGCTTTCATTTAAAATGTTACATCACAGTTTAAATTCTGTTAGTCTTCCTAACTAGATAACTAGGTACATGATCTCAGAAATCTAGTCAACATACGCTAACATAAACAAGTATCAAAATAGTGCTCATTAAACTAGTATTGCAAGCAGATTTTATTAATATCAGGTCTTGCCGACGATAAATAAAAGGAAACAAGAAAAGTTAATCCCACTTTTACATCATAAGTAAGAAAGTTAGGTAATGCTGACTTCCATGTCTTAGATTAGATGTAAGACTCAAGTTTCTTATATAGTTTATATGTGGTTACATGTTCAACACATCTTTCAAATAATACTTAGCAAATTCAAATTATACTTATCAATGATGATATGGGAGGCCTAATTTGTCTTTATCAAACGCATTCATTTATGAAAGAATTTTATTCTTTCGATAGACCAAATCATGAATATTCGCGTAGACCCATCGGGGAAATGCGTCCTCTTACTGAATATCAGCGTGTAGCAACAATGCGTTTCGTTCGATAAATGAGAGATCCGGAAGATCAAATCCCTTTTCTCCCTATTTTCACATGATCTTGTGCCTAAATATGGACCCCCTAAAAATATATCATCATCACTCGTGTTATATCAAACTAATGTTTATTGCCAACATTTCATCACGTCCAACAGAATCAAAGAAATCTACACGACACGATAAATAAACAGCGTGATTGTAGACGAAAACAACCGATCATTTGTCTTCGTTTACATCACACATTAATGATGCGGTGAAACCAGGCGCCCGAATGGTTTGTTCAAAAAAACAATTAAATTGGACAAAAAATTACATTGTAGGCGAAGCTTACAGTGCCACCAACTTATTTGTGCCCATGGCGGGGGTGCTAGGATCGAACCTATTGAAAGCAGTGAACGAAAGTGATTTTGTCAAGGCGTATTCATTAGTTCTAGTTTTGGCCACTGACACAGGTAAGTTTGTGGCACTGTATCTGATTTATCAAAGTTAGAGCCACAATGAAGTCTACATATACATAGATGGTCGATGGCAATGGTCACTTCCAACTTCTCGAATTTTGGCCGGCTGTCTCACAAATAGGAAAACTTGGATATCTACATAAAAAGAAAACTCGTAGGTACTAAAAAGTAAAATTTTGCACAGACAATGAGATTGTTTTTTTTTTTTAATTCCTACAAAATATACACAGCCTCGTGTGTATTTTGCTGCAAAATTAATGTACATAACAGAATTCTTTTCTCAAGCGGGAAGTAAAAACTGACGCTGTAATCCATCATAAAAACTTGACCTCCACTCGACAGGAAAATAGCCATCTAGTAAACTATCGATCACCGATTAGGGAGCCTAACTATTCGAGATTCATAACAGTAATGTTCCTATACTATATTAAAAAAAATAGTCGCCCTTGACTTTGATACATAAATTACAGTTATAGAATGTAACCAGAGCGGGCAAAATTCATAATAACCATTAGGTAATTCAATTTATTATATTTTTATACTTTAATTATGGTTCATTGATAAATAAATGATTTTGTATTATAATTAAATTACATAATAACAAATTTCACCCACTGTTGGACTTCGCTAAATATTTCCGTTTCTAGTATAATATATTTGACAATAATTTAATATTGATGCATCGATGTTTTGGGAATAATCGTTTATTCAGAGAGTAGGTTTTCTTTCACATGTACCCACAATTTCTATTCATATCAAAGTAATTTAAATAGGTATTACATATATTATGTACTACGGTCTTTTTAAGAAACATCAAAATGATCACTCGGGAAACATCATAATGATCATTCGAGTAAAACCCAATTAGGTACCTCATTATTTGAGGAAGAACGACTCTCTGAGCGCAAATCTAACTCTTTCGCAGGATTCTACATGCGCTCATGCTTGTTCATGCGTCTGAATATGTCTCAAGACGCAAAGATAATTCTAATCGTCTGGGCGCCAAATGGACCTATTATCTTTAATTTACTAGTGACAATGAAATAAATAATTTAGCCAGAACGCCAAGAAATGTGAAATAATGACTAGAGTCGGTGAACTTGTAGAGCGAAGTGAATGGTTAGAGTTATATTTGTCGCAAGTCGAACCGAAATTCGAAATTGTTAGATACTTGTTTACAGTTGGCGTAAGGGCAAAGTTAATCTGTCAACTTGCAGTAGATAGCAATCGACCAAGTGCCATTTTTCTCTCTCTAATCAATGAGTTTCTCATCTAAAACACGCACTAAAATAGATAATCTTAAACGAAACAGTGCCTTACCACAAATGATAAAATAAATTCTTTCTTACCCTGATTTTTATTATCGTAACCACGCATTCACGAACTAAATACTGCCTGGGCTGGGATATAACTTAGTCATAGGATTTCATCTTGGGATTAACATTGAATACTACTAAATGAGATCGCAATCAATGAAGCTTAATTCCGCCTACAAAGGGTACAAGCCTACATTAACTTGTCCTGCTTACGTTGATTAAACTTATTTGCGATGATTTTGTATTATTTTTGTTAAAACCAGAGACACCACAAAATATGCTGATGAGTTTTTTTTTTACATATTTCTTCTTGAGTCACCTAACTTTTATTTTATTTATTTTATAATTACCAACGAAGACAAACTTCACAACACTGAAAATTTGTTTCGACAGCAAATGAAAACACAAATGTTTCAGAAGTAGTTCAATTAATTGGTGCCATACGATGGCAGCCCGTAATTAATTAATTAACTAACTACGAATAAGTAAATTCAAAGCGTACTACTGTAGCAGCAGCATTGACACTAATTATAATAATCTCAGATTTTATTGTAATGTAAGAGCTCTTAAGTTTAAAATTTTGTTTAACTTGGTTTACAAATTACACACAAAAATATAAAGCAAGCAATTAATATTAAATTACTTAATCATTAATAAAAATTAAGATTCCTAATACGCAAGATAAACGTTCGCCGTCTTTCGGATGTAATCTTATGTTCAGTCCGTTGCAGAAATTTACAACTCCCCAATTCAGCGGTAGGGCTTAATTTGCATCAACAATTTCGCCTACAAGGGTTACATTACTTACAATAATATAAATCTTTAAGATTAGGCACAGAGAACCGCAATCGAAATCACTTGACCGATACAACAAATCTACTTTATCAGAATCCCAGAGATTTAGATAGCTTATATTCGTCTTTTTCTAGAAGATTGATTACTTAGATTTCATGTACCTTTCTCCTATCGGCATTACTTACATATTTTACGTAAGGTTACATCGTTTGTCATAACGTAGTATACAAAACATACAATACTCATAGAAATATAGGGAAAAAGTAAATGCTTTTTGGTACCATATGATTTTGGTATAAGAATCATCAATCCATTTATGACTTATCTGAATAATCATCGCTTAAGCTCTAAGTGTGTAAGAGATTAGTAAAATAATATTTAGCCAAAATGAAATCTTCATTATCATCCAAAACGTTAGCAATGTCGGAAGTGCGGAGGTCGGCTCGATAAGCTAACTCAGACCCTAATTCAGGGTACCGACGACGTCCTACTATCTGGGTAGTCATAGATGATGACTACACAGATAGTCGGACATCGTCGGTAAGCCGATTTGTATGAAGATATATGATAATGTCCCTTGACGTAAATTAGATTCTACGGGTACAGAATAGAATATGGAGTCCTATTTAGCTAATGAATAATTATCGGATCCTTCAGACGTTCTTTGTTCGACTACGATGTTCTACAAGTATATAACATTTGGAAACACACTTTTGTATACCTATAACCTATAAGTAATTGTTACACTTAGTTTAGTACATAAGGCTTGTGTTGTAATATTCTTTATAGTTAAACAATTGGTGGTAAACCTAAATAAAATAAAATATATAATAAAATATATACACGCGTCAGAAGCACATTGAACTAAACTTAAATCCCTACTGAGTTAAACAATACAGCTAATAATGACTAGTATGTTTAAATAAACTAACATTATGCAACCGATATTATGTACTTCTGCTAGCTTTACACCAACAAAATATGACATTACATGGCAAACTTGAGGTTAATTTGTTGTAATTTTCATTAAACCTCAAAACGTGGAAAATCTGCACTTCCTTTTTTTAATAGCCATTGTTCATACGCATAATTCTTTCGAAAATTATGCTTATCCAACGTCACCTTGTGCCACAATGAAATTATCTTATACCGAAGATCCGAGTGTAATCAGTTACGCATCTAAAAATAACGTGGTAGCCCCCGGTGACTTCATTCAAGAGTTTTTTGTTTACATGATCACCTCAAAGTGGTGCTCATATAAAACTTTTTTTTTAGATATTAAAAGAGGAAAACTTTTATTTTGGATAATCCTGAACGGGGATTTTGTGTGCGTGAATCCGGATATTGAACTTTGTTATAATAGCTAAGACAGCCCAGTGGCCAAGTTGATTATGATTAGTGAATCGCACACAAAAAACATGAATACGGTGAACATTTGAAGATATCAAAATTGATAACCTATTGAAGTACATAATAAACTTGTATAAAAGTTTGATACATATTTAATTAATTTCTTTCTCAGAATTATTTCATTAGATACTATTTATTGTTTATTTATTGGCAGGCCCGGTGGTCGAGTGGCTAACAATGGCCATTTCATCGCAAGGGCCGCGGGTTCGAATCCTGCGCAAGGCAAACAGTTGTGTGCATGAACATGTCTGTTTGCCTTGGTCTGGTTGTTTTCTATGTATAATAAGTATTTATTTACAAAAAAGTGTTTGTGTATATTTATCAGCAATCTAGTATCCATTGTACATGCTTTGCTTATTTTAGAACTAGATGGCGTTGTGTGATTTGTCCAAGAATATTTATTTATTTATTTTATTACTGCGAAAAGGTTAGAATGAAAGTAAGTCATGCAGGACTAAATTAATTACCGTACATTCGAGACTGTTAAAAGAAACATTCTATTGCAATTTTGACCTTAAGACGCAGAAACATAAGAATTACAAAGTCAATTACGATTTTATGAAATTAATAAATTTAGATACGGTCGATAAAATCATACAAGTATAAAAAGATAATTAATTTCTCAGCTGTTACTATTTACTATTGATGACACTCATTATCATCATTCTAAAAATTAGATATATATTGTCAGGGGTACCTACTACAGAACAGACAAGGATATTGGCCAAATTTTATCCCGTGATAATATCTGATTTCCAATACGGAAATCGCGTAGGTGTACATGTCACTGCAATCGCCAAATTCCAATAATTCGGCCAACAGATGGAGATAAATCGCATTATGGGTTGGTTTTCTCAAAGTAACTCGATCAAACGAAAATTACCCATATGTCATTTAAAATTTTATCATTTTCTAAGTGAAGCCGAGGGTAAAAACTAGTATCGTACTAAATTGAAGAACTTTTCAATTTATTAGCTAGTAGGTATGTACTGTTCAATTAGTTTGCAATTTTAATTCAAAAGCAGCTCCCGCTAGTCCAGTTTCTGTGCATTCTGTATTATTAGGAGTTATTACTTTATACATGCAGTTGAATGCACTCATAGTAATGAATTTTTTCATAAATTACACGAGGCTTAATGTAATTGTTCATGATAAGTCCCAGTTAGCCTATCTGTGAGATAAGTGTTGTTTCTTTCAACTATTTATCTTATAACAGGCTGCCAGCCAGAAACGTATTTTAATCCTAAATCTAATCTTTCATAATACACCACCACATTTATTAAAAACTTTACAACGAGTTATGCTTAGAACCACTTCATGAAGTAAGTTATAACTTATAACATTCCACATTATAATAGTTCGGTAAACCACTAAGAGGGATTTATTGAAAGCATTGGAGACTGGAAACTTAATTAATGTGGGCTGTGTGCTATGGTTCAAGTATACCTACATTTTCTTACGCGAGATGGTAATTTATCTTAAGTGAGTTCCAATGAAAAGA
Source organism: Endotricha flammealis (assembly GCA_905163395.2). Taxonomy (NCBI): domain Eukaryota; kingdom Metazoa; phylum Arthropoda; class Insecta; order Lepidoptera; family Pyralidae; genus Endotricha; species Endotricha flammealis. The sequence continues at coordinate 14,421,949 of LR990854.1, read as the reverse complement.
ATACTGTAGAAAACTGCAACTGGTAAAATTTTTTTTTAATAGTTATTAAATTTAAAATATCGAAAATATGTAGGTATCTATAACTTAACTATCTAAAAAGAAAGACTGGATCGCACTCCACACACTGTAGCCAATTACCCAAAACCTAACTTAAACCTAATAAATAACACAATCTATATATATAAAAATGAAACCCGTTTTCCGTTGTCACGACATAACATGAAAACGGCTTGACCGATTTGGCTAATTTTTTTTTGTAGTTTTCTAATACTCTGTACAAGGTTCTTACGGAAAAAAATTAGGGGTAGGGTAGGGGTAGGGTAGGGTAGGGGTAGGGTAGGGGTAGGGTAGGGGTAGGGTAGGGGTAGGGTAGGGATAGGGGTAGGGTAGGGGTAGGGTAGGGGTAGGGTAGGGGTAGGGTAGGGGTAGGGTAGGGGTAGGGTAGGGGTAGGGTAGGGATACACGCAAACGAAGTTGCGCGGGTTTCGCTAGTAAAGAATAAAATATTTTATTCTTCTGTAATGACACATTCAATCTAAAGCTGTCATTGTTAAAATAAGCAAGATACCTATCATTTGTAACACCAGATAAACAATTTTACAGCGAATATTTTACTTTATCATTCTATTATTATAACAAGGTAAATACCAACGTCAAAAGTTATTTTAGTGTGATTAAATATTATTCCCATGAAAACAATAATATTGTAAAACGTACTTAAAACACCTATACATAAAGGATGATTTATACTAAATCACGAACCGCTCTGAGTCTTGCCCCCATCATCCGAAGCATTTTAGCGTACGCGCCGGATGAGGCTCGCACGCGGCACGGCTGATCCCAGTCCCATCAGTAGTAGAGCGAAAGAATGGGGTTACAAGACGAGTGCGTAACTAGTACAGTCAACAAAGGAGTTGACTGACCCCCCTCTGTATATATAATTAAAGATTTCTAAATATTGCGTGAAGGGATTTACTTGAAAATTTGTAATTACATAGTACAATATGAATACTATTGATAAATAAAATTTCAAGTAAATCCCTTCACGCAATATTTAGAAATCTTTAATCATATATACAGAGGGGGGTCAGTCAACTCCTTTGTTGACTGTACGAGTTTTTCATCTCACGTTCGAATACGAGCGCGTTAGAATTTAATATAGGCTACTAAGCACACGCATGAGCACTGTGCCTTCAGCATGATCTCATATTTATTTATTCATACACAAGCAAGTTTACAGAAATTCAAAGCACAAGCAACTTGTATAAAATGTTCATGTTGTTTTGAATTCCCGCATCGTCCGTGTGTCGTACGGCGTACGGCAAGAACCCGCACCGCAACTGCACGGTCTACATAGCGTCGCTAAATCAGCCGTATCCTATACAATTGTTCGTAAAACTACATAAGTGCCAGCTCTTCATTACGGAGTAATGTCACTGTCCTGGCGCTAAGTCAAAACAGACTGCGGTAAATATGATCAACCAATATCTAAAGTCGTGACAAAACAAAGTTACTAGTAAAAATAGAACAAAATAAGTGATGTTATGTTAAAAAGTGTAGACATGTAAGCAGTCCTTGAAAGGCACGCTTTAACTGTCGCAAAAATAATTAGGGCACTTAAAATATCTCCCATTTATCTTTTTTTAAATTTATTTTTGTAATTTCACAAAGATGAGAGGTTGTAGTAGAGACCACTGTCATCTTTGTAAAATTACAAAATTTTGTAACAAATCTAAATCTTGTTAATAACATTGATGCTATAGTTAAAAATACATTAAAAGACCTAGAGAATAATATTCCCCAAATTCCATTAAAATAATGGCTTCAATCTAAAGTTTCGGGTAATAGGTTGTATTTCATAAAATCATACTTTCCCGAGAGAAAACTAGGTCAAGAGGGTAAATGAATAATTTTACATTGGGGACATCTTCATTATATCATTTGACTCATCAAGCCGAAACCGCATTCGCCTAAAGTACTGTTTCATACTCCTTAATGTATTACTTTCCCTTTTACTTTTTATAATATGTAGTTTCAGAAATAGAACATTTTATAACCATCAGAATATTTTAAGTACCGACCCGATACTTTTAAAGAAAAATATTTGAGCATACTGACAGTTGAAAAATGTAGCCTATTCATAATTTGAATTACCCAAAAAAAAATTATTCAATTTCAAACCAAAAATGTTTAATAATTTCATTTCAGCAGAACATAATTCAATTTACATTAATTTCATGTATCGATGACAATATATAAAGGAACGAACGGTATTGTCCGCTTGAACTATAAGCACTCCATTCTGGACGCCTGCCAATACGACTACACGTCAACGCTTCACGAATCTCTATCAATATAATCTCAGCCCCGCCTAGCCTGAACAAGGCCTATCCTTTACGTTTAACTAGAGCGATAATTTATTACAGCCTTTATCAATATTTACAGAATATTACCTCATTGAATGTGTTATGAGTCAAAGTAACCCAAAACCAAGTTCCATCATAAACAAACATTTACTATCAGACCCTCAGATCGTAAATCTTAATCTAATCTACATTGTTTTACGTTTCAGGCACTCGGTGGACTCGGTCGCGTCGTATTCTAGCCAGAATCACGTTGACCGTATAAGAACACAGAACTTCTCAGCGGCTTCTTGTCAAGATGACAACGACTTCGGATCGATAAAGACAAGCCTCTTCCGACGGTCTTCGTCCAATTTGGAATATCCGCACAGACGTCCCGAGAGCGTCACATCCAACAGCAGTTCCACAAGAAGCCGCCTTCGAGAATTTGTTGAAAGGAAATCGAGTCAGGAAGAGCACAAGTCTGCGGCCAACACCGTCGGCGACATCCAGTACTTTGAGAACCCTACGGAAACGCTAGAGTTCGACAGACCACGAAATTCTTTGGAATCAAAAAAGAGTCAAGAGGAACGTCCTAAAAAGAGAAAGCTATCTAAGACCAAAGATAAAGACAAGGATACTTGCGAAAGTAAAAATAAGAAACACGAGAAGTATCAAAGCAAACTAGCTGAATACTACAAGCTACCAGTGCAGCTGCCTCAGGACGAGTTCTACCAACATTTGACGCGATCCAAAGCTGCTGAAGAACTTCTGCAGAAAAGATTCTCGAATTCCGATACTGAGTTCAGTGGCAGCTACGGAAGGCTATGCAAGCATAAAGAGCCGGAAGGGTCGAATTTAAGGCGCAGTAGAAGTTTAGCGGTCATAAGGGAAGAAACCTTTACCGATCTGCAGATTCAGAACCACGCCAAGAGCAAAAGATCTCAGCTCATACCCCGCGCCCGCCTTTTCGACAAGCCTTGCTTCAAAGACAGGTAATTAAATGTATACTATTTTTATCAGATTTACAAAGTAATTATTATATTTATTGTTTTAAGTATGGAAGTATTTTACAAGAATAAAATATTTTTCAGACAGTTTTCACGTAAAAGCAAGCTTTGTATAGTTTGAGTGAGAATATAATATAAAAAATGTACACTATTTTAAAACACACACAGTATTTTTTTTTATATAGTACTAAAATTTATATCAAATGATCGAAGCATGTCAATTAGTCAAATTCATCTGATGAGCGTTTTTTCATTTAGTCAGGGTAGCTATATAATCCAATAGTCAATTTATAGCAACACAGTTTTCAACATGAAATAAAGTAACCTGCCAAGATGATAATTTATTTGAAGCTAACAGTACATAACGTAAAAAAACAGTGGTATTTATGTTACAACTTTATATTTCAGGTTACCTGGACGTGCAAAATATCAGACAAAAGAAGAAGTTTTGGAGAGTATTTACATTGACAGCACTGCCTCTTGTTTCGGCGATATAAATGGGCAAAGAGAAAACGATTCACAATTAGAATCTACAGTGAATAAATCGGAAAAAGAAGACGCAGTATCAAGAAACGGGAGTCATCATACCAGATCAGTGAGTGGGAGTTGGCCAAACCTTAACGAAGAAACAAAACCGACAAATCTTTCCGAAGATAGCATCGGCCATTCGCGCAACCCGAGTGAAATCGATAGTCTAGACTCGAATTACGTAAGGAAACATTACAATTTCGAGGCACATCGAAAAAATTACAAAGATAACTCATCGCCAGATACTGATCGATCTATAACCTCACCGCATAACAGCAAAGAATTGTACGTAACCACCGACGATCACGACACAGATACCGAAGAAAAGAATAGATCTAAAAATCATACACCGAAATCATTCACGAACGATAGCTTGTCAAGAGCGCAAAGTGAAAAAGACGAATCAGAAACAGTTCAACGGGAAAACAGCCATAGTAGAAATTCATACACAGAGTTGTCAATAAAAAGCAACCAACAGGAAAATAAAGAAAATCAAGAATTGGGTATTGCCTCCAAACAAAGCGCCTCTAAAAAAGAAAAAGAAGACGACGTGCAGTCCATAGCTTCTGAAAACGACGAAACCTTATCAAGTCCTGCTGATAGCATTACTTCATATATTTCTATTTCCATTGCCTCTTCTACGGATAAATCACATAAATTAGAATATCTAGCTAACTCCTTAGCGGAAAAAATTGACGAATATTGCGATTCACAATTTAAAGAAAATACGTCTGTTACATCTCATACTATCATTTCGGAAAACAATAATATTGACGGTGATCCAATATACACAAGAGTAAATAAGAAAAAGACGTTTGCAGATATCAGGAGAGATTCATTTTTAAGTAAAACCAGTAATTTGATTAACGAGGTAACTAAAAAAGACAATAACGATACGTACGAAAGTAATAGCTTTATAGATAGTAATAAGCACTCAAATAAAAGTATCTGCACTTCATCTAAAAATATAACTACTGAACCATTTGTAACCACATTAATTGAGAACCAATACTATTCGTTGCCTGATATAAATATCAGTAAATGTTTAAGGAAATCAGAACGAATAGATGCACAATTGAGAGAAGAAGATCCTGAAGACATTCCATGTGAAAATACTTATGAAATAGCACAAACACATTTTCGGGAGATACTGTCGTCAAAAGGGAGTCAAAATTACGGTCAACTAAATAAAACAGGTCATCCATCAATACATGACAATAAAAGTAAAACCAGCACATATACACCAGAATACACTGAACCTCAAATAATACAAAGCTTTGCTAAACTTGAAGACGATTTGAAATCAATAATAACAGTTGAGAGTTCCAATCTAGACGATAGAGACGGAAATTATTATAATTCTGATACACATCAGAATGAAAGAGAAATAAACGAAATAGAAGGAACAATTCGTAATAACAAAGTCATTACTAAATCAGAGAGTTTGAAAATATCAAATTCCGTATACAGACCCGAAATAGCGGTTACGAAATCATTTTCAAACGGAAATATTAACAAATCTATTCAAGATAAAAAACCACGAATAGGTATTAAAAAACATTATTCTCTTAGACAACGAGATCCAAGTGATGACGAAGATATTCACCGAATACCTAGTCCAAGTACTGTAGAAAATAGTATTAACAAACAAATTCACGAAACACCATTGTCCAAGTGTGAAAATTCCAAGAGTTCTTTTGCCGAAGAAATTAAGAATCATTCTTTATTGTCTCGTGTGCAATCATTCAAAACATCTGCAGAATCAAATATTGCTTTAGTTCCATTGAGTGGTCACCAAACTATTGTAATTGATCCACCATTACCTCAAACTGTAAAAGGAGATTTTAAATTCGAAAATTCCAAGGAGATATCAGTTGCAAATAAAGAAGTAACAAAAATAGAACCTATAAAAACTCAAGAACCAATAATAGACAACAGTAAATTTTCAAAAAAGATTGTAAAAGATAACAGCTCTGTAGACACTTCAAGTTACTTTACGCCAAAGGACCCGTTTATAACAATAAAATTAAATAAAGTAGTAAAAACCACTATACCAAAGCTGAGAAAGGAAACAACCGATAAGATTTCTTTTGTGCACGCAAAATACGATAAGCCTCCAGCTAAATTAATAATTAGAGATAATAATACAAAACCTTACAAAGAAGTGCACTCTTTAAATTATAAAAAAGTAAATACAACTATGACTCGTCCTCAAATTTTACAAGTAATCGATTCTAAAAATAAAAAACAAATTAATACTACAAACATGGAAAAAAGCAACAATAATGAAAGTATAAACAACGAAAATAATAATATAAAAATTGAAACAAAGCCCGATAAAACAGATGACGTCGCAGATCTCAAAAATGAGGTTAGTGTAAAAGAAAAATTACATAACGCAATTAAAACTGATATAGAATACCAAGAAAAATTAAATTCTGTTAAGAATTACTGGTCCAGACTAATAGATAAAACTGCGGAAAATAAAGATGACATAAAATCTGATTTTAGAACGAAACCTGAAGAAATTATTAATATCAATAACAATCTAAAAAATAAAGAAAAAGATACCGTACTGTCAATAAACGAAGAGATAAAACAAGAAGACAACGAATCATCTGAGATATCTGTGGGAAATATAATCAAATCTCTAGAAAGTGTAAAAGTTGTTGACAGTATAAGAAAAATAAGTCAAAGTAAAATACAATTATGGAAAGACGAAACCGAAAAAGTCAAAAGTGATTCCGAAATCGAAGAAACTACCCTGGAAAAAATTGAAAAAACATCTGAAGATATTGTGTATGAAAAACCAAAACCTAAAAAAACTGAATTGGAATGTAGAGATACCCCTGAAATTGAAATCGTAGAATTAACTAGCGACGACAACCAAAATCAAAAAACGCAAGCCACCCTTATAAAAGCAAAGGGTTTCGAAAAGGGCTGTGATGAATTTGATCACGTCAGATACAAAGTTATGAAATCAGAATTATTCAAAAACAGCATGATAGCAAACTATCGTAAAGAAGCACAATTTGACGGATTGCTACAATATTTACAAGACTATAGTTTTCAAGAGCTCTTAGTAAATAACAATATTGTCATAATTGAACCTGTTAGGACAAAAGTGGAACCAGCACCTCGGAAGAATCAAAATACAGACACGTGTAAAATACCACCAACATTATTAAAGAAAACCGATGGTAGCATGGGACAAGTTGACAAATCCAAAAATGCAATACGAAGGCACTTTTTTTACCATCCGATAAGAGTAAATAAGGAGATCATAGAAGAAGAGCTTCCAAACCCAGATACAGTTAAAAAAGTAAGGAATCTTTTCGAGGACACACTCAAAATGAAAAGCCCAATGACTCAAGATCCTCCATTAATGGAAGAAACTATGGGTTTAACAAGGCGAGCTACGTCGTACAGAAATCTAATCGAAGAGTCTAAAGGAATCAAAATGGGAGGAAGAAAGAAAGTTATACGCCAGTTGACCATTGATACAAATTTTGGACAAAAAAAATGGGACAACGCTAGTCTTTCAAGTGGTGTATCAAGCGGAGATCTTAGTTCTAACAACGAATATGAAACCGATGGTCTGAGCCCCTATTCACACAAAAATCTAAAAGACAATGTATACAGTTCGAGTGACGAGTATCTTTGTGATTCGATGAGTCAAGATTTCTGTTGCGAAAGTCAGTATGTCAGTCCAGATATATTAAGAAAAATTAGAGAGTGCGGCACATCCATAACTTATTATGGCGGAAAGGTTTTAAACTCTAAGCCTGGATCGACAGTCAGTCCTATGACTAAAGCCATAATGGACGAAATCAAAAGCTTGCAAAAAAGTTGTAGCAGAGACTGTTATTCATGTCAAACTAAATGTCGAGGAAACAAATGCTCGTGTCTAGTAGCAGACAAGCACAAACAAATGGTTTCAGAGAAGCAAAAGAATAATATATCATCTGAAACAATTAATCAAATCCAGGACAGTAAACGTAATGAAGGATTTCCGGGATTTAAATTCAAACTGGTCAAATCAAACAGTTGCAGCAGTCGGTTAGAGTTGACAGGAACAGACGACAGCAAAAACATGCGCAACAAATTTAAGAAACAGCCATTCAAAACAGAAGATCCCCCTTTAATTTACGATGACGAAAACTCCGTAAAAAATAAGATTTGTCGGTTAGAGAGCTACAACAAAGGAATCGTGAAAACGCCATTCGAAAACAAAGATAAAGAAGAAAAAAGGTTCGTAAAACCGGCAGTTGATGTAAAGAAAAACAATGACTTTATTTCGAAGAAAAATGAAGCAAATTTACAAGAAGAAACGAGTACAGTAGATCAAAACGACATAAACGAATCAAATCTTGAACAAGACAATTCAAAAAACCAATCATCAGATAAATCTGCCGATGCTCATAGCTTTGAAAAGAAGTACTACTATGTTAATGAAAATCTAGACCAAAGCAAGGTCACGACGGGAAAATTTGGTGAAATGGTGTTTGAAGAGTTCGAAGTTTTAGAGTCGTGTTACGATAGTTTAAATAGTAATAAGTCTATGAAGTAAAGTAAATATCTTTGTTATTATAGGCTTTGCTTACGTGAATTGTGATCTGTATTCAAATAACGCTATTAAATTATTGCTAGTATCGATAGTACCTAATATTATAAATATTTAGCTTAATCATGTATCCTAATTTTAGTTATAGGTATATTCCTTAAATAGAGAGGTGTAACATTTCAGAACGAACTTAACTGTAGCCTGGTGATGGTCTTAACCTTTGTATGAAATATAATTTGTTAAATTTTGCCGAGTTTTTTTTCGCTGCTTACCGTCAGATTTTTCGGTGTCGACTTTTACAGCTGTCGTTTTGGACCCGTGTGCACAAACACTTGTGAAGAAAGTGCGGCGCGTAGGCCGCCACCGACGACACCATGACTCCTATCATAAAAAAATACACATCAAAATTACATCTATTAAAGAGTTTATGATCGATGCTTTGAAATCAAAAGTGTCTCACGCACAATATCTTAATAACTTTGTCAATAAATTCATGTCTTCCTTATATTTCCTTAGTTAAAGTACACTAAATTATTATTAAGGTGCTCCTTCACCGGGAGCATTCGCGTGTAATGTAACGCTCAGATTCGAGCATTACAATCAGTGAGGAAGGAGAACCGAGCATTACAATGCGCCCCCTGTAATGATACAAAACGACTACCTCCCACATTGACGAGCATTCGCGTGTAATGTAACATTTTAGATTCGACTTTGAGCATTACATTGCAATCTACATCCCTCACTGTGGAGCATTCGCGCATAATGTAATATTTAGTATATATTTGAAGTTTTGAACTAGCTTCTCGAACGCGAACGCTCGTCAGTGAGGGAGGTAGTATTATATTGTAATGTAATGCTCAAAGTCGAATCTAAAATGTTACATTACACGCGGAGCACCTTTATAGAAATTATCAAGTGTAAAATCTACACGTAGTACACAAATCAATCATAAATTGTCGTGAGTAAGAAGCATGCCTTGAATTTCATTATAATTAAACAGTACGTTACGTTAGATATCAGATAAACCGATGTATGCGTCCTTTAAAATTAAAGGATGAACATGACTTGAATAAATTAATTACTTGATCTCGTGATGTGAGTGATGTTATTTCAGATACATATCTATACGAGTAATCGTGTACTACAATATAAATGTACTTGTTTAGTGCTGATAAAGAATGATACACGACTTAATATAACCAATAAATCGCAAACGATAATAAAATTATTGGAATTAGAAACTTACAAGTTATTTATTAGATAACCTATGATAAAAACTAAAATTAGATATGGTCAATAAAAAAATCAGCACAAGTTCACTAATTAACTAATGCTCACTAATTTAATTAGAAAATTGATTCCAACTCACTACTGCAGTGCTTTAAGAAAATTGTAATAAAATATAATATAATAACGACATAATTTTTCGTGGTAATTATCATCCATTTGAGCTGGTTTGTTCTAAATGTCATCATTAAATTAAATCGTTTTTCGTAACAACAAAATTTCATGCCAATAGACGTCACTTTATACGTTTTTCTTTTATGGAAAATAGAATTAGGCTCGTAATTAGTCATTAACAATAAGCGGATGTACCAAATAGCAGACAGTAAACTTGCATGACGTGTAAATGTAAGCAGCACAAACAATGTATTTTAAAATAAGTATTTAAGAGTTAAAACCGATATTCGACACCGTGCAGATAGTCGATTTTACCTTTAAAGACAATTAACCAATCGCATCGCAAGAACGGGATGTTTCAATGTAAGATCACGTGATATATCAAGAATATCTCTTTCCACTCGTTGAGATATGAAATATTCTACAAAATAAGAGAACGTTTGAGAAGTACAACATTACAGATAGAACATCAATTCAATTTTCGTAGCAAGCAGGCAACATAATAACAAACAAGCAGTTTAGGGCAGTGATCTATAAATAATAGTATTGACAGGCAGAAACCGTACTGTACGGTACTCCAACAATGTGACTACAAGAGGCCTCGTTAAAATTGATAAGTGGTACCATGCTACACTCTAATATTTAGTTTTATAATCAGACTTTATCTGCCAGGTCCGTCGACATTGACATTCTATAAAAGCTTGTAACATTTTGTGATTAGATAAAAGCTGTGTATTTGATTTTAAAAAGGGCATGTTGGCCATAGTACTCATTTGTATTGTCAAAGAGTACCGGTTCCCTACATCGCTATTTACTTCATGAATTAATGTATCCGATCTTTCGCAAGAATTTTTTCTAGTCTCGCCAAGTTGTGCAAATTGAGACCAAACTTTTTCTTTTTATGGCTACTTGACTGCCTTCAATGAGATATTCATATTCGGTATTTGTGCTGTACCCGGTGAACGAAACCAGCTGTACCTGTCTTGTTGTTTCGACATTACTTTTATACACACACAATATACCAAAAGGAGAGCCTAACTTAACTGATCACATAGCCCAAACTACTGGAATAGATGAAATTTTACAGATTCCTTTTGTGACTTAGGCGATTATCTTATGCATTTATAGGCCAATACAACATGAAATGCTCTTCATCGCGGTGGTGTGTCGTGCGTGCCGGCCGGCACGTGCCGTGTATTAATTGTCCTAAGTGGGCAATAAGAAGGGATTTTTGGAAATTACTATGTATTTACATATATACATTCGATATAGTAACTAGCGAACTAGTGATATCGAAATCTGAAATTTTGCAGGTATTAATTAAAACAAATCAGATACTAATTTTATCAAATTTCCACGAAAATGAGAACTAATTCCGCGATGTTCCGCTAATTATTCTTAATAGGAAAAAGATTACAATCACTAAGTTACCAACTACGGATGTGTATGAGAATCACGATTTACACAGTGACGCACAAAATGAGTAAAAGGATAAACGAGTGAATCAGTTGGGTTCATTTGATTTCCTGTTACAATCAGTTTGAGTCTCACATTATATGGTCAAAGCAGCTTTGATTTATAACCATAAATAGCTAGAGAAATTCTTCAAAACAACGAGCATTACATAATAAATACTAAACAGAGTTGTTTTATGCTAAAAGTAAGTCGCGTTATGGATTTCAAAATAAATTTTTTTTTGTACATAGAGATTTGAAAGAAAGAAGGAAAATACCTATGTTTATTTGGGCACAACTTAACAATTATTTAGTTTTAATCTTCTTCTTCATGGTTTTGATAGATTGATGGTGAAGTTAGGCATATCTTAAAGTAACCTTGAAATTTATAAATAAAATAAACTACAAATTAATGACTACAATAATACCATCAAATTACAAAATCAAGTCGTAAATAAAAACACCTTTTATTTTTTGGTTTTTGATAAATCCATTTATATACAAGTTAAGTATTTTTCTGCTCATACTATATGATATATACAAAATATTATGAAGTAAAACACAATGTTATAAAAAAGATACAAAATAACTGCAAAATAACCAACACTATTAAAATGTATGTCACGTCATGTGATTACAAATAACATATAAAAAAATATTTATTATGTCATGTGACAAATAAATGATATAATTTTTTTTTTGCAATGGCCACATTGCATTGACCTTATTCAATCATCTCACCACAGGTTGTGTGGTGAGGGATCAATGAACTGTGACATACTTCATGTTGTATATTGCATTGCAAGAAAAATATGAGTGAGTGACATGACTACATGATAAAATATTAGTTTGAAGCCACTTATTATTTTTCTTGCTCTTAAATTAAAATGTTGCCTATGTTATTATTATTATACCTTTGTTCATTAAAGTTCTCAAACTACCTGCTCTATAATTTTTAAAAATAATTTTCTAGATGGTATTTGACTTTAAATATTATTGAAATAGACAAATAACATGATGTTTTTGTAATGATGTAAGGAAAAAATTCTAATTCAGTTTTTAAATTGAAATTATTAATATGTTTAAAGTAAGTAGGTATATAGTAATGTAATCATAAAATTAATTTCGTTTTTTATAAAAATAACTAAAGTTCTAAGTTAAAAAGTAAAATTAAATTTTTTTCAATGTCATTATATATACTTATTTATTTTTTGAACACTTTTGCCGTTCAATTTTGAGAAGGAAACATTTACTTAAATCAGTGTACTTTACTAAAACATATTTTATTTTACCGGTCGAAGTAAATTCACAATAGGTAGCAACAAAGGGTAAAATATTTTTCGGTAGTTTAAAATATAAAAGTAACAAACAAAAATAAAAACAAATTTAGGTGACGTTTGACAGCTGCTGCAGTATATAAAAACGTATAAATAATACATACACGTGCAAAGCGAAAGAAAGTCTATAAAACGATATTCTTATATGAAATTGGCCACTATAATTAAACTAGACTATTAAAAACATCCGAAACTTACCCTGTTATTTGACAAATCCCTAAATAATGGTGATAAACACAAACCACGATTTATTTCTAATTTTGCTAACAGTCGGCACCTAGAAACACACACCGACGACGCCATCTTTCCACTACGACCATGTATAACTGGTGATATGTATGTATGTATAGCTATCCACCGGCTACCGGCCACACTGGCGCCACAAAACAACAAAAACATCAAATGTATAAAAAGAAGAGTTATGCTAGAAATTAGGTACCTAAAACTTAAAAACTCATTACATTTATGTAAACATTTATGTAAACTCATAATCATTTATAAATATCTAATGAGAATCTTACTGCTTGTTGCTTGTTGGTATCAAATAATATGTTTTTTGTATCTGAAACAGAATTATTTCTTATTACGCAATAATATATTATAGAGAATCCACTGAAAAATGTTGATATAGTTGCAGATTGTTATTAATATTTGGCAAAAATCGTGTAAATTTATGTTATCACTGCTTGTATTTCAAAGATGCCGCGTTTTTTTTTAATGTTGGTAGAATTGATCATCATGACATTTACATAGACACGAATACAATACTTTTGTTGTTGGCAGTCCTTACTTTTATTTTAATATTCAGCGTCATGGAGTCTAGTTCTTTAATTCATCAGGTTATGTGGCATGACATGTTAACAAATATCTACGCCTAATCGTTCGCAACTCTAGGGATTCCTTAGAGAAAAGGGATTCACAAACAAATTAAAATTTTAAAAGTAAAAACGTCAACGTCAAAACCATCCATGATTTGACAACTTTATTTCTTCGATGCTATTGTTTCCGAAATTCTCATTCTGTGTTGATTGTTTTAAAACTTGTATTTCCAATGGCTGTACCGGAGTATAAATTAAGTGCAATTCTTAACGGGCACTCGCTGGACGTGCGATGTGTTTCGACAACTAAGGAAAATTGTATCTTGTCTGCTTCACGAGATCGAACGGCAAAACTATGGCACCCGGAAGGGTAAGTTTTGTTGTGCTCAATTTTTGCTGTAAATAAAATTTGCGCATACTTTTATTTTGTTTAACTGTATGTTTTAGTTCCTCTAGTGTCTGTAATTTACATTGAACAAAAAAGTGCCAACAAGGTTACTTTTGTGGCAAATAGTTTCTTATTGGGGTAACTTGATAACTGTACCCACTTACGCACATTTTGATCAGGGAGCCGCCTTTGTTTTAGGGTCTTTCTCTATTGTTGTGACTGACCCCTAACACTAAGGCGACTTTTAACTGATTTTTTATATCTAATACAAATTCAGGACAATTTTATTTTGAAACTAACCTGCTGGTCAGAGATTCGCCTTAGAGGCAAGTAACTTTTTAGACACTAGAAATCATAGCACCCTGCTATCATCAACATATCAACCCATTATCATCCCACTGCAGGGATTCAGGTCTCCCTTCAATCAAAGGTGAAGGGAGACTGCATTGCACCCTGCCATAGGCAATGGAAAAATAGTAGCCACCTTAAATTGAATGTTATGCTACAATAGATAAGGTACAAAACCAATAAAATAATACCTACTGCTCGTTAGAGGGTTAAAAAAGCATCATTATAATCTCAAGAAGAAAAAAATACAGCCAGTTGCATAAAAGTTTTTATTTTAATTCCTAACAAGTCCAAGTTCTTTTTTTTCTTTTGTTTGATAGTGATTATATGTCGTTAACTTTTAAATGTTATTGTGCAACTCACCATAATGTACAAAAAAGACAAATTTAAAATAATGATACTAATGCTACTCTTCATTTCAGTATTAAAGATTTTGCCAATGTAGTAACATATAAAGGGCATAGCAACTTTGTATCATGCGTCTGTTGGGTGCCGCCCTGTGAAGCTTTTCATGATGGCCTTGTTGTCACTGGAAGTAATGACAATACAATAATAGGCTTTAATTTGTCAGATGGTATGGTCCAGATTAATTTAGACGGCCATGAGAATGTTGTATGTAGCGTCCAGGCAGGCAGGGACTCAGGAGTGCTTCTGAGGTAAGTGATTAAATTACTAATAAAATAATTCACTTAATGCACTTCGGATCCAGGTTGGCTGTTGTCAGGACAGTCTAGCCAAGTGGGGCTTTGATTGATCCTACATCAATTGCGTCTGTGGGGTCCCAGTCCATGATATGGCACACCTAATAACTTTGCCTAAGTGAGTATACTCAGGAGGACCTCATATAGGAAATGATAAAGGACTTGCCGTTGCCAGGTACTGGTAAAATGATATTTAAGCTGTAAATGCTCTAAAAAGATGAACAAGAAGAGTAAAAATGATAGAGTCGAGAGGAAGATTGCAATTGCATTATGCAATTATTTATGTATTTTTAAAAACCTTTTGCAGCTCAAGTTGGGATAGCACAGCCAAAGTATGGAATCTCAACAATCCCAACTCGGTGCCACTAACGATCAAGGGCCACCAAGCTGCCGTGTGGGCCATCATTGAACTCTGTAGCAACACTTATGCTACGGCATCAGCTGATAAAACAATAAAATTGTGGAAGAAAGATGGAGAACTCATTACTAATCTTACAGGTATATTAGTTTAACTTTTGGGAGATTGGTAGTGTAGTGTACATGTGTCCAACTTCATAAACACATGCTAATGTCTCTACTCTGCTTTTTATACGTACTAACTATAGCAGAAAAACAATACTATTCGAAGGAGCACTGCTGCCAAACACCATAAAGGAATGCCATAGTTTATATACATACAAAAGGATACTCATGAAGCATGTCCAAAAGTGGAAAACCGTATGATTTTATACTATTACCAGAGGAAGAATAATGGCGTTGATGTAATAATTTTCTGTTTTATAGTATCTCATTGTAAATGAACTGGTCTGTTTGTATGAGAAATAAATTTCTTTAACCCTTTATTAGGTTTTATTCTTAAGCTATCCCTTGTTTTGGATGTTATGCCATCAGTATTGATTGGTACCCATGACTTTGGTTATAATGATGTTATTCAAAGTCAATATAATAAGAATAATGTAAAACAAAATTTCAATCATTTTGTATTGATCACTTTTCAAACTTGAAACAATTGAAAAACAAATAATGTAGAATACTTTGAATTTATTTTTAAATACTATTCTGTTTCAGGACACACTGATTGTGTTCGCGACTTAGTAATGGCCAATGCTGAAACCTTCCTCAGTTGCTCTAATGATGCTACCATCCGACTTTGGACTAATGCGGGACAGTGCCTTAACACATATTATGGACATGCTAATTATATTTATAGGTTGGTATTGTATCATTAAATAAATGTCATTTTTAATATATGCTTACTTACTTTTTTAAACTTAGTTACATATCTATCTGACCAAAACAGATTATCATATTTTTTTAAGGTTTTTAGTTTAATTAGATTCATTATAATTTATGTTTATAATAATATGTTTAGTTTAGTTTTAAACAGATTTGAGAGAAATCTGATTATGTTATTTGTAGATTATGTTATTTATAAACAGTTCATTCTGGTACTATGCATCTGTTAATGACCATTGTTCAACATACAATGTAAAGTGAATTAGATTTATTTGTTCAGCAGTAATACAAAATATTATTTATTTATATTTATTTATTTAAACTTTATTGACCACAATATTTGGGTACAAAAGGCGGACTTAACGCAATTTTATTAATGGAATATAGGTACATACATTAATAGTCGTTTTGGTATATTATGTTGTGAACTATTTTTTCACTCGCTGAGCGTTACATATAAATAGTTTCACTATGTCTTTCTGTCAAATAATGCGATAGTTGTTTTAATTAATACAGTAATAATCAGATAATGTTAACTCCCACACTGTAATTTCTGTGTTCTATTGACAGGGATCTTTAAGTTGGTTAATGTCCTTATAACCTTGCAGTATCAGTATAAATCCTGCGTTGACATCGGGCTTCGCGACGTGTGGCGAGGACGGTAGCGTGCGGCTGTGGTCTGCCGGAGATTGTGTTAGCGAGATCAGACTGCCCGTGCAGTCGGTCTGGAGTGTCACGTGCTTGGATAACGGCGACGTTGTTACTGGTAAGAAACTGCACTGGACATCTTCATACATAGTATAATATGAAGTCTGCCTGTCCTTATGTATGCTTTGATCTTTAATTAGAACTACGCAACGGATTTTGATGACTGAGTGATTCAAGAGTTTATATGTATTTTCCGTAATTCCCACGGGAAAGAAGAGGATACACGCATACGAAGTTGCGCGGGTTTCGCTAGTTTATAATAAATCTAAAATAACATTATTTATTTTTTATAGATTTTTTTAAAAATTATTAGTTGCTGATATGTAGTTAAAAAATTAAAGAGATTTTTTATAAAAACATATCATTAAGCTAAATAAATGACACTTGAGATGTAGAATGAGTGTGAATTGAACCACTGACGTAATAAATAATGCAATTTTAGATTTGATTTCATAAATTTATCACTGTTTCAAATATGTGTCATAAAATACATTTTTTACTCGCTTTTAGGATCAAGCGACGGCATCGTCCGCGTGTTTACAGCGGACCCAGTGAGGTACGCCGACGAAGCAACGCTCAAAGTGTACGAAGAGGATGTGGCCAAAATGGTCGCGGCATCACAACAGGAAATCGGTGGCTACAAGTTATCAGAGTATGTATACTTTACAGTTCCTTTAATCCCTTAAACAAATTACTAAAAGTACATAAGAGAGGTAGGGAACAGCGGATAATCCGCTCAAATCGGAGCAGCCTGTCTTGGGAAGGACCTCCACCTTACAGAAGATCATAACCAAATAGCATTGGTCCCGGCCATGTTGTGTTCCTACGGTGAGTAAGGTCTCCAGAGCTCCACTTGGGGGGGTTGGGAAGGTTTGCAACGTGTGAGTGATACCCTCAGTATCGCAAGCGTCTATAGGCTACGGTGATGCTTACCATCAGGCGGGCTTGTTTACCAACTTTATGGTATTAAAAAAAACTTGTTGCTGTTGAATGCTCGAAAAAGTAATTAAAAGTTAGTGCGGCGACACAGTACATCGTTTGTCGTGTAATAGTGTTGGAAAGGAATCGAATTTTCTTATTATCAGTATAATATATTTAACATAATTAATATTATTGTTTTTAATTATTACTACCATAATATTAATGAAGAAATAAGTGACAGTGATGAGATAATAAAGATTGCTGAGCAATAAGGCCGCCTTGTTGCATATACACTTGTTTGTTGTTGTATCACTGTGTGTATTGCAAATAAAGCTTATTCTATCTATCTATCTAATATATTTATTTCGTGTCAATCACTCAATGAGAAACCTATCTTTGTCTTCATCAGAATCCCTGGACCCGAAGTACTTCTAGAGCCTGGCAAGTCAGATGGCCAGACGAAATTAGTCCGACGTGGAACCAACGTCAAGTGCTACTCTTGGAGTGCAGCGGAGAACACTTGGAACGAGATTGGTGATGTCATGGGGGCCAACCCTGCTTCTGAAGGGAAGACTATGTACCAGGGCAAAGTAAGACCTTTTACCGTTTCAAAATCTTTATTTCTCAAAAGTTTACTAATCGCTTACAGAGAAACAACAATAATATAAATATAATTATGTTTGTGTTACTAAAACTAGTTTTGTTTTTAATTTATTATGTTACGCAAGTGTGTAATGAATGTATCTTATTGCTAAATTACAATAATAAGGGAATATGGACTACGGAAGGGGGCTATATAGACGACATGTCAACGTATGAAATTATATTGGAGGTAGTGTCTGACCGAAATCAAATTTTTCACAAAGGTCCCAATTATTTACTTAATTGAATGTTATTTAGTTACGTACACATTTCTTTTTATGCACATATTTACAAAGCACGTGATAGTGAGTGAGTCAAATGATGCATCCATGAACGCTGAGTTTTGACGTGGCAGAAAATGTCTGTTTAAGGGCATAACCGAAACTGATTTTTTATTTGTTATTAAAACATGTTGAAATCGAAAACGAACTTTAGTTTTGTGTAATTAGAGGACATTCTCTTTTTCTCAACTTCTAGATTCATTTCCTATATTTCAGGAATACGACTTTGTGTTTAGCGTGGATATAAAGGACGGTGCGCCGGCATTGAAGTTGCCATTCGACAAAACTGAAGACCCGTGGGTCGCGGCACAAGCGTTCATACACAAGTAAGTATCCGTTTATCTCTGTATTTTTAGTATATACATACATATATTTTTAGTGTATATATATACTTAGTATACTTATTCACTTTAAGAAATTATGACACTGACTGATACAATAAGAGTATAGGTACGTGTTTTTAAAATGAAGGCAAAGCCTTATTATTATATTGACCACAATATAAAAAAAGCACATAACAAAAGTCGGACTTAGCGCTAAAAGGCTTGATTAGAGCCACAGCACACGGCGTATTTTATACGCGCAGAGGACGCGCGTTTCGTGCTACATTGAGCTCTTTGTATGACGTCACGATGGAATGATTGCAACACCGCCTTGGATAACGATACGCGCGTCATCTGCGCATTTAAAATACGCCGTGTGCTGTGGCTCTTAGAGTAGAAACTTACTTGCGGTTTTCTGAATAATTGTACAGTCCAAGAGCATGTCGACCTTTACATATTGGACTTTGTACCAGTCTTAAGTTCTATGTCATAGAGCCAAAATTGTACTGAAAGCATAACAATATCGCACGACTACTGCCTTCAAATCAGTTGAGAATTTGAGATCATCATTCAAAACGAAATACAGTATCAATTTGGTACAATATACTGCATTGTTTCAGGCATGATCTACCTCAGGTGTACTTGGAGCAAGTGGCTAATTTTATTATTACAAATGCCAAACTGGATTCTATACCGGCGCCTTCGAGTAATGGGTAAGTTTTTGTAATTTTAATAATAATATTATGCAATAATTAATAATAGTAGGTGTTTAGTTTAATCACAAAAAGTTTTTTTTATTGATTCATTGCTATTTCACATTGACGTATATTTTAAACTATATAGTGGTAGGAAACCTCTGTAGCCAATATATTCGGTGATCGCAGTTTCGCGGACCCGTTCACGGGCTCGTCCCGCTACGTGCCGGGCTCAGGCGCGGGCTCAGTCGTGCGCGGCCAGCCGCCGCCCTCCGCCGCCGACCCGTTCACGGGCGCCGGCGCCTACACGACGCCCGCCGCCGCCGCCGCCACCGACAAGCCGCTCGTGCCTCACGACTCGTACATCAGGTATTCGTTATACCTACATCATTTCAATGTTATATTCATTCATTTTCATTCATTACTTCAAAATCTATTCACCTTTTCAGGTTCGATCAAGCAAATCTCAAAGCAATATATGAAAAACTAAAAGAATTTAATAGCAAAATAGGCGATGGACTGAATGCGCTGACTGATCAACAGATAGAAAATATAGTTAAATTAGGTGAATTGGTGAGTTAATACTTTTAAATTTAATATATAGATAAATAATTTATTTGCATCTCCAAGGCACACAAAATGGCAGAAATAAACAGTTAATGTTGATAATAATGAGATTGTGTGCCGCAGTGGTACAAAGAGGCAGCAGCTCAGTGCATTATTTGCTCGGGGAGGAAATCGCTGATTTTCAACAATACATCTTTACTTTTAAGGGATTCCTCCGTTTCCCACTTCTCTACAATCTGTCAAAATAAATTCTACACAATTGACACAGCGTCACCTAGGCCCAAAGTAAGCCAGACTTCACCTGCGTGTCTTATAGGACCTGACAACGGATATATATTATATATATTATTGTAAAACTTACAATGCCGACCTCCGTGGCATAATGGTTACCCCGCCAGACCGCCACCCAGTAGGTTCCGGGTTCGATCCCCGGTCGGGTCATGATGAAAAACGGACTTTTTCTGATTGGCCTCGGGTCTTGGATGTTTATCTATATATGTATTTGTTATAAAATATATTATCGCATAACACAAGTTTCGAACTTACTTTAAGGCTAGCTCAATCTGTGTGATTTGTGCCTATATATTTATTTTTATTTAATACATAGGAAACAGACTCAGACAAACACAAATGCCGTCACATATAAGTTTGCCCCATGCGGGAGTCGAACCTGTACCTTTCTAGTGTCGTGTAGGGTACTAATGTACTATTTATGTTCACAGAATAGCACATACAACGCGGAATCAATACAATTATTAAAGAAAATGTTAGAATGGCCAAAAGGTATTTAATTTTTTTTAATACTATCATTTAGGTTTTGGGCACCGTTAACTGGTGTAACTTGATATTCATAATAGTTTAATAATACTACCCACTATTATGGGTCTTCTACACCTAACGAACACAGTGGCGAGACAGTAATACGATACTAGGACGAGAGAGGTACTAGTGACTCTCTCGCCACTCTACTCGTCAAAATGTTCATATGTACCGAGCACTCGGCCGAGGGCACTGCCTCGTCACTGTACTCGTTAGATGTATGAGACCCATTATTAATTTGAATGCCCATTTTGATAAAACAAGATGTACTCATTTTGAAATTGTTCCCAAAAATACTATGTTTATTATTGATTGCTTGAATAATCTATAAGTTAAAATACCTCTTTTTTTTCAGAAATTCTCTTCCCTGTGTTGGATGTGACTAGGTTAGCTGTTAGAAATAAAGAAGTAAACGGACAAATATTCGATACTACTTACGGACCATCGTTCGTGCAATATCTGCTCTCTCTATTAACTCCAGGTAAATATGAGATAGAAAATAGAATTATTTGCACGTGCAAAACAAAGAAAAAAATACAATTAAAAGATTGCATACTAGTGTATTAGCATCAAGATGGCTTTATTAAAAGAAATCTTTTCCCGACTACTTTTGGTTATCATAGTTTAAAATTAAAGATAACTAACTGTTACCCGCGACTCCGCCCGCGTGGTCAAGGGAAAATATCAATATTTTTTCCCATGGGAATCTCTTTATCCCGTGGGGAAAAAAGTAGTCATAAGTCACTCCCCAGACCTTAATCTATTCCCAATAAAAAAAACATATCAATGCGTTCATTACTTTCGACGTGAAGGGAGGACAAACAAACAAACACTCTATCACATATTTATAATATTAGTATCGATAGTCTAGTTAAAATAGACATTCCATCTGGCATTAATTCCTAGCAAGCTAGATTTTTGTCTAGAGTAGTAGGTTCGAATTTTTCACGTATATTTTTAAACAATCAACGGTTCAGAAGCGATTGGAGACCGTGGAATTATCTACAGTAGCGGTATGGCTTCTGCATCACCTGCATAGTTCTTTAGACTCTGTCCATCCTCTCGGGGATTACTGGCACTATTGTATTTTGTTATCCATTATATAAATCGTACTAATATTATAAAGGCGAAGGTTATGTGTAAGTTTGTTACTTCTTCACTGTCAATTGGCTGGCTGAATCAATATTTATGATATTTATTATATAGGTAGCTGATACCTTGGATTAACACATAGGGTACATTTTATCCCGAAAAGTACGCGATTCCCGTAGGATTTCATCAAAAGTCTGATGTAGATGGCGCTACTGTGCATAAATAAATACACGCAAACGAAGTTGCGCGGGTTTCACTAGTGTATAACAATACTTTTAGACAACCTACCTCCCAACCAAATGCTGGCGATTCGTGTGCTCGTGAACGCGTTCAGCGATCTTCCTGGAGAGATGCTGGTGTTAGCCGCCAGGGAGGCCGCGCTGCACTCGCTCATCTGCCTCACGCAACTGAATAACAACACGCAGGTAATATCAACTTACTAGTTGAAATATCTTATACTTCTATTGGCAACTTAGGAAAATCTCCGCTAACGTGACACGCACGAGGCGACGGAAAAAATAATTCGTCATTTACAACTAGTTACCAAACAGCGAAAATTAAAATATTCTCAATATATCATACATATTATAAAACAAAGTCGCTTTCTCTGTCCCTATGTCCCTATGTCCCTTTGTATGCTTAAATCTTTAAAACTACGCAACGGATTTTGATGCTGTTTTTTTTAATTGATAGAGTGATTCAAGGGGAAGGTTTTAAAGTATCATACATTCCAAAATTCCCACGGGAAAGCGGGATACACGCAAACGAAGTTGCGCGGGTTTCGCTAGTCTATAATAAAATATAAAAGTTTGGTTACCAACGTTGATGAAGGGTCTAGTTTTTCGAGAGTGAGTTGTATAAATTGTAGAAGGAATAGTAAACTGTAACTTAAAGTTACTTACAAATATGTACAGTATTGCAAAGAATAAATAAATATGTTTTTATTTTATGACTACGTACAGATAGCAGCCGCGTCGCTACTGCTCAACCTATCGGTAGCCCTCGCACAGCAGTCGGACAGTGTCGACGTCGCCGACTGCGTGGTGCAGCTGCTGGGGAAAATTAAAGATAACGAGGCTTATTTCAGGTAATTTTTAACCATCATTCAAAAGGGCTTCAAATATGCTTTCTTAATAGATCGCTATGATAGTCTTTTTTGCTGAATTATTGTTGAATAGAAATGATATCAAAACTCAACATACAAAGGTACTGACTTAGCGAAAACAACTTTCGAATAAAAGTTACTAACATTAGTAGTAAAGGTACACAAAAGTAAAAACGCTTTTTTAATTAGACCTGTGTTTAACTTATGATAACAAGACAAATAATTATCAGTTGTGGGGAGATTGTATCTAACTTTATTTCGTCTAAAGACATACCTGAATGTTGATCTTATATGAAAACTTATTTTTACTCATTTCAGATGTCTGGTGGCCCTCGGCACGTTACTCGCTGAATCACCGAACAAATTGCAGATACAAACTAAGATAGTCACAAACACAGAAATCCACAATCGTCTCAAAAAGGATAGCTTGTATAGTAATACAGACGCCACTCTAAAGAAAATCGCTTCATGCTCCTCGCAAATATTGAGACTGTTATGAAATAAACCCTGAATATGAATTAAGAGCCATCCATACATTATGTACAAAGAAAACCATTTTCTTTTACTCATCCTTGTCACTGATTATTACATTTATGGCGAAAAAATATTATAACGCTACGCTCTAAGTAGTGTCCAATAAAATTTAAAATGTTTCATCTATTCGGAAAAAAATCGCATGACAAAAACCACTCAAACTTACGCACTGTCTCGCTCAATTCCTATATTGTGTGAGTGAGACAGCGGTTGAGATTGACACTGATTGATTGATACGGGCTGATGCTGTTTGAATCCAACACGAACGGCGACTGACGGCCGCCCTGATGGTAAATCGTCACCGTAGCCTATAGACGCTTGCAATACCGAAGGTATCACTCACGCGTTGCCAACCCTCCCAACCCTCCCCAAGTGGAGCTCTGGAGACCTTTCTCACCGTAGGAACACAACATGGTAGAGACCAATGCTATTTGGCTACGATCTTCTGTAAAGTGGAGGTCCTTCCCCAGACGGGCTGCTCCGATTTGAGCAGATTATCCATTCTGCCCTACCTCTCTTAGAAGCATGATGTTATTGTGAAATTGCAACTTAGTAGCGTGTCGAAAATTTTCTAGTAATGAGCGTGCTCAATCTACAGACCTTATGATCCTTGCCTTACAAAATAATCAACATAATCCAGTGATTTATGAAAGGAATGGTGAGATTATTGATTGATTTAAGGTTATAACAATGCTACTTCCTAATCCTGGTTGCGAGGTGCCGCGTTTTAAGCGATTCACCTTTATTATGAAATTAGCAATCAAGTTAGGTTCAGTGACCCAGTTGATCCTCTGAAAACGTAATTTATTTTGTACATTATTATATTATTAGGTAATTTATGGATGGCTCCTTATTATTCTTACTTTACTTTTAATTTAATGTTTATGCATTAGTTAGATGCATCCGTTTTTTATATTCTTCTGCAATAATCTCGCCGATAGTTAATGATAAAGTAGAAGCTTGGCTTTGGTTGAAGACCAGCAGTGTTATTAATACCTAAGGATGGTGATGATGTGTGACATCTATCACGCTTTAAGTCTAAATGATTAAAATAGTTAATTTTGTATTTATATCATTTTGAAAACGCATCTAACTAATGCATACTGTTATTGGGAAGACTGCCATTGAGCTTCTTTTGGGTTTGTATATCTAACAGCCACTTTCTGAAAGCACATTTTTAAAGTTAATGACACATTATATTATACCTGGCACTGTCATCGCATTTTAATGTCACTGTAATGTGACATTAAAATGCGATTCAAAAACTGGCTGTACAAAAAATAAAACTTAATAGCAGTTGATTGAACCATTTCGCACACACATCGTAACGTATGCGTGTCGTGATTCGCACTAAGTATGGTTCTCACATAACTTATAGGTTTATTTGTAGACAGAAAAGGCGAATTTGTGTGTTTTCGTCGCGCTTCATTATACATCGCGAAGTTGCTTACATTGCATCGGGAGGTCCAACATACAAAGAGCTCAATGTAACACGAATCGCGTCGCCAACGCGCGTGCATGTGTACACTTAAGGGCGGAGCACACCGCATGCATCGCAGCGCATCGCAGCACAGCGCGTTGCAGCTTATGGCGTTGTAATCTATGCAATATTATGAGAAAGGACACACCAAACGTACGATGCGCAGCGCTGTACAGCATCGTGCGTTTGGTGTGTCCATTCCCATAATATTGCATAGATTACAACGCCATAAGCTGCAACGCGCTGCGCTGCGCAGCATGCGGTGTGCTCCGCCCTTTATGAGACGACTACGCTTACGATCCGTGTGCGTATTGGTTAAATGAAACATTGTAATAAAAATATATGTATATTTTAAAACAGGTTACAGTTGGTTGCTATCAATACATTTGCTATGATTAAAGTTTTCATGTCAAAAGAATAGCAGCACTAATAAATTTAATATTTAAAAGATCTTATTCTTTAACTTATCACATTTCCTGCATATCTGAACTTTAAGCCCTTTATATACTAAACTTAAATATATTACTTTGATTATACTTCATATTTAATTAACGTATAAAAAATATAATTATACAGCTTAATCAGCGTGCGATGTGTGAACGATTGAATACTTTGAAATCTTCTCGCAAACAGTGATGTTATTTAAAAAGATGTAGATTGTACCTACATAATTTTCATTAAAAAAAAAATACAGTGGTAGTAGAACGAAACGGTATAATCATCACGAGAGAAAAAGAGAAGAATGAAGATTTGTATTTGAAGATCAATAACCTATCTACATTTTTAATATAACATCATTGTAAGCAACACATAATAACACTGGATGCCAACGCTCCTGGCACGCGCACGCTGCCCTAGCGCTTAATTGGGTCAGACTATAGGAAAGGGTGCGCAAAAATATATTTGGAAAAAACGCAAAACATAAAAAGTGCTTAACTAGATCATATGTAACCAATTCAATCATAAAAAACAAGTGTTATAATAGAACGCAAGTCTTTTTGCCTTTGTAATGAAAAATCATCAAGTCGATTTTCTCGAAAACTATAAGGGTAAAAAGTGTTCAACTAGGTCATATAAAACCAATTCAATCATAAAAAAGCGCACCTTTTGCTATAATCCAACAGTAAAAAAAAATTACGCACCCTTTCGTATAGTCCAACCCTTAATTGTTTTATGACAGGGCCAGGAGCGATGGCGTCAAGTATAAAACAGTGCTTGAAAAAAAAAATTAAGTCTTATTTTTCAATTCCTCAAAACGACGGTTCAAGTCTTCGAAATCAATCTCATCTGGTCCGCCTGTGTTGCCAGCGTTATTTGTGTTTGAGTTGTTGCTATGAGGCACAGACGGTAAGTCCAAATCCGAAGGTACGGATGGCAGGTCCGGGAGTTCGGGGAACGTGTTCTGGGGCGGCTGAGTAGCTCGCGGTCTTGGTTGCGGAGTCGGTTGATGGGTTGGAGACGGCACGTGCGGTGGCTGTAAGGAAATATCACGGTTATTAAATCACTTTCACCTTTGTAACGTAAAAATTATTTCGTATGTCTTCTATAATATAAAAATGAATCGACAAATGTGTTGCTAAGCGCAAATCTCGAGAACGGCGGAACCGATATCGCCAATTCTTTTTTTAGAATATTCCTTGAAGTACGAGGATGGTTCTCACGGAAAGAAAAATTAAGGATTCCCACGGGGTAGGGGTAGGGTAGTGCCTAGGGTTTCTTTCCCGGGTTCCCGATCCCGGGAATACCCGGGAAAACTATCGATCCCGGTCCCGGGAAATTCAGTCGGTAATTCCGCACGCACGTCCGGCCGCACTGCGCCGCGCGATCACCGTTCGTTTCGTTCGGTCAGTCAGTTATTAATTCGTTGGCTATGCAAAGAGGATAGTAATATTGGTAGGTATAGAGTGGCAACTCCGGGGTGAAATCGGCATCTATGGAAGGTGCTGCCACCGCAGGGGTGGGTGAACTAAAATTGTAAGACTTAACAAGGATTTTCAACTATTTGAGGCCTCCCGGAAACGTACACCGAATCTGGAGTTACTGTACAAAGCTCTGTTGTCTATTAAACCAACATCCACAGAGAGTGAATGAACGTTTTGGGTAGCAGGTAATTTGTAACTTTCAATCATACATAAATACGAAGTTCAATGAAAATTTTTTATTATTTTATTCCACTTCCCACCTTCGGTGTCGGTCAGCAGCGTCGACGCGTGGTCTGTCCGCTCGTATTTTATAACATAAAATTTACAGAAAGGAGTTTAAACGTAATAATGCACATTTTTATAAATTCCCGATTCCCGGGAATACATATTTTTCGTTCCCGAGTCCCGGGATCGCAAAAACCCCGGGAATTGAGAAACTCTAGTAGTGCCTCTAAGGCGCGGGTCAGCTAGTAAAGTATTAAGTCAGCTAGTTAAATATCTTCTCTAATATACATTAAAAAAAATAATGAAGATCGAAAGAAAAAACGGGGGACTTTTGTGGATATTACAAAAATACTATTCGAAAATTTATTTGTCTTTATAATATTTATTGTCTTGGACTTGTGTATCGCACACAACATTCTGGTTCTAAGTTGACAAAAAATTTAATAGAACCTGCTTGTTACGTGAACTAGACAACAGATGATATTTTTTCCAAACATACATAAATTATATTTTTACATAGAAAAATCCAAAATTATGTTAGGTATGCAAAATTATCAAAGATAAGTGAAATATAAAAAAAATACTTTTGCATATTCTAAAATACAATCATATACATAAAGTCACAAAATTAATGCTTTATTTTAAAAATTATAAGACATACTATTCAAGCAGAAACATTTACTATGTTGTACTTTTTGTCAAAATCCACTACATAAAATCTAGCAAAACATAACAGAAACTATAAATTTTTGGTCATTTAGCACACAGAAAAACATCCAAGGTCCATTATCTACAGTAGCGACGGAGAGGAGAACATATCTTACAAACTTCATTCCTCCACTTCGGTTGATGGTAGGCCCTTATCTATATATCTTCTATGTATATATATAAAAGAAAGTCGTGTTTGTTACAACACTTATAACTCGAGAACGGCTGGACCGATTGCCATGGTTTTTGATTTGTTGGATTTGTTTCCGTCCCGAATAGCAGAATACATCTTAAAAACAATGAGGGTAGGGGTAGGGTGGGGGTAGGGGTAGGGTAGGGTAGGGGTAGGGTAGGGTAGTGCCTCTAAGGCAGAACAAAGTTTGCCGGGTCAGCTAGTTATTATATAAAAGGAAGTCGTGTTAGTATTTATAACTCAAGAACGGCTGAAGCGATTTGGCTGAAAATTGGTGGATAGGTAGCTTAGAAGCAGAAGAAGGATATAGGATACTTTTTATCCCGTTAGGGTAGGGTAGGGTAGTGCTCTAAAGCGGAACATAGTTTGCCGGGTCAGCTAGTATCTTTAAATATAAAAGAAAGTGTTAGTTACACTATTTATAACTCAAGAACGGCTGAAGCGATTTGGCTGAAAATTGGTGGAGAGGTAGCTTAGAAGCAGAAGGATATAGGATACTTTTTATCCAATTAGGGTAGGGTAGTGCCTCTAAGGCGGAACAAAGTTCGCCGGATCAGCTAGTTGTTTTATATGAAGTAAATATTAAAAAATATATTACCAAACTATGATTAATGCTGTCATAAGCAGGTGGCAGATTGCTCATTTCATCCTGTAAAAGGACATATCATTTATACATACTCTATTATCTACAAAATAACACATGCAATACAGTTAGCATCTAAATAGAAATACATATTTCTCTTGACAAGCTTATATTACAGTCAAATGCAAATAAAGTTTTACACTTGTGCAATTATGGTTCTATGGCGCAAAAGTACAGCTGGTCCACATGGTACCGTTTGGCACCACAAATATAGAATGATAAACGCACACTTATTATAAAAGGAGCAGAGCTATTTCCCCAACCAACTAATGTTGTTATCCCAGTCTCGATGTTTTCTACGTTTGACTTCGTTACACAAAGAATCAAATATTTTATTCAGATACTAGGAATTTACAGGTACTTTCTCTTGTCATATACTTCTTTACTTTGACTGGGATGTCAGAATAATAATATACTATTGGATAATTTATGAAACATTCACCCATCACCACTTCTATGGATGGGCCTAACTGCCTGCTAGAACTGTACATTCAGAATCCAATGTGTAAAGCTTGACGTGCACGACTATACAAGTATGTAAATTTAGCCATAAAATATTCGCTATTAATATGAACTAAGTTGCATTAACATTATTTAGCTATTAAAAATCAAGGTTCGTAGCTGTAGTTTGTAAACATACCTGAAGGAAGCTGTTACTCAGAGTTTTGGAGTCAACACCGGGAGGCAAGTGATAGCCCATGGGTGATTGACCACCAGGAGGCATGTCATAGCCCATGGGGGGTTGACTAGGGCCTCCAAAGTGAACCGGGGGAGGGGTGGCGATGAATCCACCTGCCGTGCCCCCGGAAGGTTTCTGTAAAATAAACAGTCAATATATTAATCAGTCCAATGAAAAATATCATATTATAGGTACTATACGATTGGAATTTCTTAAAACCCAAATCTATTTCTTTGAAATGTTTCCTAATATTATAAATGCGTAACGGCAATGAGAAATATAACAGAGACGAGGTAATGAGACGGCAGGCACTCCTTGGAAGAAGCTTTTACGTCCATAGCATTGGAATAAATAAAGCTTATTATTATTATTAACCCATAACAGTACGGTTAACAGAATAAAGAGAAATACCACTTACAGTGGGGTAGCTGAAAGGCGTCGCATGCGGCGATGGTAGGTTAGGTGGTAAATTAGGCAGCGGTGGTGGATGAGGGTAACCTATAAAACCAGGTGGTTGTGGTGGCCCATTGATATCGATCAACATAGCGTCACGACCTGAAATAGTGTACAAATATTTTTTAATAAACCTATTTTTGAACTGTGACAACTATCAATATCACTGTAACAAGTAAAGTGTTGAAATTTAGTACAACACTATAATACACCACTTTTCAATAGCCTGACAAATACTAATATGGCTAGAAGCCTCATGATTTTTTTACTATGGAATTTTTATGCACAATTAATAAAAATAAAAATGAAGATTC
Source organism: Endotricha flammealis (assembly GCA_905163395.2). Classification (NCBI taxonomy): domain Eukaryota; kingdom Metazoa; phylum Arthropoda; class Insecta; order Lepidoptera; family Pyralidae; genus Endotricha; species Endotricha flammealis. The sequence continues at coordinate 14,391,518 of LR990854.1, read as the reverse complement.
TCTTGAAGAAGATCTTTTTCATAGTATGTTTCTTTAGTAGAAGACGGCAGCGCGATGATTGTGCACTTTGGTATAGAAGCATGAAATTTCTACCATGGATAGAGTGTCCCACGGTGATCGTTTTAAGATGTGGAGGGAAGTCAGATTCTTCCTCTGTGAGTGGGGGGAGGGGGGCAAAGGGGGTGAATTCCACGTCTTGATGATTATTTTTTTACTGATCCGTTAATGTTACTAGGGCTTGTATGGTGTCGTTTTCATATAAACCGAAAACAAGGTATTCATTTTTAACAATAAAAATGTATGGTCCCATACAAAAAAATTAAAAATACTGCCAAAAAGTAAAAAGTTCCGCTGCGTTTTTTTTGTAAACACGTTATTTTTACTTTCAAATCTTAATTATTATGACATTAAAAAAATACTGTGTTATAGCTTATTTAATGTAGTTTACAAATATATATAATTGTAGTATTCTTGTCATACAAAAACTATTTAAAAAAAAAGAAGAACGTGCAAATTCCAGAATATGCGCGCGGTGATTCGGTGAGATGTAGGTACGCGTAGCGACAAATTTTCATAATGTACTATGGTCATTTGTTATAAATATTTATAGCAATGCTACTAGCCATTATGCGACGTAGTTTTAATGTAATCAAATGTAAGAAATGCGTTTTTATTGCTTCCACGGAAAAAAACATTTAATAATTTTGACATAGAGAAGGTTACTAATAAAACGTCAGAAATAAAAGTAAAATGATGTTTCTGAAATTGATTTTTTGAAAAAAAATTTCACCTCCTCCCCCCAGGTGGGATTCGAACCCACGACCCCTCGATATCCGGCCGTGGGTTCGAATCCCACCTGGGGGGAGGAGGTGAAATTTTTCTTTCAAAAAATCAATTTCAGAAATATGAATGGCTAGTTGCCTAACAACTATTAATAAAAAATCATAAAATGATGTTTAACCAGCAGTCACCAGTACAAAAGCAAAGTGCTGTACATTTGAGTGCAGCTTTGTTACATTTGCATCTTCCAGTACACCATTTTTTAACGCTGCACCTAATTAACTCAGCACATAAAGTTGCTACTTCAAGTAGCATTGTCCAGACTGGCTGCCATTCGTTCGAATCTTTAATCCAACCCCAGTTAGATGGTTCAGGAATATCTGGAACTTTTGTTAAAGATTGCATCCAAATGTAAGCCTGATAAGAAGCGCGTTTTATATATTGCTAGAGTGCCTTTTTTGTGGGGGGGTATGTTCTCTATGGCTCGGGATTTTTGGGTAAAGAGTTTTTTTTCTGGCTTCATTTATAGTCAGCATTTCACTAATGCGGTCATACATTAAAACCACAAATCTGCAATGAGTCGTCGTTTATTTGTTGTGGCATTGTTGTCATTTCTTCAAAGGCGCTGTTTACTTCTGGAAAAGATCGCCATGTTTCCCATGCTATTTTTTCCCTATAACAACAAAAGTGAACTCCGTATCACACCCTGTGAACGCATGAAAGACGGGAACGTACTCACATTGTGACAAACTCATTGACGCTACCAGGTCGTGTAGCGGAAACTTGAGCCAACACCAAATGCAACCTGTAGTTCAGATAAATATATCTTTCAGAAGAATGCCACAGCCAGTACTAATACATCTGTGTCTACGGTGCGTATTGTCACTCTGCTAAATCAAATACTATAGACGAGTAATACCCACAGCTTCGGAAGAATTCGGGCAAGACGCGACACTAGCGCCCCTACGGCATGAGGGCGGCATGAGGTGAACGATTGCAAAACGTTTGTAAAAACATTCAGTCAGCTTCATCGTGAAAACATCTATCTATCTAGCTATCGGTGCAAGTTGTTTGAGTTGAGCTTTAAAGCTGCTTTACGAGAAAAAGGCACAAGGAAAAGAGTGGCTTCCCACGCATGCGACGCCTAAGAACTGGAAGAGTTTCCTTTCAGTGAATGAGAACAAGACCGAATTGTTTTTATTTTTATCACAACAACTTGTTCTTTACAGGCAGGAGAAAAAGAAATATACGCGACACATTGAATCGAAGTTCTCTGTTCTATCAATATCTCAGATATACGTGACATAGCCCCATGTTTTCACGATGAACCTGACACCCGAATGTTTTTGCATTTAGCTGGTGCAGTAAAGAAAGGATTTAGCAGAGTGACAATACGCACCGTAGACACAGATGTATTAGTACTGGCTGTGGCATTCTTCAGAAAGATATATTTATCTGAACTACAGGTTGCATTTGGTGTTGGCTCAAGTTTCCGCTACACGACCTGGTAGCGTCAATGAGTTTGTCACAATGTGAGTACGTTCCCGTCTTTCATGCGTTCACAGGGTGTGATACGGAGTTCACTTTTGTTGTTATAGGGCAAAAACAGCATGGGAAACATGGCGATCTTTTCCAGAAGTAAACAGCGCCTTTGAAGAAATGACAACAATGCCACAACAAATAAGCGACGACTCATTGCAGATTTGTGGTTTTAATGTATGACCGCATTAGTAAAATGCTGACTATAAATGAAGCCAGAAAAAAAACTCTTTACCCGAAAATCCCGAGCCATAGAGAACATACCCCCCACAAAAAAGGCACTCTAGCAATATATAAAACGCGCTTCCTATCAGGTTTACATTTGGATGCAATCTTTAACAAAAGCTCCAGATATTCCTGAACCATCTAACTGGGGTTGGATTAAAAATTTAAACGAATGGCAGCCAGTCTGGACAACACTATCCCCATTATCACTATGTTAATTACGTGCAGTGCAGCGTTAAAAAAGGGTGTACTGGAAGATGCAAATGTAACAAAGCTGCACTCAAGTGTACAGCACTTTGCTTTTGTACTGGTGACTGCTGGTTAAACGTCATTTTACTTTTATTTCTGATGTTTTATTAGTAACCTTCTCTAAGTCAAAATTATTAAATGTTTTTCTCCGTGGAAGCAATAAAAACGCATTTCTTTCATTTGTTTACATTAAAACTATGTCGCAAAATGGCTAGTAGCATTGCTATAAAATATTAATAACAAATGACTATAGTACATTATGAAAATTTGTCGCTACGCGTACATACATCTCACCGAATCACCGCGCGCATCTTCTGGAATTTGCACGTTCTTCTTTTTTTTTAAATAGTTTTTGTATGACAAGTATACTACAATTATATATATTTGTAAACTACATTAAATAAGCTTTATCACAGTATTTTTTAATATCATAATAATTAAGATTTGAAAGTAAATATAACGTGCTAACAAAAAAAAAGTAACGGCACTTTTCACTTTTTGGCAGTATTTTTAATTTTTTTGTATGGGACCATACATTTTTATTGTTAAAAATGAATTCCTTGTATTCGGTTTATATGAAAACGACACCATACAAGCCCTAGTAACATTAACGGATCAGTAAAAAAATAATCATCAAGACGTGGAATTCACCCCCTTTGCCCCCCTCCCCCCACTCACAGAGGAAGACTCTGACTTCCCTCCACATCTTAAAACGATCATTGTGAGACACTCTATCCATGGTAGAAATTTCATGCTTCTATACCAAAGTGCACAATAAGGCTCAAATATGGCGCTACCGTCTTCTACTACTTGTGGTGAGCAAAAAGAAATTGTTGCTCTTGTATAGGTTAGTTCCATTTTTCTTTTAAATATAAAGTATTTTTGTTCAGAAATATAATAATATTGTCAATGTCCATTAAAGTTAAGCTTTTAATTTTTTTATTATAGGTTTAATTTTCCATGGACAACATTTTTTGTCACTTATTCTATTGTAGTACAAAAGATAGATAGTAACTCCCATACCTTGCTCTTCTCTCATAACTTGTTCATCAGGTGTATATTCTACGTTGTAATTTTTTGCAATCTCAATCAAATATTTCTCGACAAGTATCTTTGGGGGGCTCTGTACGGACATCTTATGTTTTAATTTATCACTGACTGTGTTCACATTCTCGCTTCTACAAGCATCTGCATACAGTTTACCATATTTTGCTGTCAGCAAGTCGGAAATTATTTTTAATTCCTGCAAAGTAAAGTAACAGTGATAAAGTGTTAACAATTGTGTAGAACTCGCAATTTTGCAGACAGATGTCTTACTGTACATTAAATTCTCAATTTTTGAGTTATGTCACTTTAGGTCTAGGTGTGTGATGTAAATAATTCTGTGTTTTTATGTTATACTTTATAGTTAATGCTCTGAAAATATATAACTATTGTGGTAACACTAAAACTTATACAAAGGTAATTGTTATTTCTTTCATAACTTAGTGAAGTTGTAAAGGATGTCTTATTATTAACATTAGTACAAAATGTTTATTTGCAGATTAAGTGTATATTAGGGTCTTATAATATAAACATGCACTTACAACTTAATCACCTTTCTAATAGAGGTATCGCAAATATCAACAAATTTGAGTTCAATGTTCAAAATTCAATGATAGCATTTAAGTATATTTACATAGTATAAAATAAAGTTGCGCTGTCTGTCTGTTTGTACCTATGTATGCTTAGATCTTTATAACTACGCAACGGATTTTGATGCGTTTTTTTTAATAGATGATGTAGAGTGATTCAAGGGGAATGTTTAAAAGTATAAAATATTTCGAAATTCCCACAGGAAAGCGGGATACACCCTAACAATGTTGCGCGGGTTTGCTAGTATTGTAATAAATTCCACCTGCACATCAGTATGCATCCTTGGAGCAACCCATATGAGAGTGGATATGGCTTCCGCGAGACCTTCATCCAGTTCCTTCATTTGTGTGACAAGACCAAAACGTGCAAGTATCAGATCACAGTACATTTCTACTATTTCCATAGCTTCTACCATATAATCCTCCCTGAAATTATAAATTTTAAAAGGATCATTATTTATAAAAACTAATGGCACGATAAGATTCTCATTTCATAATGGTACCCTAAATTGTATTGAAGAAAATACTGCCCTATCACTTTATTAGCCAACCTAATCAATGACTCACCTTGTTTGCTATATTTTAACTTTATTGACCACAATACATAAGTATTGATACAATAGGCGGACTTAATGCTAAATTGCATTTTCTACCACTCAACCTGGTTTTCAGTGCTATTCATAAATTATTAAAAAAGTATTTAATAATAAGGGGCCTAATATCAATGCTATCAATGCATTATGGGGCTATATTACATTAACAAAAAGGGGCCTCCCATCAATGTTTAAAGGCTAATAAACAAGAGATTACATTATACAAATTTGACATTAAATTACCCAGACAAGACATGTACAAATCAAGGTCGGACGCTATAGCAATAGAGAACCCAAAAGCAGCCCCCCCAACTAATAATATAATGCATCTTACCTAATAATATGTTCCACGCGTATTTTAGCACGTTCACTTTTACCAGCAGCAATATATTCAGCTATTTCCTTCCTAGCTTTTTGAGCCAATTCAGTTTTCTTCTTTTCCAATAGTTTTAGGCGGTTTATTGACAATCTCAAGTGCGTTTTGAGCTTCGTATAATTTGGATTTGTTGAAAACATTTTGGAATATGTACTTTTACTAACTAGTTAGGCTCAGATTATGAAAACTGTCTGTCTGTTGTATAATTTAATAAAATTATGAATCAATTAATCCTCGGAAATGAAATGATTCATTATTATTAATTACGTCAAACGTCAAGTCAGGAGGTCACCCGTCCCCTTGACGTAAGTAGATGTCACAGGTGACGCATGTCATTTTGACAGTTCTACTTCTTGTTTTTATTGAACACCTCATCTCTATCAAAATTAAGACTGCAAGGAACACACTCTGGATCTAGATAGGTTATGTTATGATAATATCATGAGGTTGGTAAGAAGCACAAGAAACAATATCATAACATAATGTTACAGTATGATATTGTTTCTTGCTTTTTAACTAATAAGGTATTAAAAAATATGTAAAAAAAAATGTGTATACTCACTCACTATACTTTGCATTGCGTTGCGTTTGCGTTATAGTTGACGAATGAATTCGATGACCCGACCTCAGTGGCGCAATGGTTACCATGCAAGCCCGCCGCCACTCAAGAGGTCCAGGGTTCGAATCCCGGTGGTCATGATGAAAAACGAACTTTTTCTGATTGGCCTGGGATCTTAGATGTTATCTATATAGGTACCTATGTATTTGTTATAAAATATAGTAGGTACCTATCGTTGAATTAGTAGGTATCACAAAACAAATAATAAATAAATAAATCTTTATTCATTTCTCCACAAAGTTTTCTTACTTCACTATTACATTATAACTTAAGTATTAACCAAAAACTTAAAACTATTGTAAACCAAACCCACCACCAATGTATGCTTTTGATTATTAAATAATGTACCTACAGAGTGAAATAGTTAGGTACTGGCATCCAAACTAGGCATAGCCTGTAACTTAGACGCCAGTTGCTTCTAACAAAAGTATCGAACTTACTTTGGGGCTAGCTCAATCTGTGTGATTTGTCCTTAAGACTTATACATATTTATTTATTTATTTATGAGAATTATTTGATACTAGCTTTTGTCCGCGGCTTCGCTCGCATTAAATTAGGGGTATCACGGTTACCCTTGCTTCCTACCTTAAAAACTACGAAAAGTCCCATATTATTTTCACCCTCTTTTAAGGGGTTGGAGGCAGATTTAAAAAAAAATGAAGCAAGATTTTTTTGTTAGTCACAAATAGTCTGCATACCAATTTTTAGCTTTCTAACTTGAAAATTGCGGAATGCTCCATACAAACTTCCACCCCCCCATTTTAGAGAAGTGGGGGGTTAGAAAGAGACAAAAAGTAGCCTATGTCACTCTCGATCCCTTCAACTATCTCCACTTAAAAAATCACGTCAATTCGTCGCTCCGTTTTGCCGTGAAAGACGGACAAACAAACAGACACACACACTTTCCCATTTATAATACATACATATATATATATATATATATATATATATATTAGTATGTATGTAGTATATACATATATATATATTATAGTATATTATAGTATGGATTAAAGATAATTTCTTTGTAGAGGCACAGAATAATAATTATGGTAAAGGTAGGTACGTAGCTATTTGTTTAAAAAAAACTAATTACAGCAGAAATAAATCACAGTCATTCAGGCAGAATAGCACCAATGCTCCATCCTGTTATTCTTGCAAAATATGCATATTATCTATTGCTGACATAGCATTGTTCTTTCGTCTTTCAAATTCATCAGAATTTGTTCCTTCCTTTGAGAAGTTTGAGATCAGAATAGTTTAATTATATACTTCAAAATAATACACGACGTTTATATCAAAGTTAACATTTTATTTTCATTTATCTGAATGTACATTTACACTTATAATATCTACGCCAGACAAATAGTTAATACTAACAAAGTGACTACTGAGAAACAAGTAACCAAAATAGCAAACATTAATATTCCGTAGTTTGCTACGAATAACAACTTAGGTACCTTCTTGTTTCTCAGCTGAAAAATACCTTCATTTATATATTATTACGATACGAGCTAGACTTTTGTAGTTATGCCAAAGTCTGGCATAATAATATCATAACAAAAATATAATTTGTAGCCGAAATTTGTATTTTTCTCTAAGTGCACTACCAATATAATCATTACTGCAGTAGTTAAAGCACAGGGAACCATTTTTAGAGGTTTTGATGTCAAATTCCGCATAATGCCGGCAAGAAAAAATCTCTGTTTTTTTTACATCGAAACGGTCTAAGTTACCTCTTTTGTCATATGGGTACCTAAGCTTAAGTACCACATAATTTGGGGTTTACATTAGGCGTGTACGATTCCATACATCAGTCTATAAAGATGTCACAGACTAAAATTAAGAGTATAATTTTACAGTTCCACACAAAACAACCATAAGTTATACAATTCTTTTAAACATATTTATGGACGTTCGTATACGACGACATTTTGCAGTCCCATACATGAGAATTTACAATTTGCATAGAGAAGGTAGAAGAGGAAGAGGAGGCCAAGAAGAGTTTAGATGGATCAAGTGAAGGAAAAGGAAGGCGACGTGTATTATAATATAGAAAGAGCTGGTACAAGACAGAGGAAAATGGAGACTGCCACCGCTGCCACACCGACAACAGCGCAGGTCTTAATAAAATATTGAAGAACAAGAAATGGAATTATACCTATTAAGGCTTTACTTCTCGGTAGAAAAATAGTTAGGTAATTCGGTAATTCATCATTCATCGGTCAAAGCATAGAGAGCGAACGTGAAAGGACTCGTGCAAGTACTATGACTATGTGACTGTACTAAGAAACTTTACCACAAGAGATGTGGGAAGCTGTGTAGCTAAGGATGTATATGATATTGACCAATAGAATAAAGTCAAGTTTTCTAACATGCAAGCGGGATATAGCACAGTCATATCTGATGTAAGAATTTTAGCTTAACTGTGACTGGAGGATTTGCCCCCAAATTCTAGACCCACCGTGGGTAGACAATCATTACCGCAAAAGTCGTCGCATTCCTTATTAAAGTTTAAGTACCTACCTATTTTTAATTTAACAATAAGAATAAGTTGCGCTTGATACCTACTTAGAAATTATGTTTTTGTTGATCACATAGGTAAACACTTCATTGTGACATTGAATTGACGAAAATTACTTTTATACTTAATACCTAGTACGGATAACAAAACTTCTTGCTGTTAAATAAATTAAGTAGATATATCGATAAACTATTACAACAAATCCAATGGTTCATAATTTTTGTCAGTCCAACACTAACAATATTTATGTACGACTGATATCACTTGTGCGGGTCGTAACAGTACGCATTTAAGCTGGATTATATAGTTCATGAATTCATGAGTTCATGAAAAATTACATTCAGACACAGCCTACTAGTAAACTATAATAACACACAAAATGATACACCAGTAAATATGTCTAATAAAATTCAGCAAAAAAGAATAGAAAAGAATTAATCGGCTGAACATCTATTGCAAGTATGTACCTACAATAACATATTAGAAATACATAGGTATTTTGTTAGTTAATACCACGTCAATTAATTTAATACTGTTAACTAAGCCAAGTTTCGCAAATTGAAACTTAGCTTAATAATAAATTAAGCAAAGTAATGTCAATTCTCAAGCTAAGCTCGCTTAGGTCTTATATTGTCGATGTGCTATTACGTGATAATTATTGTCACAATAATCATTTCTCCGTCTTGAGGGTTTTGTAGGATAATGATCAATATTTACACATAAATGGGAAGAGTAAAAAAACTTAGACATAAAAAAATAAAACTTTGAACTGGCAATGAGATCAAGTTAACATAGAAAGTTCATAATACTGGTACATTATGAAAATACTCAAAACTAGGCGAATTAAGTACAATATTTCTAAACATTCAGTCGTTTTCACAGGGTATAGTACTGTTATTACTAATCTTCTTATCAATCTTAGTATGTGGGTTTTCAAAATCATCGTGAAGTACCACAGTGGTAGCGCTAATACTAGAGTGACTCTGGGAATGTGTGAGATTCGTACGATTACTATCAGCCAAGTGTTCAAGTTCATGACTTTCCAAGTTAGGAACACCCGAACAAATGGAACTAACACGAGAAACAGACTTCCGATCTTCCGCTGGAGATTCTTTATTTGTATTTCGACCAAATATATACAATAGAGAACAGAGGAAAAATGTCGCGTATACCCAACTTACGCACATTATTAATGCTAGAAAAGTTCCAATTTGTGAATAAGGAAGAAGATTAGATCGTAATAAAAATATGCCTGAAAAAGAAGTAGTCAATGCGGCTGCGGCCGTTGGACCTGCGGACGCTGTTAATGCGTATTTCACCCTAGTTGATTTCATGCCGTTAGCATTGGTGTAACTTAAAGCATAATGAAGACTGAAATCAACAGCCAAACCGGCAGATGTCGATATAGCAACGCTTTCCAAAATATTTAACTTCCAATCATTCAAAACCAAAATAGCTATTGTGACAGTAGAAGAAAATATCATTGCAGTTAATGCACATACACTAATAATGAAACTTAAAGTGGCTGGTATGAGAATAACGAATCCTAAACTAGCAGATAACACCAAAGCCATAACCGTTCCAGTTGCTAGAGTTGCTTGCAAGTCGTAAAATTGCAGATCTGACAAAAACCATCCACACGTCATCCCTGCTGGAGCAGACTTCATTTCGTGCTGTGTCCAATTCTCTACGTGGAGAAAAAAATCATTCATCATTTTGTAAGACAGTGTATAAGGAACAACGCTTTCGAATTCTATTACGATGACTGCAACCTTCGGTGAAGCAGTTCTTAGGAATTTCGGCCCTGCAACTCCAGGCATGAATATTTCACGTGGTGTCTGGTACAATGACTCCATTGCTTTTATGATACAGAAATCGAAAACCTCTTTTTTGAATGGAAAACGAGATGTTTGGCAACAAGGTGCCCGGTTCATTTTGTCAATGTAATCTATACACTGCCTATTCATAAACCCTTTAAAACTTTCAATGAAACAATTTGGGAGTAATGGCCCCAAAGTTCTTTGATAGAATGGCTGAGCCTTTATTCTTGAACAAAATCCTAATAACCATTTTTGAGAATTAGGATCTGAAATTGAAAATTTTTCATCAAACACTAAGTGCCCAGATGAATATGGATTCATATGATTTCCATTATCTATAGCTTTAACTCCCCAAATCCATCTAAGTGGCATTTTGCTTCCAGTACTATCTCTTCCAAATCTTTCAAATAGAAACTTATCTTTATAGTAAATATCATATTGTTCAAATGGATGTGATGTTTGAAAAAGTTGAAATTCTTTTGATTCAGGGAGTTGGAGACCAGGGGAATAGAAAACTACAACAATACTGTAAATCCCAATAGCACCCAATATTATAACAAACACTATGTGCAGTTTTGTAACACATCCAATAATAAATCTACTCATCGCAACTCTGATATCTTCCCAAACCTCATTAACAACTCTATAAGTAACATCTAAAATTTTTCCTTTACATTTAGACAATTTAACATCTATTATAAATACTGATACAGGTAACCAACTAATCATTAGAAAAAAGTTTACAAGAACAGCTGTGCCAGCGAAAACGCTAAAACAGTTAATAGCAGGAATGTAGCTCACATATGAAGCATAAAATGCAATTGCAGTCGTCAATGTCGTTATAAACATAGTTGTCACAGAATGCTTCAAAGTTTCTTCAAGGATTTGAACAAGGATAGTCTCTCCTGCACTCGAAACATTCTTAATTTCAGTCAGACAGTTTTCTTCAGCAGCCACATTATCTTTCATGAGCTGTTTGCTTATCATTTTCCAAATTTTAACATAGATGAAAGCATCGTCAGCTCCAATTCCTATTACCACAACTACTACTAATAAATTCATAAAGGGAAAAAATTCCAAATTGAACACATAAACATACAAGAAGTATGCTATACCAAGTGAATATGTTATAGCTGTAAACAACAGCAAAGTGAGAATTAAAGATTTACTATAAAACCATACACATACAAATACAAAGATTCCACCTAGGGCAATCAACCATGTGTCTTGAATTACCCATAAGTCAAAAAGTGCATTTTTTAGGCCAAAATCTATGGCTGGTATTACAAGAGTATCATAAGATAAATTTGAACTTTGCAATTTCTCATAGTAAGGTAAAGATGTACTGCTGTATGGCAATGGCAGGAATATCATTAAAGTTTTCACAAAAGTTTCTGAATAGTTTTGAGGTGAAAAAGCATCTGAATCGATGAGATAAAACAACATATTGTAGACAGCATCATGTTGCGAACAATACATTGGCACTTTGCATCGGTCTAATCCACATGATGCCATTAAAGTAAAGTTGTGAAAGTATCCAGCACAGTTTCTTAAAATAGCAACAGTCTTATTTACATCATCGGCAGTTAAGTTCGCACATGAACTCTTACCAGATATTAAAGCTATATAATTTGGCACACTCCATATGGGACAACAAAGCTCTTTTGAGCGAGTCGCCTTTTGGCACACATTGTAATAATCACTATCACCAACCTGGATAAGAAATGATTGTAACTTACAAATCTTCTCTATATTTTCAAATGTAAGTAATGATGTGTTGTCTGTACTTGTGACAACTAAATGAGCATAATCAAACGCAGGTGCCCCACAAGTGCCAGAAGCGTAATTGTGGTGAATTGGCTTGGTGGGTTCCTTTTGCATTTCCTTCAGTGATATCCATTGTTTACGTATGTGGTCTTTGTTAATTACAGCGTTTTCACTTTCAATTGAAATATTAATTCCAAAACCCCAGTGGACATGGTCATCAGATATGTTTGTGTCAGGAGCATCAAACCAAGTTTTCTCAAAGCCAGTATTATTATTTTTGGATTTTTTCTTCTTTTTGCGCCCTTTCTTTTTGTTTGCCCTACCGCGGCCCGACCTTGATTTATCTTGGCCAGTTCTATTGTAATATGTTTGGTTCATACGGATCTGTTCTTCTATTTCTCTAGGGTTGACGGCGAGCTTTCGAGACGGCCGAGTTTCGTCTATCAAATTCTCCCATGCAATAAAACGATGTGCTAAAGTAGTGCCGCGAGTCTCGAAACCGACTAAAGGGTCGGAGAATGATGGGAGGTCGTGACAAACTAGAGGAATCACAGTGAGTACGGTCGAAATAACACTGATTGTGAGGAGGAATGGATAGGAGTGTCGAACAATAAACCTGGCATACGCAGTCAACATCTTTCCAAAGTGTCTTCATCGACTTCATAGCTTTCCTATTATTCTGTCTTCCTCCGTTTTTGAAACAAGCCAATAAAGCACAAAAAATAATTTTTTGTAGTTTACATTTTGAAAATGGCACTAATATTAACAAAAAAGAAAATTAATGCCCACGACTTTCCTGACAAACTGACAAACAAGACTGACAATAACTGACTGACTGCTGACAGTGACAGACAGCAGTGTTCAGCGAATCCATAGAGACAAGAACCTTTTTTTATTATGGCATCTACATTCATTCTTCGTAATTTAGCCAGATTAAATAAAGAGCAGCAATCTATTCAAGTGTAGTTATTCAAAGAAAAGTGAGATGACTTCAGAATTACCTCCCTTTCATCCATTAATGAGCTGAATTTCAACGTGTCATTTCCTGACTTCAAGCTTCAAGCACAAGGCTTCAAGTTGGTGTCACATTGGTGTAGTACTGGTACTGCTGAGCATTCAATTCAATGAGGTTAAAAACTGCCTTTTGCTCACTTCAGATGTCGCTTTGTTGACTGTTCCAAACATTTGACAGCTAGCTGTCATTTTCCATACTATTTTTGTAAACATCATATTTGTTTTCTAAATAATTCCGAAATATGACTCATTGTGCAGCTATCGATTGTAAAAAATAGTAAAAATGTTAAAATCTATTTATTTTCCAAAGAAATAAAACGAAGAAAACTGTGGGAAAAGGCTCTTCGAAGGAAAAATTGGAAATCCAGTAAATGGTCGAGGTTATGTGCTGCCCAATTTAGATCTGAAGATTATAATATTAAAAGTAATTAACAGACAATGAAAATTTATACCGAACATTAAAGAAAAGTGCTGTGCCCTCTATATTAAATCAAATCTGTTAACCTACTAGCACAAGAACGCTCAGATCGATTGCTAAAAATAAGTTGCATGAAACGGTGTATTGAAACGTCTCGTGGTGATCCAATTCCAGGACCTAACCGGATCCAAACTCAAAATGAATGTGATGCTAATGAAACTTCTTTTACTGATCCTCCTGGGTCTAGCGGGGTCCAAACTCAAAATAACTTCAAAAACATGTTTTGTGTCATATATGCTGTAATTTTAGAGTGTATTATGTAATACTCATAGGTATAAGAAAATAAAACTATTTAATAGGTATTAATTTTGTTTTATTACACTGTCATAATCAAAAATCATAATTTTTATACAGATATTTGTTAAAATTAGTGGTTTAAAAATAGGTTTAACAAAAACTTTACAAAGGTAATACTCATAAGTATAAGAAAATATTTCCAAGTAATCATTCAATAGCATATGGATTGGCAGGTTTGATTACTTGGAGATAAGCCATTTTACTACTAGTAGTACAGGAGAAACTGCTAGGATTTTGACATATCCTTCATAATTGTCCATTATATTTTCCTGGTAAAACGGGATTGCATCGGGGAATTATAGAATACTTTATTCGGTTTTTTAAATGTCATCAATTGTTCTGTGCACATTTTGTACAAAATTATAGTTTTAGTAGGCACTATATCTTCTATGCCATGGAGAACTGTAAAAACATGCTTACAGTGTGCTTCTACTCCTTTTCCAGTTGCACATTCGCAGTGACTCCACTATCATGCCACTATTATCCATTTTTAACAGAATGATATTTAAAGAAGCTTCTTCATTTGGGCTTTGCATTGCGCATGGAAATAAATATAACTTTCCTCAAAGGCAACTCTCACGGTTATTAAGCTTCTACTTTCATACAGTAGTGTATCTCCCGTTCAGTGTTGCTTGAAATCTGAAACAACATGTATGTCATTAAATGTCTAATTTCTATCTGAAACATTAAAATAACAAGGAACAATAAGGAAATCATGAATGTATGGTTTGTTACCTGTCTGCAAACTCTTGAATGTGTAGTTTATAGAGTGGTGGAAGATTATTGCTGGAATTAATATCTCTGAACTTATCCATGGTAGAAATTTCAGGAATATCATCCTCAAGTTCGTCTTCAACTTCGATGAGGTAATTTCCATCGTACGCCTCCAGTCTACAAAAAGAAATTGAAATAAATAAAAAGAACACAGCAAAACCTACAATTCACAATAATGCCTGTAAATTATTTACCTTTCGATTTATAAGGCTTTTTTGCTAGTGGTCTTGGCTTTCCGTTTCCGCAGTTCCTCCTTCAATCGTAATTACACTCCAGGTCGCTTACATTTCTATGATTTTTAGCAATTACTTTCACATCAAACTTAAACAATGAACCAATATGGCGGGTCTTGGAACAGTCAACAGTGACGCCACCTACGATGAGCTTTGAGTTTTTAACCTCATTCACATCTCAAAACAATAAAATTGTTCTGAGCTCAGAGGAAGGAACCACGGACATAACATTCCATATCAGAAATCGTGGCAAAAACGCACACTTTCAAATGTCAGTCACACAGACACAAATGGGTGCTTTTGTACTGCTTGCTTGGCTGCTTTTGTATGAAGAGTTTTGAAAATGTATTACACAGTACTTTACACCCATATTTTTGTCTTTTTGATATTATATTCACTAAATTTTTACTTTAAAAGTCACTTTTTAAACGAGAACAAATCGCCATCTTCCGTTTACTTTTACGTATGATACAAACAAAGAGTATATAATCACTACGTTTTAATACAAATTCCGTTTACCAAAACAAGGCACGGCTGTCAAATTGAGTAAGTGTGCGTTAGTGTTGCTATTGATGAAAGAAGGGGACAAGGTTATATCGAATTTAATTAGCTGAAAAGTGACAGCGATGTTTTCAGCTTGTGTCTATGTGTACCTACGTTATTTCTGAGTAAGGAACAAATAGAGTTGACACGGTACGGAGTGAGCGAGATGAGTAATACTTCGAGACTTTATACAAGCGCTCTATCAAAGTCAAAAGTGAATCCCCAAACCATGACCCAAGCCTCCCCAAACCAAGAAGCTTAGCTCGATCGATGACATGTCGGCGACATGCACTTGACACTTGCGTAATGTTGCCAATGGAGGTGTAGTTTCCAAAAAGCGGGGAAACAAATAGAGTTTGTTTAAATTTCTCAACTTTCAAGTAACATTTTAGGTAGGTATATGATAACGTAAATTCACAAGGACTTTCATTAGAGAACGTGTCACATACCTACGTAAATATCAATGGGAAACTATTTTCGCAATCGGGCAGCACCGAGTATTAAAATAATACGCTATTGGATAAAATCGTATTGTTTCTTTTTCATAATTATTAACTACAAAATACTATGAAATATTTAAAACTTTCCTGTAAAAAGTGATATCATTACATTTCTTTTGTTTTTCAGACGTGTTGTAACTCATGGTTGTAACCTTGTGACACGATTTATTAGCACAAACTGTCTTTTTTTTTTCGGGGAGACACGTTTGGCGCGCTTTGACTTCGACAACTACAAAGCGGTTCGGCAAATTTCGGCGTTTGGTTCCAGTTGAGGTGTATCCATGGAAATTACATCCATGGGTGTATCAAAACGGGTGCAGGGACCAAGAAGCTTAAATAGTAGTAATATTTAAGCTTCTTGGCAGGGACACTCCTTCTTTATGTTATTATTCTACTTTTTATTGTAGGTAACAATATAGTTTTTCCTGAGCGTAAACTATATTTTGCCCTTTAGCCTATTCTAAAAACTGTATTTAGTTAACTGTAAAAATTTGCTCCTTAGATTATCATTAATTTATTATATTATTTTATCCTAAAAAAAAAAACGAAAGGCATGTCAATGCTATCATAAAATTTTTTGTATGTACTTTGTGAAATCACGAGCAAAAAAAAAAACTACCAACGTAACGTACCTATAAACAATTTTGCATTATGGCAACATGGTATCTTGTCTCTGACACCTTGTGATCACAAGACCTATCCGTTTTTTAGTTTTCTGTCAAGGCAAAAATTGGGCGAAAAAGGCCGTCCCTGCCGGGAATAACGGGTAAAAAGGTCCAATTTTTTAATTAAATATCTCAAAATGAGATACTTCCTCACTTACCTGTTTGCGACCCTTGTGGGTTTAGCTGTCGTGATCTTCTCGCTGTACTATGTGCTCAATGGAAAGGGTGAGCAGCTCAGTGTGGGATGGTTCCTGGAGAATACATCGCCCTACATGTGGGCAACGCTGGGAATTGCCTTCGCCGTCTCCTTCTCCGTAGTGGGTGCAGCGATGGGCATCCACACCACCGGAGTGAGCATAGTGGGTGGAGGTGTCAAAGCGCCAAGAATCAAGACTAAGAATTTGATCTCCGTCATCTTTTGCGAAGCTGTGGCTATTTACGGGCTGATCACCGCCATCGTGCTGTCTGGTATGCTGGAGAAGTACACTGAACCTATTGTGGACACGGCAATCAAGCAGCAGAACTGGATGGCAGGATATGTGATGTTTGGAGCTGGATTGGCTGTTGGCCTCGTCAACTTGTTTTGTGGTATTGCTGTCGGTATTGTGGGGTCCGGAGCTGCCCTCGCTGACGCAGCCAATGCTGCTTTGTTCGTCAAAATTCTAATTGTAGAGATCTTTGGGTCAGCTATTGGTCTCTTTGGTCTCATTGTTGGAATTTACATGACATCAAAGGTGAAAATGGGCAATCAGTAACTGAGGAGAAGTAGATACTTGATTATAAGTGTAAGTATCATTATTAATAGCTATTTTGTATTACTATTATCTAGTTATTTACCATTTATTGTTATTTTCAACCGACTTCAAAAAAGGAGGAGGTTCTCAATTCGACCCGTATGTTTTTTTTTTTTTTTTTTTTTTTTTCTATGTTTGTTACGCGATAACTCCGCCAATTATGAACCGATTTGAACAAATCTTTTTTCGGCTTATAGGTAATACCTCAAGGGTGGTCCCATTTAAATTTAATAATAAAAAAAAACATTTGAAGTCGGTTTTTTTTTTTTTTTAAAGTTAATTTTAATGCTTCAAATGTACTAATGACTATTCTTGATTATATTATTTCTAATACAGATGATTTTCCTCAATTTTTAATGAATCCTTTAACAAAATCCATTATTTATTCCTATTCAAATATTGTTTAAAATGTAGAACTAAATTTCATATTATTATTATTTGCTAGTAATATTGTTGAAGCTATCAAAACGTACATAATTCTTTGTACGTACCTTTTTTGAACAGTATTAATTAAGTTTTTAATGACAAAATAACTGTCATGTAAAGTTATTTGAATTGGTTTAATATTTTGCATCTAATCAGTGAGTCGCCAAAGAAAAAATATTATTTAGTAAAGTGAAAATTTATATCTCTTTGAATAATTCTTTTTAATTAGACTGAGTACACATTTAACTAAACCCAAGTTCTATTGCTATTCTATTAAGTTGATCTAATAGATGAATTTTGGAATAATTGGTTTTTTATCAGTGTAGGATGGATACACTGATAAAAAACCAATAATTCCAAAATCCACACTGTATCATAGCCATATTTATAGACTACTCCTCATGAGCTACCTTCAGTACCTCTTCTGAAGGTAGATATGATAGAATTACTTGGTAAATGAGAACTAGGTAGTTATAAAATTTATACATTTATTTACTTTGACAATGTGCAATATAATATTTGAGATATGACTCAGATGATAATTGAAGTATTCTTGACTATTACTAATGTATGGAATAAAATGACAAAATTGAAATTTTATTTGTTAGTTTTTATAAATCTACAAAATATGTTATGACTACCAAAAAATGGTATGCACCCAGTTTCTATAGACTGTTCCATTCAATAAAACAATACTAATATTTATTGAAATCACATATAGGTCCCCAAGTCGCTACTGATTCCCTATTGTGACAGAAAGCTGAAAAATCTTGGAAGTTATAAGAAATATTATGTAAAATATGTACTAACTGGAGAAATAAATATTCTTCTATTCTGTTTTATTCTAAAACAATACCAAACATCAACAAATCTTTTACTTAATGTAATGTAATTTTGCTTTCAGTGTACAACTGCACTGGACCGCCTCCACCTTGACGTAAACCTTAAATTGTCCAGTGCTTGAGAGTAAGATAAGAAAACCCCGGAGCAAAACTTGCAATCTGTTTACACTGTACTCTTGTGTATTTCCGGATTAACGACACACTATACTTAATATGTGCTATGTACATTATTGTTGCTAAATAATTTGTTAAACTAAAATGTGATCTTAGCACTACATTTTCTAAAGTCTATCAACCATTGTCTAGTAAACTTCATGCCTGTTCCCACATTCGGGGTCAGCGAGAGAGTTTTTTATTTACTGCATTTCGTGCTAAGATTGCAGATTTGTTACAGGTTTTAATTGTATTGGAGTGTTTCTTGACAATATAACCAATAGTTTTTGTGTTGTATAATATCATTTTACACATTGTCCTTATTGGACTAGCTAGATATGCATTGTATTTGGAAATGCTGACTTGACCATGTGATTAGTTGGTGTGTTGACAAGTGCAATGTGCTATCTAGTTATAAGTTGAAGGCTTTTAAACATTCCATGAGACCTTATAGCAGTTTTTGTGAAAGCTTTGATTGGTTTGTCGAGTCAATAGCCTGCGTGATACATATAGTGTACATAAATTGTAACTTTTGGCGTAATTTAGTCAAATAAGGCTATTTTTCATCATAGACACATTATGCATTGTTGTTGTTGGTGACTCATTTTAAATACAGTTAAATCATACAGAATATGACTATTTAAATAGATTTAATTGTGTCTATATGGAAAATATCCCAACTATTTAAAATATTTCTGCTTTTGAGTATGTAATTATATCCCCATTTTGAAATTAATTTTATCAGACTTTGTTACTTCCAATGTAAATATTAGTTTGCTTCCCTATCAACTAATTTATTAAATTATACTTTTAAATCATATCCGTAATGTTAAGCTGTTAATGTGAATGCCACCTTTGATGTATAATAACAAAAGAGTTGATGTATAAAAATAGAAATATCTGAATGAATATCTCTGTTGTAAAAACAATCTTATTTTTTAGAAATAAAGCCCAATTTGTGTAACGGGTGTAATTGCACAATTAAACAAGGGTTATTTTGTTCAGTTATTTTTAAACACAGCTTTTGTTGTGGAGTAAAGACATTGTTCTTATTCATTTATGGCGTATGTCTACGACGTCCTGGTTCACTATTAGGCGAGAAAAATCGATCACACAGAACAAAAGATGGCTAAAAGTATTATATCAGTCATAAGTAACGTTTACTGATGTAATTCTAAGTTAAATATACTTTATTTGTGCAAATGTAGATATTATGTATGTTGATGAATAAATAGATAAAAGTTACTGTTTTTTTTAATTGACTTCGTCCTTATTGTATGTTAATCAATGAATTCGTTGTCTTTAGAATTCAATATTTTCTTTTATTATTTTGTTTGTGGCTCTATCTAGACTACTCTACTAGACTCTAAAACCCGACTTTATCCTTGTCAACATCATAAAGGGTTAAGCGCTTCCGATAGTCTGTAAATTTATAAATGCTAAATGTAATGTATCAAGTTCCATTCCAGTTCATCATACAGTGCTTCAAACTTATTTATGCCGATGGCGGGGGTGCTAGAATCAAAGCAATTGAAGGTAATTTGTCAAGGTATTTATGGCGTATTCATTAGTTCTAGTTTTGGCCACCGGCAGTCCGGTGTAACTTTGTGGCATGTACATTTACAAGATGTGCAAGCGATTTTGTTTTAAAATGGTCCTCCTATCTTCGAGGCCACCGTACCTCGTTTAATATACTTGACTTTTTCCCTACGACGACGGTGCCCCTTTCCCCTGGAACTTTTAACAGGCAACTTACTCGTAGACGACAGAATATCCATGAAGCAGTTTTGTTTGTGCAAATAGAACCTATGCAGTTACACGCAGTAACGCTAGTAACACATACCAGTAAGAGAATATCGTCCGTTGGCATTTGAAGAACCTTTGTGCTTTGTGTTTACTGTATGAATGCAAGTAACTATTTTCACAAAATCATCTAAAATTATTATTTAAATGACACATACCTCTATATTAAACGCGATCATTTTTTGCTTGGAATATTTTTTTATTGTTCGCACTGGCATAGTATCACCTTGACTTCCTTTGCAGTGGACGGTTTTATATGATTGCCGTTGTTAATCTTCTGGAGACTAACTGGTGGTAATTGAGAATTAATATACAAAATTAGCGATAAAATATTTTATTTCAATATAAAACAATTCAGATGTCCGTATGCTATTACTATACTTACAAAGTTTTTAAAATTTCTATAAAATAAAATTGCATCACAAAATGGAATGTACCTACTTAAAATGTGTATCAGTAAAAATGTAAAAACAATCTCAAAGACATTTTGAACTTAATTACTAACACATAAAGCGTAAAACTGAGCAGATTTAAAATGGAATGTAATTCATCACTTCAGAGCCGCACGCACTGAAACGTCTGCAACAACTCCATATCATGTAAAACGTAGGATTGCAGATTTTCTACTATGTACCGAATAGGAAATTGCCTACTTTTAATGTGATGATAGCATGGTTGAAAGGTAGAATTTCGATCTTAGCGACAGCGACACGCTTTATGAATGACTACGCCCACCGGTCGAGCGACTCTTTCGCGGGGTTTGGTCGGTACTTCAGTGGTACTCCATTCCATGTAACTTCATACTAAACTAGCTTTTTTGCCCGCGACCTCGTCCGCGTGAAGTTCCGGACCCGTTCCACATTGAATTTCGGGAAAAGCTATAGCCTATGTCACTCCCTGATAATGTAGCTTTCTACTGGTGAAAGAATTTTTGAAATCGGTCCAGTAGTTTCAGAGCATATTCAATGCAAACAAACAAACAAATCTTCCCTCTTTATAATATTAGTATAGACAATGAATGAGTCGCGCAACCCAAATTTAGTCGCTCAATCCTGCTCAATCGAAATCCTTTTTTGTAGGTACCATTCCCTTCGAAATGTGTATTATAATAGTAGGTTTTCATTAAATGACCACGTTTATGTGACTCTCAAGCGCCTTAATTCCAATTTATTATTGCGCACTAATACCAAACTCATTAAACAATAATTATGGCAATCAGATCCTATACAATACCTAAATAAAGCTTTTCTTACTTCCATTGTCTAACATTACTCGCTACAAAGTGTAAAAATCTATTTATTTACAAAATAGGTGGACTCTTCGTTAAAATGCTCAAAACGCACGCAACACTCTGTACATACACAGAACTGCAAATGTTCGACATAAGTACTATCAAATCCTAAGAAAGTTGACATCCTATTTTTTCTTATAAACAGTAGGTAAGTAAGAATTCATAGTTGAAAGGGCGCGGTCTCATGGCGAACTATGAGCAAACTTCAAGAAATAAACATTTGGGTAAATTACTTTTATGTAAGATCAGACAGAAGTAGTGTTAGTGTTACATGTATAATTTGAATAAAGTTTACCGGGTCCAGATGACGTCAATTGCGTATATAATTTCTGTGGAATCATATTAAAGACAATATGTTTTATTTCAGAAGCAAAAAAGCCATTATAATTTGCAGTAGACCAACAAGTCTCAAATCGGTTACGGGACCGCGTCCTCTGAATATAAATACCTACTTTTTTTTAGGTATTCAGGATTTTAACAGCATCTTTTTAAGCATATTGTCTAGAAAATTGTACTCGATTCGAATCGAATCGAATTGTAATCGATCGATTTTAGAACTGATTTTTCAAACCACTTTACTGCCTACTGGTATGAAAAGATGACTGTGAACATTAGCATTTTACTTCTGAACATTATAGTATAGATAAGATATATATTTTTGATTTGTTATATAAAAATAATTCTGTGAATACTATTACTAATATTTATATAAGTTCAATTAGGTACCTCCTTAAATGCTTCAAATATTTTCATTAGAAAATTATCCAGAAAAGTAATGGATCTATAATCTAATTCAATTAAATATAATATTTACATTGACTTTGGATGTCATTTTTATCATTCACACTAACATTTCAATATTAAAACACACAAAAACATAAGTATTTTGCACTAGTCCCGGTATTGAAATATCAAAGATAAATCAATATCTAAACTATGTATTAAAACAATATTTTTTAATATTACATGTACATAAATTCACTTAGCGGTACTTATTTCTCACGTGATTTGTTTCAAACACTATCAATGACGTTTTCATAGATTGACATAGATCATGAACATGATCTTGAAATAATGCTATACCTACTATTTTTTCGCACTTTTTATCGAGTATCTTGACAAATATCATACTCCACGTTATCAGAAAATGAACTTTATCACTCAAACAATACATACCAATACATAAATTACCTAGATGTAGTTTTTATAAAAATAACGTGACTAAATTAGTTAAAATAGCCGATAACAGATGGCGTTCCGACTAATGTTGAAATTCCTTTGGGGTACCTATTATATGTCTACATCATAATATTATTTTTCGTATTTTCACTTATTATACGTTGAGTATTGTATTAAACTTAATTTATTCAGTAATAATGTCCACTATGTTTTCTACTTAAAGCATAGACAAAATAAATAGCAGATTATTCTACACTATGGCAGTGGGAACTGATTGTATACAGCAGTCTTTGCAAAAAATTAACACTAGTTATAATAATTAAACTTGATTAAAATTAAATTAATTACTAATTGAGATTCATTGGAAATCTTGTACTATTAATGATTTTTATACTCTTGTTTCAGCGTCATCTTCAGTAGTAGATTTCCTGAAACAGATAAAATATAAATTTATAAAGAAACATTTTGGTGATATCTTCAACTCGACTACATTTTTATTTTACAAGCTGTTCGAATCCCTATAGCTCGTGATGTAAATAGAGAGCTATTGAGCTAAAAAGGTACACAATTATTAAGGGCCGGTTTCAATACTCCCGACTATACTGACTGTTTATTTGACGAATAAGCTATTCTGTCGTGATGAGTGACCGACTTTACAAGTTCCGATCCTATAGAAGTGGAGATGTTTACTAAATAAACGAGGATTATTTAAAGATCGTAGCCAAATAGCATTGGTCTCGGCCATGTTGTGTTCCTACGGTAAGTAAGGTCTCCAGAGCTCCACTTGGGGGGTTGGGAGGGTTGGCAACGCGCGAGTGCTTTTCCCGGTATTGCAAGCGTCTATAGGCAACGGTGATGCTTATCATCAGGCGGGCCGTATGCTTGTTTGCCAACTTTGTGTTTTATAAAAAAATTATATCCCTGTCAGAATCACTATCCTATGGCCCCTCCCCCCCTCTGTCTTTACCTGGGTATGCGTCTACGCCCAATTGGATTTGCAACTTTGCAATGCTTCACTTGATGTCGAGTCTACACTAAATGCATGCATTAAAAATATTGTTTTACCTCCTCCCTAAGATGATTGATGAACACCACCGGTTAGCAAAGCAAAAGATGATTACAATGAGTGTTTCTCATACAACCGCCACCATCTACAGACAATGTAAAGTTATAACTGCTTTTACATGAATAGGTGAATCCTCAACGATGGATGCTCAACAAATATGGCTGAATTTCATAATATGCAATGATTGAAAAAAATAATTTTGCACAAAAATTTTAACCTAATTTTTCAAAAAATGCCAATTTTATGAAAAAAGGTGTTTCAAGGTGCTCCGTTAGCGTCGTTTCACACCTCGATTCCATCATAGGTGCTAAAATATCTACACCACGAAATATTATTAACAAATTACCTATTTATCTAAGTTACGTAGTAGATACTTTCTATGTTAGTAAGTAGGTATTTTTTGTATAAACTTATATTAGATTATATTGCAGAATTTTTTTAATATCATCAGGAATATTTCTGGTATAAAAAACTTAAAGTTTGGCTCTAATAACAGCCGCCTTAACAATGTGTATTAGTGAGAAAAATGTTTAGGATTTGGTCATGCAATTGTATGTCTATGTAATTATTTTTCATGCAGATTTAGTTAAATGACTTACTCGCTAGTTTCTCCCATACTTGCTAATGGCGCTCCCATTTGTTGTTGAGCCTCGCCTAAAAAAGGAAATCAATTAAACGTCTAGAAAACTGTGGTCAAAGTCATAAAACCTTTTGCGAATGTATCTTAGAGGTTATTTCGTAGGGTTTTAAGTTAAATGAGAACTATACATTATTCACAGCCTCGAGTTTAGTTTAGGTAAATCCAACTAGTGCCAAATACACACACTAGCAAAATTAGGGGAACACAAAAAAAGGACGTTTTTTTCCAATTTTCTAGGGTATTTGACAAATTGGTTTATGCTTAAGAATTCTAAGTGCATCCTACCCAGTTTTAAGTGTTCTGACAATAATAATCGCTCTTTTTGAATTTTTTGGTGCTTGCGCCAAGTTTGTTTATTTTGATAAAATGTAATAGGATGCTGTGCACGGGAACTGTGTGACATTTTACTGTTTAAATGTTAGTAGTGCACATTGTGCTGATTCAAAATGAGTGATTTACCAGAAACTTCAATGGCTAGGACTGGAACCATGAGCGAGGAAGAGCACACCTATCGCTCAGTCAGTCGCGCTTGAGGTGTATCGACATGGGTTATTGCATCATCCGACATTATAGGGAGACAGTATCGTACGTATAGAGGCGAGGACAAGTCAAAAATCGGGCAACCAGAGCCTTAGAAGACAGTTTCTATGTAAACTTTGCAAAATCGTTTTCAAATACCCCACAAAATTTAAAATAATTTTTTTTTGTGTTCCCCTAATTTTGCCGGTGTATGTAGTACCGATATACCCAATACTGTCTCATTGGTTCGGATAAAGAGTCGGAAACCAAATGTTTTCCTCCACTAAAAGTAAGAAACCATCGTCATCATGGGCGCCCACTACGAAACACTGGATCTTTCGTAACAGTTCTTTGCTTTGTTGATGAGTTCTTTGTCAAATATATCGTCCACATATGGTTAACATTTGCCAAATAAGCCAATACGCTACGCCATGTAAAGTGGCTGACATTTGTTGGATATAAATAGCTAAAAACAAACCTTGCTTATCATAATATTCTAAAGACTACGTAGAATAAAATGTCAGAAACTCACTAGTAGTACCTAGAATACTCCTTGTATATTTCTGTCACTTTATTCAACGTATGTGGCATTAAAAACACATGCGAAATACTTAGCGCATAGGTTTGGGATTACCTGAGTGAGCGTCACTACGAACGTGTGCCGGTTGGCTGACGCCGCGCAACGTCGCGTGATCTTCCTCGGCTAAAGCAGGGCAAAATAATGAATCAAAAGCTGGTGACTCACTGGTGACCCACGTAACAATACACTTCAAATCAAATACACTACCATTCCAATACACTTGGCACAAGATTTCCAGAGAAATTCAGTGATAGTGTTTGAACTAGTTGGATATGTCTTATTGTGTTGGTAACTGACCTAGTTGTATAGCTTATCGCAATAATTTTAATTTATTCATTTATTCTCATATACATTTTAAATTGTATTCCTTGTGGGTCACCCTTAAAATCTTAGCAAAGCCTAGGAGTGTATACAAGCAAAGTGTACAATGTTTTAAAGCAGGATATCACACTTATAAATTAGAAATCACAAAATATGCAATTAACGATAACATTGAAATGTTTTTTTTTAATTTTTCACATATTTACAACTTTATATAAAGCAATAAATATGTGAGAAATTAAAAAAAAAAATTCAATGTTATCGTTAATTGCATATTTATAACTTTATATGAAGCAGTTTTGAATGAAAACGTACCTACATTATATTATCTATAAAAAAAATCAAAAGAAGATATTATGT
This sequence comes from Endotricha flammealis, assembly GCA_905163395.2. Classification (NCBI taxonomy): domain Eukaryota; kingdom Metazoa; phylum Arthropoda; class Insecta; order Lepidoptera; family Pyralidae; genus Endotricha; species Endotricha flammealis. Next base: position 14,364,917 of record LR990854.1, on the reverse strand, counting down.
ACAGTAAGTGGTTTGCGCTCGTAGCAAAATAAATAATATACATAATTGAAGGTAATTAATAGTTTTATTTTTTTTACAAAACTATTTACCTTAAGTCTAGTATAAATACCTAGATTAATTGAAAGTTTTTGTTAACTAAGTATATTAAGTAGCAAAAAACTATTTCAACTTAAACTTAATTAACAAAACTCTACCTATGTTTGTACATATGGATAAAAACAACACTTCACACCGCAAGAACTCAAGAACACTCACCTGTGTATGGGAATAGATATTTGTCGTGTGGGTGATGTTTGTCCGACCCTTCAGACATCCTTTCATTATAATCGCCACCATAATGACTCTCCATCTTTCTCTGATAGTCATTCTTCAACATTGTAGCAATTCCTGAGTCCCTAAAGTCCCTAGGGGGGTACCCATCATGTTCTCTAGTGCTAACCCCGGAGTCCCTAAAATCCCTAGATCCATAAACATTGGTGTCAGGACTTAGATATTTAGTGGGACTGTACCCATAATCTGATGTCCGTGATGAGAGATAGGTCTTAGAACCGTAGGGATTGGTCGGTAATCGGTACATGGTAGGTGATATAGGGTAGTTGGGGTCGTATGGAACTTGTTTTTCTGTATCGGTTGGTAGTACGCCGTACATTAACTCGTCTTCCATAACACCGTATCTGTGACAATAAAAAAGTATCAGAACATTGAACATAATAATAAGGCCAGCTACATACTATTATATTCCTAACTGTGCATTTCTGCCAGAAAACCCAAGTTGAGTACCCAAACCACAAGTGACTAGTGAAAAAATTAAAAATCTACTAATGCAAAAGACTACACAAGTTTTGTGTGTCTCTGCTAAGCTAACTACTTTTCTTAAAACAAGTAAAATCTTTTCTTTTTATGTTTTGAAACTTCCCTCTTAAAGGTCTCGTCGAAAACATAATTTTTATCTGCTTTGCCTCTTTTAAATATTACTGCTGATAATTGGTACTAGGGTGCTGATAATTGGACGTTTCACCCTGAATGGATTATGAAATGTGTTTACCTGTTATCGAGCGGCAATCGCGATGCATCAACACTTGCGACATAAGTATCGTGGACATTCTCCAATATAGATGGCTTGAGCCGATGTCTGCTCAACTGGTACACGTCTGACGTGAGATCGGGGTTAGGCAGCGGGTTGGGCGACGGTGAAGCCAGCCCCGGGTTCAACCCCTCGGTGTCAGAGCCTGTCTCCTGTGACCACCGACCCATTTCTGGACGATTGGGTTCTGTTGAAAATGTATGTGTTTAGAAATAAATAACAAAAAAAAGCCGTAACTGGTTTTCTTTCGCTCTATTTTTTTTAACAGTGGTAATTTTGTTTTTGCTTCCGAAATGGGAGTTGTATAGAGAGTAGATTAATTATACAAATCATTTATTACTGTATGTACTCTCTGACAAGACAACATGTTTGTAAAAAAACTAGTTTCTGAATAAAAATTTTGAATCTGGAATCTAATGTGACCAATCTCTAAGACGTGGTTTTTCGAATTGCCCGTGTGAACATGACTTTACATTTTTATTCGTACCCCGTTTTTCATACCGTAATTACATACCCTCTCTTATGTGTGATTGCCATCGAGGCGTAATCCCTAAAGGAGCTCCTTCAGTGATATTCGGTAGGTAACTGCCGCCAGCACTACTCGTTCCACGATCTCCTAAACATGGATATCAATTTATGTGATAGATATGAATATTCTTGTCGTATTGTTACAGTTTATGGAGACGCTGAAGGCATCCCCATTGATGGTGTAGAGGCACCGCACATACGGTGGCCTCGAAGATAGGACCATTTTAGAAAAAAATCGCTTGCACATCTTGTAAGCGGATCTTTTGTCAGCTCCGTCCTTTTCTTTGTTACCAAACGGGGTTTTTGTTTATTAGAGCCACATGACAATGTGTCCACTAGGATGTTGGATGTTGCAATCAAAAATCATCCTAAAGATGGTCCTGCTATCCTCGAGGCGACTGTACATCGTGATTTTTTAGAGAATCCAAAAAACAAACAAATATATTTAATCGATAGTGAAAGTTTTACTTTTATAGTGTTTGGCGTCTTCATTTAAGCAAAATTTTTATGCTTGTGTATGATAATAATGATAAATGAAACATCAGAAATGTATGGAACCAGGTCTTGTATACGTACTGGTTGCAGAAGGTGGGTGGCTGGAACGACGGGTGCTGGTCTCGTCGTCATCAGAAGAGTGGCTGGAAGCAAGGTCGAGGCTTCTTGCGCTTCCCTCACTGTCGCTGTCTGTCGCTTCCGTGTGTTCTTCTCCTGTCTCGCCCGTCCTTTCATCTGCTGGCGGTTTGCGACGACGACGACTTTCATCTGTTTGATTTAAACATTTAAAAAAAACATTTTTTGCGGAAAAAAGAAGAAATAAATTTTTATTTTAAAGTTCATTGTAAGTATAACAAATGAAATATAATTTTGTATTTTATTTTTATTTTTATTGGTGTACAAAACAGACTTACAACAATACATAATAGTAACATTTTTTGTAGTAAATAGATCAAGTCGCAAGACATTTTGACTTGGAATTAGAAGAATTAGCTAGTTATATTAAAATGAAAATGAACTGATATAATTATTAACTTACCATCTTTCCTTGAATGTAGTGAAGAGTCGAATCCTCTCAAATAGGCGGGCATGTCACTGGCGCTAGTGTTGTAGTTTGATGTCGATGTGCTGGTATGTCGAAGTTGTCCGTCGCTGCGACTATTTGAAAAATACAATAATTTATTATAAGTATAGGTAATGAAAATAAAATATTTTTTTTCTGTCAAGCAGAGAATCTAATCTATTCAATTATACTCATGTTATAAAATTATGTAATGTGTATTCTCAACTAATAAATTCAGAATTGTGGTATGAAATAGAAAAAAAATATCGTTAGTTCCAGGTTAAAGAGCTGGTATTCCTATACCAGCCTATATGTGTCCTTAGAGGAAGGTAGCTGCTTTACCGATAAAAGCGCTGCTATTTTTAGAGAAAGAGAGAGCTCCACGGATTTGCATTAACTAACCTGTACGGACTTGAACTAGTCTTTGTCGTAGACCTGGAAGTAGTAGAAGACGCCGAGATACCAATATTTCTTAATTGTCTACCGGGTTCCGTGCTGCTGTGATACGCTAAGGCAGATCTGTAATAAAAATAAGAAATTAACAACCGTATTATCCTTATCCTTACTAATATTATAATTGAGAAAGTGAGTTTGTTTGTTATTCCTACACGGCTTGACTAAGCAGCCGATCATTATGAAAATTTGCATACATATTGTTGGGGGTACAGAGCCCAACATAGGCTACTTTTTATCCTGTGAAAGTATGTCGTTCCAATGAGAAAATATTTTTCTACTATAGAGGGCGCTGTATCAGCCAACAGATGGCGCTATGGGTTGTTTTGTTGTCAAACGAGATCTATGTCATAAAATTAACGCGAGCGAAGCCGCGGGGAAAAGCTAGTATTCCTATATATTTGAGTATCGATATTGAAATGTAATTATACCTATTAATTTGTGATAGGTTCTGTGCACTACTGCTCACTATAATTGACGTGTCAGCCAGTGGTACCTTCTTTCCAAGACATCTCAATACCGTTCTGTAAACAAGTGTATATTGTGTAATAATAAAAATTGGGATGTTATAATGCATGGTTTTATTATCTATATATATAAAAATGAAACCCGTTTTCCGTTGTCACGACATACCATGAAAACGGCTTGACCGATTTGGCTGATTTTTTTTTTGTAGTTTTCTAATACTCTGTACAATGTTCTTACGGAAAAAAATATTAAGAAAATCTCTCAGAAAGATTGAAAAAAAAAAACGAAACAGTACCCGGGCGAAGCCGGGCCGGGCAGCTAGTAATTTATAAAAATATTATATTTTGATCTGTACAAACAAATTATTTTTTAAATATTTTGTTTTTGTTTTTTCCAAAGCACCAATTTCACTTCATACATCAATCAACAAAATCAAGTTTTTGAAACAACTAATTGCGGGAAGCACACGAAATCTTTTCGTCGAAGAAGACTTAAATAATTCCAATTGGCTCGCTTTTCTTTACCTTCTCAAGTTTTCCCTAACGCGTACATTGAAGGCGATGTATCCCAAAGAGGCAGTAGTGGCGTGCAGAGCCACCGCCCCGGCCAGCACCGAGCTGAGCAAGTTGCGCCTGTCGCCCGCTTCGCTGCCCAGCAGCAGCCCGCTGGCCCACGCCACGCACAGCAGCGGCAGGCAGATTATACTCACTGCCAGTAGCATTCTGTGGATTCAATTTCAGGTTAGTACGGTAGGTACGACTTATAATGTTAATCAACTGAACTGTTGTTGGCTATAGAAATCTCAGATTATTTAGTTCCAATTCTTCTACTTTGGTAACCAAAGTTTTTGAGTTTCCAAAAGAATAATTTTTTCGCTGTTTCGTAACTAGTTGTGAAATAATTATTTTTCCGATTTCGTAGATCAAAATTTCTTACCTAAACCCTGTTTTTTTTTACTTGACCAATGTAGTAAACAACATATGTAGGTTCAAATCCTGACATGCTTACCTCAGATTTCCGAAGCCGGTGACATGGTCCCGCACTGTGAAGGCGGCGCGCGTGGCCCCTGCTAACAGTATGAACGCCGCAGCTGCGCACGCGCCCGCTGGTACTACCACCCACCAAACCACTGGCTCGTGACAGCTCACCCAACAGCTGCAGACAAGAGAACGATAAAACGGACTCAAAGAAAAATATATATTCAAATTGGTGATAATAAAAAGATTGGTGAAGCTCTTTCGAATCGCTTCATTTTTTTTCTACCACCAGGTCCGAAAAACTATGAAGACAATGAAATTAGTCATGAATACACTTTGATAGCTGCTTTCTAATGTCATTCGGGACAAGTCCATTACACATTCCCACCGTTGTGTCTCCTGTAGACCCAGGAGCAACAACAGCGACCTCAGATTGAAAATGAGCAATGAAGCCTATTGACATCCCGGGGAGAAACTACAGCTGCTTAAAGTATCAGTGTACTATAGTAGCAATTTTGAACACTGTGATAGAAAGAGAAGGAATAAAGATTATTATTGATCACAAAACCACATTCTTGTTGTTTTAAAATCCAAAAGAAAAAGAAGTGTCCCACCACTGGTGCTGCCCCACGACTAGTGCTCTACCCTATATAGTTCCAAGTGTAAGAGCAATTTATGTATATATATGGGTGCACTCACAAGAGCGCGTTCCCGTACTGCTGCTGGTGGTGGCTGGCGGCGAGCGCGAGCGCGACGGCGGGCGCGGCGTAGGCGGCGGCGAGCGGTGTATGAGTGGAGTGTACTCACAAGAGCGCGTTCCCGTACTGCTGCTGGTGGTGGCTGGCGGCGAGCGCGGCGTAGGCGGCGGCGAGCGGTGTATGAGTGGAGTGTACTCACAAGAGCGCGTTCCCGTACTGCTGCTGGTGGTGGCTGGCGGCGAGCGCGAGCGCGACGGCGGGCGCGGCGTAGGCGGCGGCGAGCGGTGTATGAGTGGAGTGTACTCACAAGAGCGCGTTCCCGTACTGCTGCTGGTGGTGGCTGGCGGCGAGCGCGAGCGCGACGGCGGGCGCGGCGTAGGCGGCGGCGAGCGGTGTATGAGTGGAGTGTACTCACAAGAGCGCGTTCCCGTACTGCTGCTGGTGGTGGCTGGCGGCGAGCGCGAGCGCGACGGCGGGCGCGGCGTAGGCGGCGGCGAGCGGTGTATGAGTGGAGTGTACTCACAAGAGCGCGTTCCCGTACTGCTGCTGGTGGTGGCTGGCGGCGAGCGCGAGCGCGACGGCGGGCGCGGCGTAGGCGGCGGCGAGCGGTGTATGAGTGGAGTGTACTCACAAGAGCGCGTTCCCGTACTGCTGCTGGTGGTGGCTGGCGGCGAGCGCGAGCGCGACGGCGGGCGCGGCGTAGGCGGCGGCGAGCGGTGTATGAGTGGAGTGTACTCACAAGAGCGCGTTCCCGTACTGCTGCTGGTGGTGGCTGGCGGCGAGCGCGAGCGCGACGGCGGGCGCGGCGTAGGCGGCGGCGAGCGGTGTATGAGTGGAGTGTACTCACAAGAGCGCGTTCCCGTACTGCTGCTGGTGGTGGCTGGCGGCGAGCGCGAGCGCGACGGCGGGCGCGGCGTAGGCGGCGGCGAGCGGTGTATGAGTGGAGTGTACTCACAAGAGCGCGTTCCCGTACTGCTGCTGGTGGTGGCTGGCGGCGAGCGCGAGCGCGACGGCGGGCGCGGCGTAGGCGGCGGCGAGCGGTGTATGAGTGGAGTGTACTCACAAGAGCGCGTTCCCGTACTGCTGCTGGTGGTGGCTGGCGGCGAGCGCGAGCGCGACGGCGGGCGCGGCGTAGGCGGCGGCGAGCGGCGCGGCGAGCGGCCCGTGGTTCACGTCGCGCAGCTCGCGCAGCAGCCGCCGCAGCTGCCACGCGTCGCACGCCGCCCACGCCAGCGCGCACACCCACCAGTAGTGCAGCCCCATCGCTATCAGCTTGCACGCGAACTATACACACAGATATATACCTTACAAACAGTAACTTTATTAACCTTATAAGGTTGTCGTGCGAAAATATTTTATGTAAATCTTCTTGCAAAATAAATGATTTTATATTTATTTATTTTTATCAAAAACGACATTAACAAAACAGCTTTTAGTTAATTCTTGTTTTAAGTTTACTTTTTATTTTATTTATAGTGATGGTTATGTTTTACATAATTATCTGATTGTTATTAACAATTAGAAAACAACCTAAAACTACACACTTACCTCGTTCTGTACCAAAGAGGATCTGGCCTTCAAAGCTATAAGATAAAGTAGCTCAGCCATAAACACACAGAAAATCAGGTGTTTATGTATCGAGTTGGAGACAGTGGCGGCGCCACCTCGCATCAGACAGAGCGCCAACCAAGTCGTGAATAGGAGTGGCAGGGAGAGACTGAACGCGGTGTATGACGTCACGGATTCAAGGAGAGACGGCTCTGGTATAAACTGTAAAATAAAATTGTGTGTTAGAACTTCCTTATAGTATTTGGACACGCGGTAGATTATAATCTAATACAAATTCATTTATAACAAGCGCCATCTAGTTTCAAATTAACGGAATAAATCAAACAATTTTCTTTAGAGAGTACTACAACATACATAAAATCAATTTATGAATACTTATGACCATTTATTAGATTATATTTAGTTAGGGTTGGTTGAACTCCCGAACAGCTTATTAGTTAAATAAGTTATTTGACAATTCAAGTACGAGTTTGACGTTTCTTACTTAACAAATAGCTTATTGTGGACTTTATTAGCAAGTAGTAAAACCGGCACTTAAGTTTTTTATTTACCAAGAAGAATATAAATAATTGATGTTAAATTACCTCAATGTCAACTTCATCAACCAAAACAGCGAAGGTAGACAGATGATTGCAAGTGCAGTTGATGAGCAGTGGTTCGTTGGAATACGGCGACCAGTCGTAGTCGATTTCCGTGTGGCAACCGACGCGGGACCATTCACCGAAACTAAAAAAATATTTAAATATCAAATGAAACAAAAAAAATATATTAATATCAAATGAAAACATAACTATTTTAGTAACTGATATTTATTTTATCTTATTTAATTTGGTAAGTTAAAAAGAGATAGAGGGGCGTCAAGGTTTATTGTTCTGAGTTTGGCATCCAGATTTTACCTTAACAGTTACTATGCCAAGTTATTATGAGCTTGTTTCACAAGTTTCAATGAGTTTATATTTTGTCAGATGATAATCAACAATAATACAATAAAAATAAAGATAGTTTTGAAGTGTGATGCATCGCACACGCATCGTTTTCTCTCATCTAAACCTTGTACTATATTTGTACTAAATCCTTGTAATTCAACACGTAATCCTAATACTTCCGATGAAGCTCAGGTTAATGGTATAACATTACATCCTTAAAATCATTGTATCATATGGTATGTACTACTTCCGTACTGTATATAAACCCATGTTTCCTCCAATAAAGAGGCATTCAGTTTTCGACCAGCAAAGCCTTTCATTAGCACACCCCCCTCGTGTGACAGTTAACTGATTAAGATTACAGTTTAACTGGAACTTATCACGAACTGGATAAGTAACCCTTGTAGTGAACAGTGTTAAAAATTATAATCTTACCCTCTAATAGTGGACCAATGGACACATTGTGGGTTAGTCCTCGAGCCAAACGTTTCTCTATTTATATCCAACCACATCTGCAAGCGTATCGGCTTTTTCAATCTAATACCACTCATACTTTTGTACATTAATTTTTTCTTTATAATTTCCTTGCTGAAGTTGCCAGTATTTTTATCGTCAGGTGCCATAGACAAAGCCATAACTTTAGGTCCTTCTTGGTCGAGTTTATCAGCTACAAAAGATGCTTCATTCTCTTCCAAATTATCGTTGGAGTAACCACTTCTTTCTTGTTTTTTAAATGCTGGCTGTATCAGAATAGGTCCATGATTCTCATGATTTGTATTCTCGTCATCATGCCAAATGTTTTTGGACTGTGCGTTCACGTTTATATGATTGTTTGTCTGTGTTTGTACGTGACCTTTGTTAGTGTATATTATTCCTGAAAAGTAAAATAAAATTACTAGAGACTAATTATCCAACGGATAATCTGACAAAGAAACTTTGTGAATAATTTTTTTAATTTTAATAATTTTACAAACATACACACCTTCTATATCATCCATATTATTTTCCAACGCATTATCCTCTCTAGTTTCATGAGATTCTCTCATCCAAACATATTCGGGTACATACAGCGCCACCTGGAGGATTGGGGAGCCAACAGTAATATTAACTCCCCATCTCTGACTGACTGATTCGTCCATACGAAGTGGCATCAGTTGGGATGTGTTCCGAGAATATTGAAGGTACGAGAAAACCGCTCGAGATTCGTAATTGGTTTCCGTATTTTCTGTAAGAAAAATATATATTTTTGGTATGTGCCAAAATTTGGGCTCACAGTTTATAAAACAATTGAAAATCGATTGTCGTTATGCACTGTGTTATAAGTATCAGTATCGAATTTTGTTTTACGTCTGCGCGACTAGTACCTACATATAGTAAATTGTTTTTCACTTCTCATGCTCAGAAAATGCTTATTTGCGCAGGATATAGGCTGCACAAAATCGAATTTTGTGCACAAGGGCAAAAACGTATCTACTCATAAATGTATCTATATTAAGGCAAAGGAAATGAACCATACAGCCAAACACAATAAAAAGTTCAGAGATAGAATTTGTTGTTTTATAATATTTACTTTAATTTATTTGCTTTATGTGTTTTTTAAGTCATAAAAGATATTAAAATTTAAATTAAGTAGGTTATTTAATTAATTTAAGAAAATTATTTTATTACAAAATTAATTTAATAGTAGGCTGTATAGGTCTGCAGCCCAAGCCTAATACCAAATGTTGTAAGATAAAAAAAAAAGTGGCGGGAAACAAGTCTTGTTTTTTCGTGCGTTTATTAATTTATTTACTCGCAATCGAAGTGAAAAGCAGAGTTTATAACTCGTCCACAAAACCATTTTTATCCTCGACATTACTATCAGCCCTCGCCTTCGGCTCGGGCTCCTAAAAGTCTCGGATATAAATGATTCGTTTTGTGCACTTGTTGTAAAATCTACTATTCTGTATGCTATCTTTATAAAACAATGCAAAATCCGTTTTAGTATAAGTAGAACCTAGAATATTCAATTGTATTTTAAGGTAAAATAGTAAACCAAATTGTACATTCAAAAATATAAAGAAATTGAGTCAATGGCCAATAGATTTCACTCAATTTTATATTTATAAAGTTCTATTTATTCCAACCGATGCGTTATCATGTAAAGCCTTATATAACAGTTTACCTTGCATATTATTAGCAATTCCCAGCAAATCTAAAGGCAGAAGTATCCTTGTGAATTTATCAAATTTGTTTCTATTTCTGACGTAGTTGTTGTACTTTGGGAAGGACACAGTGGGACTGGATGGTTTCTTCTTAGTCTTCATGTTGCCATAGTAACCATTAGCTTGTATGGGCGAGTGCACAAATGCTGAAGTGTCTGGTAGAACTACTCGTTCGGTGGTATAGGATTCGATGTTATATCGATTGAGTTGCGTAGGTTCGAAGCCGTAAATGGATTCAGCTGTTACGATGTCCACTCCCATCACTAAAATATAAGAGTAAATTTTTATTTTTTTATTTTACTTATACCACTAGGGTGGCAAACAAGCATACGGCCCGACTGATGGTAAGCATCACCGTAGCCTATAGACGCTTGCAATACCGGGGGTATCACTCACGCGTTGCCAACCCTCCCAACCACCCCAAGTGGAGCTATGGAGACCTTACTGACCGTAGGAACACAACATGGGCGAGACCAATGCTATTTGGCTACGATCTTCTGTAAGGTGGAGGTCCTTCCCCAGAGCGGGCTGCTCCGATTTGAGCTTGAGATTGAGTTTTTATCCGCTGTGTCCTACCTCTCTCTCTTCAATTACAGGTAAGAAGATATTAGGTAGATTACTTGCTAACTTGATTGAACCCTGATTTTGCAGGGGTACATACCTACTTAGATTTCCAAAAATACTATTTTTCATACATTAGGTTATTTTTGATACCTTGTATGTGTTTCGCAATGATCTCATTTGGTGTATTGGACAAATGGCTAAAGTTACTGATATTGTATCAGGTAAATTTTTTAGGTAGTTTTAGAATTTATTCCTGACAAACAGTAAAAACGAAAATATTTTCTTTATTTTTATTGTTAGTTTAGTTTTAATTAATTTTATTGAATTTCATATTATTTAATTATGTATTTTACCAATAAATATTTCATGCTACACTTTTAATAAAACTAATAATTTTCTTTTAAAATTAGATTAGTTAGACCAATGATATTGATTTTGAAAACATAAGACAGATAAATATTTCTAATTTTGAGTTACCTATTTAAAAAAAAATTCACAATGTCTTATTGTGTGTGACTTTAAAACGAATAAACTTACATCTGTATTTATCTATGAAAACCTTCGATAACAAATAAAAAACAACAATTTTCTTACCTAAGTCAGATGTGACGATTTCAAAGGGACTGGTGTAAGTATCGTGTTGACTTTCAGCAAGCACCGCAATGTATTTGTCAAATTTCTGTATTAAATCCTCCATACCGTGTCCCGTCAGCTGTCTGATACGTCGCCATTCCTTCTCGTATTCAATATTTAGAATTGTGTTCGCTGATTTTATTACATTCTAAAAAAAAAAATTATCCATGTATTTCAAAAAATGATACGCTTTTAATTTGTTTTAACAATCTGTGTAAATATTAAATTAAATATCAGGAAGATAAACCAAAAACAAATAAAAAAATAGATAGATACAATCAGGAGCACGTTGATCTTTACACTTGCAGTACGATTTGGTTTTTATGACATAGAACTTAAGAATGGTAGAAAATCCGATATGTAAAGGTCTTGACTGTACAAATTGTATTTGTAAGTTAAAAAAACACCAGTAATTTTTTATAAACTAATATTTTTTATTTTTATAAATAATATTACCTTAACATAATCCTTATCTTGACTATGAGTAAGATTTAAGCCAGCTTGTTTCAGTTCGTATTGCAACAACTCTATGAGTATGCCTTCAGCTACCAGGACATCAGCACCATACAGACGAGGCGTGTTCAAACAAGCCGACGTTAGGTCCTCCGCGAGCCGGACTCCGACGAATGTGTTCAACGATAACTCACCAGTTTCAATCTTATTTAACTGGAATAAAAAGGATATTTTAGAATAACTTATAATAGTATACTTCCTAAAAGTATTTACAAATTCGGAGTAGGTATATTTATAGTCTTCTAGACACTATAATACATGAATCTTCAGATAATCTAGGTACAGGACAGAGTTAACCTTTTCAAAATCAAATACTACTTCAGAAAACCAGATTCTATTTCTTATTGACCAGTTTATAAAAGGATAATTGGAATGTCGAGTCCTTCGAGGAAAGTCAGACGTTCAGTTAGTCTAAATTGACAAAGGAAGGAAAAGGGAGGCTCTTGCTCAGCAGTGGGAACAAAGATGAAATCTCACCTGTTGTCTAAGCTGATAGAAGGTAGATGTAGTGCAGTTGAACATATCAGGTTCTTGCCATGGTACCACTTGGCTCTCGTCACACATTCGCGTTCCTTTGCCACTTGTTCCTATATAAGGAAATTTGATAATGAACAAAATATAATACATTTACATAGTATTATCTTTATTTCATAAAAATAAGATTTGTTTTTAAGTTATACCTGTAGGACAATCAGTGAATGCTTCGATTCCGAATTTTGTTCGTGGCCACCAGACTCCTTGAGAGAAAGAGTGAGGGCATCCATCGTAAACAACTTTGAAACAAAAAAAAACATAAAGTATGAACTATTACGTATTTTGGAAGGTTTCTTAGGCATTGTAGAATAAATTATGTATATTGTCAGCAGTTGGAGTTATTGTGCGAATAAAAAAACAAAATTGGAAGGAATATTCTTACAAGATCTACAAAAATATTATTCAATGAATGAATTAAACAATAATTATTTATATCAGACAATTACATACAAACTAAATTAGTAAATAGTTTAATAATTTCTCTACATGACTCCCTATTCATACAGATGTCAGTATCTTTGTTGTCTTATATGAATTTTCATTATAAGTATGTTAGTTATTTTTAAGTTAGTAGTTAGCAAGACAATAATTACGATTTTCTTTCTTACCTTCACAACCAGTGTTAGGAGCCACTTCAGCGTATACATTTGCGCAAGAATCGCACGCGCGGCCGATGACCCCGCCGCGGCAGTAGCACTGCCCAGTCTCCACTTCGCAGGAGCTGTTCACAGATCCCGCCGCGTAACACTGACAGGGTAGACAGTCTTCAGATCCTGGTGGCTTGTAATGGTTCTCCTAAAATGTGATTTTTAATGTAAAATCAATTCTATAACAGTTACTATACTATAATAAAATTGATGAATGTAAGAGAGGTAAGGCCGTTCAAATCGGAGCAGCCAGTGTGGGGAAATAAGGTGCCTCCACCTTACATCGTATCGTTGCCAATTAGCATTGGTCTCGGCCATGTCTTGGTACCTTGCAGTGGCAGACGCCGGTGGCGCGGTGGCAGTGCGGGTGGTAGCCCCTGAGCGCGGCGCAGGCGCAGGGCCCGCACGCCGAGCCGCCCCACCAGCCGCCCGGGCACGGAGTGGCGCCCGCCAACACGCACGCGCCCTCTGCCAACCACAACAGATAAGTACAATACAGCAGCAATAAACATCGCGACAACGGAATGCCTCCGCGCAGCTGTCGGCGATTACCGCACATCAAAGGCGATGTTCTGAGTTATCGGGATCCCACAACACGGGAAACACTTCCCGTTTGAGATCCAGTTGCTCAATGTGGCCGTAGCATAATAGAAATATTACATACCAGACAGCATATATCCTTCTTCACACACACAGCTATACCCCCTCTCCGTATCATCGGTCTCGCAACGAGCGTTTTCTCCGCAAGGGTTGAGGTCGCAGGCGGGGATGCACTGCGGACCCACTCGGCCCTGTTCGCACTGGCATTCTGTGAAGTCCCATGATGATATGCATTTGCTCTGAAAGATAATTTAGTTTATTGTTACTTCTTAGATTCACGATATTCACGTTTACTCTCTCAGCAAGTAGAGCACACCACTAAATGTGGCCTCATTTAGGGCCGATTGTTTGATCAGTAGTTAAGTATACCTACTAATGGTTAAAATTCGTTGAAAAACAAACTAACAATTTGTTAAAAATTGCTACGAAATTTAACCATTAGTATACTTTAACTACGGATCAAACAATCGGCCCTTAGTGGTTTGCTCTACTTGCTGAGAGTTTTTTGACACTGCGAGATTTTTGACGGTTCTTATCTGACAAATAGACGAACTGGAACTTATCTGCAAGTGGTTAAACAGTCCAGTAAGTTAGAAGAAGCAGTTGAAACAATCTAGTTGAGTCTTTATGTGGATGTTAAATTGACGTTTACTTTCATGAAAAAAAAACAATAAGAAATCGTCATTAAATAACAATTTATTATACAGCGCTATCTATAAATTGCATGCTGAACAACACTAGTTTTCAGTATTATACAATGAAGGCATATTTTTTTACTACTTACAAATGGTGGACAGATAGACAGCATACAATCTGAGCGTGACTGGCATCCGTCCCTCACGTTCTCTCTCACAGTTGGTCGACTCAGCAATGACTGGGCTGTTCCTACTCGCACGTCCTATAAACAAAATTAAGCTCTAAGTTTATTACTGTTAAATTTAAAATCATAGCATTTGTTTGACTATACAATGAATATAAATAAATTTGAGACGTTGCCTGAAAAGGCCTCTTCGCCTTTCTAAGTTCTCTGACAATTTTAGTATCAAAATCTCAGTAACATGCACTTATATTATTTACCTGTATACATCCTTCAAAATATCCAACTTCAGACGCCAGCAAACCAGCAGTACTATCTGGTCCTCCAATCAATATCTTCCCGATGTACTGCCCTTGTATTTTATTCGCCAACATCGGCAATAGAGCAGTTCTTAGACCATAGTCTATGCTAACTGATATGTCAGTACCGAGCCATTTTATTTCTATTCTGTGCCAGTTACCATCAGCCAGTATTGTTGAAGGTAAGAACATGGATTCGCCGTTGTACGAATAATGCAGGAGTCCGGATTTTAACTGTTGAGTTAGAAAATAAATGCTTTATCTTTTCATACTATTAACTTTCCTATCCCCATATAACGCATTTTATGAATTCGCCATACCCCTTTTTTTATTGGAGAACACCATAGATTTAATATTTACTAGCGTATAGATTGGCAATGGTTTGATTGAGGCGAGACCAAAAACAAAATACACTAGTGTGCGTGTAATGTACATGTGTGCAAGCAAGATATATAATTTTGTGGATATTCCTTTTTGTTTGAGTTACGTCCAGGCACTCCACAGGTAACCATATTTAATCACGTCTAATTAACACCTAAACTACACTTAAATTTTGGAAATATAAGTGGGATTTGTTTTTAACACGACTGACGTCAGGCAGGCCAATACAGCCCAATAGCGTGTATAGAAAGAATGGTCTCACCTATCTATCTCGCTCTAACAAAGGCGTATGCGTATTTATCTCTTTTGCATTGCCAATCTAACTAGTATATAATAAATCTATGGAGAACACTAATCGAATATAGATTTTTTTATAATAACACAAACAAATTTAAAATTGTTTAATTAACATGAATCACGTGTGCTATAAAGTAGCTTATTTATTTAATACTAGCTTTTCCCCGCGGCTTCCCTCGCGGTTAATTTTATGACTTAGATCTCGTTTGATAACAAAACAACCTATAGAGCGACTTGTGGCCCCATCTGTTGGCCGACATCGCAATTGCAGCGCCATCTATAGTAGAAAAAATATTTTCCCATTGGAATGACATACTTTCACGGGATAAACTGTACCCCTGACAGACAATATGTATATTTTTATAATGATCGGCTGATTAGTCAAACCGTGAAGGAATACCAAACAAACAAACTCACTTTCTCATTTATAATATTAGTATGATTAATAAGTACAAAATCTATCGAAAATATTCCAATTATCCAATTAGTAGTACTTATTATACTTACACTAATGAGAATGGAACTGTTTTGTCCAACTTGTATGGACATGAGGAATGCGTCTTGCTGCCGAGTGCGTATAGACAGAGCGTTGAGCCATGGAAGTTGTATGGGGCGGAGCAGTGGGTTGAACGAGAGCATACCATCACCGCTGAAACGCCACGGTGGTGTAGTTGCTACAAAGTAAAATATAAAGGTTAAAAATACTACAGAAATGTACATTTCTCTCCAAATAAAATACGTATCTATTGCTTGAGCATGAAATAAATAAATATTATTATTATGTGGTGATTTGTCTATGGGTGTTTCAAGCGTGAAATATTTTAGATAATATTATAATAAAATCGGGATAATTCTTAATGGAGTAGGCTTTAATATCTGAAGACACAGTGATAGGTCAATGTGTCTTCTGGGATACTGGTGATCTCTCTCTAAATTTGAAAGCGCGCTCTTGTAGCAGCCTCCTTTTTCTTCTGTCTTGTGCCAGCTCTTTTACCTCTCTATAAGACACGACGCCTCGTAGAAAAACTTTAACATACTGTATTGGAAATCAAATAATTTTATCAGAAAAATTAGATAGATAGATAGATAGAATACTCTTTATTTGCATTACACACCGGAAAAAGTACAAAAAAAAACAATCTTAAAAACTAGTGTAAATGCAACAAGGCGGCCTTATTGCTAAAAAGCAATCTTTTCAAGGCAACCTTAAGGTAACGAAAATTGTGACGGAACATTATATAATTTATGGGGCATTACAGGTATGACTTAAGATAAGCTTGTTAGGTAGGGTACTTACATTCAGCGCAATCTTTCCCAGTGTATCCTTCTGGGCAATCGCATAGGAATGTGTCCCATAAGTCTGTGCAGAGGGCGTTGTTATAGCACGGAGCGGAACTACACTGCGATCGCTTCTCAGGACACCCAGCTAATGTTCCATTATCTGCCACGTAACTGTTGTAAGAAATAGAGATGTAGTATTAAATAAGACATACATACGGGCCTTGAGACGTAAATCATTGTTAAAAAAGAAATTATTATTAGCTTTCTCAAATCAAATCAAAGCCTCCAGTGCCTATAAATAAATAAAAAATAATAAAAGAAAACTTTTTTATTTCAGGCTTTGCAATCCATATAGTGTTAGCGTACTTTGGTGCGTAGACCACAAAAAATACATTTTCAAAAACTAAATAATTATTGTGTTTGTGTCTGTGTACGAATGTAGACTTGTTACCTGTTCAAATCAATGAATTTATGATCCACGAAGAAGTCAGATATGCAACCGATGAAATCTTTGTTCTTCACTTGGAAACTACTCGGGATGTTTGGCAGCCCGCCGATTTGGAGGGGTCCGGTCAAATCCAAGAATCTAAAAAAGATAATATGCTTTTATGATAAACTTTACAAAATCTTCGCATAAACAGTTTTTCTGCAATGTGAGAACTCAGAAGTATAATTATATTTGTTCAGGCTTTTAATCGTATTCCACTTCTACACAAAGAAAAATGCATTTCTTCCTCCAGCAGCGGTTTCCAATAATCTCTGGTTAAACGTTCAAAAACCATAAACTTATCTAATCATTTTCTCTTTTGTCTACCCTTACGTTGGCTCCTATTTGGTACTAAATCAATAGTATAATAGACATGTAAACAGTATATGTAAATAATTAAGAAGATTTTACCTGTGGCAAGTCTCAGTGGGTATGTCGCACCGTGGTGGCAGCACTTTCCTAGTGAAGTTCGCGCACGCGTACTGCGGGCCAAGCGACGAGGCCCCCGCTAAAGATAGCGCCTTGTCGCAATCGTCCACAATCATTGTTGCGGTCTGGAAAAAATAGAAGTGTTTACTTTCATGTTTACAATAAATAATAATAATAAATTTTTGTTACAAATAAATACAATCTCCTTTTATCTTGGAAAAAAATCATAATATTATTTATTGGAAATGTTGATTCTTCATTAGAATGAAGTATTTACAAGTACTAGGTGGCAGCACTGACAGGTCAAGTCTAGCCATCTTTCTAAACGATTATGTTTAGACCTGACTTCTTTGACGTATTCTTGACTTTGTCAAATGGTAAAGCCAACTTTATACCCAAATATAGGATACCAACTCACCCTATTAAAGAAATCAATTTCCACAGTATGCCACGCGCCATCAGCTACTTTAGCAGCGACACTTAGTTCTGCGCGTGCGCCGCCCAAACCAAACGTGAATCTTAGTCCGGCCCCGCCCACCCGACCTGCACCGTTTGACACCAGTTCCAGTGCTAGGAAGTCATGACGCTCATTGTATCGTCCGTTGTAGAGGAGAAGTCCTGATGATGACTGTGTTGCGAACCTGGTTAAAAAATAAATAAATGATACAATTTTTCATATGTAATGTAACGTAACGGAGAAGGAAAACATAAAAAATACAACATAAAAAATAGAAGCAAGGTCCTCATTGTCGCGACGTTTTTGCAAGAATGATAAGATAAATCTGAATGTGAGGCTAATTTACATGGTTTTCTTTCTACTGTCGGTTTTTTCCAGACATAGGAAAAGTGAAGAGAAAGTAGAATGAAGAGCTCGTCCACCTCACGTTTCACTCAACTTCGGGAGAGTATAGACACAGAGTAATACAGAGGGTTGACTCCCGGCTAAATGAAAAATTTATACCTATTCTCATAGGGTTGACACCTTTGGCACGGTATTAAATTCAATATAAAAATAAAAACAACGTTTATAATAAAATGTTTTATTTAATAATGAAATTTACAATGTAGAACCATTCAAAATATTATTTTTTTTTTAAACATAAAGGAATATAAAAATTATTATAATTAAAAACTTTATCATTTTTTTTTATAACAAATTAAATCTGTACTTATCTATACTACTATTATAAAGAGGAAAGATTTTGATTGATTGTTTGAGAATGGAGTGTGTTTGTGTTAAAATTTTAAATTTTGTTAAGTACCCGTGCGAAGACGGAACGCGCCAGTGCTTAATAAAATATGTTTCATAATGCTATCAATTAAACGGTCAGCATTATGAAATGTCAATAAATAAATATTCTTGGACGAATCACACAACGCCAGCTAGTCCCAAACTAAATTGCTGAAACTAAATATACTTAAATACTTTTTTGTAAATAAATTATACATAGAAATCACCCAGATCAAGGCAAACAGACATGCACACAAATGTTTGCCTTGCGCAGGATTTGAACCCGCGGCCCTTGGGATAAAGTGACCATTGCTAGCCACTCGACTACCGGGCCTGTCTATAAATGAGTGACCCGAAAATATTTTATTTTATTGTTTCGTTTTAATTCCTTATTATTTCTGGTTTATAATACAAACATTTGTAATAAACATTATTAACATTGTTTAAACATTTGGTTCTATGTAATTTAGGTAAGTATACAATACTACTTATTAAAAATAGGTAGTAGCTGTGATAGTTAGGTAGTAGGTACTTACAACAATATTCAAAAATAATAAATTTTCGTAAATCGTAGGTATCTACTTACTTCACATCATTTTTAGGGTACGAAAAAAAGAAATGTCCTTGTCCTTTTTTGAATTGGCCATACAAACACTACACGAACTTGGCATTGTACACGTCACAGCACGTGCGGTGCGGCGCGCGAGCGGCCGACGTCCCTGGCGTTAATACGGAAACTGAGCCGGTTCAAACCAGTTCTTACCGCGGTCGGAGCGTACGAGACCTCGTCGGTGAGAGCTCACGCACACATCGCCGTTCTTTGTATGCGTATACCTATTCTGGACGGTTGGTTGAAGCCAACCTTCTGTAGTATTCTGTGGTATAGAGTCATTAAAACTAAGACCGTCGCGTTGACGCGAGAACCGTAATGAGAAAAGAACTAGTAAGTATAAATGTAAAGACTGTTCTAATTTCTACGAAAAAACAATATTTCCGCATAAATGTAGTCTTTCAAATACTTACTTCAGCTTCAAATGAACACGATGTCTCCTCTTCAATCCCGGGAATGTGAGAAATGAAGACGCAGGAAAACTTCTGGCTCGCAACTCACACATAGACGTGGTATAAGCTGCGTCTATTGTACACCCCTGGCATAGTATCCCACCTTCTCTTCTCGCCACACATTGTGAACCACTACGGCATATTGTACCATCGCCGTTAATATCGCATGTTGCTTTTGTAAGCACCGTTTCACAGTTGACACCTATACAAAAAATTGATTTAGTTTTCATGTTTTAAATCGTTATATTTGTAGGTCAGGATTCAATTTGTTGTATTGGTCAAAGATTCATATATGGTTCAGATTTTTTGTGCTTGGCTACACTGTTATGATGGTACTTCACATGATGTACAAATGTTAACCAGAATATGGAGAATATATCTTACAAGGAACTCGCCTTGAATACCATTTGTCAATACAACAAATACACAAATTCGTATATCCGCCCGCTTGTCGGTTTTCGACACACATCAAAGGGTTTCATATAAACATATCAATCGGTTCAGCCATTTTAGCATGAAGAGACTGACAAAGTTACTTCGCATTTATAATATTAGTAAAAAGACGAAACTAAGGATTAGGCTTACCAGTAAAGCCGGCTGAGCAGACGCAGGTGTATCCGCCTTCGCGGCGAATGCAGGTGCCATTGTTGGCGCACGGCGACGAGTAGCAAAGATCAACCTCCGTGTCACACATGTAGTGCTCTCTCGTGCCTAGAATAATTGCCGGTTCATTTTAATAAGGAAATAAACTTGTAATTTTAATTGTCTTTAGTATATATTTTTGTAGACTAATAGGAACTGGTAGTGGCTTATAAGTACCAACTACTCATATTATATTGACGCGAAATAGCAGTGATAATGTCGTTGTCTTTTGCACGATAAGTGAGACAGAATTTCATTCCATTGGTTCAAGTTCAAAAGTTGAAAAATGTGTACGATCGATGTGATAAAGAATGCTATGTCACTTTTAGATCCATACAGTAATTATACACTAATTATAAGAGAAGAAGACAAGTCGTTGTTTCCTTAGAGTACTATTTTCATCATTATCCTAAATTATTATATTATTATTATCATAGACATACCTGTGAATCCATGTGGACATTGGCATGTGAAGGTGGTGACGGGGTATATCGGTCGGAACAGCACTGTGTCACTAGTGACGAATCCTGAAGCATTGCCGAACTTCAGCACCGTGAGGCACTCTTCGAAATTCAAGCATGGCTCATGTACGCATACGTTATCATCAAATGGCAAAACCTGTGAACAAAATGAATATTCAAATGAAATTATTTATTCTCAATATGTGCAGATCATTTTATAATCCTTATTATTCTAGAAGAAAAATAAAAGGCAAAATTAAACATGGACTTTTATTAATTACTTTTTTTATATATAAATAATTAACATAGATAAAATATAAATAATACATTATTTTATCGTAAGCAATATAGAAAACTACTGGACGGAAATTAGCTGTTTGGCACGCAGATAATTTTTCGGCTGCAGTAACATGATATCTTTTTTTAGCCAAGGTTAACAAACAGTGAGTTTAGAAATAAGATAGGAAAATCACCTGTACTGTAGCCAATCTAGCCAACGTAGCTCTATGCAAGTACACTCGCTCACGCAAGTGCGTTGGCGAGTAGTACTGTGAAGTGTCGCCGGCTACTCCGATTTCAGCATCGGGACGCTTCGCTGAGAACGACACGTTGAGAATGTTTCCAGTTACGTCCGTGTCGTCCTATGAACAAGAGATAGGTAGATAAAAAAAAAAATGATACATAGAATTTGTTTTATTTGTAATACACGTACAATAAAAGTAATAATAATAATGACATTGATACCTTACTAGTGTATTAGAAAGGACTGGAAGAAGGTAATTAGCACGACAATCCTCACATAGGATATCGATATTATAAGCGTACATGTTTAGTTATTTTTAATCGCCGCTCAAATCGGAGCAGCCCGTCTGGGGAAGGACTCCACCTTACAGAAGATTGTAGCCAAATAGTTTTGGTCTCGGCCATGTTGTGTTCCTACGGTGAGTAAGGTCTCCAGAGCTCCACTAAGGACGGTTAGGAGGGTTGGCAACGCGTGAGTGATACCCGGTATTGCAAGCGTCTATAGGCTACGATGACGGCTTACCATCAGGCCGATCGTATGCTTGTTTGCCACCTTTGTGGTATAAAAAAAATCTAAACTCCATGGGATATTGGTGTATAGTCAGCGGAAATATTTTTGTCACTTTATTACCTCGTCACTTTTGTATATCATTTTAATTGCTGAAGACTTTTGAGCAATATAGGTATAATAGTGACAAGATACTAAAATGACAACATATTTATGCCGCTGACTCTACATAAGTAGCGCTCTCTTAGTATTCGTACTACAAGCTGCCTTATGCCTCTTTCAGATATAAATTCTATAAAGAAGTCAATGTATTTAATATTTATGCATATGAAAATATCGAAGTGACCAGAATATACCTGTACACTAAACACATAAATATTTTCTTTCGGGCACGGTATGATAGCAGCCAAGCCATCCATGAAGAAACCCAATAACGGTGATAAAAATTGTTCAGCAGTCATGTCGTTCAGCCTCACTGTTATAGAGTTAAATAGCATTTCTTCTGTTATAAGCCGAACTGTTAGTTGCATCATCGCTTTTACTTCGTTCACTCCATCTGTAGAAAAATAATGAAAATTAGTTTCGTTGTATAGAGAGATAGAGTTTCTTATTTATTTTATATTTAACACAGAAGGACAATAATTATGTTGAAAATGACGTGTCAAAGTGCCAACAGAATAAAGTATTTTTGATTTGATTTGAGTTGTTCAAATGAAAAAAAAAACATTAGGCTATACTTATTTAGTTAAAAAAAAACAATGACGTTTTATATTTTGAGATAGGAAAAGTGAGAATAGTTGACAGGTTTATGTTTTTTAAATAAATAAAAGTTTGCTAGCCAATAATGTCGAATTAAATACAGGCACAAAAGAAAGTTAAAAAAAAAAAACAAGAATTTTATGCAGTCTCGTTTTCAGTAAATAAGTTTTTTAACATTTTTATACTTTTACAAGATTTTCGAAATTGGAAGGCATCGAGTATGTTCAAAAGGGCTACGTGTTGGAAGGTAAGAGTTTAATTTAAAACGAACTCACCATTGACAGACAACTCCATGGTAGCAAGTTTAGGTACATTTGTGTTCAGTTGCGGAGACAATGTCATAGAGCCAGTAGTTTCGTTGAGTAGCACGAGGTTCGCGTTGTTGCCAGATAGTATACGATATTGGAGCTAAAAGAACAAAGTCGTAAACAAAAGCATGATTTGTAGAACGGAAATTAAAGTTTATTATAAACGTAATTAAAACTTCACCCTTTGAAACTTCTAATTACATTTTAATTACAAGTTTCCGATGTCCGAACTTTCAATCTATTTTAAATTACAATATGTTTGTTTAGTCTATTAAACTATGTGGTATTTACATTTAGTAAAAAAGCTAGTGCGGTGACTACCTTTTTACATCCTATTAGAATTACGAAAATAATTATTATAATAGGCCAAATTACTCCTTAGAACATCTTTCTGTTTACCACACCTCTGTTTATTAGACAATTAGATTTTTTTCCGCGGTTTCATAAAACACGCTTCTTATTATATTCGTCAAAAGCAAGCGTGCTTCATACACCTGTTACTTTAGAGAACGTTCTTAATTTACTGCTGTTACATACCTTATCAGTGACGTCAGCGTCAAAAGCCGGTACTCTACCAAAAGGTCCCACCGGAAAACAATCCTTATAGTTATTAAAGATAATCTGAAAGTCCTTCATCATAGGCGCGTTGTCGTTCACATCTGTCACAAGTATTTCTATCCTCACGTCATTCCACAATGGGGGGCTGGCAGCTCGGATAACCAGTTCATATTTTTTACGAGGACTCTCGTAGTCCAAATCGACCATTGTCACCAATTCTGCTTTATCTGAGCCTTGACGGGTTTCTAGGGAGAAGCTGTTGGAATCGTCGCCACCTGGTTATGATATTATTATCGAATGATTATTTGAAGTAGGTGTTCATCATCTTGATACAATGAGATTACAATGAACTGATAAAGAACAAACTATTTGTACCAAACCAATAAATAGACAAGTATTATAAATTGCATCTAAACATGTACATACAGTACAGTACAACAACTGCTATACGTCAAGTACACTCACAGCGCTATGAAAAGCGCTCACTTAAAAAATAGAAGACTCTTACAAAAAAGTTTGTCAAAAATATTTGAAAAAAAAAAGTGTTTTATTATAAATTATTGAAAAAGAAACAATTTCTTTGAAAAGACCTTTACCTTTGATAGAATAATGTACAACGGCATTTGCGCCTTCGTCAGGGTCTCTTGCATATATTTCACCGACAGTGGTTCCAATAGGGCTGTTTTCTGGCACGTAGAATGTTAGGCAATCACTCTCGAAGACTGGAGGGGAGTCGTTTATATCTTCTACTTTAATATGAACTATTACCTGTCAGATAAACTTATGATTAGAATAATTTCATATCTTATTTTTATTCCGCAACGTAAATGCATTCTCGGTAGAGGTTGTTGCTTGTTTAGTAAATGCAAATTAAAATTAAAAACTTCACTTTATTTATGTTACCCTGTACTGCTCTGTTTGCAGTTATAATTGTAGTTACAATATAAGTTATTCCAGCTAATTTCATGTAATACTTTATGCAGCCATTTCATTATTTTAGATGCTCCTATTCATACGGCTTATATTTTGTGGTGCCACAAACGCGCGTTCGAATTACGTTCTGTGACTACTGCGGCGTCATGATTTTTTTATCATGTCGTCTAATAGATGCCGTTTGAATAGAATTTTTATTTCATAAAATTAAATTAAATTCAGACAACAATTTTATTGTACTTACAGTAGAACTCTGTGACGGTGTTCCCCCATCAATCGCCAAAGCTTTAAGATCAAAGGTAGCGACCGATTCTCTGTCCAAAGGCTTATTAGTGCGTATGACCCCTGACGCTGGGTCAACAACGAATGACCCTTCTTCACGGTCTTTTGAGTCTAATTCATAGTGCACTCGTCCATTTAGACCTACATCTGCGTCTGTGGCACTAACTTGTGTCACTGATGTACCTGTACGAAACAGAACAATGTCATTCATTGTCTTTGTTCTAACTTATTTTGTGTGCATGTGACTTTATCTTTCTCAAAATTAACACGTATGGTATTTAAGTCCAACGGTTAAGCCTGTTTGCCTGCTTTCCGCCTCTCTATTTTCAAATCAGTAACTTTCCAATGTTTTCCATTCAACCTTCAAAAGTTCGCGTAAATCGATCTCTTTTAGACTAGGCCTAATTTTTCTAAACCTTCGATCATGCAGTTTCACTATGAGTTAGTTATTTTTACACAAGAAATTTATATGCTCAGTGTTTCGAAATACCCAAGTAAAACAACAACAGCTCATAGCATTAGGTCCCAATAGTAATGTAACAATAGACCGTGGTGCTCGGCAATCGAGCCTCACTTGATTTGCCATCTCTTTATGGTAGAATGCCTTTTGCTTCAAATTGCTGTTTCTCACGTAGTTGTTAAGGAGGGAAGTCCTTTCAATACTTCCTACTCCGACTATCTTCTTTCTGATTAAATTCGTTGTGAGTTCCAAGACAGCTGTAGTTTATTCCCCGGGACGTCAATAAGCTTCATTGCTTATTGTCTATCTGAGGTCGCCGTTGTTGATCCTGGTTACACATGAGACACAGTGGTGGGAATGTGTGGTGGGCTTGTCCCGATACCCAAGTAAACTTGAATCACACTTTAAGGAACAATATACGTCTTTGCCGTTGGATTGTAACAAATTAAATTGACTTACCAACTAAAGCATCTTCCATAATGGTGGCAGTGTATAGCTGTTGTTTGAAGATAGGAGCGTTATCATTGACATCTACCACAGATATTTCTACATCCGTGGTATCTGACAGTGAGGGTACACCACCATCTCTGGCGGTTACTGTTAGTAAGTATCCTGGAATAAAGAATTCTATTGTTAATTCTGTCTCCACTTTTCTATTTACAATGCTTGGCAGGAGCCTAAAACGTTAGTTCCGAACAAATGAAATTTTTGATTGTCTATTTAGAGTGGTTTCGTTTAAAACTACCATTCTTATTATGAAAATATTTTTTTAAAGATAAAGATGGGATTAAATATTTTCAAAAATTAATTACTTACTTAATTGTTAATTGCATTAAGTCAAAATAATTTTTATTTTTTATTTTTTTATAAAAGTAGTCTTACCACTCATAGTCTCCCTATCCAACAACTTGTTAGTAGTAATGGCACCAGTTTGCGGGTTTATAATGAACTCCTGATCGTGATGTGCTACAGCCTCGTTAGATATTTCCGAGCTGAGACTATATGTGATCTGAGCATTGACACCCACATCACTATCTGTCGCTGAGACAACAAGAACTGTGGTCCCGATTGGAGCATCTTCGAATACCTATAAGCAAATATAAAGTATAAACAACTATTTATTGATTTTGACCGTCATATTATTTCTGTCCTGCTCCCTAGCCAAGTAATTTTTATCGAAACTTTCAATACAGTTTATGTAATTTAAACGAAAATTTTGTATGGAAAAAATTGCATTTAACGTTACAGATTTGATGAATTGTAATTTGTCTAGTATAGGGCCTTTGAGTTTTTTCGGAAAAGAAAAAAGGTTTGGCATCATAGTTAACATTTGTGTAATATATGGTTAATTGGTTTTGCACAATATAACAAAACATTATCTAATAAATAAATCTATTTAAATTGAGAACCTCCTCTTTTTTTTGAAAGTCGGTTAAAAACGACGCTTACCGCAGCTGTATAAGGTGCATTTTCGAAAACTGGCGCGTAGTTATTAGCGTCAGTGATATTGATATGCACCATGGCAGTGTCAGATCTTCCACCACTATCAGTGGCAGTAACTGTCAGCACGTATCGCCGTTCTTGTTTGAAGTCCAGAGGTTGGGCTACGGTGATGAGACCACGGCCGTTTTGTGATGTGATTGAGAAACGACCACGAGTGTTGCCACCCGTGATTTCATAGTGTAGCCTGTTGAGAAAAACACATTATAATACCTAAATTTTTCCCCTTCTGTGCTTCGGAAGGCTGTCCTGCCAAAATGTTACAGTATTTAAGCCAAGTCGTTAGTTTTTAAAATTATTTCAGAAAGGTTCGCTTACAAAATGTACTTCACAAGACTATGGTTAGCTGGGGCTCAGAGCTTTCTGGCCACCTAACAGCCGCTAACTTAGTTTAACAACTGTCATCTATATATAACCATAGCTAATGAGTTTCCAATACCTATTATCCTCATCGGCGTCAGAAGCAGTGACAGTCACGAGCGGTGTTCCAGGTGGTTCATCTTCAGCTATCTCCACGTCGTACTGCGCTGGCGTGAACACTGGGTCGTTGTCATTTACGTCTTGCACCACTACTACTACCGATGCAGTAGCTGAACGAGGATTACTGCCGCCATCCGTCGCTGTTACCTAAAGTAACGATATTAAGTTGAGTACTTGGCTCCGATCAAATGTATAGATTAATATGGTCAATCTCGATGGCAGCTTTCGAGTACAAGCCCTAAAACTACTTTTACAGTAACACAGAGTAATCAGCGCTGACAAAACAATTATATATTTCGTGCTACGTACGTATATTAAACGTTATTATACACATGCAGCCTGTGGGTCAGACAATCTCAAAAATCGTACGACACTCTTCTCGTCCAGTTTAATAGTATGCGCCTAGAACGCTTGGAGGATTCAAGAGTCAACCCATTTTCAATAAAAATATGTGACGTAATATGTCTCAACTTGATACACTCTGCGGACAGAGCCCATAGTAAAACGTCCAATCTCCTTTAACTGTAACTGATTAGGTAAACTTAGTTCGCAAAGAAAAATAAAATACCTGTAGTTGATATTTAGCTTGCACTTCTCTATCCAATGGCGCTGAAGTAAACACCCAGCCGGATCGAGGGTCAATTGTGATGGGCAGCTCACTGTTGCCGCCATATTCCTTGTCAGTGAGGGTGTAAGTTAGTTCTGCATTCACACCTTCATCGGCGTCGTAGGCTTGTACCTGAAAACATGGTCACTTGTCACTATGTCATTATCTTGTGAACGGTCTGATGTATTCCTTTAGAAATTCTATACGCGCGTAAGGATAATCATGTGTCTACGCGTGACCATCTGAACGTGATCGTGAACTGGGGTTGTTACTTTCAGATATTTCCAGACTCCAGTATCAAAGTTAGCAAAGGAGTGAGAAGAAGTTAGCAAAGGCATGACCGGGCGCTCGAATGTAAGAGATTACCATCACTCACGGAGTAAAGATACACCAGCTTTTCTCGTCGATCAAAAGCAAGAAAAGAAGGGTATTGCTGTTTCAGACCAATACTTTATGAGAGAGTAGTACTTCCCAGGACAAGCTCTGGCTACTCTAAAAACTTACCCTAACAATACTATATCCAACAGGTACATTCTCGCTGACAGACTCTTGGAATAATGATGTGTAGAAACGAGGTACGTTGTCATTGACATCTTTCACGTTTACCAGCAGCTGGGTGGTATTGGAGCGTGATGGACTGCCACCGTCTATAGCAATACACAATATTTTAATATGTTTAATCCATACTTTGCTTAGTTTTGTGTTGATTTCGTAAGCTCCACCGAATGGAAAGTTATTAAAAGACAGTTACAGCCAGTTACAGGAATGCATTTTTATTTGTATTTCTACATTGAGTTTAAAGCTATCTTGTTCATTTATTTTGACCTGTTCTTATAGTGACAGCCATGGCTTTGTGCAACATACCATTATCTGTTTAAAATATAATGATTTAAAACTGTACCTATTATTTTTCTGGGTGTATTTTATTTTGTCTCTTTTAAATCTAGAGTCATTTTATAACAGAAAATAGTATTTAATACGTTTCTTGTAATTTCTTGCTCTTTTTAGTACTTTGTGATTTTGCGAAACATGGTTGGATGTATGGGTTAGTCCCGCTAGCTAGCTTACCTTGGGCCCTAATCACGAGCCTATAACTACGAACTTGTTCGTAATCAAGAGGTTTGACTAGAGACACGTCACCACTCAGACTGTCGATGGAAAATTGCATCTGCGTATTGCCTCCAATGATTGCATATCTGATAGCTGCATTGGCCCCCACATCTGCGTCAGTGGCTCTGTAAATAAATAAAAAATGCTTTAATAAAACCTTTTTTAAATTTATTTAGTTATTATTTGAATGAGAGTTTTTCTTGCTAGTTCTTAATAGAACAAATCTGTCTGAACGGATAATTAATAGAAAAAAAAAACATAGCCGATAGTTTACAATACACACGATACTTTTTATTCCACAATACAGTAAAGGGCATAAATGTAGTGGCACTTTATTATAATTTTAATTTGCCTTGTATATAATTTTAATTAGAGAAGACTGAACATGGCAACAATATTTTGTCGATCTGACTGTACAGCGTTTCACGTAATATTAAAATTAACGTTTTAAAACAGGATATTCACGCAGCGAATGTAGATTTAATGAAGAAAAAAAATATTATTTGCATTATTTAATACAAAACGCTTCTTATAAAATATTCTATTTAGTTACACAGGGTGTCTGCAACATGCACAATGCAAATAAAGGTTTATGTTACATGAAAATTCAAGCAGGCGGCGCTGCGGGTGTCCGCTATGGGGTGCTAGGGAGAAATACATTCGCCCTTCTTTTATTTATCTTATTACCCAGCCTCGGGGCGGAGTAATGCCACACAGTACAGTATAGTTTATAAAAATAACGGTTAATTAAATTCAGGCTTCAGTTGAAATTACTGTTTAATGTATTTTTTAGCTGTTATGATACAATTATAACTGAAAGAAAAAGTTATAAATAATTTTATTAATTGTCAGAACTCATTTTCATATAATTTCTCATTTTTATGAGTCGCCATTTACCTACTTCATAGCACATGTTACTGAGTTTCATTTATTTAATGTCACATAATAATTTTTAATATCATTGGCAGTTTAACTGACAGATAGGGAACGTGTCAAATCGCCTCATAATTTATCAAAATATCAACAAAATAAGATAATAATACAACACAGTTAGACAGCTAGTTGCAGAAACGTAGTTCAAACTTATACCTGAATGTTGGAAGAAAAGGTTGTTATGTAATCTAAACCACTTCAAGTTTCCTTTTATTCTGTGCCAATGTCTGTACAAAGCCTATCAGAGTTGAAGGCTAACAACATCGCTATTCAGCGAGTATTTTCAGTTCGTGTTGTCGGAAGTATTTTTATTTATTTTTCAACAAAGTGAATCTATCTACATAGTATGTTAAAGCTGTACGTCGATCGAATAGTTTTTTTGCTATTGTACCTACAGTCAATAAAACAGGTGAGTAGGACCATAAATTTAAAGTTTTCTAAATACCTAATGCGTGAAGGGATTTACTTGAATTTTTATTTATCAATAATATTTGTTAGATGGGCTCATATCACAACCCACTGGACGCCCCAAACCTTCGTCGCGGAAGACCAAAAAGGCGATGGCGGGATGTGCTCGACACTTATTTGGAGGATTAGCCGGAATAGGTCCTATTGAGAGAAAATTTGAGAATTTGGGGGAGGCCTTTGCCCTGCAGTGGGAATCAAATGGGTGATAAAAAAAAATGTAATTACAAAGTTTCATGATGCTTACATTTTTAGCATAAAAATCTTTATTCTTAGGTGTCTACCCTGATCACCTCTTTCATTGGTTGACGTACTGTACCCCTACGATACACGAGTACCTACGTTTGCTATCATTGCATTGTAAATTTCCTAATAGGTAAGCCCTAGGTAATCAAAAATGTAATTTATTTTTAAATATACGCATAAATGACATACTTTATCCTGGCAATAACTGGATTGTCGGCTACACTGATGTCCTCATCAACTGTCACGGTATAAGTTTTCTCACTGAACTGCGGGTAGTTGTCGTTGTCGTCCAAAATGTTCACGTGAATTGTAGCACTGCAAAACAATAAAATTAATAGGACAGTAGTTCCTCATGTTAAAGACGAAAGAAGAAGTAATTATACCATAGAAAATGAAATTATAAAACTTAATTCTCACGTCAACGCCAAATAAAATAAAATAAATAATCTAAAGGTACAATATGTAGCGAACAACATTTCTACTGGGCGAGTCCGTTTCATTGTTCTGTGGTGTTAATAAGAATATGTCACAATATACTCACGTGCTGGACATCCTATCAGATACTGGACTAGCCTGATCCGTAGCCTTAACAATGACAGTATATCTGGCGACTTTCTCTCGGTCTAATGGCGACCTAGTCAGCAATGCACCACTCCTTCCATCTACTCTAAACACATCTTGAGCATCTGTTTGTTCTCCACTGTTCTCTATAGACTCATTTTGATCATCCGTGCTAAGGTTTTCTGCTATCACTGACTCTATCGAGTATTCCACCTGGGGAATTACACACAAGTTAGGTATTAAAAAAATGGCCGGAATATATTTTAGATATATCTACACGAATTTTTTTTAATACAAAGTGGAAGTTTGATGGAAACCCTACCAGCCAATTTTTGAAATGTGTTTTAATTCCACGTTGATTCTCAAGCTATCTCTTTTTTTCTTTTTTAGTTTGACAGTGACAGCCATAATATAATGAATGCGTTTCAGAAACTAGCCTGTCAATCTGATATGAATTACTTATACAGTTGATAGACTTCTTCAAGTAGACAATTTAACATTACGCTTTATATGAACGTAAATCGGGAAATTAGTAATAAATAAATGTTACCTCAGCATTCTTTCCGATATCTTGATCCGTAGCTTTAAGAGTAAGGATTGTGGTGCCAGGACTAGCGCCCTCCCTGACAGAAGCCTCGTATTGTTGCATCTCAAATACTGGCGAATGATCGTTGCAGTCCAGGACATTGATCTGAAGTTGATTTGGTTTATTAATATTACGAACAAGCATACAAACTTCGTAGATAGATAGAAATGAGTAATTTCTGGAGTCTTTATTAAAATAATTAAACTAATAAACTACTACATAATAACATAGATGCGAGATTATGGAACATAAGATGTTACATAATTGTTATTACAACTTATTCTACCCCAAGCAGGGGCGTATGCCATGAGAGAGTGATATTTCTTTCACATTCACTTGGATCACTAGAACCAATGAATACTTCCCGATAATAACACCTCGGACCTCACCATAAAACATCATTTTAACTGCTTAACCTCTTTAAAATATTACTGCTGATAAATGTTACTATAGTGCTGATAATTTGGGGTTTATTGAAAAAATATTGAGTTTAATCAGCGCCTCTATTTTCGAAACAAAAATCGTTTATATCTCATGTCAATCACAAACACTATCACACTCATACAGAATAGAAATTAAGAGCGAATTAATTATAGGGCAGTTCCTCATGTTAAAGAAGAAGTAATTATTGATACCATGGAAAATGAAATGTAAAAACTAATTGTCACGTCAACGCCAAATAAAAAAATATATTTACAATTTGTAGCGAACCACATTTCTACTGGGGAGTCCGTTTCATTGTTCTGTGGTGTCAAATAAAAATATGTCACACTATACTTACGTGCTGGACATTCTATCAGATACTGGACTAGCCTGATCCGTAGCCAATCCGTAGATAAATGTTACTATAGTGCTGATAAAACAAATTGAGTTTTCAACGCCTCCATGTCAGTCCCAATCACTGTCTCACTCATACAATATAGGAATTGAGCGGGAGAACGATGGAGTTGTCACGCGATTTGAACGATTTTTGTTCCAAGAATAGAGCCACTGATCTTTTCTGTTATCATTCCTTACCTGCAGTGTTGTAGTCCCACTTCTAGGTGGGAAGGTGTCATCTTGAGCCACAACACGGAAATAATGCACGTCAAGGCGCTCTCTATCCAACCTAGCTTGCGTAGTGACCACACCAGTCCTCGAGTCAACAGCAAACATTCCCGCAGATCGTGAATCCAGGAGACTTGACATGGAATACGTGACTGGACTGTTCTCTGGATCGCTATAGACAGAGAAGATAATTAATATTAACCATAAAAGCAGTGATATGGTGTAGATTGGTGTACATACATGATTTCTAAATTACACGCATGTAAAAATTTAATGTGGAAGTAGACAAGTTGGAGGCAATATGTAATAAAGATAAAGATTATTCTGTTTATTACTTTCGATAAAAAAAAAAATTCTTGAATTCCACAACACAACAACACACCCAATTCAAAAATAATTTTGTAGTGACTGTCTGTTGTTTACCTACATTATAAATGTCATCATCTTGTTTGGCCACAATAAAAAAAAACTAAAATGATTTAAGTTAAATTAAAACGTTAACTTAATTAGAAAATTTTCTTGTAAATGACTAATAGGCTAATAGCTATTGTAAAATAGAATACTGCGTTTTTAAATTTATATAAAAAAAACAAAAGAAAATCAATGAAAAATAAAACACAAATAGGTCGAAGCGCATAACATCTCCTTCGCTTTTACTAGTATATTTTATTAGAGAAGTACAAGCAAAGGTTATGGTTGAAGAATAAAATGTACAGTTTATGCACTACACACACAGGATAGGTGAGAGTAGAACGCGGCTCCAATTAATTGACTTTATATAAAAAAAAAAAATGTTGCCTTAAAGCTGGCTTTGTTTTGTTTGGATTTGTGTCAAAAATTAGTTTCGCACGATTGTTTTTGCTGTCGAGTCGGTGTTACTTGAACAGTTTTAAAACCTTTTCGTAACATTCCACCTTGTATTCACCCCCATGAATTTAAAAGTGGATACGTCTAGACATGCTATATTCCTAAAAAAATATAAATGCTGTTGATTTGAACTAAAAAATACTTTTAAATTCAATTTATAACTTGTTATTTGTTCATCAAATTTTAATAATTGTGTTTGCAGAACAAAATCTAACTAACGTATCTAGCTTATTTTATTTGCGATATTATTTTTAGGCAATCAGCGACTGAAAGTATGTACGTGTTAAGTAATATAAATCGAACAGAAGTACTGGCAACAATATTCACAGACAATTTCTAATTTGTTTAGTTACGATAATTCAAACTACCGATAGACGAATTCGGCCAAATTTTTTTTCATTTTCCATCTGGTGGCCGGCTTGCTTGTCTGCTGCGGCATGCATGACATAAAAAATCTTAAGACTACTATACTAATATTATTCGAGATAATTGGACTGGACTGATTTGAAAAATTCTTTCACTGTTGTGAAGCTACACACTATATCTGACTGACATTGGCTATATTATATTTTCAAAAAGAATTAGAGAATTATTAAAAAATGCGCAAAGACATGGGTCTCTAGTTTGAATAAAGTGAGCGAGTCGCACCCTGAAGACCTTACTTCATAAAATCTATGGATGGCCATCGATAGACGCAGTCATAAAAGTTTAGTTATAAAATAGTACCGTATCTAACTGAACTTTGTATATAGGTAATACTGTACATTTTATAGAAATATTAATTGAGAAACTATTAAAATTCGTATTAAATTACATTAAACAATTGCAATAATAATAATATAATCTTGCAATTTGTACCTATACCCAACATTCCTTTTACTGCGGTGCGGTCACATGATTATGAAAGCGCATTTCCTAGAGATTGAGGAAATGAAGTGCAATTTCTGACTACTTACAAATCTGATCAATTATATTTTGGAATCTGAAGGAACTATTATTTTAAAAAATGATTTATATTAACTTATCATGACCATCTTTAATTTTGTGTTATCTTTAGGATGGTGTGGTAAATTAAAACCATGGTTTTTTTACGGTCCTGCCTTTATTTTGTCTGATGGACACCTATTTATCAGTTAGTAGCACAAAACGCACTTGGTTTAATTTACTCATGTGCTTTAAACTTTCATACTATGTATCTCTTTCTATTTCTTAGTTTGACAGAGACCGACATGTTTTAATGTGTCACTTTAAATTCAAATAGTTTTAGTTCAAAATGTGTTCGTACAACTCACCATAATTATGTGCAAGAGGGTAGTCCATATTTTTTTAGATTTTAATATTCCATCGGGGAACTATATTTGATTAATTAAACTAGTATGGATGCAGAATATATATATTTTTTTAAACTAGCAAACACTTCGTGCATTGGTGAAACGAAAACCGTATGAAAATCCACTTCCCAGTGTTGGAGTTTATTGCAGTCAAGTAAAGTAACTCAGCATTATGTTATGTATGCTGTTGAATATTTGTAATTTAGTAAGGAAGAATGTTGATTTCATATTAATGAATCCTCCTCAAACGTTTCAAAATGACTTCTTCGGAGATAACTGGAATAATTAGAAAATTACGGTGGAATCTCTCAACCAATATCTGTTATTCAACTCAGATAGCGAATCATTATCAAAGTTAATTACCACGGATAGATTACCAATAGAAGTTAGTCATTAGAAAGGTCGATACGAGCACAATATACGCTCACAAAAAAGAACTAGAACAGTTATCGATTCATAGGTAGGTATATCATTGTTTTGATGCCGATAATGATCTTAATAAAACCTAGCGTCATTGCTATAAATTGTAGCGGTGTAACCACACAGCCGGTAATACCGTGGCGCGGTGGCTATGGCTCAACACAATAGTTCCGGACCACATAAACTAAATGAGTTCATAAAAGCTAAACGAGCCGTCTAAAGTCAATTAACGCGACAGATGGTTGATGAGTTAAGGTATTTCCGAGACATTCACGGATGAATAACTTTAATGTCAGTGCAGTTAAGGTCGTTTACCTACTTTATAACGGCAAGAATTGGGTGATTCGTAATAATTATTGCAGCGTGGATTCAGTAGCTTTTGTTTTATTTTCCTGTTTCATTCACGTGTCGACATAACAACATTTCTTTGCTGGCATACCTTTTCAGGAATCTCATTTGATGAAAATTAGTCTTACTAGCGATTCGCCCCTGCTGCGCACGGGTTGTTTAGCGTCTGCTATTTTTACATCCATGGCCATATCGAATGGTAATAAAGAATGAGATCGTTTTCTCCTACTCCTATTTCTGGCGGAAAAATCTTCGATTATGGCCTGAGACCATGGATAGGCGGTAGAAAGAACACTATATTGACTAGTGACTAATTCCTCTGCTTCCAGCAACCTCCAGTCTATACTCTCCATGTCTGAGGATCCCTAATTTTTAACAATATAATATAGCTTGTGTTACTCGGGGATAGTGTATTAGCTTCCCAACGCTGAAAGATTTTATCAAATCGGTTCAGTAGTTTCGGAAGCCTATTAAACGCAAACACACAAACAAATAAATATTTCCTCTTTATAATATGTAGATAAAACTGCAAAAAAATTATTGGTACTTATCTATCGAATTAATATCTTACCGTGCTCTGACAGATGTGACCACTACTCCTGGCGGTTGTTCTTCAGCAACGGATGCAACATACAAAGCTTGTTCGAAATAAGGAGATTGATTCCGCAGTTCCCTCTTCACCCTTTTAGCAATATCTGTGTCATTGAGCTCCTGATGGTGGTATACTATCTTTAATCTGTGATCCGAGTCAATTATATTCGTTTTATCACAGTTAAATGTAAACAAGATCGAGACTTTCCACATAGGCTCCTGTATACATACATCGTTACTCGCTACCAAATCGCCCTGACTGTTCTCGATTATAAACCGAGGATCACTGACGTCCAAAAATTGCACTTTGCACATTTTCTGAACTGTCCTTGGTAAAAATGCTGTCAATGAATTGACGAACTGCGATTGTTTTAGGCAAATACCCTGCCATCTATCTGTGGTCGGTATCGCAAAACTGGCATAAGTTTCAGAGATCCATTGTTTGGCGTCTGCTATTTTTACATCCATGGCCATATCGAATGGTAATAAAGAATGAGATCGTTTTCTCCTACTCCTATTTCTGGCGGAAAAATCTTCGATTATGGCCTGAGACCATGGATAGGCGGTAGAAAGAACACTATATTGACTAGTGACTAATTCCTCTGCTTCCAGCAACCTCCAGTCTATACTCTCCATGTCTGTGAACGTTGCTTCTCTTCTATCTCTAATAACTGGTTCGTCTTCTTCATACTGAAGTGCCGCGTCATCTTGATCGTAGACTCTATCAAAATCTATATCATAAAGGTCTGCATGACGCCTGCTACAATCCTCACCGGTGACCAGCACTCTGATGGGGAGACTGTAGTAGTCGATGTCCCTGATTCGTTCTGAAGTGGAGTCTACGTAGAAGGTGAAGAGATTTGGGTACATAACGCCGTCGCATCTTAGCCTCTTTTTAAGGGTTACTAGACCAGTTGTCCTGTTGACTCTAAGGATGTGATGTACGAAGTTAGCTGTTCGGTGGACGTCTATAGTGTATGTTCGCTCGGAGCCGAGTTTGTAGACGGCGGCGTCGATGACCACGTGCCCGGGACGAGCGGAGTCTGATACGAGGACGAGGTAGGCGCGCGCGGCCGCCACTACTAGCGTGGCGAGCACCGCATGCGCCCACATCCGCATCATTGTGGCTCTTCACCTACAGTGCCGCCACCGCGCCCGCCAACTGCTGCGGTTTTCCATCTGTAACAAATTAATATTTAATTTTATCACCACATTTTTATACATAAAATTTATTTGTCTGTTTATAATGTCCAAATTGTTGAGTTACTTCTTTTAGTTCTCATATTGTGCTCATCTAAACACATAAAATTTAATAGTACGTTTATAATGTCGAAATTGTTACGTTTCTTCTATTAGTTCTCGTTCTACTATTGTGGTAAAATTTCAACATATGACAACATAGAAATGTCTATTTGTCTAACTAATTTTCGAAATGGACCAATTTTAACGGGAATTTCATTGATAATAGGAATCGAAGCTAAACCGCATAAACGTTACGGATTTACTTTTGTTATTTTGTAATCATTTGTTATTCAGTTTACATGATAAGCCTATCCAACTGTTTATGAAGCTTCTTTTATGGATTATATGTACAAAGGAGTATTGGGATTTCGAAGCGTCAATCTTAAGATATTCATACTGTAATACAGGATTCTCCGTTTTCATAATACAAAAGCTTTAGTATGTAACAGAATAAACAGAACCTAAATAAACATTGTAACGGTGTTAAACCCGGATTTAATTCTTGTCGTGCAATTATACGTTCGTTCACAATCTGTTTTACTTAAACCGTAAGGATTTATGTTAATTTATGCATGTTTTATATCTTGGATAATTGCAGTGCTCCCGAGTTTACTGATAATAAATATTCCAATGATATTATTAGGAAGTTATTCTGGAAGCACGAATACTTGGAAATTCTGATTAATTGTAAGCCAATGAATGACTGCTCACAATACAGTTAAAGTAAGATTATGGAATTTTCATTTAAAATCTTTGTTGATGGTTGTTATTCCGTGGTAGGTGCATCAAGTAAGTAAAAAATATATTTAATGATTGTATTTAGTTGTTGTCGAATATTTTTATCGATGAAATAATAGAACTTTTTAAGGATTCCAATTTGGTACTGGTCATTAATAAAGATTGAGAGATCCAAACAGTGTTCAGAACTAATAAAAAATTACATAAGTTCGGAAGGAAAATAACCTAGCTATATTATATTAAACATAATCCCAAAGGCATTAACGTAAAACATAGGCATAACCTACTTATATAAAGGGACGACACAAAAGATGAAGCAACAACAGTTATGTTGCCGGATAACACACAGGGGCCTAAATAAACAGCAAGGTTATGGAGATTACCCCTTATCATAAATATAAAGCCCCTAATGTAAGTTCAAATTGATTAACATTATAACTCACTTAACTTTTGTGTTGCTATGCGGTTTCACTGCAAACGCATGTAATGTATAATGTATAAAACTTATGGTTACATATAACTTCAATGGCAAATAAATTATTTACTTCATTGACAATGCCATGTCCCCGAGTGAACGACTAAGTACTTATTCTTGCGATGGAAAAAAGACCTATATTGATAGTTTCTTTCGGCATTTTCTTCTCGTCAATGGTCATTACGAAGTGCTCGTAGATTAAAAACTATATATAATACAGTGTAAATGTCGTGTCTAAGTGCCCGCAAGTGCCTACAGAATAAAGTAATTTTTATGTTAATTTTCTTTGATCTAAATTCTACTATTGGGGCTTTTGGTGTGCTTTTGCAATTTGTGTCCTACGCTGTGGTTGCTTCTTCTACCACTGCGGTAGTCGTTGACGCCCCTCTACATGAGTCATTTTAAATGTTACAATATTCCAAAGCGTTGTTGGTTATTCGACAGACATCTCATGAATAACATACATTAATATAAATTTATTATTAGTCAATTTGTTATGAACGAACGGGTGACCGAATGGTGGCCCAAAACTGGGAAAAGAGGTGTCGCAAGTCTAGTAGCGATGATGGGCGAACGTTATAAAGTTGCAGGTCGTACCTGGATGACAATGGCACAGGACCGAGAAGGTCGGTGTACAAAAAGAGAGACCTATGCTCTGCAGTGGGCAGAAACGGACTGAGATGATGATGATGACAATTTGTTATCAACAGAAACATAGAAATTGCGCAATTATATCAACTCTCACCTAAATCAAATTCAGTTTCAATACTTTTAAATACTAATTCCCAAAGTTTCTCATTAGCTATATAATATATACCTTACCTATATAATATTATAGGCAAATTTTTCCAACATTTTCACTCATAAAAATTCGTACGCAAAGCTTTTAGTCAGTTTCATTTTCAACCAAAAGATTAATGGTTCCAATTAATGGTATGTCGTTTGCCGCCAATTTCTCTGTCGGCCATTCCGCGCCTCCATATTCGCACCTGACGCCCTGTTGATTCTGTATAATTAATAAGCGTGAACACACTGATGTTTTATAATTACGAGCCATTAAAATGTGTGTAATTAATATTACTTGTGATTTATATTTATTACCCTAAGGTTGCTTTAAAAATTGCTGACAATAAGGCTACCTTGTTGTGAGTACATTAGTCTGCTAGTGAACTGATTCGTGTGTTTTTTTAAACGTTAATATTTTCCTACTAGCACTTCGACGTTACTGCCAACAGGTCGCATTGGAGGCCTTTGGGGGAGGCCTATGTCCAGCAGTGGACTTCTTGTGGCTGAGATGATGATGATGACTTCGACGTTACGTGATACGAAAAACTTATTTCTTTGACTCGAACATGATTCGGACAGAGAATTTTACTAAAAATATAAATACATATAACTGATTAAAAGGATGAAGAACAATTTGACCTTGTCCAATAAAAATGGTTTTCGTAACCAATAATGTTATTAGAAAGTTTTTTCATTATCAAATATCGTAGATTCGTGGGTGGTCGGTTAGTGTCGTTGACAGATAAAGATTATCCATAATAAATAAAACATTGAAATGGTTTATTACGGTTACGTAAGGCTTA
Organism: Endotricha flammealis; assembly: GCA_905163395.2. NCBI lineage: Eukaryota > Metazoa > Arthropoda > Insecta > Lepidoptera > Pyralidae > Endotricha > Endotricha flammealis. The sequence goes on along the minus strand of LR990854.1, from coordinate 14,324,609 downwards.
ATCTAGGTAAAATTTATTGCTCTTATTATGTACCTACTTATATTGTTGCAACACACAAGTAGTCATACAGTCAAAATAGTCAAAAACGAGCCCAATCCTTACCTTACAAACTACTTTTTGAAGAGCATCTGCGATTTTTGCGATTCAGTAAATTTTATTTAAAAGGAAAATTAGTTTTTGAAATGTTATGAATGTTCGTAGTAAAAATGTATTGATTGACTAGGTACTAATAGTAGGTACTAGCTTAGTTGCTTAGTTTGGGGCTAGATGGCTAGACGTTATGTGACTCGTCCAAGAATATTTTTATTTATTTATTTATTGACGTTATATATTCTATTGAAAAATATTCTAAAATTATCTCTAAATAAACTTTGCTTGTCCCAATTTAATCGATTTTTCCCGAATACTTTTGTGTCTTGAAAGAGTTTTAGTAAAAAACACCGAAATTTAATATATAAGATACTTATAGAAATGTTATTAACATCAGTTACATAACAGTAATAATTCTTATTAGCTTTTATAGAGCAAAAGTTTCCGCTATCTAGAATAATAAAGTACACAGACGGCCCGCTAATGGGGCTATCAATTACACGTGCCAGGAATCGCCGATTCGATCCCATACCTATTAATCGGTTTGTGGATATGTGGATGTGCTCTCATAAATTTCACTCAGGCTATTGTTCCGTCGGGTTCTGCTACTTCTGCACGATGAATAGTGTCGGGTTTCTCTTTTAAATATTGACAAGTTTTCTGTGAGTGTATTTTTGCAGATTCGGATAGAGCAAACTTGTTTACAGTGTTGTTAAGTCATGTGTTTTTATTAATAAGTTATTGAAATGTAACATGAGTTTCATAGGTATCAAGGTGTTTTGTGTTTAGATTTTTAAAAAAGATTTGACTGTGAATATTATAGATGATAATTCACAGAACATAGAGTTCCTTTTGTTAATAAAAACTGTTAAAATCTAGTTTCAATCTCAAGCGTTATCTCGCGTTTTATTTTTGTATGAAAAGCGTTTGAGATTGAGTGAGACTAGATTTTTACTGTTTTTGTTACGAGAATAGACCAGGCAGTTATTATAATTATTAAACTAAATTATATAAAACGTTTTACATCTATTATTTTATTGTATGTCATATAATTTAAAACCGCATTCGTGAATATCTGCACTTCCCAAAGGTTGACTGGTAGATAATGCTTATAGCGTTAAGTCCGCCTTTTGTACCCGTATATATTGTGGTCAAAAAATTTTTCATCAACATTATCTCAGCCACAAGAAGTCCATGCTGGACTGAAAAAGTAATAATTAAATATTAAGCCACACCTAGGAGTGACGGTATTTCTTTATAAGTGACTTTACTTACGCATTCCAAATCGTTATATTTTCTCGTCGACATCAACGCACGGTAGCAAGCATCTTTACTGATATTGGATTTAGAAAGGCGACCATTATCGTGTCCATATAGATTCCAAAGTGCTTTTAACTGTCACTGTAATAGGCCGTCGCTCTAGCTTCGTTTTTTGTATAGTCAACAAGTGATAGAGTTATCCTAAGAACTAAGATTTATAATAAAAGATTTATGTCACAATAAGTATTCGTTGTACTTGCAACACTACGCTCAAAAAAAGTAAAGTAAATCCTTTCATGTAGTGTGTAATTTTTATTTTATAATATATATGTCTCTGAATACCTACCTCTTTCATTTGTATGTTTCCGGATTTTATCGAGAAACTAATTTGGTATTTGTATTGGTTGAAGCATTTATAAAAAAAAACTATAAAAATACAACTAAATACTACCTACGTACTTTCCACTTGACTCCGTAGACGGTGATTTCAATTCTATCCCAAGAAAGTATTAAAAACTAAGTTGGGACGTCGAACTATAACACTATTACACGTGGTTGGGTTATTAAATTAACCTGGGTATTTTTATCTTTAGTACTACTAGTATGACTGCCTTTTACCCACCTTTTAAGTGCTTAAACTGTCGATGTAAAATTTCTTTTTCATATACATGCCGACATCTGTAACAAGAAAAAATAAAATTAACTTCTATTATAAAATATCAGATATAATACAATTTATAAACGACTAAAAAAAGAAAACGGCGCCAACAACGTGATTACAGAAATTAGTGATCCAAATAAATAAAGACCATTACCTTTATTATTTACTCAAGCAAGAACAAAAAATACGAGTAAATTAAAACTTTTAGCAATTTACGCAGAAAGCAAACATCTCGCAAATCATTGATTTGCAAGACGCAAAAAGCTATACATATATTTCAGATAAAATATAGCATTTAGACAATAAGAATGGAGCTTTCATTTTATTAAGTTTCTCCATAATAAAGACGTATAGAACACAATAAACAATTAAATCTCTTTTCTTTTTATAGTTTTTGCTCGTTGCGCTACGATTTGACTATGTTTTTATCTATCTTGTGGCGACACCTATCGCCATACAGAAGAACTACAGAGTGAAGAAAAAGTACACAATGCGAACACATGACGTCATATACGACGACACTTAGAAATCCTGAATCGCGCTATCGAAGTTTCTACGATATGGAGATATATATACAACCTCCGACACATACATTGACGGAGCCGCGGTTCCCCAGGCATGACACCCAGCCTGGCCGGAAGATCTTCCCTTTGTGGCGGTCGAGCACGTCGCCATCGCTCCCGCTACAGTGGTGACCCCGACGTGATTGGAAGCAGCCTTCTTCATCATATCTCCTCATCAGCTCTGACGTCATCACATTCTTCACTCCTCAACTTGAAGCCTCATCATCAGCAGTCTCACAGCACTCCAGCTACGGGGAAAATCAGGTTCATCGCAGCCGACTCACCGAGCTACCTGTTCCTGCGCCCCTTATCCCGACTCACTGGGATAACCCTCATCCCGACTCACTGGGATATTCCTCATCCAGACTCACTTGGATAATCCTCATCCCGACTCACTGGGATATTCCTCATCCAGACTCACTTGGATATTCTGCATCCCGACTCACTGGGACATGCATCATCCCGACTCACTGGGACATCACTCATCCCGATTCACTGGGATACATAAAGCACGCACGCTCACGCCCGACTCACTGGGACACTTGGAGCACGCACACTCAAGCCCGACTCACTGGGCAAGCTAACGAGAAGCACAGACTGCTGATCATCATCTCATCGGACCTTCGATCCTGGAGGGGAGTACTGTGGCGACACCTATCGCCATACAGAAGAACTACAGAGTGAAGAAAAAGTACACAATGCGAACACATGACGTCATATACGACGACACTTAGAAATCCTGAATCGCGCTATCGAAGTTTCTACGATATGGAGATATATATACAACCTCCGACACATACATTGTCGGAGCCGCGGTTCCCCAGGCATGACACCCAGCCTGGCCGGAAGATCTTCCCTTTGTGGCGGTCGAGCACATCGCCATCGCTCCCGCTACAATCTACCCATAATTCTAGCTCTACATTCCCGCGAAGTTGAGTGAAGTAGAGTGAACTTAGGCACGAAGTTAGAAGACAAAGGAAAAGTAAAACCGAAGTTGGACAGAGAGTCCGTCCATACAATTGTTTTCGCTCAATACAGGCATGACGCTGCATATATGTAGGTAATTAAAAACAAATAAAATTTCGGCTACCTTAATATGAAAGTTCATTATTTTTATTCATAAAGGGTAAAATTTTCAAGTGGCCAATGTTTTTTTTGCAAACAAAGGCTTGTGATTATGATAAACGAGCTCTGCCTGGCTTCCAGAGCAAAACAATGATTGCAGATTAATGGAGCCTCGCTACATAGCTCATTTAGCCGGCGTCGAGTAATGCTTGCCGTTAATAATTATGCGCTTTACTTAGATTGCGAACGAAGTGTTAAGTTGGATGATTTAATTAAGAAAACAAACTGTTTATCATTACGTGCTTATGGTGGTGGTAACGTGATCATAAAAGAAGTCAAGAGTCTCCCTTTTTTTTTGTTGTAATATATTAACTTTCTGCTAGCGCTAGCGGACTCTCAGCCAGTTTTTGAAACGCATTTTTTAAGGTAATGACACATTAAATTATAGCTGTCAGTGTCAAACTACAGAAGAAAAAAGAAATGGCTTGAGATTTAATGTGGAATTAAAATGCGTTTTAGAAACTCAGTGTTTGACCGCTTCTTTCTAACCATGAATTCGGCTGCTGAACTCAGTATTGAAAATTGTATACTTTCATAATAAAATATATTAAAAGAAGATCTGCGCTGAATAAGTCCATAAACAAAAAGATAAACCGTATACTTTTCACGAATCTGTTACCAGGAGATCATAACTTTAAGCAGGGCGTGACTGGTTTAGCGCCGCTCCGAGATGGAAGTGGCCACTCTAGGGCGAGAGCGTGCGCACTTGAAGAGCCGTTTCTCGTCGTCGCTTGGAATATTATGCCAGAGTTCCTACTTGTTATGTTATCCTAGTACTCATTTGTTTATTGGGTCGGACATATTTCATTGTATGTTGAAAACTACCTACTATTATCGGTATTATTTTATTGTATTACAAAGAAACCATTAATAAAATCGAGAGATTTTTATTAATCTTAATACACATAATATTGCATCCAACGCAATTATATAATTTTACTGACAGATCGGTAAGACAGAACTTCAAATTAGTTCAAATACCTTACCTTAGGAAAGCTTAGACGATACGATCTTTTGTCAATTTACGTTCATTATACAATGCAAAGAACGCGCTAAATATCTAATATCAACTAAAAATTCTATAAAGTATCTTTCAATTCAAAGTACAAGATTATTAAGTACGATTTTACGAGAGGGCATTATTGCTCACACGTGATACGTGAGGAATAGATCCTTCAGCATAAAGACCAAAGAAAATCGAGCTAATCTGCATTCTGAACGGTCATGCCATACGTTGTTCGACGACAAACGATTTCATTTCACTGCGAACTTCGGAGTTTCGTTCGAGCAGAGATGATGACATCAATTTTGCACTGCGGGTTTACTAGATTTCTGTGGGAGAGATTGAAAATGTTATTATGATGATATTATCTTCAAGATAAATACGCCAATATTACTTAAGATTCTGTACGAGTTGATCTAACCCAATTAACTAGAGGTTATCCTCTAATAAATAACCTCAGAATTGGGGTTAGTTACAAAGAAAGGTAAATATAATTTCATTTATTTTTCAAGGACTAGGAATATCAATTCATCTTCAGAAGACACGTACGAGGTGAAAACCCGGAGATAAATCTGTTTTCTAGGGCTACATTTTTTTTAAATTACCCTATATATTGAACGTCGATTTTTAGTAGTCAATAACTAATTGTAGAAATCATTAACTAATTGTATTTTTGAAGTAGGTACAAGGTAGAAACTTTGACTGATAAAACGTCGTGGACCGATTACTCTACGTGCCAATATTTTGATTAACTGCTGGACGTTATGTTTGGCTAACATAGATCCATTAGTTTTGTTTTAAGAGAAAAAAAAAGTTAACGCACAATAAACATACAAAATAGGAAATTAACGACCAACCTTCTTCAATGAAGAGACTCACAAAGCAAATCAATAAAAAACGTATTCAGATGTAATTTTGATGAATCTTTTCTCATTTGTACCATAAGGTTCCTGCAGACCTGCGACAAAGGCAGTGCGTATTGCGCATCCATAGAGATGGTTTAAATCTGCTCACGTGTGGCTGTGATGGATAGCGACATATATTGCGGACGCGGTACACACTAGGATTCCGAATTTGCCTATTTGACAGTCGACGTACGCCTGCAAATGTTCCTATCGCTTTTCATTTTCATTCTAATTTAGAGAACACGTCCCTACGAAATTCTCCGTGTACTACGTTCGAAAGACTACTGAAAATTTGTTCTCTCTGGTGTCTGTCTACATAAATGGGGTTCTTCATAAGGAGTGTGAGGTTCTTACATAGTTTGTAACTCGATATTTATCATACTAATATTATAAATGAGAAAGTGAGTTGGTTTGTTATTCCTTCACTGCTTTACTAAGCTGCTGATCATTATGAAAATTCGTATACATATTGTCAGGATTACAGAGCCCAACATATTTTTACGCGGGCGAAGCCGCGGGTAACAGCTAGTTAGTTATATTAACTATCTGTCAGATAAATTAATGAGAAAATGCATACGAAAAATTTCAATTCAATTAAACTTTGCTCCAGGTTTCGTGATAAATAAAATCGCATTTTTACGATCTTCGCGATTCAAAACTTCATTAAGAAGTTTTATATTTATTCGATTATGTAAATTATGTTATTTTTATACAAGTTTGTTCGATAATATCTTCATCGTGTCCTTTATTAAATATCGTGATTGGTTGTAATAAATGCAATGGCGATTTACCGTAAAGCATTTTATGAGTTCCACAGTTAGTTTCAAGACGGTGCGCCCTGTTCAAGTATTAAATTTACCGTCGTACAAATTTTTAATTAAAATACTGTTCCTTGGACGTTGCAGTTGTAACAAGTGTTGACTTGCAACTGGTAAAAAGTGCGAGACTTGCACACAAAATGTTCTCTGCCATAATAAAAATCACACAAAAATTAATAGCTAATTTATATAACTACTTACAACTTTAGTGCCTTTTGATAATGACATTGTTAAAATGTCAGGCACAGTCAATAAATGAAAGGGCTATCCAGGATACAGAACTAAGAACAAAGATTTACAATACCTGTACAAAAATAGGCAAAATAAAACATATTTTTGACATAGGTCTGGTATTGATATATTGACCTGAGTCAGACATAGGTCACCTTATACCGGACATATGTCAGAAATACATAATATTTTATTCCCTGACTTGAAATGCTCAAACACTTCTGAATTCTCAAAAGCATTGTCCATTTGCTCACATGAGCGACCATTAACTATTTGAAATAGTTCTCGCCTATTTATCTCACAGAAGCAATTACCAACAAAGAAGGGTAAAGCCTTTGACGTCTCAATAAGAGCTATTGGTCCCGTAAAGAGGCATTAGGTCTAATTTCATCGCAGCCAGCTAGCCGCAGCCGAAGATAATTTATATGTTCAGACACTTTACGGTCGTGGCTAAAAGCCACTCTACAATTGGTTTTCAGTGCAGAGGAAAGTTACAGCGTTATTTCTGAAAAGATTAATTTTTAATTGGCTTACGTTATGGCTTTGGTTTTGACAAAGCTAATTTTGTAGACGTAATAACCGGCCAGCACTTTTTTATGAGGAATTCTTTTAGTTTACAATAATATTTTTACAGAAAATCTTATAAGCGCGGTATACTCAAAACATTTTTGGACATACGAACTAATAATTGGACATACGAATTACAATAGCAACTCGAGAAAAGGTCCTTCTGACGTAGTAATTATTAAATAATCTGACTTATGGCCAAAAGGAGAAATTTAAAAGAAGAGGTACTGGATGCGCAAATTTTAGAAGCAGACTAAAATATAATAAGTACTTATAATAAAATAAAAAAAATATATAGGGACAATTCATACAGATTGAGCTAGCCCCAAAGTAAGTTCGAAACTTGTGTTATGAGATACTAACTCAACGATATTATATTATAAAACAAATACATTTATAGATAAACATCCAAGACCCGAGGCCAATCAGAAAAAGTTCGTTTTTCATCATGACCCGACCGGGGATCGAACCCGGGACCTCCGTCATATATAATAGTCATTAATAGGTAGGACTGTATATAGTCATTAATAGGTAGGACTGTATTTTTTTTAATTACAGATAAAAAGGGATATAGGGTAAGTACAGCAATACTTTCCTACGGGCCATTTTGTTTTATTATAAGCATGTCATTTTTATAACGCCATAAAACCATGGACGACATGGATCTCACAATGTTGGCTCGTAAAATGTGAGTGCCATATTGGTATAAAATGGGTAAATACTTCTTGCATACAATGCTATAATAATATATATATATATATGTAAATGTAACCATTCGTTTTCTATCAAATAGAATAAAAATAATTTAAGTGGTATTCGGTTTTCTTATGAATCTTAACGTAGGAAGGCAAATGTGTATCAATTAGGATTTATTCGTTCTTATAAAGTTTTGTTTATAGTTTTTTTGAAGTGAAAACTTCTTTAGCGGCGCTTGGCACTTTTTTTAGATGGGTAAATAATATTAAACTCGCGTCAGATCCGTAGCCTGAACGAAAAAGCGTAAGATTCCCTAACCATTCCAAAATATTCAAAAATGCACAACGTTGATGTTTAAGTTTTCACTTCTGCCGGCACTGCCGGAGTGCAACCGACCTTTTTTATATTTTTTACATAATAATATAAGAAATAACAAATTGTTATAAGTAGGTAATTAATTGTTGCCAATGACCTTTTATGCAGCCGGTCATACTGGAAGCGTTTGGAAGATAATGTCCAGCAGTAGACTTCTTGTGGCTAATATCATGATGATGATGAATTACATTTTTATATAAGTACATTATATTCTTACAGATGAAGAATTTTTAAGAAAATTAATTAAAAACATAAAAAACTCAAAAAGAGACTGAAAAATATTATTTTTGATTGTACACGTTGTTAATCCCTGGAACTATCAGAGTTGATAACTCAATTCTTGAGGGATATAATAACATCACGTTATGGCGATAATGCCACAGGGAAACGGTTAGTCAATCATAAAAACGAAACAAAGAGTTCTTCCACAAATTACATGTTGTCCAAAACAAACACACATAGTAAATAAATCGAAAGCTAACACAAAAAGTAACACCTACAAGACTGGTTTGTCTAACAGTACATTGTTCAAAGTATACATTGTTTCTACACCGTTGCAACAAATTGTTCTACAAGTAATTTACCTGTGGTTTCACTTTTGAAACTATCGTTAATGCCTAATACTTAAAAACGTATTTTATTGTTTATACCACCAAGGTGGCAAACAAGCTTACGGCCCGACTGATGGTGAGGTCACCGTTAGCCTATGGACGCTTGCAACACCGGGGGTATTACGTAGAGTTTCTATAGTATTTGGTATTACTCGCGCGTTGCCAATTCTAAATATTGTTACTGGCCTTAACACATTCAATGTCACTACGATTTTCATTATGTTTTCCCAGTGCATCTATAATTACATTCCACTATACTTGGCACAAAAGCTTCAATCGTGTGTTTTAAAATATAAATCGAATCACTACGATATACGAAATCGAAAAATAAAACAAACAAACATGAATCGATCAGAAATCACTTTATTGTTATCTAAGCACACCTAATGTTTATGTGAATGAATAGGCCTAATCAACATCATTTAATTTCACTGGAAATTTTGTAAAAAAATGCTTTTCTGAACTCTTTGTGAACTATTCAACGTAAGTACATCATACCTACTTACATTAAACTATCAATAAAAGAAATACCGCTACTCATACAATTAAAACTCTATTATGACTCTATCATTTATAAGAACAATTTTATAAGCATATTAAAAGCCTTTATTTGAAACCACAAGTGATAAAGCTATGTTCACACACGATACAGCGCTACAAAAAGCGCAAAGCAATATCGACCGTGTGGGGTCGCCGGCCTATGATTGCAGGCTTCTATGACGTACTCTGGCACTTTGAATTTAGAATACAATTGATTACTTGTAATGACTGCAGCATTTTCTTGCCGGCCAGTATTTTTTATCCATAATTTGAAATTATACAGTGTGATATTATTATTGTACAGCGAACCCATTTATAGTATGAACGTATATAATTATTTATGTACACATACTTACGATTATATAGATTTCTTTTAATGTAATTTCCGACTGTATACAGCGAGTTTGATTTGGTTGTACACTACTTGCCATCATTAGCAATAAACTTAATAAAATAAATATTTACATTTACATTACATAAAATGCAAATTTCTACAAATTTATGCCATAAAGATTAAATCTGCAAGTGTAAAACTTAACACACTTTTACTTAACTAAACATCTTTATAACCTATTTATTTAAGCATATTCTAAGCTCAACAAGCACTACTAAATACATACTTCAAACAGCACGTGCTTACATACTAAAGTTAAACTACTTTGTAAATATTATACTAACATGACGTAATATCACGACAGGCTTCGTTAGTGCGAAATGTATAGAAAGAGTTGATCGAGGAGTTCGGGTGAACGACCGAAGTGTGGAGCCGGCCTTACCTTATTTGTAGGTAGACTTACAGTTGTAACTGTGTATTTGGTACATTACACGGAAACTTCATAGGAATTTGTTCTAAATTGGTTCTTTACAAATCAAGTTGTCAATCTATATATATAAAATGCTTTGTCCTGACTGACTGACTGACTGACTGAGAATCAACGCACAGCCTAAACCGCTCATCGTAAAAATCTGAAACTTGGCAGGTGGACCTATTATATGACGTAGGCGTCCGATAAGAAAGGATTTTTCGAAAATCGAACTCTAAGGGGGTGAAAAAGGGGGGTAAAGTTACTATGGGACAACTTGATTCCTTGGTCCAATCTACTTCAAATTTTGCATAAAAATTGTTTAAGAGAATTGATGGAAGACGTGATTCTTATTTTATTGAAATTCTTGAAAAATAAGTATTTTGTGGGTAATTTTCTTCGATTTGATATCAATACTCATACTCCTTAGTGCTTTTGATTTCAATTACATTTCATTTTGACACATCCGTGAAGTGAAGTGTATCATCTGTCATGTAATTATAAATTGTAAATATTCAATCGTAGTGTCGTCTATTTATTCTGTTTGTGATATCGGAAAAACAGCTAAAATTCTAACTATGTATAAAGAGGACTGAATCATATTCATGGATAATAAATAGTAAGTAATTAAATATTAAATTTTATAATATTTGACAGGGTTCAAGTTAAATTGGTCAATGGTTATATGGCATACATTTTGATATTGTCTCTTTCTCACTTATAGGAAATCTCATTACGTCGACTCGCTCTATTATTTCGTAGTGTTGTTGTAGGCTGAGGTTGTAGGTATTGAATTACCGATATACTTATACATTTTTTTTAAAGAAGTGGTTGGAAAACAAGCTCAGGAATATGGATCATTTGATATTAGGTGATTACCGTCGACTATGGAGCACATAGATTCTAGGGTCCCTAACCCGTTGCCGACCTATAACAGGAAAAAACAGGATAAAGCGAGAAATAGTATAAGGAATGAGTTAGATTTTTTCTATACCACAAAGGTGACAAACAAGAATTTCGGATATTTCACTCCCCGAACGAAACGCATTGCTGCTTCACGTCAATATTCTGTAAAAGACTCTTCACCGGTCGGGCTAGCCTATTTCATAAACGCCCACTCCAAAGATTGTAATGAGAAGTATAAAAATAGAAAAAAATATATCTATACATATGACAATTTTTTGGGTGTGTTCTGAAAAGTGTGGTGTATGATGTAGGCAACCGATATGAAAGGATTTTTTGAAATTCCCACGGGAAAAGATAAACGCACACGAAGTTGCGCGGGTTTCTCTAGTCAATAATAAAATATAACAAAGTTCAAGAGTTAGGCGTATTCCCTTTTGTTCTGGATTTGACTAAAGAAACAATATATATTTTTTTATATTAGAAACACAGGAATTTCCTAGCTCAGTCATTTATTTTAACTTTATCTTAATTTATTTTATCAAATGTTATTTTAGCTCTAAATTTTATGAATAAAGTTTTTTGTTTGGAGTCTATGTTCAGCAGTGGACTTCTTGTGGCCGAGATAATTAATATAATTTTTACGTTATATTTTGAAGGCCAATAAAATATTTAAAATTATAGGCATATATATGTGACAATTTAAGTGTATTTTCTTGGTTACTTTTAAATGTTCCGGTTTTTCTTTTTTCCTAATAATCAAACAATGCAAGCATGGCATAACATGACATAAACATGGTGTCAACCCTACACAAAGCCAAAGTTTGTTATTGATTGAACGCATTAAACGTATCCTTCGCTACACTATCAGGAATGGAAAACCCATTATTGTCAAACCACAACATTTTGTTATCAAAGCCATCAATTAAGTAGATCTGAAATTATGGTGTTTTAACAGTTCTATAGAAAATAATGATCTAGTTCTTTATATTTTTAATAATTCTCATATGTTACGTGAGAATATTGTATACTAGTGAAACCCGCGCAACTTCGTTTGCGTGTATTTATTTATGCACAGTAGCGCCATCTGTATATCTATACTTTTGATGAAATCCTAACGGGAATCGCGTTTTCGGCATAAAAAGTACCCTATGTTTTGTCCAATGTATCACCTCCTACATACCAAATATTATAAATATTGGCCCAGCCATTTGAGCGTGATGAAGTAACAAACATACACATTACTTTCGCCTTTATAATATTAGTAGGATCCATCGAAATAATATTACTACGTATAGAAATGACAGCGCCTTCAAATTTTGGCGCCGCGTTCGGCCGTGAGGGGCGTGCCCCTCCCTGGCCCCGCCCCCAACCGAGTCATAGAATATGACATTACTACGCAGGGGCGACACTTTGTTTATATTCTGCCTATTGGACATCTAATTGATTATTTTATTTTATTACAATATTTTATTTTACTTAATAGAATAAACTTAATAGAAAATAGGTATAATATTAGCTTTATAGGTAGGAAGCTACATTACATTTTTGTTCTTAACTAAATATTAGTCAAAAATAAACTGAGATTAAATGAAAACTAACTTTATAGTGAAATTTTATTTGTTCGAAAACGGTTGGTCGAAATTTAAAATGCTGTTTCGTTTTCCTTCTTTTTATTTTCTAGAAACTATTTTTTTACTTAGTTAGTAACTTTATCCACATTTACATATTTTATACCTACTATATAAAAATATTTTGTAAATATAGTTTAAAATTTAAATTACATATAATTTTTAAAAAAGAATTTTGAAAATCGGTCCACAATTGGAGTAATCGGCGAACCTCCAAAAAAAAACCAATGAAACATAGAACCTCCTTTTTTGAAGTCGGTTAAAAAAAAGCAAAAAATTTTTCAGAAATAAGTACCTAAATTATATTATAAAATTGACTCACGCTTAGTACCTACGTATCCCATCTGTACGATTACTTTTTGATAATCTATGATTTTCACATAGAAATGGCGGATGCAATCATGATGCAATAGAAAATAATGAAAAAAAATTGTTTTGGTTGGTTTTACTTAATTTTTTGTATACTTACCGATGATAAGTGACGCCGCTATCTCTCTTCCTTACTGTTGAACGGTTTTTACAAGTTTTTATTGAACATGACGGCATTTTTAAATTATTTTTTTGACATAAATCCGAGGACCAATCACGATGAGCGTCGGCAAGTTTCTAAACGAGTTGATGTCTATTGGCCTCAACGTATGGGGACAAAAATTTTGTTCGCGGTGTCCGTTCTATACGTAGTAATATTATTTCGATGAGTAGGATCCAATATGGCATGGTAATACGAGTTAAACCATAAATTACAACCAACTACGGACGACAGATTGCTCTAGTCTTTTGCAAGAAGTCGCACAGAATTTGTAACCTGTACTTTGGGAATTTTGGGACACAAAGTGTGATTCAATTTTTTAGGAAAAAGCAAGGATGCCAGCGGTCTCATACAAGGATATCCATGTAGAGAGAAATAGTAAAATTCGGACAGTGCACCCTAAGCTCAGATCTTTAAGGATGAAACCGTGATAATCGTTATGATAATATTTTGTGGTTTATAGACAAAGAATATGACAATTGACATGTGTCCAATAGTGTCCATCCATACATAAAAATTTCATCAGATCATAAATACAAAATTGTACGAACTGCAGTCAAGTCGACCATCTTGTTCCTCCAGCATTATTAATGGACTCCATAATATAACGGTATCCTAACCAGTCCTATACATAGAATGCAATTTATTGCAACTGTTCTTTTCCAGTGCCATTGTGAACTTTATTGCATTGACATAAGTTTTATATTGCAAGAAAATGTAAATTTATTGAAGTAACACATAAAAGGTATCGCGACTTGTCCTCAATACCAGTTTGATCAAACGTATAAAATAGCTCAACATTTTTGCATTATCAACTTTTTATAGATTTTATGATAAAATATTGAAACAACTTTACTAGTCTGTGATGTCTACATATTAAATTTCACAAACCATATCAAAGGACACGATTATTTTGTATTTAATGAATAGAACTGTTTATTGACAGTTTAGTTTTATTTATCTTCTTTTTTTCACATCATACACACTACACGAGCTAACTTAATATTTACAAATACATTTTACTTTATTTGTTGACTTTTTTGCAAGAGACATTTGTTAAAGTTACGAATTATCATATGTATGTCTTAATTGTCAATTGTCGTAAAGGAAAAATTGTCTTTTGATGTATTCTTTGAAGTTTTCACGCTCAATTTTATGCCAAAATCTATTTTATTAACCATAAAATAGACAATTCCGGCATTGTTTTTCGTCGACTCAAAATGTTGTACCTTACATCAATTGCCCTTTAAGATCTTCCGTGTGATAGATAATATTATCAGATAATACTCAGAGAACAGTATTATGTTGTTAAAAATACTTTAATGTATTCATTACATTCCATGTATGTACATATTATGAAAGAATACGTTACTTTGTACGATGCAACGCAACCAGCAACATTGATGCAGTAACTGATATTTCATAAAATAATAATAAAATATTTAAATTGAAGCCAAAGGGCTCTTATATCAGTCATAAATAATGTTCATAAATGCTTATTTGTGTAAATATTTAATACTGCTTCTCCATGTCAATGGGAGAAAACCCATTTCCTTATTCCATAAACTATAAGGACTAACTACATTTATTCAGTTATATTTTTGTCCATAAAAGAAAAATATTTTATTTGAGACGTATACGCATCCTTTCAGTTGAACTGATGCGTACACATAAAAATCGTTATTTTCTATGGATACAAGTTGTAAAGTGTAAAAAAGTGTAAGTTTAATACGACAGCTCAACATATTTCGTTGGCACACAGGTATGTTAAAACATCGGCTACTTTTATCCGGGAAAATAAAGTAGTTCCCCATAATAAACGTTAACTAATTTATAGTTAACGTTTATTATGGGGAAAACAACATCCATACGAAGCCACGGACACGACTAGTATGCTATAAATATCTTATTCAATGTAAAATGAAACGAGACAGCCATTGTTAGTCGTGCGACGTTTTTCATATACATTTCGGGGAAGCGACGCCGACGCAAACGTATACAAGTACGGCTTCTTATGTTATTTAATCAACCGTTATGGTGTTTGCTTGTGTGAATGGCGTAGTTTGTGTTTCATTAAATTAATTAAAAATCCTCGAGACAGTTCTGTTTATATCTAAATAAAGAATGAGAAGGTTAAGTTTTCGTATACTACCTGAGAGTTTTTGATCTTTACTATTTATTATATTAATTGCAATATCTTAGAATAGTTAATGAATATCATCAATATTAAAGATCCAGTAAAATGTAATGTAAAATATATTTTTATATTAATCAATATTCTACATATAGTTACGACCGCGTCACCCCTCCACAGACAGAAGGAAAAGCGGCAACAACCGAGAGGTTCGTTATCTCGCGGCAGACGGAACACGTCTGAATGGGCTATTCGCTTGCATTTTGAGTATTGCCCCCCTTAATTAAGAGCCGTAGAGCGGTCTGGAGTGGTACAATGCCTAGGTATCCAGCTAGTTTCAAAGGACGCTATTGTGGCGCATCGCTTCGTGTCTCCACGCGGAAAATTGTGAGATTTTTTTACGCTACCTCTATTTAAGTTGATAGCTTTTAAAGGAATAAAAGATGATTATTTTACTCTATACACTACACTTCAAAGTTTAACGCCAACAATACAATGCACGTCATACACATGATTTCTTATAGTTGTTCGTTTTGATTAATGACTGCACTTAATGATTAATTAAGCTAAGAAAAGATTTTGGTTGAATAACAGTAACTTGTAGTCATTAAAGTCATGCGACGCTAGGTTATCTTGGCATCGGAAATGCTTAACTGTATCGTTCCTAAATAGTAGTACAGTTCGTTAATTTCTATTATTACAAGATTTTCTTAAAGCCTTAACAGCCCAATAACCTTTTTAATACCTAATAAGTCCGGAAAATACGGGGAAAGTTTTGAAAAATCTTTTAATCTCCGTTAGTTCACGAGATTGAGTGAATAAATCAAACTCTTCAGCTTTACTCTCTTAGCATAGATTACACACTAATCTATACTAATATTATAAAGAGCAAAAGATTGATTGTTTGTTTGTTTGAAGGCTCCGAAACTACTGGACCGATTTCAAAAATTCTTTCACCAGTAGAAAGCTACATTATCAGGGAGTGACATAGGCTATAGCTTTTCCCGATTTTCAATGTGGTTCCCACGGGAACGGGTCCAGAACTTCACGCGGACGAAGTTGCGGGCAAAAAAGCTAGTATCACATAAAGTATGTGTAATAATGTGTATCACTACGTCGGCGTCGTCGTAACTAATATTAAAATATGCGAACACAATCTTTTACGTATAAGGGATTGCGTGTGATTTAACGGATCTAATCTTGTGAATTCACAAAATTCCTACACCGTTGTTAAATTTTGTATCTTGTAGCTTAAGTATAAAATAAATTTCTGTTATCTTTCATATACAACGATACTCTTTTGTGTCAAGTCATTTCGGTGAAATCACATAGGGGGAGGGTTTTCAATAGATCTGAGGGCTTTGGTGATCCTATTCATTCGACTTAGTTACTCTTTACGGCCTTAAACCAAGAGTAAGGGTGGCCATTCAATAAGGTATAGATAACCGTAGATATTTTATGAAATCTGAAGATATTAGTTCGTATATTTATGAATACGATAATTTCGACTTAAGCAGTAAAGAATACATATCTTATGAGACGCGGGAATATTATAGACGGAATAATAGCGTAGGATGATTTTCAATCGAACAGACGAGGGACGAAATAGGGATTGAAAAGGTTTGATATTTTATTTATGTTTATTTATACGTAATAAGTAGGTATATTCTGTGGTAGAACTATGTATTATGTGCGTGCTGGGAAAGTAAATCAAAGTAAAGCATTCGCATCTTGTTCGATAAAGAAATCCGAAACTTCAATTGAGTTAAGAACTTAGGCTTCCGTTCTTCAACCTCCATATTCCATTTAAAGGACAATGCAACCGAGTTCTGGGTATACAAGGGTTATCATCATATGACTCGACTAGTTGCTGCCATTTCTAACAAATATAATTATACGGGATAGAGGGATAAACAAACGATAATGCCAGATAGTAAAATAGTCTGCTACTTGCTGAGCTCCAAAAATTTGACCCATAGTTTTTTTATGATAAAAACAATCACCACCAAACACTCAATTTTGCAAATATTTAACAAGTAATTACATTTATTGTTGAATAAGCGTTCAAATAACAATGCACGCATTCTATAATTAGTATCAGGCATTTCGATTAAACCGACAAAATCAAATAAAACTAAAACCAGTTAACCACAAAAACCAATAATACTTTCTCTCGTATATTTCGAACCACAGAATAGCACATCAAAAGCTCAAACGCTGCGTTTAGGCTTCGAATTCCAGACCGTGGCATTGTGTACGGCCTGTATTCATTGTATTGTCCGATTGTGAATGGAGGCAATACTAGGCAGCTTTTCAGATATATCTTGATTTCTAGACATATTTTGTATATGTATAATTGAGTTTGAGTGTATGACAGACAAGTCCTTTCTGATCTTATTAAAACTGATGAACATAGGCTTTCATTATTAGATAATTTGTATGTACTTTTTCATCTATATATATAAAACTAGAGAAACCCGCGCAACTTCGTTTGCGTTTATCCCGCTTTCCCGTGGGAATTTCAAAAAATCCTTTCTTGTCGGTTGCCTACATCACACACCCAAATTTCAGGTCTCTACGGTCAAGAACAAACATTTTCATATGTATACATGATTATTTTTCTATTTAAATACTTCTCATTACAATCTTTGGAGTGGGCGTTTATGAAATAGGCTATCCCGACCGGTGAAGTACCACCCTTTTACAGAATATTGACGTGAAGCAGCAATGCGTTTCGTTCGGAGAGTGAAATATCCGAAATTCTTGTTTGCCACCTTTGTGGTATAAAAAAAATATCTATCTCCTTACTTATACTATTTCTCGCTATATATCCTGTCTTTTCCTATTATAGGTCGGCAACAGGTCAGGGACCCTAGAATCTATGTGCTCCATAGTCGACGATAATTACCTAATATCAAATGATCCATATTCCTGAGCTTGTTTTCCAACCACTTCCGTAAAAAAAATGTATAAGTATATGGGTGTTTCAATACCTACAACCTGCCTACAACCATCGCTACAACAACACTACGAAATAATAGAGCGAGTCGACGTAATGATATTTCCTATAAGTAAGAAAGAGACAATATCAATATGCCATTTAACCATTGACCAATTTAACTTGACCCCTGTCAAATATTATAAAATTTAATATTTAATTACTTACTGTTTATTATCGATGAATATGATTCAGTCCGCTTTATACATAGTTAGAATTTTAGCTGTTTTTCCGACATCACAAACAGAATAAATAGTACGATGACCTACGACGACATTATGAAATCATTTTGTTTGAATATTCACAATTTATAAAAATATTACATGACAGATGACATCTTCACTTCACGAATGTGTCAAAATGAAATGTAATTGCAATCAAAAGCTCTAAGGAGTATGAGTATTGATATCAAATCGAAGAAAATTACCCACAAAATACATATTTTTCAAGAATTTCAATAAAATAAGAATCACGTCTTCCATCAATTCTCTTAAACAATTTTTATGCAAAATTTGAAGTAGATTGGACCAAGGAATCAAGTTGTCCCATAGTAACTTTGCACCCCTTTTTTACCCCCTTAGAGTTAGAATTTCGAAAAATCCTTTCTTATCGGACGCCTACGTCATACAAACAATCCACCTGCCAAGTTTCAGATTTTTACGATGAGCGGTTTAGGCTGTGCGTTGATTCTCAGTCAGTCAGTCAGGACAAAGCATCTATATATATAAAATGCTTTGTCCTGACTGACTGACTGACCTATTATATGACGTAGGCGTCCGATAAGAAAGGATTTTTCGAAATTCGAACTCTAAGGGGGTGATAAAGGGGGGTAAAGTTACTATGGGACAACTTGATTCCTTGGTCCAATCTACTTCAAATTTTGCATAAAAATTGTTTAAGAGAATTGATGGAAGACGTGATTCTTATTTTATTGAAATTCTTGAAAAATATGTATTTTGTGGGTAATTTTCTGCGATTTGATATCAATACTCATACTCCTTAGTGCTTTTGATTCAATTACATTTCATTTTGACACATCCGTGAAGTGAAGTGTGTCATCTGTCATGTAATATTTTTATAAATTGTGAATATTCAAACAAAATGATTTCATAATGTCGTCGTACTATTTATTCTGTTTGTGATCTCGGATAACAGCTAAAATTCTAACTATGTATAAAGCGGACTGAATCATATTCATCGATAATAAACAGTAAGTAATTAAATTTATAATCTTTGACAGGGTTCAAGTTAAATTGGTCAATGGTTAGATGGCATATTGATATTGTCTCTTTCTCACTTATAGGAAATCTCATTACGTCGACTCGCTCTAATATTTCGTAGGGATGGTTGTAGGCTGAGGTTAGTATTGAAATACCCATATATTAATACATTTTTTTACGGAAGTGGTTGGAAAACAAGCTCAGGAATATGGATCATTTGATATTAGGTGATTACCGTCGACTATGGAGCACATAGATTCTAGGGTCCCTGACCCGTTGCCGACCTTTAACAGGAAAAGACAGGATATATAGCGAGAAATAGTATAAGGAAGGAGTTAGATTTTTTTTATACCACAAAGGTGGCAAACAACAATTTCGGATATTCCACTCTCCGAACGAAACGCATTGCTGCTTCACATCAATATTCTGTATAAGGGTGGTACTTCACCGGTCGGGCTAGCCTATTTCATAAACGCCCACTCCAAAGACTGTAATGAGAAGTATTTAAATAGAAAAATAATCATGTATACATATGAAAATGTTTTGTCTTGACCGTAGAGACCTGAAATTTGGGTGTGTGATGTAGGCAACCGATAAGAAAGAATTTTTTGAAATTCCCACGGGAAAGCGGGATAAACGCAAACGAAGTTGCGCGGGTTTCTCTAGTATTAATATAATTATAGGAACGTAGGTCTGTTTATTGTGTTCTCTCAGATGAAATTTGATGTACGTACAGGTTGACTTTCCATGAAATTGGCAAGAAAAGATCCAATTTATCAAATATTTTATAATTTAAAGGTTTTCTTTCTTTGCAGTCCTTTCAGTAATTCCAGCCACTTTCATATCATTCGTTCAGAGTTCATAGGAAATATTTACAGTAATCTTGATAAAATCATTGTCGGTCTCGTCTTCCTCTTAGATAAACATAATCATTTTTCTGGCTTCAACAAAAGCCTATTATTAAATTGAAAGGACAATATCAAAGAATTCCTTTCATTTTACAATAAGCGGCTGTATTATTTCGTTACGCTTTGTGACAGTTTTCATTTTGTTTATTTACCCTGTTAAATATTTTTGTTTGTATTTATTAAATCTTTCCACTTGTATTCATCGCAATAAAGTCATGTTTGCACGCTCTATTTGGTAATATCTAAATTTTAAACTAGGCACAGTTACGTTAGTACTATTATGAATTCTGTGGCACAGTCTGTCTACACTTCACTCACGAATATTGAAATTTGTTTGTTTGGTAAAACGGTATTAAGTACTAACGTTTGTACAAACTGTTATTGAACCTCACAGCAAAAAGAGGTTTTATAGATGTTATATAAAATTGTTTGTGTCATTTTCGACAATTTATCTGATAGATAGGTCATAGTACCGCACGGTTGGCGTATTCATGTTTGTTTCTTAAGATTCCTATGTTTGAAATAATTTTTCATCAGAGCTGAAAACGCCGATACACGTCTTATTTTTTTCTTTCCAGGTGCGGTGGACGGCTATCGGCTTCCGCATGGGTAACCGCAGTGAAATGGTTAAGAAACTATTAGGTTATAAACTTTATATTTTTACTTACCCTAAACTTTCAATGTAATGACATGAATTGAGTGTAGCATTTGAGAAGCTAAAGTTCCGTTAACTGCCAGTAAATATGTCAATAAAATACATTGTTGTATGCGTTTTAACACTGTATTTACATTGCAAATTGCAATTGTAATAAATCTTCATAGTTCATAATTTTGTAATAAACTTTCGAAATAATCTTTATGTATAATCTATAGTCGTCCGCGGCTTTACCTTGCCCGTTGCTCCTTGTCATTTCCGGCATAAAAGTTATCCTATATCTTAATTTAGGTCTCAAACTATCTTGATACCAATCATCTACATCATTTCAAAGGCATGCATGGTGAAAAAGCTATATGGTTAATTGCCTAAAAATATTCTAAAGGCTGTCACTGTCAAGCTAAAGAAGAAAAAGAGATAGCTTGAGATTGAATAAGGAATTAAGATTAAAATGCGTGTTGCGTGCGACTGGCTTAAAGACAGATTTACTTTCGCATTTTACAATCATCATCATCTCAATCACAAGAAATTCAATGCTGGACATAGGCCATTTACAATATCAAAATGAAAATGTGCATTCTTTACAATACCTTTATAGAACAAAAATGTAGCTTATTAATGTAAAATATTTATGTACGGCTTCTGTTACAACATCAAGAACAAAGATAAATATAGCATATCGAGCCTATAATAACAAGTCTTCTTAAACTCCCCGTAAGCCCTTGAGGAGTCAAGTATTGGTTCACTCCACTTACATCGAGGGGTAAGGATATAAGGGTAGGAACACAAGAATTTTCTTGTTATGAGTGCCAAATACAAGTATACAACTACTTGAGAGGGGTTACGCTTCACCCGATTAAAGAAATGTATAGGACGAATTTTTTCAAGAATCTATTTTAGGACAAGATTTCGTGCTCGAGGGTCTCAAGGAAAAGTGCGCCATAACAGTTGAAGTGTTTTTGATAAGGGACTTTACAAGATTTGTTTGATTTCTTTCTTTAAAATAATATAAATACTCACGCCCAAAAATCCCTAAAGTCACTGATATAAACTGGTTTCACCGATTTCATTCATACGATTAATCATTTCGGTTAAATCGAATTTAGTAGCCGTATTCGATGAACTCGCCATTACTGTCTCAGTTTATGTTACAAGGAATGATTGTCTAATTTTCAAATTTCTCATGGGAACGGAAATATGGAAAGCATATATTCCGTTCAAATATACTTGGAGTAAAGATTTCCAGTGAAATTCAACGATTTGATTTTGAATTATCTTGTCGTACCTTTTTGTGGTGACATAATATTGTGTGCTTCATCGCAATAAAGTGATTTGTAGTCAAGTTTATATTTTAAATCATATAGATTTTATATTTTAAATCAAATGGATGACTGTTTAAGAGATTTTGTGCCAGCTACATTGGAATGGAATATGTTGAAGAGCCAGGAAAACGTCGATTAAATTGAGAGTCAGATATAATTTTAGAATAGAATTTACAACGTAAATCAATACATTTTGTAAAATGAACATTCATAAAATTCCAAAAACAAATTTTCTTTTTAAATAAACTTTACCGAATCGCTTGTATGCTCTTCAGAATATAATACCGCGTTCGTTCCATAGTTATAAAAAGTGTAATGTCTACCTAAACAAAAACCAAGACGTTATTCGAGTATAACAGTATTACGACATAATTCCTTGATAATGAGGATGTTGGTCAAGATTATGGTTTTGGGGCAAATCCGTCATGATATGGCTTCTAATGGCGTTCTAAAAAACTTGAGTGATGTAAATTATATGCTACAGTTTTGAGCGTGTTGAAAATGCAATTATTATATTTTGAACATGAGCTTGGGAAGATAATAAGATTGTGCAAGCGATTTAGAAAATGGTAGTCGACGTAAATTTTTTGGGATAAAAATTGTGTGATAAGGCACGTAAAACTTTTAGTACTTTTCATCTATGCATACTTACTTTTTTTTAATAGTAAATTTGAGTGCGTTTGACCTCAATCTTGCCTGATGTTAAGCAAAGATGAGGTCTAGGGTGGTACATACACGCAAACTCAAAAAATGCCTATTCACTCTTGCCTTGAAAATCCCTAAATTATATGAATCGGGAAACAGCGACGCGGGGAGGGAGATCCATACCTTAGCCGTCCGCATTATGAAAGTGGAGGCGAATTGACTGGTACGGTAGGTGGGAATATCAACCACATAGGGATGGAATCCCTGTTCACGCCGCGTTGTCCGATGGCGAAATGGTGCAGGAGGGATTAAATTGTGTAGTTTCTGAGCACACTCCCGTAACCTGTAGAACACACACAAACTCGCTATCAGTCGGCGGTGTTCGAGGCTTTGAAGTCTGACCGAAAGTGTCTCTGACTTAGGTACTTTACTTGATAATCTTATATAGATTCACTATATATATTCTAAAACCTAATTCTATTCTTCTTATGAATAGAAATGATTTAGTGTCATCTTTATGATTTTTGTATCGAGTGAACTTTTGGTATTCATGTTTCAAAACTTTACGTTCTAGTTTGGTAAGACATTCTTTGCTCAAATCTTTCTTATCTGAAGATTTACGATACTGCAAGAAATTGAAATTATGTACAACCGCGCCTTAAAATAATTTTAACTTTATGTTCTGCATTTAGCTCTCATTAGTTACAGGCCACCTTAACTTTTAAATTTTTATTTTTGTAATGAGCTGTGTCCAAATCCTGTGTGTGTTTAAATACTGTCAACTCCCTCTGAATTACCATTTACATATGGAACAAGTTTTTGTGTTTAAGATTCATGATACGTAAAAGAGCTTATAGTATGATTGAATGCGTAGAACGAATTTAAGGAAAAACTGTTCTGTATAAAAACATAAACGAAATGTAAGGAAAAAGGAAATCAAATTATATGATAAAACTAATAACGTAAGAGGATATAAATCTTTGGGCAATGCACACAGATCTACTAAACGAACATTGATAATGTTACTCCGGAAATGTTTCTATTATTCCACTTATTATACATATTTGAACATAAAACACTCGTGTGAGAGATATCAAAATTGAGCCGCAGGAGAATTTCTCTCTGAGAATTTATTTATAATATTTTGTGTATAGTCAGGAACCTAATTTTATTTATTTATTACTTTAGTCAGGAAACTGCATTACTGCGTGTCCTGTCACTTGGGGAAGCGGCGGGGGTCTGTCGGGATCTTCCCTCCCAAGGACACGACTAAAAACCTGACTGTCTCCCACTTTCTCCGCTATATGACAGTGGGGCTATATGGGCGCTATATATATAACATAGTGATACTCGCAACCTTGCCGGCAGGCGTCCGAAGTAAAGCTCTCGATATTGGCTATCGTTAAGTCAGTTAGCATCAGCCGAACAGACACGGACATTGCCATCAGTTCCAAAGAAGAATATGAAGATCAAGCGTCAAAATAATTTAAAACCGTAATCTGCTACTGGACACCTCATACCGTACCTATTTTTATGGTTTGATATTTACAAGTGCAAGCTTTTAACATAGTTTACATTACATAACATTACAAAAGAAATGTGAAAGAATATTCCATAGTAACTTTTTCATAGTTGGTATGTGGTGTATGTAATACACATCTCGGCCCCGGAAGCTTGACAAATTGGGCCTGGGATTATCCTGGTCCTCTATTACGTCACTGGTATTACGGTTCGGGAATCTGAAGGTCCTCCTTTTGCCTTCGCGGGCCTATCGTGATTTTATAAGATTTACAGATATTTTTAAGGGTTAACCCTTATTTATAGGTGATAGTGGACATTCATTGTGAGACTTTTTTTTGAACTTACAGGCAGTTTCTGAAATAATTTAATTTCACATTCTTTAGTTTGACAGTGACAGCTGAGCTTTTACAACATGTTGCGTATGTTTTTTACGAGATTAATAATTATATGTATTACGTACGTCTTGTTTATATGAAACAATTTTTATATTCCGTCGTGCGTAATATTTTGTTGTAGAAAAACTTACTGCTTACTTGCATATAAGCTCTATAAATTACATGATATTATTGGCCAAGAATTCTAGATAAAACTTACCTCATAAAGAAGTTAAATATAAAAATGTCAGATATAAATGTTAGCGATTTGTTATACACGTTTGTATATTACTAAACTATATTCCTATAACCGACCCGACGACAGCGAACTATTTTTTACGTTTTTCGTCTTGCAAAAATCTACTATCCGATATACGACTAAATCAGGCGCGCACATTACGCGGTGGTCCAAGTTAGAGAATGTAAATATCAATTGATATGATGGGCATAACAGTTTCTTTTGTGATTACAATATAACTAAACATATTAATATAAACAAATTATAATGAACCTAAAACTAAAAACCTTAAAAAATATAATAAAATAACTAAAATATATTATTAAAAGGAGTCCCTTTAGGCAAGGTTCCGAAGATACTGGCAGCGTTCCCCCTTTGAATAACTAGACTAATTCTTTGTCCGAGGTAGCTGCCAGCTCTTCGGTCTCCGTTTGTGTGCCAAGCAAATGGAATGTATTAGAAAATTGACATGGATTTGGCAGTAATTATAATATTGACCCACCAGTATGGTGACGGAGACAGTAAAGAGATTGAGGTAGAGAGGTGATGATGATCACTATTATCAAATTACCACATACTTAGATCTATAAAGGTGGAGTAGAGAAGATTGTAGAATGTAATAAAAAAGTAGTTTTAGTTTATTATAATCATCGAAAGAATAATAAAAAAAAACCTGAGATGTTTAAAGAATTATATTCGTTTTACATATTTATTGATTTAGTTTGATTGTAGATTTACTTGAATAGTTATTTGTGTACAAATAACATTACGTTTGAATGAATGCCACTAACTACTGATAAACACATTATAAATTAAGACAGTTTTACATAAACAAACTTGAAGCCCGAATGGATACCTTAAGTAAATGTTTGCAGATACATTTGTTAGTTTAGGCTAACACACAGTCGTGAAACATATTCATAGTATTACAACGTTACATAATGAGTTTGTCTATGCAAATATGTTTTAGTGTGTTATTAAAACGTCCTTAAAATACGTATATGTATAGAAATTGTATGTAATGCTGAAGGACAACGACAGAGTATAGGGAGTCAACTTATCGCATTATAAGTTTAAAATCAAAATTAAAAATATAATGAATAATGTTCATTCTATAAAAATGAAAATAATCATTCCATACACAGGAAAAGGTTTAAGAAATTAATGTTTTTCTTAAATGTTAAATTCTTCTTTCTTTCTTTATTTTAACAAGTAAAGTTTAAAGTTGTTTTATAAGTTTTCTTTCTGGAAGTTACTACTGTACAGTTACTACAGTACTATCTAAATACTGTAGTAGTCATTATGGGCCTGTTTCGCCACTCGTGGACAACACACCGCTAACTAGCTAAGTTTAATTTGTGATTGAAATGTAAATACACTAATAAATAATACTGCAAAAAATACTGGAATATAAATCGCTACCGCTTATCGCTTACGTATTCGCATTACAGACGAGGTGTCGTTTGTATAAGATCGCTGACGGAGGATCCCGGGGTGAGGTCCCACAGGAAATGAACTGACGCTCCAGGAAACCTAATGTTGTTACAGCCTTACTTTGCTAGATTATTCCACATCGGAACAAATGAATACACATTCTAAACTATCGGGTATGATACTCCATATTTAGTAATACTAATATAATAAAGAGGAAAGATTTATATGTTTGGTTGTAACAAATTAATTCAAACTCTGAATCGATTTGAAAAATTCTTTGCCTCTGGGAAGCTACACTATTCGCGGGTGACATATTATGTTATATATAAAATAAAAAAGTGCGAAGCTGGGACGGGGTGGTAGTATTAATATACGATAGTTACTATACATTGAATACCTTTTAGATCACCCGCCATTACAACATTTAGTAAATGCTATATTTTATAACTTGAAATAAAAAAAATCAGATTAACCGAGCAGTGGTATTTGGTCGTAAATAGACGACATTGAACAAAAACATTTGTCGGATTAAACCGACTTGGCGGTTCAAGGGTTAAATGTCACTTTGTCGAGATCTTTCATGATTACATATTTATGGAATTGGTTTTTGTTCAGAATTAAATGAGTTGAATGTTAAGATAGTATTCTAAAACAATTCTTCTGCATGTTTTTTTAATAAAATAACAGAAAATATTCCAGAAAACTATCCTTAATGTAATATGAAATAGTTTTGTATTAAAAAAAACATAAAATGTGACAACGAATAGACAACAGGTGACTCAGGTGATCCAAAACAAACCCAGGCTCCAGCAAAAAAATAGTAGTCCAGATTTTAGAGGATATTAATAAATACTATTCTAATATCGCTATCACTAATAATGGAGAAGAAAAGCATTTTTAGTTTTATATGCCAAAAAATTGTACAAAAAATTACGAGAATAACTGTGTTTTTATTATTTTTCTATCTTCTAAACTGACCGAGATATTTAAGTGCAAAGTTACCATTTTCGGTCGAGCCGCTGAGCGAGCGCGATATCGTTGATGACGTCACTAGGACCATATCCGCGCGAGCGACTCAGGGATTCCAAGCATTTACCCGAATGTGCCTGTCGCGCGCGGAACTACTGTGTTAATTTTATATAAGAAACAATAAAAACATCATGAGTTCATCAACTAAATATTGTATTGTGCCCCAGTGTAAAAATACGGCCACAAAAACACCCGAAAGGTTGATTTTTTACGTGGCTAAGGCCGGATTCGACCAAACTTAAGTAAGTCTTTACTCGAGTGTAACTACTGCTTAATCTAAGAGTAAGAAGATTTTGCATTCTACCAACTACTAACCAAAGAATAAGATAACTATACGCGAGTAAATATTTACACGGGCAATTTTGGCGGAGTAAAGGTTTAATCTGAGAATAACAATTGTCATAGCAGAGATGTCACTTGTGAAAATAAGCTGTCAACATTTGAAATTTCACTGTATTATCCTACAAAATTGAATTGTTGCATCATTCCAAGGCGACCTAGAAAAAACAAATACAATGATTTTTTGTCGGTTTATACATTCATTCATCATTCTTTTTACTCCGCAGAATAACAATACCGAGTTAACGTACTCCTCGAGTACATTGGAAAAACGTGAACGAAGATACCCAAGGGTAAATTCAAGGAGTAAAATTATTCCCGGAATAGTAACACTCGTGTAACTTTGTATTTGGTCGAATCCGCCCTTAGAATCCTAAAATTAGAAAAAAAATTATAAATGCCGTCGCATTTATCCATCTTCTCGTCAGAAGAGCACATCCATTGGGACTACAAACGTCAGCATATTGTTGTGATTGTGAGGATCATTCATTTTCTATTCTATTCTATATTCTATTTTAATGAGTCCAGGTTATAAACAATACAAAACACAGAATGAAGTATAGTTTTTACACTGAGTTAGGTTTATTTATAACAGCTTTTTACACTTAATTTAATATTACGAAAGTAGGAAGGTATAAAAAATTTAAAAACGCGGGGAACGGGGTAGACTCGGTCGCTAGCAGGGTGGTAGCAGGCGCTAGTTGACGATCTGTTGTATTGTATGTATGAAATCGAAATCATTTCCAAATAATATCGATATCAGCCGTGATTATAGTACGCGCACAAGTGCTAGACCTAGTCACCTGTATGGGCTACTAGCACATGCGCGCGGACTATACATATACCTCGCATATTAAGTAGAAATGATATATTATTTTTACCAGCTGTTACCCGCGGCTCCGTCCGCGTGATCAAGGCAAAATGCCAATAATTTTTCCATGGGAATCTCTTCATCCCGTGGGAAAAAAGTAACCCATGTCACTCTCCACTTCTACAGACCATAAACTATCCCCAAAAAAATTTATTACTTTCGACGTGAAAGAAGGACAAACAAACAAACACACTTTACATTTTATAATATTAGTATGATAGGTACCTAAGTACCTACCTACCTTTTCATTTTAACTCCGCGAATTTTAACTGCATCAAAATCTTTATTTCTTATAAAATATTCTGCCGCCATCATATCGTGGACTATGGGAAGGTTGTCGGATTGGCCTTTTTGAAATCCTTCTTCCATTTTAGCTCAAACAATAAT
Source organism: Endotricha flammealis (assembly GCA_905163395.2). NCBI lineage: Eukaryota > Metazoa > Arthropoda > Insecta > Lepidoptera > Pyralidae > Endotricha > Endotricha flammealis. Next base: position 14,295,223 of record LR990854.1, on the reverse strand, counting down.
ATACAAAATACACTACATAATTAATCAGCATTATTTAAAATCAATAAAAAACACCAGAGCGCACTAGAACAAGCAACTTTTACCCGCGAAAATGTACTACGGACGTATGAGCCAGGCGCCCGCCCCCGACGCGCCGTATGGATGCGATGACGTCACGCGCTGTTCGCGGGGACGACGAGATTTAAAAAACCTGCGTAAACTTCCCAAGCTTATAACTTCGTTAATATTGCACCGATCGATGTGAAATAAAAACTAGAATAATGTGTAAGGTGTAGACTTTTATTCTACGTACTCAAAAGTGTAATATTATAACCTTGTTATCTTCTCCATTGTCAATCGGATGGCCACTTTTTTTTGCTCATAAAGGTTTGTAGGCGTTTATATTAAAATTTTCGGGTGTACTATTTAAAGTGTCCATCCGAATCAATGAAACACGTAGTCCTGTCAAAAGAGACATAGGTTCAAAAAGTCAGTCCGGAATTTTCGGAATTTCCTGTTATGCCACACTAAGCCGGCCAACCATGGCCCGCTCTTATTGTGGGTTTTTCTACTAAGGGAATTGTATCACCTCCTTTGTCAATCAAGTTTCGATCTCAAAGTGTGCAAGATTGTGCATCTCCCTCACACGAAATATAAAATAAAGGAGATAGTGAGTGAATTTGAAACTAGATTTTAACTGTTATACCGAGCGTAGGCCCACTGCTTAGCATAAGCACAGAATAGATAATAGTACTACGCATAAGTTACTTCTCTGACACACCGCGTCATTTTACTTGTGGTTACTCCACATTCACTTTCTTTTCGTTTTTATGTCATCAGAACATGATAAAAGAAGCATAATAAAGTACAGAAAATAAGGTAATCAATGTAATAACACTTTCCTGGCTTCTTAACCGACCGTCTGAGGCATTTATAAAATGCATACTAAATTGCATTTAGCCTCGGGTAGGGCGCACGCGTGTTTTAACGATTTTTTTAGTATTAGACCTTATAGCAGACTGTTTAAACTTCAATATCGTGTTAAAAACAAGAGTAATTTCAAACAATCTAGCCTAATGCAGGGTTCGACGAAGCTGGTTTGTATATTTACCTGCACGAAGTCTCCGTACTATTTCTTTCTTCGTTTTTTCGGTTAACAACCCATAGTTCGGTTAGGAGTTAAACCGGTTGTGGTTATCCTTTTGTATTACTGCCCTAGTTAAAGACAAATGTTTGTAAGGAATTTAAGATTGTTTATAGAGATTAGGTGTATAGATACGGCTTCCGGTCCAGGTGTATATTTTAAAGTGGTTTATCATTTTAAATGATATAGTTTCGATAGTTAAATGTTATTGATTATAAAGATATGAAATGATTTCATCATAACAAATTATATGTAATAAAAAATAATTGGTTTGGTAGTGAGTGACTCTACCTTCAGTACTACACGGGTTTGATCCCCGTACGAGACAAACATTTGTGTAATGAGCGTATTTCGCTGTCTGGTTGTTTTCTGTGTATTATAAGTAAGTATTTAAATTATATACAATAATGTATATTTTGTCCGGTACTCATAACTTAATCAGATTATTTCCTTTGTTTAGTAGTTTAAAAACTATGAAGTATGTATCAATCAATAGTCAAAATCTTAATAATACGCATATCGTCAAAGCAATTAAACATATTGCAATATTACATAGTTACTCTGCGTGTGAGTAATATATAATGCATAGCACAAGCAATGAATGGGTTTGTCCGGAAACACGTCACGGGCGGCTGGCCTGATCCGCGTCCGGTATCCGATTAACCCTTTGCAAATTAAATATGGCTTGGTAAAGCTGAATACACATTGCCTATAATGCACTGTAGTCGAACTACAACCATATTATAATGTACTTTCTGTTTTAACCTTATGGTAACTATGAATCTGTCTGTCCTTGATATGTAAATCCATACTATATATAAATGTGAAATGGTGTTTGTTTGTTTGTTTGTCCTCCCTTCACGTCAAAAGTAATGAACGGATTGCGATGATTTTCAAATTTTTTAACGGGGATAATTAAGGTCTAGAGCGTGACATAAGGCTACTTTTTTCCCATAGGATAAAGAGATTCCCATGGGAAAATTTATTGACATTTTCCCTTGACCACGCGGGCAGGGCCCGGGTAACAGCTAGTTAAATAAATAGATAAATCGTACACAATTTTACCCAGCGACATTTGGTCCCAAAGTAAGCAAGGCTTAAATCTGCTTGTGTTATTGGTACCAGACAACGAATATATTTTTTTGTAAATACATACTTACTTACACAGTCCTAACTAATATTATAAATGAGAAAGTGAGTTTGTTTGTTATTTTTTCACGGCTTGGCTAATCAGCGGATCATTATGAAAATTTGTACATATGTTGTCAGGGGTACAGAGCCCAACATAGGCTACTTTTCTCCCGTAAAAGTTTGTTACAAAGGGAAAATATTTTTTCTACTATAGAGGGCGCTGTATGGGATGAGTTATCGGCCAACAGATGACGCCACAAGTCGCGTTATGGGTTGTTTTGTTGTCAAACGAGATCTATGATAAAAAATTAACGCGAGCGAAGCCGCGGGGAAAAGCTAGTATAAAATGATGTCACTTCCGCTGTCTGTTCACTTAGATCTTTTACACTACTCAACGGATTTTAATGCAGTGTCAGATAGTGATTTAGTAGGTAGTATTAAAAAAAAACTACCGGAAAACAAGATACACGCATACACAATATCGAATGCAGTTCTTCTGAGTTGCAGCGCATATAATTCTATAGATAAAACTTTAGAGACACAGTTTTATGGTTCATTGCTGTTTATTAACATTTCGACCTTTAGTAGTGAGACTAATAGCTGTTCCTAATGGCTAGACAGATACAGTCCCGTCATTCAGGACACTAACGACCAGACTGTGCAATGAACGTTTATTAACATATACCATTTTGTACATAAATAGGTGTCGTTTGGTGTTGGTAACAAATTGAAAAGTGATGTGATCACATGGCTGGTTTAATGTTGCTTGTTTTGTGCAATGCAATTGAGTCGTTAATTGTTTATAAAGTACAAAAATAACTATAGGCAAGTTTTCCAAAAACGTTTTAAATTACAATACAGTAAAAAACTGCATGTCTTAGTAGTAGTGCGGTACTCAAATTCTGTCAAGATACACTATTTGTTCTGAAGCGATTTGGCTGAAAATTGGTGGAGAGGTAGCTTAGAACCAGAAGGACAAAGGATAGGGTAGGGTAGTGTCTCTAAGGCGGAATAAAGTTTGCCAAGTCACCTGAGAATTTGCTATAAAAAAATAGTTCTTGAAAGTATACGTTGTTTTGAATTCAAAACGTATTCTAAAGAGCATTAAAAAAAACTTAAAAACGATATTATTAAAAATTTCCTTGACAGTATTATAAAATATTACATTAGCCACATTATATTTTTATTGATAAATGTATGATAACAATTGACCACTCTCCCGTACTTCAATGCAAGTATGATAACAAGGATTCAAGTCGAGTAATATCTTTGTGCTCCAACTTGGATATCAATATCATACAGTAGGAACATATGAACATATTATATTGTATTCGTGCTCCTATCAGTAGGAGCGACACTGTAAATTTTTGGCGGCGAGAGCCCTACGCTCCCGCAACAGTCCGGTGTCTCAGAAAAGGGTGTTAGTACACCCGAACTTATCAATTAATAAAAAAATTTATAAAAGCAGTATGACTGAGCAGTTGATAGGAGCTGGAGGAGGAAGGGAATTAAAATTAAATATAACTTAAGTTAAATTTTATAAATACTAGGTTATAAGTCTAGAGCCATAAATATTCAAGGTAGGTACGTACAAATTTCACACGTTTATTTTTGCACGTCATTACTACACAAAACAACCGGCTTTTGAAACGTAGTGGGTCTACAACCAAAACAGCAAGAGCTTTCAGGACACGTACAACTATCTTTATGGCAACCATTTTGTAAACTGCAGTTAGATGTGTGATGGGTCAGTTTAAACTGGCGACGGGTTGTAGGCAGGCATGTCGGATTTGGTCTAAAAGCCTCATCCTCAAATTGCCTCTATAATTAAGTAGCTTAGCAAATGTTAGGTCCGATGAGGGCCCTTGGTGGCTATTCTGAGGAACGATATGAACGTGTTTGGTGAATGGTTAAAACGTATGTTACATACCTCTAGTTAATTTATTTGTCCTATTTAGTCGTGGACATGTATTTAAATATTTATAATTACTGTGAATGTAAATTGAATTCAATGATTTGTTATATAATTATTTTTGTTTGTTATTTTTGTACTTTATTCATTAGTGTAATTTTATTGCACAAAAATAGCACTTAATTTAAATAAATAAAAAACATAAATATAAGATCCGCCGCAGAAATGCAAAATTTGACCGGAGTAAAATGGAGTTAGGCACAAAGTGAGAAGATAAAAGAAACTAAAATCCAAGTGGGCCGAAGACACCGTCCACTCGTTTTCGTTCAAATTCGCGAGTGTGTAAAACCAGCATTAGACTTAGAGCTAGAGCTAGAATGGTCAAACATTCATATTTATTGATTGTTATTGTAAAACCAATTGACAAAAAATCCTTAACGTGTATAATCGTCAAATAAACATTTTAAACCATTGATTTCAATCAAAACTGCAATAAACAAATCTAACAAATGAATACCGTAGAAGATTATTCGATTATAGATTCGGTACACACTGTAAAATCGATTTGAAGTATCGTCTACGATTCGTATATCAAGATATTCGGTACCGTAGATACAACAATAAAGTTCAAAACACTTGTTTTTGATTTATGTGAATTTGTGGTTATCTCCAGTGCTTATAAATCAGAGCAATATGTTTCAGGGTTTCGGACATTGTTCGAAAGTGGGACATAACTTCAATGTAACTGTAAAAATAATCTTGTGAAAATTTTCTTTTATTAAACCAACAATAATAGAATTGTAAAGCGTGGCAGTATGAATAATCTTTGTTAGTCACATAACTAAACGTTTTGCTGCATTATTTGTTATTACATGACTTCAGTTTACACCTAGGTCTCTGTTGGATTATAGGTTGGCAAGTAAACCTATGTCGAAATTGCATCTGTTGAGAGCTTCGGAATCAGCATAGATATATCGAGTGCTTAATCAAATCTAGGTTAGCCTGGTCTTAGATTTACCTAGGCTCCGAAGCAATAGTGTAGCAGTTTGGAATTAACCAATGTAGAATTATTTTTTATACAGCATGGTATTTAGAAACAAGGTTGGTGATTTGCTTGAAATTTAGTACACAGGTAGTTAAGTTAAAACATAGATAAATAAAATAAGGTTTATTTGCAATACACAAACAAGTGATAAGTACACAAAACAGTAAAAGTTACAAACTAGTGTAGGTATATGAAAATGGCAGCCTTTGTTGAAAGCACATAGTTTTTATCCCGTACGTATGTCGTTCCGGCATCGAGATAAAACGCGCGGGCATCAAGTTAGTATACTAATATTACGTACATAAAGAGGAAAGATTTGTATGTTTGTTTGTAACGAATTAACTCAAAAACTATTGGGCTGATTTGAAAAATTCTTTCCGTGAGGAAGCTACATTATATATTTTTTAAAGGCTTACAAAAACCGTGGGAAGCCGGGACGGGGCGCTAGTCATAAATAAATTGTTTGCAACCCTGTAAAAAAAATCACTAAATATTCCGGTGGCGCCGAACTTCTGTTTTAAAACGTCGTAATCTCCGTTTAATGGAGTCTACGAATTTATGGTGGCTGCAGCACTGAGATATTGTCTCTATGGGGAAATTATGGCTATTTTGCCCGCTATGTTAAAATGTAAGCTAACAGAATATTGATTTAGGTTTAGAACGTTATGTTGCATATTTTAGACGATCATTATATATGGCAAATACATATTTGCATACTTTAGTGTCGTCCTTTTTCTTCTTTAACTCTTGTCGCTGTATCAGCCTCCATCTGCCTCTCTCTTGTGCCAGTTCCTTTATTCCAACGTTCTGTATATACCAATTATATTAAATAAAATGACAAATTTTGTCTCAGGCCTCTTTCATTTGGGAGATACCCATTTTTTAAATATTATGTACCTCTAGTAGGTAACACAACATTTTTTAAATCTTACAAGTACCTACAACGTAAACGTCATTCGCATAAAGCTTTATTTTTATCAGTTATATAAAATACAAGTTAATGTACATAAAAGTCCATCATCGTGACCCTACAATCCCTACATAGGTCGTTACTATGATTAGAAATATGATCCAGAGCAAAGAATTCATTTGTCTGCCCGACGTCGTTCAATTATTAGCATATCCTGTAATTATGCAATTTGGCGGAGCCCGCATCTATCCGCGACTCAAAGGCTCAAAGGCCTAAGGAGGAAGCAAGCTTGACAGTTTGATAGTCACTCAAATCATAACTTGGACATTCTAATTATCTACTACCCGGGCTAGCTCGACCGGGGAAGTACCACCCTCTCACAGAATATCGACGTGAAGCAGCGATGCGTTTCGTTCGGTGAGGGAGAGATCCGGAAGCCCAACTCCTTCCCTATCCCCTCTTTCCCTCTCTTTCTTTCCCTTCCCTTCCTCCTTCCTTTCCTCCAACTTCCTTGGTGGACAACGCATTGGTAGCGCCCTTGGTGTTACTGATGTCCATAGGCGGCGGTGACCGCTTTCCATCATGTGGCCCGCTTGCCTGTTAGTCTACTGTATGACATTTAATAAAAATATATATAAACCCAATGTTTGTGAAATATGATATCTGTAACGTGTTACAAGCGCATATGTATACAAACCAAATCTTTTTTATTTATAAAATCGGCCAGAAGTTAAAAATATATAATGATGAAATATACAATGGAATTTCTAATTAGATGAAATTAAAAACTCTTTTAAAATAGTCAGACAACAAAACAAAACCGTTTGCAGTCTTCAACGGTTGCCAGACACCATTGAAACGGCATTTCAGGTTTTACAGCTGTCACTAAGAAAAAGGAATGCTTTCTGTTATGAAAGGACCCTCCGCCTTTGGACTGCAAACTTAATTTGCGGTCTGAACTCATTAACACAGCGTCGTTTGTTTTCTTGACTCAATTGCTAGAAAAACGTTTTTCCTTGGAAAAATAATTAAGAGTTTTAAAAATAAAGCAGTTTAAACAAACATTAGAACGTTTTGGTGGAGAATTTTTTTTTAAGGAATTCGACTGCTTGATGAATTACTTATGCATAAAAAATTTCGAATTGAAATCTAAATGCAGTATATTATTTCAATGAAGATTTTGAATATTTACACGTTACATAAAAAAAAATATCTGTCTTGTATAATAGGTATGGATAACATAACGGCAAAACAGGTACGTAGATTATAATTACCAGGGTTTAATAGGCTACTTTTATTAATTTCAAAATTATCGTGTTTTGAACAATTTGAACGTTTAAGTGCGATCCGCTATGCATAGAACGAAATATCAAATATTATTTGCTAAGTTGATTACGTATTTACTTGTCAATTACTAACTTTATTCAGTCATATTTCAATCAAGATTATGCCGGTACATTGATTGCCTCAATGGGAGGTGCCCAGCCCATGCAATTACATGCAAATTAAGTCTCATTACTGGAACGCGAACTAAATGATAATATTAATTCAGTAGGCAGTAGATTATAAATAACTTGGAATCCCTTTTAAAGTTTCGATAAAGAATTAACCAACTTAATATTGCAGAGAAGTATAGTGTTAACCCAAGTTAGTGCCCTTCAAGTGGCTTGAAACCACTGGCATCCGAAAATTCACATTGAAGCAGCGTGGCAGAGTACGCTCTAACCCTCTTCGATTGAAGGGAGAGAGTATCACTGCAGTGGGATGATTATGGGTTGATATGATGATGATGATGAGTAGTGCCAGAAAAGAAATTATATCCGGAATAAAAATGTACAAAGCATCAGCGGATTTAATAGAGGCTAATACCGACATGAGATCCGCTTGACCGCGAGGCGGTGTGAAATTGCTTTTATAACAATCATAACATAATTTTGTGCAGTCGGACATCAAATAAGACAAAATATATTGCAGTAAATCAGTCATGCAGAAGGGCGGAATAAATATGGGCAGTGGAGACTGGGGGCTACTGACATGTTTGGGATGGCGTCCGCTTGACTTGCTTTCTACACATGAACACACTTTCAAAATGTGCTCCTGACAGAAGGCACTCGGAGGACTACATTTCAAATATATCTTAGTATTTTATGCACCAAGTAATTCTGGGTGGAATTTGTGATGCTTCAAAAATTATACTAATTATAAATTATGAAAGTTTCGATATTTGTTCGAATTTAAGCACATATTAAATGTATAACTTACACGCGCAAAAAAATGCGTATGGTGATGTTAGTATCTTCTTCCTGATAAATCGGCCATCTAACACCAAAATATTTTTTCAATTCGAACCAGTAGGTTCTAGAGATATTCACTCCTTGAAGCCTCATGACAACCAATAAAGATGGTGCCGTTGCCAGGGTACTGGTCAAATTCGATTTAATCTGTGAGTGTTATTCACTTTTACTTTTTATACGAATCAAACAAAAGGAAAAAACTTTATAATATTAGTTAGAATACTTTTTATGCCTGGAAATTCTCTTACTTTACATTCATTGACTATTTAGTCCATCAAAAGTCTGTCGAGGCCATCGATCAATAATGTCGGAGTTTAAAATCTACAATATTGTATTACTTATTATATTTACTCACTTTTTATCGGTTCGAAACTTTCTCCATTAAATCTGGAAGAAGACAAACAGTTCGTTAGAATGTAAATCCTATAATAGAATAAGATAATTATAATAAAGGCAGCGAGATATAAATTTCTGCCGTAGAAAGTACCCCAAGCAAACAAAGTTTGTATGTTAGCTAATTGTTGAGCCATGAAATTCAATATAAACATACCGCGACGACTGTACAGGCAGCAGAGAAATTCTAATTGTTTTTAGTTATCTACTTTTGTTGGAAGGAGAACTAAGCAAGTCCCTCGACTCAAGAGATATTTTGAATAAATTTTCCCACCTTTAAGGTGAAGATGGTGAAAATTGGGAAAAGAGAAGATACTGGGCTCGGTAGCTTAGTTGGTTGGTAAGTTGGTACTGACTCTACATCAGAAGACGACGCGTATTCGACTCCCTATAGGAACATTCGTGATGATTATTTTGTACTAGTGTTCGGTTGTTTTCTGTTTAGAATAAAATACCCGTTGTATGGTAAAACAACAAGCCGGTTCAAATACTGCTTAGCGTGGGACCAGATGGAGAATGCGAAATGTGTACAGTTTATTTACCAATTTACTTTCACTATAAATTTTATAAACCATGTCTAGTTACATATCGGAATAAATACACAAATCAATCGCATATTTGTTACCCAAATCGCAATGATTAATTAATGTGATATTATCATGAAATAATAAATGAATGCCTGTTTTGCGGACGGTACAGCAATCAAATGTAGCTGGAGTGAACCATCAATAGGTAAACTATTTTGTGTACATATACATATTTGTTTTACATAGTTCCTGGTTTCGATGTTACGGTATATTACTTTTTTCGATGTTTTGCACAGGATTTTAAATTTTTATTCCTATATGAATTCCGGTGTTATAATAAATACTATACAAATAAAAATTGAAATATTTCCTTTGTAATATTAAAATAACATCATTTGAAATATTAATTCAATGTTTACATGACGTATATATATATTTTTAATTATCATATTTATCTTTGTTTTGCTTACGCTAGTCCTACATTCTTGTGAAGTTGAGCGAGGTCGAAGCATAGGCACGAAATTAGAAGACGTAGGAAAAGTGAAGACGAAGTCGGACGAAGAGCCCGTCCATACTCTCGTTTTCGCCTTTACGAGAGTGTAGAATTAGTATTAAGGTTAAATTATCAAAATTCTGTTCGCTTTGGACAGGACCAATTTTTGACCGATTTGTATTATTGATTTATATTAAATTCTACTTCTGTTTAACATCAACCTCTAAAATATTTCGTAACCGAAATAATGATACGCAGATATTGTAATAACTTCTTTATTTCAATATTATATTTACCGCGGAATCTGGTTATTTTCATTTCTATATTTTCCTGCTCTCAGGTCAAAAAAAATACCTACTGAAATGTATCAATAAATATGATTTTCCTTTCGTTTTTCTAATATCTGAGCCACAGTCGGTAGGCTGCATTAGATAGACAAATACACCAAGGCCATACTTATAAATATTTGCCCAGATACGGGAATTTGACAGGTGGCCTTTCTCACGGGAATATTACTTATACTATACGACACCAAAAATTTGCATTAAGGCTTAGTGTATATTTACAGTAAAGTTAATAAATTGTTTAGTATGCAAGATAATTCGATTTAGGTGAAAATTGCTATTAATTGGAGATACTTTGAAACCGAGATAAGAATAGAGAAACTGTATTGAAATTAAGAAAAGGTTAAAACTACACGTGTATTTATTCATAAAAAAATTGTCTGTGATAACAAAATTAAGTTCAAGTGGAACTGGAGTACAAAATTTACTTCATAACGAAATATGAAGACTTACTGAATTATACTTTTGAGAAGTCTTGAAAATTCCAACACAATTTGTAGTCGTTTCATTTAAAGCATTATCTAACACGCTAACGACTTGAGTTCTAAGTACCGGCGTGCTTTCACCTAATATTTACTTAATCCCCAACACGTAAATTTTCAAAATTAGTTTTGCTTTAATAAAACACATAAGTTACGATTGTATTTGCATAATACCGAGATTCCTATTCAGCCGAGGGCCTTATGGTTTAACGCTTAGGTTCTCAAACTATGTGCTATCGGACACAGTGGGTAATGGAGTGTTTTGAAAAAGGCTATCCCATTACCTTTCAGTCAATAAAAGGTTAAAAAAACAAACGAACTAGGCTATAAAACGCATATTTTCACATGAGAATCATCCACCACTCCAAGATGTTCTTCTTCTTCTTGTACTTAAGAGTTAGGTTCTTGTTCGAGTATCTATTAATGTATTTTCCATTGAACCCTTTTTTTTATTATCGTCAGAAAAATGCTTTGCAGCAGCTCCACCGCCTGGGGAATATACGGTGGGGACTGTTGTTGGACTTACGACTAAAAAACTGACGGGATACCACTCGCCCCTTAAGTGGCGGGGCCACGGGAACTGTGATACATCCGCGACACCGCCAGGGCCGTCCTGCCAAAGATAAACTGGGCGGACCCGCTCACCCCGGAACGTTCTGTAGGCAGCACACCGCATCCAGGTGCACTGCCGACACCGAGGACTATTACCCCCTCAATACAGTATACTTTGATTCCTGTTTTATTTATTTATTTAACTTTATTGACCACAATACATAAGTACTGAACACTAATACAATAAATAAATAAATAAATATATAGGGACAATTCATACAGATTGAGCTAGCCCCAAAGTAAGTTCGAAACTTGTGTTATGGGATACTAACTCAACGATATTATATTTTATAACAAATACATATATAGATAAACATCCAAGACCCGAGGCCAATCAGAAAAAGTTCGTTTTTCATCATGACCCGATCGGGGATCGAACCCGGGACCTCCTGGGTGGCGGTCTGGCGTGGTAACCATTACGCCACGGAGGTCGTCAATAGGCGGACTTAATGCTAAATTGCATTCTCAACCAGTCAACCACTGGGAAGTGCAGAGATTCACGAATGCGGTTTACTTGTTACTACTAACAACATTACTCAAAATTAATACATAAGTAATACAATAGACATACATCCATATATATAAATATACATAAATACATACAAATATTAATACCGTTGATGATAGATAGGTACACTAAAGAAAAATGTACCTAGTGATGATGATAATGAGTTGGTCATTTTGGCAAGCCGTCTAGTAAATGTGAACGCACTTTCTTTTTAAAGATGAAACTACTGTGGGTATCTCTGATAGGATAACTGTTCAAACTGTTCAAAGCACATACTTTAACTTTATGCGAGACAGCATTTTTTTAAAAATCTTATTGACAACTTTACAATTTTTAATAAATCTATTATTAGTTATTGATACTACCCTCACACAGATAATCCTACCCGCATATAAATCACTATTTATTAATATGTATCATACATAACAAAACAAATAATTGCTGAAAATTGAATACCAACTAGGTCAACAAACAATGTTACGGAATAATGAATTTAGCGTAGAATTTCTATCAGCACTCATTTTAATTGAAATTAGAATGTTGTTTACATTACCTATATGAAACTCAAGCTACGCAAATAATAACAAATGTTAAACACAACATTTTAATTAAAATAGCTTAAAAATATTGGTAACAACTCAATACAAAAATTTAAACAATGTAAGTATGTACTACAGTCAAATTAGACATGCATGATCCCCTTGGTCGTGCACGCAAAAGGTCAGATAAATCTGAATTTTTTTATATGTTGTTAAGACCTAAACCAGTATTAAAAATCTAGATTTGCAATTGAATCGAAAGTGCTGTGCGAGCGAGGGTATGTCTGAAAAACCATGAAATTTTCGGATTTTTGCTAATATCTCAGTGAAGGAAAGGTCTGACCGGTATGGTCACTATGAATACTTTTAAGTAGACTAAATTTGCTACAATATGAGACTAGGGCGAGCTCTATACAGCCTTTGGTTCTTATGATACAGTTCTTCGAAAATGGGCGTTTTCTTCTAAAAAGTGCAGTTTTTCGGAATTCTTTGAAACATCTTCTAAAATACGCATCCCGCGGCAAATTAAAAATTTGCAGTTGTAGTTCATTTAATTAGCTTTCATTTAAAACCAAACTGACACCTGTAGTCTCAGCGGTTCTCTCAAAAATATTTGTATTGATGCCCATTTTAGAAAATATTTCACATAATATCATATTATAATGTACTATATTTCGTACATGTATACATGTATAATATATGTATTATATATACTGTATGAAAATGTATGTGTGTGTAATAAGTGATATTATGTAAAATATTTTCTAAAATGGGCACTTATCACTTATTACACACACATACATTACATATAATACATATATGTATAAAAAATAATGAAATTCTACCAATCATGGAAGTAATAAGTACTACGTAACGTAACGAACTATACAACATTAATATACTTTTTTAGCCAATTGTCAAGTAACAGCAAGTAACACGCATTACATAAATATTCCTTTTTTTCTAAGTTTGCGAAACCTACGTTAAACTGAAACTTAGTGTGGCCAATTCTTAATTAACATCTGAGTAGGTTAATTTTGGAGGATACTGAAAGCGGGACAGAGCACAAATTGGCAAGTTTATTATATTCGGGGTGGCTCTATTACAAGGGCGGCTTTTCATAATCAAAGTTGCAGGAAAATACGAGGAAAGTCCCTTCCTCCCCTTATTTCAAAACCTTGTTATATTTTTTACACAATATTTTCTTGTTCATTTGACAATTGTCTTTTGTTTAAAAATGTACTTAGAAACATTTGCATTTTAGTCCCTAGTCCATAAGGAATGATTTCTAACAAAAGGTCCATAACGTCGTTATAAATATCATTTTATTTAAAAAAATAACAAATGAAATATATTTCACTGCAGTGACATAATTGCAAAAGAAATTCTGTAACGCTTATGTCAATTGGCGGACGCCAGTGTTTTCAAGCCACCTGAATGCCACCGACTTGGCTTAACGTCAGTCATCAACAGACGGGACCGCTGCTGTCTTATTATTCTTAGAATCATTGAGTAGTTCGAGATAACGAAACCCAACCAAACACTATTTAAGAGAGGTAGGGCACAGCGGATAATCCGCTCAAATCGGAGCAGCCTGTCTGGGGAAGCACCTCCACCTTACAGAAGATCGTAGTCAAATAGCATTGGTCTCGGCCATGTTGTGTTCCTACGGTGAGTAAGGTCTCCAGAGCTTCTCTTGGGGGGTTGGGTGGGTTGGCGACGCGTGAGTGATACCCCCGGTATTGCAAGCGTCTATAGGTTACGGTGATGCTTACCATCCGGCGGACCGTATGCTTGTTTGCCAACTTAGTGGCATAAAAAAAAAATATCAAGGTGTCGACGTTGTTGCTTTAACTTGCACGTTTGTTAAAATGCACACAGCGACGCCATGGAGCTCCTCCCTTTCACTATAAACAATACTGGAATCCAGTAGGTATACTAAATTTCCCATAAAGGGAGGACAGTCCAATTTGCAAATCATCTATTCTAATCATTGGATTCAATCCATTAGGAGTGATCACGGTATTAGAGGCGCAGATGCGACGCCGGGGGCTCGAGCTCGGACCCTCCTACAATTAAATGTATGTGCTTCGTATCTCCCATCTATAACCATTAGTCATGGTAGATTAGGATTTAATTTCATTATTTTTTAATTTTAATTAATGAATTTATCGTTTTAAAACTTACAAGTTGTACAGATGCAAATTAATATCTCCAGCTATTTCTTTGTAATTTAAACTTACCATGAGTAGTATATAATCTTACATTCTGTATGATTCTGTATCTATCATAGAGTGGTAAATGTTTAGAAATGAATCATGAAACGGTTAGTCATCAGACTGAATGTTCCGTTTTTAAATAAATATTTTTTATACTACACATGCTCAGAAAGTAGACTTTCTTCTTTCAAAAGTAGCGAGAAAGTACGCGATTCCTTCCCTATCGTATTTCTTCTAAATCGTAGATTAGTGCATAAGATTACCTGTCGTCTATTCTTATAATGCGATGCGATAGGTATACTGTCACACTAAATCAGATTAATCTTATAAAGGTTATATGAGCAGACCATAGTAATTTTATCGCTAATTAGTCACGTCGTCGGAGATAAGCTCTTAGAGCTGGCTACAAAATATAATTTTAATGTGTGCTGCTCTCTCCACAGGGATATCACTCCAGTAAACTAAAATATTAAAACATATGAAATTTCACACAATTTTAGAGGAGATTAAAATTAAAATATGAGATAATAACACATGTCAAACCAATTTCTTACTGCTTCGTACTACTTTGTTTAAAGCGTTTTCTGGTAAGTTCACGAATGGGATATTAAAAATTCTATATCTCAATAGGAGTTATGATGTTAAAAAAATACTATCTCTCATAAATATTTTTATTTACAGCGACACACTATATAGATAGACCATACGATCTTTAAATTTTCGATAATACTTTTGTTATCTGCACTAATATTACAAACTTTAACAAAGTCTATAAATTACAATAGAATCTGAATCTAATAGTTTGGATCGATCAGGTTTTCAGAACTCATATCACAGTTTTAAAAAACTATATTGATCGCTATTGTCATCATAGACTCTGTGAAAGTTAGTAATAATATTCATATTTTAATTTTATTCAAGACCCATAAATCATAATTCAATGGAGGTCACAAAAAATGTCAGTAAGGTTAAAAGCAAACGATTATTATCTGTTAACATTCAACGTTCTTGTAATTTATTAAATTTCTCTAAGAAATAAATTGAGACGGACCGCTATGGCGGTGAAGTGAAAAAGTCTATAATTTTTCGTACCACTCGAAATTCATAAAACGGGATCAATATAATTTTTATTAGGGTAATATAATGTTTAACCATTTTTATTAGGGTACGTAATAATTTATACTTGATTGTAAAGTGACATGTGCGGTGGTCTAGTGACAAGGAATGGATACTTTAAAAATAGGAAGGTCATCATATCTAATAATCATCTCACTGCAGGCATAAGGGTCTTCCTTTAATCGAAGGGAATAAGAGCGCACTCTGGCACGCTGCTCCAATGTGGATTAGCAGAGGCCATTATTTTCAAACTACCTGAAGGCCACCGACTTGGCTGAACGACTGTCAGCCATCAACAAAAGCCGGGACCGAGATAACGAATCCGTTGCTGTTTGTTTAAAAGTGCGACACACAGCAACGCCATTGGAAGAAATATTAAGTTTTTTATCTCCAATTTCGACACCACAATAAATTTTTCGCTAGAGCTGAAAAATTATTGCCTCTGTACTGCACTCATAATACAGACGTTGAAATTCTCGAAACTCGTTAAAAACATGTGTGAAGGTGTTCGAAACAAAGCGCCATCAAAATAAATTGCTTGCAAAGAGCTTGCTTTTGAAGTAGAGCAATTTCTGAAAGATTACTTAAGTTATGCTAATATTATGATACAAAAGAGCCCGTTTCAACAGCTTTTTCGGATGAAAACTGACAAAAAATTGCTTGTCAGATAAAAAAATCAAACAAGTCAAATCATCCATACGCTATGGTGACCGCTCACCATCAGGCGGACCGTAAGGTTGTTTGCCAACTTTGTGGTATATAAAAAAAAAACAGAAATTCAGCTAGTCAATCAGTCAGTACTTTCATTCACAGCCGATCTTTCGGACACTCGAGCGCTACCTTGCTCATACAGAATATGAAACGAGCGAGAAAGCGCTTGATATTGAGACTAGATTTTAGATTTTGACAGGCCCGGTAGTAATGTGGCTGGCAATGGTCACTTTATCCCAAGGGCCGCGGGTTCGACTACTGCGCATGGCAAACATTTGTGTGCATGAACATGTCTGTTTGCCTTGCTGTTTGAGTGTTTTTGTATCTATATATATAAAAGAGAAAATCACTGACTGATTCATCACGAAATCTCCGAAACTACAAGTACCAGGAGTCTCAAATTTTGCGTGGGGGTTCCATTTGGGGCGTAGGTGCTCACTAAGAAAGGATTTTTGGACATTCATCCCCTAAGGGGGTAAAACGGGGGTGCAAAGTTAGTATGAAACTTTGCCGTTTTTGAAGTTACTCTAATGAAATTCAGCATGAAGGTTCTTTACTGAAAAGCATGAAACATGAGTAAAATATTTTTTTCAAAATTCATCCCTCAGGGGGTTAAACGGGGGTGCAAAGATAGTATGAAACTTTGCCGTTTTTGAAGTTATTCGAATGAATTTCAGCACGAAGTTTCTTTATTGAAAGGCATGAAACACGAGTAAAATATTTTTCTCAAAAATCATCCCTTAGGGGGTTAAACGGGGGTTCAAAGTTAGTATGAAACTTTGCCGTTTTTGAAGTTATTAAAATGAAATACAGCATTAAGGTTCTTTATTGAAAGGCATGAAACACGAGTAAAATATTTTTCTCAAAAATTATCCCTTAGGGGGTTAAACGGGGGTGCAAAGTTAGTATGAAACATTGCCGTTTTTGAAGTTATTCGAATGAAATTCAGCATGAAGGTTCTTTATTGAAAGGCATGAAACACGAGTCAAATATTTTTCTCAAAAATCATCCCTTAGGGGGTTAAACGGAGGTGCAAAGTTAGTATAAAACTTTGCCGTTTTTGAAGTTATTTAAATTAAATTCAGCATGAAGGTTCTATATTAAAAGGCATGAAACACGAGTAAAATATTTTTCTCAAAAATTATCCCTTAGGGGGTTAAACGGAGGTGCAAATTTAGTATGAAACTTTCCGAGTCTAAATATATAAAAGAAGAAACTGACTGATTGGTGACTGACATATCAACGCACAGCCCAAAACGCTGAGTCTAGAGACTCCAAATTTGGCACATAGGTTCCCTATGAAGTCTAGGGGTGCACTAAGAAAGGATTTTTCAAAACTCACATCCTAAGGGGGTGAAACGGGGATCCAAAGTTTGTATAAAGAAACTAGATAAGTTAGACCATTTTATTTGAAACTTCGCAGGAATACTCCTTGCGGTAAATAAGTAAGTACGTGTTTCAGGATTTTTCAAAATACAACCCCTAAAGGGATGAAATGGGGTGACCAAGCGTCTACACGTGTATTATCGAGGGCGCTCGACCTAGAAATCTGAGATTTTGTATAGATTCCCTTTATGATGTATACAAGGATAGAGACGTGACTTTTTTTAAATTCCCACGAGAACAGGAATAATACGACTACACGTGTTTTATGGGGTGCGCTCAACCTAGAACGCTGAGATTTTGTATAGAGGTTCCTTTTATGATGTAGACAAGGTTGAAGACGGGATTTTTTAATTCTTACGGGAACGGGACAAATTGGACTGCATGTGTATTATCGTGGGCGCTCAAACTAGAACTCCTAGATTTTGTATTAAGCTTCCCTTTATAAGGTAGACAAGGATAAAGATGGGATTTTTTAAAAATCCCACAGGATTCGGAATAATTACACTACACGTGTATTAGAGAGTGCTTAACCTGAAAAGTCGAAATTTTTTATAGAGATTCCCTATATGATGTTGACAAGGATAAAGTCGTTTTTTTTTAAATTCCCACGGGAACGAAATTATTGACATTTTCACTTGACCACGCGGGCGGAGCCGCGGTTAACAGCTAGTAATAAATATTTATTTACAAACAAAAAAGTATTTTAGTATATTTATCAGCAATCTAGTACCCATAGTACAAGCTTAGTTGCTTAGTTTGGGACTAGATGGCGTTGTGTGATTCGTCCAAGAATATTATATATTTTTATTACAAGACCCGTAGGTCTTAATAAACTTTCTCCTAACTATATTTTTTTGTCTATCGGATTACAAAGTCTTGGCTTCATCAGCTTAAAATGAATATTTCCATAAATGCAACGATGAAAAACAGTCGCAAATGAATATTGACGATAACTGCGGTAACAGACGGACGGACACATTACTGGAAGAGCGTTTCCTTGTTGCAAATGCTTAAAATAACTTGTTTTGACATTTGAATGGGATATAAACGAGTTTACGACGCCATCCAGCTAACCGCTGGTGCATTACACCGTTGGAAGGAAAATAGCATCACACCTGTAATCCTTGGGATGGTGGAAATAAGTCAAGAGAGCATCGCGCAACGGCGAATTACTTGTTTGGATCATGTTCACAAAAAAATAATCAACATTATCATCTTCGACCACTGACATTACATAGCTAGGATATGGGTCTTATTCAGACTAAGATGTTTTAAAGCATACTCGGCCACGATGCTCCTCTGCCGGTTGGAATAACTAATTCTTCATTCGTCAATTTATCTATATTATGCTATAGAATGTTCTAGTTATATCACTCAGGTTGTTGTCTCCAGTTTAATTAGATTGCAAATAAGATAATCTAGAAAGTTCTACGGCACAATTCATAAAAGATGTCGCGGGCATACCGACGAAACTTGGAAATCACCCCTACACAAGTGTCACTCCGGTTACGGCGTCCGTAATAGACCCTCTCCACCTATTTTGGAGTCGCACGCGTTCCGAATACCAATCGGATATTGAGTGCATTTTGTATTTTTTTCGTCGACTTTACGATTGTAATCTTGAGTTTACCGCTCGTAAAACCCAAAATAATTGTGGTCCGAATTAACTGCCTGACTTTATTGAGATGCATGAAGACACTATTAAGTGTTCCTACGTAATGGCTAATTTAACTAAAACCGTATAATTACTTTTATATGACTGTTTAAAATTCAATTTGAATAACTCAATCAGGACTGTTACTGATCTTCCCATGACTATGGGTACAATAAGTTAAGTATTATGTAAATAAATGAATCCCATTAGATACTACATTATTGATCAATTTAAACCTTACCGAATTCAATTCAAACTACGAGACTATAATTAAAAAAACCGGATTGTACCGGATACCGGTAATTTTGTTACATTTTATGTAAGATTTTAATTACTTACTTGTCTTGGAGTCGACTTCACGGGTTATACAATCAATAATGTATTTTTTTTCTGATATGTTTCCTTACCAGATCTTCTTCCTGTCCATGTTAATTGGAGGTACATGTTATCAATTAAAACAAAAGTATTTCGCAACGATTTTGTGTAGATTTATCAACGACCTCATACTCTAATCTACCAGAAATAGCAATTGCTAGAAGCATTTATACATTTCTTTCTTTACTACTAACACGAACATGTTTTATTTGTTAACATAATATGATTGACATAGGTATCACAATTTTCCATGTTTGCGACTGAATGGCTGACTCAAACCTTTTATAAATAAAACCATATTTGTCATTTTTTAAGTGTTCTTCGGTTGGTGTCGCCTGTCGGTTACTGTGAATTATTGTTATAAATTATAATATTGTATATAATCATACATATATATCTTTGTCTCCATGCCATTTATTACAATCCACATTCTCTAGTAAACACCATTTTTGTCAAACATAGTCTGTAATCTCTATCTACACACATTTTGAATTACAGGTGTGTCATGTCAAACAGTGTAGGTATCAACTTCTTAATAAATATTAGAATTTAGAACTTTATTATGGTCACAATAGAATAAAATAATTAATTTAAAAAAAAACAACGCCAACTAACATTAAAAATAAAACTAAACTATCATTAAGCAAGATCAAAATGTTAATAATTAAAGAGTCCCTGTAGTATATTGATTAATTAATGATTTAAAATCTATAGAAGCAACAAAAGGCGGATTAAAACGCGATATTTGATTAAAAAAAAAAAACCAGGGCGTCATTAATTACGTGGAAAATACTTCGAGGACTTCGAATATGGTTCAATGCATCGTTGTTAATTGGAGTCTGCAGTTTGTTTTTATATTTTTTCAATTTAATTTGCTTCAAGACTAAATCGAATTAACTATAGAACCGAATAAATTAGAAATTGATACTATTTTTATACTATTTTGCTAGCTTGAGACAACATTTAAATTCGTCTGCAACTATAAATTTTTTTTCTTTTTTCTTATGTGTATAGACTCAATTAAATTCCGCCAATGTCGAGTGGTTAAAGAGACACGTCAAATTTTGTAGATTGACCGGTGAAATACACTGGGCGTCAAAAATAAGTAGTACAGTTTTAAAATTGCAATTACTCTTAAATTATAGAAGTTAGAGTTTTGAAATAAAAGACATTTTATAGCAAATTTAACAAAGTTTTCTAAAAATAATATTTTATTTAGCATTAGTAAAGTTTTACACTAAAAATCAAGAAAAAACTAAAAAGCTAACCATTTTAAAGGAACTATCAAGAACTTAATTTTTACGTTTTGGGCCTTGTTCCCACTTTAGTAACTTGGTGTTGCCGCCTCGGGCTCTGATGACAGCTTGGAGCCGATTTGGCATGCTGAACACTAAGTTTTGGAGGCGGTGTTGGGGAATATTCACTCATTCTTCTATCAAGGCCTGTTTAAGGGCTCTGAGGTTGGCGGGGGGTGGTCTGCGTCTTCTGACTAGCCCCCAAGCTCGTCCCAGGCGTGTTCAATCGGGTTAAGATCTGGGCTTCTTGATGACCAAGTCATGAAGCTGATGCCAACCTCCTGAATGTACTCTTGTACGAGGTGAGCGGTGTATGGCCGGGCGTTATCATGCATTAGTATCGCTCTATCACTCATATTTACTAAATATGGCCCTGCATACTCGTTAAGGATCTCTAATGCATATCTTTCACCAGTCAGAGTGCCATTTTCTATGACCACTAGCTCTGTGCGACCCTCTGAAGAGATGCCAGCCCATACGTTGTTACGTTGTGAATTAGATTCACACGTAATATTTCAATTATATTAACTAATTTAAGAATATTGAAAACAATAAGAATTAACAATTACACGTTACCGGTTTTCGGGAGTGACTGCATAGAAGTCTCGACCGTATTTCTTGAGGCATTAAGATCACTATGGCTAATCGATGCCTCGGCGTGCCCGTGCACGGCCGGTGCATCGCTCGATGACCAAATTTGGTAACGAACAAATGGTAGGCGTTTCAATATTCTTTCCCTTCAGTCGGATTGGTCGTCATAACACAATGCACGTACGTTGTCGCGAGGAATGTTCTAGAAAAATGTAGTTTATAAATTCACGGTGCGCAGGCAGCGCGCCACATTTTCGGATTGCTTCAGTGACGAGTGTACTGATTAATTAGTGATTACCGATACTTTATTCGCGTGTGTAAGTCCCTTGTCCGCTAGGTGAGTTCTGCACTGATTTACCTCTAATAGGATTCTCTTTTGCTTTAATCTGTCTTTGTGTAATTTTTATTCTACTAGTGTATTTAATAATCTTAACTAAATTCATGTATTGCTTATTTTGTTAGATCGCGTATGTCCCTCAGACGTGCGTGATCGAGCCTACCTTCATTGTAATTCTGTGTGGCCGCCTAAGACAATTATAGACCGGACCTTCAGCTCGTCCAGCCTGTAAGAAGATTGTCGGCGACGGCCCACAGGATTCCTGGAAGGCGGAATCTGACACCGTCCAATCTCAAATTCCAGGACACCTACGCCAGGGCTAATCTAAACCCCTGTTCAACACTAACACGCTACGGGAGACCGTCTACCCCTTCCCGAGCGCTACATCCCGACACCGAGGTCTACTCTACGGGCGACTACGGGAACATAGTCGGTCAGCGCTTCTCTACGCTGCGCTGCCGACCTCAAGACGCCGCTACCGCGTCGAGCATCTGAGCTGCTGAGCCAGAACCTCCAGGAGGACCTACCCCTTCCGTATTGCATTCCCGCCGTCCGTGCGCCGAAGAAGACTCGAAGCTAAGTGTCGTAAAGAGATTGCAAGTAAATTCTCATAGCTCACACCCTGAGAAACTAAATAAATCTTTTATTTCGTGTCTTGCTCTTTCTCTTCTCTCTCTCAACCACTACCCTATCTTGCTTACGCCGACCGGCCTCCCCGGCGACGTAACAACGTGTACAGAGCCCCCGCCGTATTGAACTCTTTCCGAGATGCAACCTTGAATGTATCGCTCACCAGGTCGCCTGTATACTCTCCGCCTTCCATTGGAAGTGAATAAAGAAAACCGAGACTCATCTGTGAACAAAACTCTTGTCCATTCTTCTTCGCCCCATTGTACGTGTTGACGGGCGTAGCGTAGTCTTGCTACTACCCTGTCTCAAGCTTGGGGCCATTTGCTGGCCTGTACGACTTCAGGTTGGCTTCAGCAAGTCTTCTCCTCACTGTACTCTCACTAACGTAGTCTCTTCGGGTCTGAAGAAGCTGTTGCTGGACCTCAACTGCATTAAGGTGACGATTTCTTAACACAGTAGAGACAATTAAGCGGTCTTCTCGGGTACTAATGCACCTGGGTGCCATTACTCTGCCATTAATTGGTCTCCTTAGATGGTTTCCAGTCTCTTCGTACCTTCGCTTTACTTGCTGGATCGTTCTTAGAGTTACACCCACCGTTCTTGCAGTACGACGCATACTGATGCCTACTTCGAGTAAAGTTATGATTCTTGCACATTCTTCTGGTGAAAGAGGCATGATTAGTAAAGTTTACTAGCTGAAGACACATTTGCTTTTGAATTGCAATTGATTTATCAGCAATAAAGAAAACAATAAAAAACAAAAGTACAAGCCAACAGTTTAAAAAAATAGTGTTTTTGTTTATTAACGTTTTTTTCAGTCAATCTTTAAAAATGATATTATGCATGAAGTTTTTATTAAATGAAATTAAATTGTCTTTTAACTTTTTTTTATTTCAAAGGTCTAGCTTCTGTAGTTTAGGAGATATTGCAATTTTAAAACTGTACTACTTATTTTTGACGCCCAGTGTATTATGAATTGGCCGGTGAAATTTTGAAATAAGTCTTTGTATTTGAGTTTTTTTTTAAATCTACTCCATGCACCACCTAAAACAGACAAACAAAACACAAGACGGCACAATGTTAGTAGGAAGATTCATGTACTATAAATTATGTTGGGTTTTTAAAATTAAATAATGTGTCAGCCAGATAGCTAGCTGTCACTGTGAGACTTAAGAACAAAAAAGAGAAAGCTCGTGCCTTAATGTCGAATTAAAATTAAAACAGAAAAGGGCTGTAATCTATTAAATTAAAATATACATAGAAAACGCACAATGATTTACAGAAATTAAAAATAATATACTGAACACCAATTCTCCTGGCGTGTGAAGTCATAAAACGAAGTTAGAAACTCATACTTATTACCGAGTGCAAAACGACAATCGATTTCCAATTGTTTTATAAAGTGAGCCTGAATCTTTGGCGTAGAGTGTAGTACAAAATAGTTGATTATGAACCTGCGCTCTGGAAATCCACAAAAACCCATCAATTAAAGAGCTTATAAAGTTATCTCACTCTTAGCTCTATAAGAAGTGTTAAGTGTGAGTTAGATAAACTCCGAGTGGCGGCTTAACATCTCTCACGGCTGTAAGTGGGCTAATGCAGAATTCATTGCTTTTCCTATACAGAACTGTTAAGTTACTTCACAGTATTGGGCTTCTTAGATTTAAGTTTATATCGATCAGGTGCATCGAGCTGCAAATATATATAATATGTTCTTTTTTATCAATTACAATAGAATAGAGCTTTTCTGTATAGAATTAAACATTTTTTTTGCGAACTTTGTAACAAAAATGAATAACAAGAAAAAAAGGAAAAAAGTATGAATTTCGTATGAACTCATACTTTCATCATTTTACTTAACAATGCAACCGTACATAATAACAAAATTGAGATAATAAAATTGAAATATATTTCGATAAAAATGCATACTTCAAGCCCTAAAGGTATGTACTGTAGTACCCACTGTATGAACCTATGGAGAAAAAATTAAGTAAAGTTATATTGTAATTCATATTTTCATAGTGAGAATCAATTTATTGTCTCAAAACTTAACAGTTTCCCATACGAGCGAGCAATCTGCGAAATATTAGAGAACTAAGTTAGTTAACTGCAACTCATACGAGGTAACGATTACACAGGACATAAAATTAAGATGACATCCTGTGGGAGACGTGACGTGTACGTGAAGTGCCTGCTTTTATTTCATTGTAAAGGCGACACGGCAATGGCTAACAAGCATTATATCTTGCTTTATCACTTTCAAACATAGCAGAGATACAGAAATTGACATGAGATGATGAGATGTTTTTTTATGGATTCGAAGACAAGATGTGTAAATCGAAACGGAAGGAAGTAACGAAAATACAGCTACAAATAATATAAATGCAAGAATACAATACATGTAGGCCATCCGGTAAGTTTTATTTTCGGAGTCTATTTCAGCTAGACGTAGTGTTCCTCGAGAACCAGATCATATTCATCATTTTGATTCCTAATAAAAGTGCTTCTTATTCACATTTGTATGATTATTAAACTAGATTTTGGCCGCGGTTTTGTTCATGGTGAATTTGGATTGATTTGAGAAAACTAAACAATACAGTGTGATTTAAAAAAATATCAACGACATCTGTTAGTCACGTCACACACATGAATTAATAAATTTGAAAAATGCAGCGCTATTTTTATGTCCTTTGCCGTGACAATACGTATACAAATTTTATAATGATCGGCTATAATCATGGGGTGGAGGAAAAACATAATACTAACTTTAACACCTATAAAAGTTAGTACAATTTTTTATTATAAATCAGATGTTTATTCAACTTTATTCTTAGAAATTCTAGTTCAAGCACAGTAGAAAATAGACTCTTCACGACGCAAGGAAAAGCTACCCGACTAAGTGAAACACGCATTTAACGTTGAAGCAGTCCGCCGTCAGAAGTCGTTTTGGCTCGCCGCCTAATAGACTCTATAGACAAACTTGTTACAACGATAATCACATATCTTTTACCTTTAGTTATACATACACGCAATTTGCATGTAACTCGCTATCCCGTGGAAATTTCAGAAAAACATTGTACCCTACTTCCTACTAATATTATAAAGGCGTAAGTTATGTGTATGTTTGTTACTTATTCACGCTTAAATGGCTGGGCCGATATTTATGATATTTGTAGGTAGCTGATACCTTGGATTAACTAACACATAGGGTACTTTTTATCGCGAAAAATACGCGATTCCAGTATGATTTCATCAAAAGTCTGATATAGTTAGCGTTACTGTGCATAAATAAATACACGCAAACGAAGTTGCGATTTTCACTAGTGTATACATACACATAAACCTTCCTCTTGAATCACTTTATCTATTGCTGCCTTAGAGTATAGATAAGCAAGCTATAGAGCGCGCTTGAGCAAGTATGAACGGTAAGCACGAGTATGAACAAACAGACGAACTCAAAACAGCAACAACGAAGCCAGCAACGAACGAAGCTATTAGTCACGCACGCTGATTGTTTCTCTTGATGTTAATTATTCGGATTTTAAAGAATCATGGCGAAATGTGCAGTGCAGAGCTGTAAAAACGACGAAATGGAAGCAAACTAAAAATTTGCACTATAGAACATCTGCTTACGCTTTGCACAATGGTCAAAGAGCGATGCGCGCGCTCTATAGCTTGCTTATCTATACTCTAAGATTGCTGCATACTGCATTAAAATCCATTGAGTGGTTTAAAAAATCTAAGCAAACAGACAATGGAAGCGACATCATTTTATACCTCCGTGGCGTAATGGTTACCACGCCAGACCGCCACCCAGGAGGTCCCGGGTTCGATCCCCGGTCGGGTCATGATAAAAACGAACTTTTTCCGATTGGCCTCGGGTCTTGGATGTTTATCTATATATGTATTTGTTATAAAAGTATAATATCGTTGAGTTAGTATCCCATAACACAAGTTTCGAACTTACTTTGGGGCTAGCTCAATCTGTATGAATTGTCCCTATATATTTATTTATTTATCATTTTATACTATGTAAAAATATTACAGTAAAATACACAATCGGTTCAATCGATTTTATCAGAATCAACTAATATTAAAGATTAAACAGGCTAGGTCCCTGTGGCAGACCTACCAAAAATTGCAATGGAACTACGTTGACCGATGTAACCTTTTAATAAGACCTATTAGTAAAATATAGAAATGGTCTGGATGTTACCGTTAGTACGTCTTAAGAGAGTAGGTGGTGGTACGTGTCTTGCTCGAAATAGACGCACCCAACATTGCACTGTCTAGTCTAGTTGAATATTCTAGCATATGGAACGTCTGAAATAAGGTTTCGTTCTGCGCTGAAAATAGGATATGGGCACGTCTAAACCGCTCAGCATTTTAATAAACGTTTTTAAAACATAGAAATAAATGACATAAAAATACACAAACGTGTTTGATTGAGTGTATATTTAAATGGATGTTCGTTATTTTTCCCTCAAGTTTTTAGAATCTAGACACGGTATCGTGTCAAGCCAAGTTCAAGAATACTTTACAATTTTATTTCGAAAATACTTAATAGCAGTTCCTGCGCGGTAGCAATTAACAAACTTTGAAAACAGCATCAACATTCTTTGCTAGTTCAGGTGTTAGAAAATCAACACACAAGACTGTATCGTTTTATTATACAAACTTACAACATAATCCTAGGATAATATTTTTAAGGAGACATTTTGTGAGGATGTATGTCTGGATGTATGGATGTTTGTTGCTCTTTCACGCAAAAACTACTCAACGGATTTTAATGAAATTTGGTATACGGGTAGACTATAACCTGGAATAACACATAGGGTACTTTTTATCCCGAAATTCAACGAAGTTACGCGGGTTTCATTAGTTAGAAAATATTTTTGAAATAAAAAAAATCACTTTTCTGACCCCTGGGTCAGAAAAGGTCCTGCCTGCAGGTGGTAGTCGAATTCGAACCAAAACAAACAATCAAAAATATTTTTATTCTGTAGGCCCTCGCGGGCACTTAGACACGTCTTTAAAACATAACTATAAAATAGATAAGCTACTCTATAAATTATCACCATTTCGGAAACAAAGCAAAATGACCACCGGTAAAAGATATGGCGAAAGAAAACCGGTTACGGCCATTTTTGTCCATCTACATTTTTTTTTCTTGTTCTCTCTTTTTTTCCCAATGTTAACAAAAAAAGAAATATACAAGTATGAGAAACCGCGGAGTGTCATAAATAATAGTGTCGTGTAAACTTAAAATAACAATGATGTAAAATTAATAAAACTAAGAATTAGTTCCGATGAAAATGAGCAGACCAGTGCCCCAGGCAGCACCCGTCCACGAGTTGTCGCGAGAGCCAGCCATCGCAGCCAACCCTTATAAATATATCTTTCACAAATAATTATAAAATAAATAATGGTAGTTGAACCGAAAAACAACATTAAAACAATCAAAAATACACAAATACGCAACATAATCATACAAATTAAAAACCCCAGTCACATACAAAATCAAAGATAATGTTCACTATTTCACTATTATACATTTAATAGGAAAGTATCAGTTTCCATATAAATCAAATAAATGTATACTCGGGCTTAGAAATAAGGCAGTTTGCCCCTTACAGTGAAAGGGTAAACCGGTATCTCTTTGGTAAATAGAGCAATCTCCATATTTCATGGGCTCCGGCAATATTGGAACTCGTCTGTATTGTTCGTTGGAGGTTGGCACAAAATCGGAAAGGTCTTTGTATCAATAAAACATTAAGTACACAATATGAGAACTATTTTGATTCTTATAATGAAAAATGTATATCCGTTGACTGTCAGTCAATAGATATAAATATCAAGAGATATTTTACTCATTTATATATAACGTAATATAAAATCTCTGTGACTACTTCCAAATGTAACTGTCATGTATATTTTTGCAATTAGACAAGTAATAAAACTAAACTTATTTTTAAAATAAAAATTCTCATATTAAACTCATTTAAATATAAAGAGTAACGAAAAATAAGTTACGCGACATAAAACCAAAATGTTTAAAATAAAAAATAAAAATTTACCTCGTCGTCCGATAACTCCAAAAGTTTTATCTGAAAACAAAAAGATTTTTTATTAATCTATAAATTGATAAATGAAGTCCACGAGAAAATGACATAAATAAAATAAATAAATTTATAGGGACAATTCATACAGATTGAGCTAGCCCCAAAGTAAGTTCGACACTTGTGTTATGTGATACTAACTCAACGATATTATATTTTTATAACAAATACATGTATAGATAAACATCCAAGACCCGAGGCCAATCAGAAAAAGTTCGTTTTTCATCATGACCCGACCGGGGATCGAACCCTCCTGGGTAGGAGGAGGTAAGTGAGTCTAGTAGACTGATGAGAATAGTAGATACAATTTCAATACACAACAGTAGACCACAGTTTACATGGACAGCTTACAGATTAGTGCAATCGCAAAAGCATAGTATTCTCATGGGAAAGAAACATCTTACATGACGTAGTGTAGTGCCAGTAGTATATAGGGGGAAAAAAAAGAGATGTGTATCATCGCGAAAATAATAAAATTACTTATTTATATGTTAATTTCCAACAATTAGACTAACAATACCATTTCGAATAACTAAAAAGGTAGTTTGTAAACTAACTACGGTAAAAACATTATCCATGTCGAGTATACTATTAGCAGCTGCGAATGTGCGCTAACTTAATCCTTATGTGTTCGTCTAACCCAGTGCGAGCATTATGATAATGAGGACTGGAATAGCTCGTTACTATAACTAGATTTGCTTTATATCTTTATCTGAGAATATGAGATTTAATCTAAAGGTAGGTCTACGCTAGACGACCCAAGCACGAGCGGAGCACGAGCATTGTTTACAATCTTTTTATTATTGAACAAATATACAAGTTATTCGGTCATTGATCTCAGTTAACACAAACCTTACCTACTTTAGAATTACACTTACTTTAGCACTACATTGAGATTAGTTAACTTAGTTTTTATAGAACATGATACATAGAGAAACATGCTCCGCTTGTGCTCGGCTTGTCTAACGTAGACCCACCTTAAGAAATTGAACTTTTTTATGATAGAGAACGAGCCCACGGGTCACCTGATGGTAAGCAGTAAGTAGTATCACCGCTGCCCATGGACATTCACGACTATAAGATCTTGGTTACGTTGCCCACGTATGAAGGAATGAAAAAGGGAGGAAATGGGAAGGAAAATGGAAAAGGGTGTTAGGAAGCAGGAGGGGAATTAAAGGTAAGAATCAACATCTCCACAAATTAAGGTTGTTTTATTAATATACACGTGAAAGTTTGAATGTTTCTCAATCACAGGACAAAAGCTCAATGGCTTGATTGAAATGAGACTGGGAAATTGTAACAATTGGCTTGGTTAAAGAATTTGTAACGGAATGGGAATCCTCTACTATAATCTCATTTCAAAATCTGTCCCTGAAGAAGTAGAACTTTTTGATAATCTCTGAAAATGTTATCCAGAATCAATCGATTACAAAATAGATTCTATCGATATTACTGTTACTCTATGGCTTTTAATTAGTTGTTATCTATTTAAAAACCCTAATAACAGAAATAGCACAATTTCCAATAATACTAATGAAGCTATCATTTCCAAGCGGAAGCAAGTAAAAAGGTGGAATTAGTAAAACGAAAATTATATTGTGCCCTCGTGCACGATAGTTTTGCTATAGTAAAACAGACCACAAGCCATTACATTAGCGACAATAATTTCAAAGTCGTTTATATAGGATTTAATAACAGCTATCTGGAGCCACCGCAGCCTCGTCTGGACCGGCTCTAAACGCAACAAAATGACTGTGATTCACTTCGAGTCTTTGACTATTAATAGCATTGCTTCGAGGTATTAATTTTCTTTGTACAGTACAGTGTACTTTGGAAAACAATAATAAATATTCGTTACCGACAGACTGATTAATCTTTATAGCCACTAAAGCCAGAGTTTTATTTGTTAACTGTGATTTTGAACCACTGCTCTTACGTACGTAGATTTGATACAACACGTTTAGTTCTGATGACTAGATACACAGGGATTTTATAGTGACTAGATTTATCAAGTAATCGTTGAATGCGTAATGATAAACGCAAACGCATCCAAACTCCAAGCAGGCGGAAACCTGCATCTTTCGGCACCTAAGGGTCTTAAGGAGGCTGTTTTTCAGTCAGATCATGAGTTCAGATGATATATTGTTTGGTACATCCAATAGTGAAAAGAAGTTTAAAAAAGTATAAATCGATTTTTCAGTAAAATTACTACATCATAATAATAATATGCTACAAATAAACTAACAAAGCATCCGCTTGGTGTCATTGTAATGAAATCATTCAACGATCGTCAACACCCTTGAAACATGAAAATGTAAAAATAAGTGTAAACCTTCCAAAAATCGCATAACTTCAGAAGGTCGGTTACATGAATTATTGATGAGTCTACCCACTAACGAACTCCGGTTTCCACTTTTCAAGGGCGCCATCCCGACATTGTCAATTCTGTTACTTTCCACTTCCATAGGCATCAGATGGGTTGAAAATGACCGCCTACTATGCATATACATTTTGTTATAACTTTTTAGTAAGTTTTCGCGTCAAGCGGATGATCGCCCTCGAATAGACAATTGTTTATTTCATTTAAAGGGTAGCAAGACTTGATAATCGTAGAATGAACATAGATGAACGACATTAGCTAGTATGTAAGTAAATGTTTACCATCGGGCTGTTGTTTAATCGAAGCAAACACAAGATACAGAAACTAGTCAGGCAAACAAGTAAGCCACCTAGTGGAAAGTGGTTACCGCCCGCCGCCTATGAATATCATTAACACCAGGAACGTTACTAATGCGTTGTCGCGCGTCCCGCTACATCATAAAAATAAATATATAGGGACAATTCACACAGATTGAGCTAGTCCCAAAGTAAGTTCGAAACTTGTGTTATGGGATACTAACTCAACGATATTATATTTTAATAACAAATGCATATATAGATAAACACCCAAGACCCGAGGCCAATCAGAAAAAGTTCGTTTTTCATCATGACCCGGTGTCCCTCAAACCTCCTGTGTGGCGGTCTGGCGTGGTAATCATTACGACACGGAGGTCGTCTATTCACACATCGATCGTCACATTCAGTGGTTCCTAACCTTTTCTATATTGTTACCTCTATGACCTATTAGTAAAACCGATTTTACCTCGACATTACAAACTATACAAGCAAATAAAAATATCTTTATTAATCACAAATTGGACATCCGTCTGTCAATTTTCCTGCGATCGCGATAGTGCGATGCCAGTTAGAAAAAAATGCTGCGTGGCGACCATGAAGAAGATACTCTTCATGGTGGCGACCCATTATTTTATTAGATATTATATCTTAATTATTAGGTTCTTCTTTACCGCTACCAAAAAGCAGATTTACCCCCGCGGGGGTAATTACCCCCAGGTTCCGTCGGAACCACGGCTACAAGGAAGGAAATACGAAGAAAAGGGATAAGATAAGAGCGAAATTGATGCTTCACACAAATATTCTATAAGAGTTTAGTATTTCCTCGATAGAGCGAGTCCATTTCATAAATGCTGTATCAATAAACTTCATAAACTCTCTGCTTCTCTGTCAGGTAGATATTTGGTTTGTGTATTAGAATTTTTCAAATTCACTTGAGAATTAGAAAAGCGGCATTTTGTATTAATACAGGCTAAGAAAGCCAAAGAAAGGCAATATCAGCGTGTGTTTTTTTAGTAAATAATAAACACATGTATGTTCCCTCGTCAGATTCGCCTCAAAGTTGATTGTATACAGGGTAGACACATGCCTGCACCCCTAGGGAAATGAGGGACAAAACGTTGCCAGATCACGCATAAAATATACAGGTAGGCAGGTAAAATTATACAGGTACTTTAGCAATTTGTGTGTAGCGTGAAACTGAATGAACGAATACGCAAGTCAAGCAACGCAAATTCCAAATAGTATTGGGATGGTTTTAATAATCGTGTGTTAAAGTAATCCGTGTCTCCGTGGGCACGATTCTGGGGCATATTCTTCCATACACACGCTAATGTCAATCTCGGCTATTGTCCATATGACAGTCATTAAATGAAGTTTACCTTACTTGTAGAAATTTACTTTTACAAAAGTGTTGACATTAAATACATAAGACAGTTGTTAGCCCAAGGAAGTCCCGTCATTCCATGATATTCTATTACATTACATTATCTAATTATATTAATATTGAATATCATTGATATACATAATGGTATAGGTACCACGCGCTGGCCCTCACAGCGTAGGGGAGCGTCCTCAAGGTGGCGGATAGGGGAATGGTCGGTAGTACAGCCTAGCTACACTAACCGGCTAAATCCGATGGACTCGCTGACCAACGACGGGTGTGGTCCTCCAGCATTTCGGGGGTTGTGCGGCGGGTTGACACCTCGCCCACGTAAAACCTATGTTGCTGGTGAAGCGTATCGCGTTAGCGCTTCACTAGCTTGCACAACATTGTCAAAAAAAATAAAAATGGTATAGGTAATAAACCATTTTGTATTTGCAAAAAATCTTCCCACTTTCCCGCATCAGAAGGCGATAAAGACGTTTATTTCTGTTTTCGTGACTCCTTCTGAGAAATTATTCTTCCCGAGGGGTTCCGTAAGTTAAAAAGTATTAACTTGTTAATCTCTTGGCGATAGCTCCTGAATCCTAAAGTAGTTCCGTATATCTGCTAAGTAGAAAAGATTTTGATGTTTTTTGGTCTACATTGTGTGCTTTCGATTTTTGTTTATGCCGTTGTCGCTACATCGGCTGTTCTTACTCGCTAATATAACGATAACAACAATAAATGTTTTAAAAACAACCCCTCCACATATTCCCATCGCTGCTGTGGTGTCTCCTTCAAATTCAATTCAAAATTCAAAACTTTTATTCAGAGAATTAATCTACTCTATATACTACTACCATTTCGGAAACAAAAGCAAAATGACCACTGGTAAAAGAAATGGCGAAAGAAAACCAGTTACGGCCTTTTAGTCATTTATAAACATATCGTACGTTTTTTTAAAACTAGGTACATAAAACATTACGCACTCGGAATGTCAATAAATAAATATGCCATTCATTCATTTGTAACATAAAATTTAATCTAAAATATAAAATGCAAAATCGGTGTTAAAGAAAGGAGCAGACCAGACCCGCAAAGGCAAATTTATTTAATTAATTCTGGAACAGATGTCTTTTTAATTACGTTTCAATAAAAATAATAACTTAAAGGTGTCCGTCCGGAGGAAATATACAAATTAATTAGATGCCGATCACCTAAGAACACCTTACGGCGCTTGTTCTTCAATAAACTAAGTACATATTATTTTCATTTATGGTGCGATGGTACAGTCAGTACATTTTTGGCTCTTATGACATAGAACACAAAGTCCAATATATAAAGGTCGACCCTGCTCTTGACTGTACACAATTTATATTTTGAAATTTACATGTCCTATTCCCCGTTTTCGTTTCACTTTCTACAAGAGTTATATTAAATTAGTTATTGTAGCTATTACTTATTATTTTTAGGTCATACATAGTTTGAGTAGTTTTAGGATTAAGTGCTCAACATAATGTAAAAATATAGTATTTTTCTCAATAAATACTATTATTTTATGTTCAATCGAACGTCCCTGTCGCAATTTTAATAAAATCGAATCAATGACGATTGAAAAACGATGTATTGTAACATAAGTTAATTACATTTTTCCCATTGGGTGTCTTAATTTCAATTATTCCGGGATGTTCAAACGGCACCTGCGATAAAACTGTATAAAAAAATAATGAAACATTGTTAATCCAATTAATTTGGAGTCTCAAAAAAACGTAGGCAACGTTACTTCGTCCCTAGTACCATTTGTCATGAGCTTAATTTGAATTATTTTGGGACAGACGTCCACCCGGCGCCGATACCTTTCTATAAAATTCACGTTTATGTCCCACGAGGGACGGAGTCCCCCGGAAAAATGTTCGGTTTTCCCTCTCGCTGGGTGTTAGCACGGTGCATGAATATTTTAATGTTATTTCACTAAGCGACATTGACTGCTTCTGTAAAATTGATGTCTAGATATACATCATCGGATATTCTAGGATTATATAGCCCCGCGCCCCGCCCCTGCTTGGCACAAGTTTTAGTAATGATTCCTAATTTTTTGAAAATAAAATATAGCCAATGTCACCCAGGGATAGCGTAGTTCCCCAACGGTCATCCAACGTTATTGTACCAATTTTTGAAATCGGTTTAGTATTTTACTACGGTACTTTTTAGTGTTTTCGTTACAAACAAAAATATAAATCTTTCCTCTTTATAATATTAGTATAGATAAGTTAGGTTAAGTCATCATCATCATCTCAGCCACTAGAAGTCCACTGCTGAACAGAGGCCTCCCCCAAACG
Source organism: Endotricha flammealis (assembly GCA_905163395.2). NCBI lineage: Eukaryota > Metazoa > Arthropoda > Insecta > Lepidoptera > Pyralidae > Endotricha > Endotricha flammealis. The sequence goes on along the minus strand of LR990854.1, from coordinate 14,260,099 downwards.
CCTCCAATGCGACCTGTTGGCAGCAGCCTGCATCCAGCGGCTTCCTGCGACCTTCCTCAAGTCGTCTGACCACCTTGTAGGTGGGCGCCCTACTCTGCGCTTTTGGGTACGTGGTCGCCATTCCAAAACTCTTTTGCCCCATCGGCCATCGGTTCTGCGCGTTATGTGCCCTAGGTGCTAGGTTAAGTGATGACCACAATATATCAACAATACAGTTAGGAATTGGGCAAACTAAGCAACACAGGGTTCCATAGTATCCGAAGTAAATCTTTACGAAATATCGTTTCTGACCGATTGAAACTATTTGTCGATTGTGTATGATATCGTATTGTAAATCGCTAACAAATTTATGAAGCACATTTGTATTGTAGCGATCGCTGCGAGCGAATTCTCGGCCGTTTTACGCCTCGTATCGAAAATCTCTGTGCCCAGTCTGGACAAGGTCTAAATAACGATATTATGTTTAGTAGGTAATTGTACATAAATGAAACATGCTGGCAAGAAGCTGTTATCTTTAGAAGTTGTTAGAAGTTATAATTCGATTTTATTAATTGCCAAAATTAATCAAGTTCCAAATTAATTCTTCAATTATTAAAATGAGATAATTAAATTTACATAGGTAGGTATATAGAATAGCCGAATACAAAGTGCACGAAATTAAAAATGAGATCATTAAAATTTAATTCTGTCGATTAATTATGCTAAAAAAAGTTTCTACAAAATATTACTTTGTAAAACAAACTCCCGATATTCTAATCTAACGAATATTTGATCGCAAACATTTTAGGTATCGGATTATATTAATTTTTCCTCCCTAATCCTCTTTGAACCAGAGTTCTTCATATTACTTCGACGTAACCTGCGGGCTATTATGGTCCTATTTAGGTATAAACATTCGTAGCCAGACCAATGTAGTCTTGGGCTCATATAGGGCAGTTGCAGCTGTGGAACGTTCTCACCGCCTCAGGCTCGCACTTTGGCTTAAGATATTGAAAGAGGAAGGTCGAACGGGTCGGTACATCCCGGTTCCTTGAAAACCGAGACCTTAGAAGGGGGCCACGACACGTTACACGACCACGTTTTGCCGTCGTCTGACTTGATAGTAACTAGAAAGCAAAACAGCACATAAGAAATAGTCGTAGTAAGAGAGGAGATGCCTCTCGAACAGTGGAATATAAACGGCTACCAAAAAATATATTTAAACTTTTATGATTTTTAAATTTATACATATCAATTTCTGTTCATGGGAAGGTGATCGTAAAAATGTGGAACATTTTATTTTTCGTCGGAACGTTTTTACGATTGGTGCAGTAAAAGCGGGGACTTTATTAAATTCTGAACCCGTTTCGGTTACGGTATACTTCAGGTATAGCTTAATAAGACCTCGGATTACTGTCGCTACTTCCAATGAGTGTAAATTTGATGCTTGCCAATTTCATTAACAACATTTGAATATAATATTCATATTCGTTCTTCATTGTTGCATATAATTATCGTTTTCTGATTATCGTTCTAGAATGGCGACCGCATACCTGCCCGAAAGCACAGCGTAGGACGGCCGAGTATAAGATGGTCAGATGACCTAAGGAAAGTCGCAAAAAGCCGCCGGATGCAAGCCGCTGCACACCGGTCGCGCTGGAAACGTTTGGGACAGGCCTATGTTCAGCAGTAGACTTCATGTGGCTGAGATGATGATGAATAATAAAAAAATATAGTAATTCTGAAAACGAGATCTACAGAATGAGATTCGTATCAATAACCCTACACTACTGAACCGTCTCTTTGCACTTTGATATCTCAAATTGACATTACCGAAGTCAGTCTGTACATAAGTAAATTCAATTAGAATAAAACAAACTGTGCGGGAACCTAATACTCCAATTGCGTTCTAATCTATCCCTTAGGGATGGCTTATCCTCCCACCCGGAGGTTTCCGTCTACCCAGAGGATCCAGTCTGATTAATCACATATCAGTTAACAAGGATCGCCTTTCCTAATCCTAAGTGGGGAGTCGATAACGCGTCGATATACCCAGTTAATGGCTCAATAGACCTGAAAATTACTACGACTTTAACCTAACTAACATCCGCATAAAAAACATTAGTCATTATATAAGGTAAAGTGAAGATTAGCAACACAGCTGTTCGAGTTGATTTAGGAGAGTAGATTTTTAATGCGTTAGGTGCAGCTTTTTGGAAGTTATGCTAAAGCATTTTTATGGAGGTTACACTCACGAGACAAACATAACGTAACGTGAACTTCAATTATTTGGTGATGATTTCAGATATGTTACCAAATGAAAATAATTATTTTATATTAGGTAATAGAACCACTACAGGACATAGGACCTCGACGTTTCCAGTATGACCGCTTGAAAGTAGTCTAGCGGCTTCCTGCGACTTTCTTAACTTGATGATGATGATGTGATAGATAAAAAATTTACTTGTATCTCCAAGACATTCAGAATTACAGACACTGTATAGGGATACGTATACTTCTTTTTTTTAGACTGTTTGTCTCGTAGTAAATAATTAAGTCCACTTTCGGTAATAGTGCAAAATGTAATTGATAATTAAAATTGTTTGATACAAACACATAATTTTACGCTGCCCTAATTAATTTGGTGAAGCCAAGAACGTAACCAAGTAATCAATCAGGATTCCCTTTGATTGTATCTTTCCGGGAATATCAGAGACGGAGGCCGCAGACACTGAGTAGGTAACAACAGATATACACTTCGACTACAGATTACATTATAAAAATATCTGTGCTCCAGATTTGATTAAAAATAAGATAAATACAGCAATCGTCATTCAGGAAGTATTTGATGCGCATTTGTACTTATATGCATAACTAACTGAAGAGTTAATACGTTTCAATGCGCAAATATTTATCGGATTAGAAAATTATTTTTGCATTTTACAGCCATAATTGCATTGTTAAATAAAGCTAATGGTAAGCACTCCGTATTTCTAAATGTTTTTCTCTTATAAGCCTGTACCTAATACTTCATATAAAATAGGTAACACACACACGATACAGATAAAATGTAATATTGTGTGAAACATATACATCTGTAGTTTATATACTCGTTGCCGCATCCCTGAATAAAATAAATTCCGCGGACAAATCTGTCCCGTCACTAATTCCCGCACGGCCCGCGGCTATTTGTCGGAATTGAATAAGAATTTCTAAATATATTATTTATTCCTTTGAGTTTTCATTCAAGGGTTATTTTCGGTTTTCACATTTTTTTAATTCTATAATTAAAAACACATTTTCTTTGAACAATTGATAAAAATAAGAATATTTTTTTCAGTTATTCATTTATATAAAAAGTGAGGCTGACTAACTTAAATCAAAGTAAATGACTGCCTGATTTGTAAATGACCACAGACTGAGCAGAGCGGAAACCACTGAATATTAAAGACTTTTTTTTACAAAACCCGTCCGACAGTTAGGTTGCTTATCGACCAGATGACGACATGATGCTATTGATAGATTTTTGTTCTCGTTCATCATTCAGCTTCTTTGCATACTTCTGGTAATTATACTGTACTTCTGGTCGATAAGATTTGCACACGTAGTTTATACCTGGTTAAATGCATACGACCATTTGTATCAATCCGTGAACGGCAGTTCTCGGGCACCATCTAATTTCTCGTGTGTAAATAATATAATACTAAAAATTTTAAAAAAATAATCTTAGATACGTAGAAAAGGTAACGTATCTTTGACTCATTCCAATGTAAGCCAAGAATATGTGGTATAGGATCATATTCGGTAATAGTACAATAACATTATAAGTGGTTACATAACCGTGACATATGGTCCGGTTAGTCACTAGACTGTGACCACTCGCTCTCGACACATGTCAGTTACTGCCTACATTATTGTCTGAACTGAAGACGCAAAGCCGTGAAGGACGTTTAAGGAAGTAGGCTTCTACAGCTGGAGAGATCTGCCCCCATATTCGTGTAACAAAAACAGATTCAATCTCGATTCGAACTCAATCGCTGTCTCTCACATTTAAAATTGAAATTGAACTGGACAGAGCGTGAGTTTGAATCAAGATTGATCTGCTTTTGTTACGAGAATTTAAGGGCTGATAATAAAATCTATACGTGATAAAGATATTATAGAAGGATACACAAAAGGCAATTCTTACTTACCTACCTCATTATTGGCTACTAGAGGCGGCTTCACACGGGTTGTAGTAAGGATTCTTTATATAAAAAAATAATATAATATACCCTTTGTCGCCCACAGATAATGTAACTTCCCAACGATGAAAGAATTTTTCAATCGGTCCAGTAGCTTTTGAGTTTAAAAATACAAATCTTTCGTTATTAATATTAATATGAAAATTGGCGACCCATATTCACAATTAACACGTGCGAGAGAATGAATTCATTAATAACACAATGCATAACAATAAAACTTCATTTACCATATTCACAGCTCGGCATTTTCTTTGATATAAGATAATTTCTAAAGATAATGTGGGAAAAACATATAGGGTTATACAGATATCATGTTTGCGCACGTATAATTTATAACTGGTATTGCCTCTGTTTAAAGATAAAAAAAGTCGGAGGCAGCCCGTTGAGGAATGTGGTTGTTTCGTTGCGTGAATGAAAAACATTATTTTTTAATTAAAAGTAAGGTTGGTGGACTCATATCGCTGTGATGAAGGTCATCATAATGATTAATTGCGGAGCATTTACCAGTTAGCACATCCCTATCACAAAGCTGTGCTCCTACTGCAACCGTTTTATCCGCTACCACCGTCCAACTACCACTACCACCTGAACTCGAATATGAACCTAAAATCGAGTATGCTGAAAATCAGCCCTGCTTAGACATGTCATTGTCTACGCAGTACGTGCTGAGCACACTCCTTTTGCCATGGACGCACAAGGACCTTTATCATAGTATTAGTAATTTAGAATTTGTAATTTCTATTTGTCCTTTAAAATCTCTGTATTTATCTTGATTTGTCTAAATAAATAAATGACAATAATAGAGTTCTTATATATTTATTTACTGTACTGTTACTGCAGTAAGGCCGTTTCGACATGACGACGATCTCAGTGACGTGACGGTGACGCTGGCGGTGGACAGACGGCCTAAAGGCTGAGAGAGAACGTTAGTGGGCCCTCAATACAAGCGAAGAGCTTAGCAGGCCCTTGTCGCTTCGTCAAGAGGCGAAACATGCAAGCATTTTCTTGTCTCAATCAAAAACAGACCGAATAATTTATCAAACAACGTTGCCTCTTTCTGAAGCTTTTTATTAAAATAGTTTTAAGTTATTTTAATCACTTTGGGGGAATCGATATAAAATATTTCAATAATAAGACGAGTCTTAAGCTATTAGTCGGTATTATCGGAAGTGAGGATAAAAAAATATTGACGTGCAGATTTCCTGTAAATAAACTTACTAAATAAATGAATTATTAAATTTATTTCTTATAATAATTATGTAAATGTCGCCGTTCAGCGAGGTAACGCTGCTAGTATTTTGGGCACCCTGCCACAGGGACCATGTCTTTTTAATGCTTAATTTTAGTTTTTATTGTTAGTTTAGTTTTTATTTCGTTTTTAATTTTTATTGTTAGTTTAGTTTTAATTAATTTTATTTAACTTCAAGTTTGTATTTTACCAATAAAAGTTAATAAAACCCTATTATGTAATAATATAGAAGTCCTTGTCGGCATTTTAAAGAAAAAATATATAGGATTGACACCATTCGTACATTTGAACCAAGCCTTCGATAAGATTAGAGAAAATTGGCTAGCGTGGTTACTGCTAGTAATGTCGAGGGTTCAAGGACAAGTTGGCGATAAATATCGATGGATATTTGACAAAAGACCGAAGAAAATGTTTATAAATGTAAGTAACAGAATGTTGTAAGTTGTAATATACTTTTTAACAGATTTTATTTAATTTTCTCATTTGGGCGAAAACGCATCTCTCGAAAGTTATTCGTTTCTTGTACAGTCAGTCAATATGAAATAAACAATAAATCGATTATAAATTACTTTATTGCGATAAAGCGCAAGCTAATTCCCGTGAATTTCACTGGAAATCTTGTGTCGAGAATGCATGGAATATAGGTATGGACTAACACGCGACAAATGTAACCTACATTTCCAATAAACGTAGCCTGCCCTGATCAAAGGGAAATCGATTGCACGTGTAACAGTATGTTATTTGCTTTTAATTAAAAAAGCATCTGTAATTTGTCGAATTGGACAAAAATCTAGACAGAGACTAACGACTGGACATGTAGGACTGACAGGACAAAAGAGTGGCCCACAATACGGAGGCGAGGGTCGGAACCGGTACGTGACGTGTCCATTCATTCACGACTTTTAGAATTTCACTTATATTTTCTAACTTTGGATTAATGTGCATAAGTCAGCTGATGGTAAGCAGCTCCACTAACGCATGTCTAGTATGAGTTACCGTGCATCCACACCGCAGTTACTTTTTGTGGAGCAACATTTCCAAGTGTACAATATACGATAACATAAAGCTATTGAAAATTTGCAAAAGTTAAATAATGTAACCTAATGTTACGGTGTTGCATTCCGTTGCTCCGCAAAAAGTAAACTGCGGTGTGGATGCATGGTAAAGGGATACCTACATTACGTGATAGCACAATTCTTGCGGAAGATTATAAGCTAACTATAACACGTTTTGTTTCGTAAAAGTCAATTCGGACGAAAACGCAGAATATATTTTGGAATTTTTCATAGACGGGCGAGCAAAGCTAAGGGTACTAGTTTCTACAATAAATCTTAGTAGATTCAATAGTTTTTATCTGGATAAACTTGTAACGAAAGTTCTGTTAGGTAGTAGAATTTGGCTCGCCAAACCAGTCACAATTTTTAAACTGTTCTAAATAAAGTGCAATTTATCAATAGTCGTGACGTGAGCAACGGATATTTTTTTGCACACAATCTACCGTTACTATCACATATTGTTAAGTAATTATCACCGTTCGACTGCCTTTTTGTGAAATTGTAGAGCATTTATGAAATAGGTTATCTAACTCGACCTGGGAAGTACAGTCAGGAGCATGTTGAGCTTTACATTTACAATTGCAGTACCATTTTGGGTCTTATGACATTGAACTTAAGAATGGTACAAACTCTGATATGTAAAGGTCTGTACCATCCTTTCACAAAATATTGACGTGAAATACCGGTGATATGTGTGTTTGGTACGATAATTGAGAAAGACTGAAGCCTAATACCCGTCCTGCTTCCTACTTCATATTTCCTTACTCATTCCTTTCTTATTATTTTATAGGTTTGCGGGGCGTATTCAAGATTGTTGTAGTCGTAGATGACCATGTGCAAAAGTGATTGTTTACCATCAGGTGACGCGCTGGGCTGATGACGTTGCTAAGGTCGTAGGAAAAGCCTGGATACGCAGTCCCAGAACAAGACCCTCATGAAAAGACTATGAAGAGATATATGCCTTTTGTATATACCTAACAATGGGTGATGACAGGCTGAAAGTAGAAGAATAAGATTTAGAAAAAACTTCTTTTCACATTTATAATAACTGACTATTTGGAATAGAAGACATAGTGTAATGAAAACATACACATCAAGTCTACAAAACGAGTTTACGTACATGCAAATGAACTTCTGCCTGTACATTTTAAATAAGATTAAACGGTATTACTTCAACATCAAAGGTCAAAATGGATTGTTTATTTTTATATAGAGATAAATATATTAATTAAAGTTAAACCCTTGACGAAACCTTACGGTCTGATGCAATCGACACTGTGGGGTGAGGGTGACAAGTGACTTGAGACGCTAGTGAGATTATAGCGTTTAAGCCTCAATTTTTTTTATTACGCAAAAAATAGAATTCAGAACTTTTCGACTTTTTTTAATTCGAAAGATAATCTCTATGGTCCTTATATATTGTAGTGTTTTGTCACAAATTATTCTTGAGCAAAATTCAATGAAGTGTGAAAGTGACAATGCAAGTTTAGAAAATAGAACCTTGTTTAAACCTTGGCTGATCTTGTTCAGTGTTCCGCAGTAAACTACAAGGAACCCTTATAGTTACGCCATGTCCGTCTGTCTGTCTGTCTGTCCGCGGTCTAGCGCCTAGACGCTTAATGCTAGAAAGCTGTAATTTGGTATGTATACACATATTAACAATGCCAACAAAGTGCTGGGACAAAATTTTGAAAAATTTTTTTTTTTTTGGGTGCCTCCTCTACATGGTATAGTAGAAACGATTTTTTTTTCGCGCCCACCCCATGTTGTGGCGTATCGTTAGATAGGTCTCTTCAAAACATCGAGGGTATCGCGAGATCATTTTTCGATACAATGATCCGTTTCGGAATTATTTACTTTTATCGTGTTAATTTTAGTTTTGCACGGTGGTCCCCCCCCCCCTCTATCTCCGAAAGTCTTATGTTTAGAAATTTGAAAAAAAAAACATGGTAGTAGTCCATATGTTGAACCTTCAACGAAAACTATAACGGTTAATTAGGCTCTACTAGTTACCGAGTAATAGCCGACGAACTGATAAAATATTTATTTGATGAAAACTTACAAATGTGATAGAATTTGATATTGGACTCAACTGAAGGCAAGCAAAGCACAGCAAATACGGAACCCTACATTGAGCGTGGCCCGACACGTACTTGCCCGGTTTTTTTTTACTGTTCGTATCACCTAGCAAGTCAATCTATAATAGAGTATACTTTTATAATAATATACAGATTCATCTATAAATTTGTGACTTTATTTGTATTCATTTTATAAAGATTTTAGATGAGATTACACATATAAAAAGTATGCAAATCATTTCGAACACTATAAATTTTTGAGGTACATACTTATGAATATTATCATTATGTCTGATTTTTAAAGTCAGAGCCAATGGCCTTAAAACATGATCAAAAAATACAATGCGAACATAAAAAGATATGTGACAGAGCATGTGTGACTTATTACATAAAAAATACGTATTAGACACATCTCTATTAGTCGTTAATATCTATATTAGAACTAGGTACTAAGTATGTTCAAACTTAATGCTAAGTCACGTGTTTTACACAACAATCAAAGAGGTTTTACAACAAACTGTTTAAATAAGTAAAGCTGTATCTAGCGCCGGCTATATTCACACACAGTAGGTATTATTCAAAGACGTCTTTTTTTCAATATGCCAAAGCAATATCGTATAATGGCCGTTGGCAAAGGCGGCAAAATTGGCAAGGTGCACAGTTCGTTTCCAGATTTATCTGCCGATACCGTTAGACAGCCGGTTCGAGCCAGACGAAACCGATATTGTGATACAGCACAGAGCTTGGATAGGACAAGACACGAGAAATTGAATGGATAAGTAACATATACATTTTACATACTTTTGTTTTTATTTTTCATATTACCATATTCTCAACGAGAACACAAACAAAGAGAGATAAAAACGGTCCAAGAATTTTCAAAAAATCATACGTCCTTTGGGTTCATTCAGATCTCAAAGAAGTTCCAGCTGTAATGGAAAATTGTTAACGACCATAAGTGAAACTTATACTTGTCCGATTTTCCACTTGGTAATTGAATCATTTTGTTCTAGTTCCACAGGTCAACTGTTTTTCTTACTTATGTTATAAGAAGTAACTTAATATTGAACTAAAGCCAAGTCAGTGACCTTCAGATGGCTTGGAAACACTGACACCAGCTAGCTACCTTCAGTTGACACTAATTGCGGGAAGCACACGAATACAAAATTGAATTGAACTACAGAACTACAACTACCAACTACAACTACCAACATCTTCATGAACGTAGCCGAAATTGTCGTCACTCACGTTCATAAAGATGTTGGTAGCACTATACCAACATCTTAATGAATGTGAGTGACGTTTGTAGGAGGGGTTACTGTGGCATACGTTTTGTCAAAGGCGAACTGTCAAAAAGTGACATACAATATGAACGCGAGTTGTAGTTCCAATTTCGGCCTGTAGTCTGTAGCACTATGAGGGATTGGAGCGAAGACGCGCTCATCTGTCAGTAAATTCAAAAATACAATATGAGTTATGGCGGATATCTCTATTCCTGTCTGCCGTGAGCACTGCGACATCCATGTTATAAAGTTTCTCGTTCACGAATCGTAGTCGGAAATATACTTTGTGTAATACTTTTACGAAATAACCCGCTTTGTGGCTCGACTTGCTATATCGCTTACTTTATGTAATTTCTTTGAAATGGGACCGCATATCTATATATATAAAATGCTTTGTCCTGACTGACTGACTGACTGACTGACTGACTGAGAATCAACGCACAGCCTAAACCGCTCATCGTAAAAATCTGAAATTTGGCAGGTGGAACTATTATAAGACGTAGGCGTCCGATAAGAAAGGATTTTTCGAAATTCGAACTCTAAGGGGGTAAAAAAGGGGGGTAAAGTTACTATGGGACAACTTCATTCCTTGGTCCAATCTACTTCAAATTTTGCATAAAAATTGTTTAAGAGAATTGATGAAAGATGTGATTCTTATTTTATGGAAATTCTTGAAAAAAATGTATTTTGTGGGTAATTTTCTTCGAGTTGATATCAATACTCATACTCCATAATGCTTTTGATATCAATTACATTTCATTTTGACACATCCGTGAAGTGAAGTGTTTCATCTGTCATGTAATTATAAATTGTGAATATTCAATCATAATGTCGTCTATTTATTCTGTTTGTGATATCAGAAAAACAGCTAAAATTCTAACTATGTATAAAGCGGACTGAATCATATTCATCGATAATAAACAGTAAGTAATTATATAAATATTAAATTTATAATATTTGACAGGGTTCAAGTTAAATTGGTCAATGGTTAAATGGCATATTGATATTGTCTCTTTCTCACTTATAGGAAATCTCATTACGTCGACTCGCTCTAATATTTCGTAGTGTTGTTGTAGGGATGGTTGTAGGCTGAGGTTGTAGGTATTGAAATACCCATATTTTTTACGGAAGTGGTTGGAAAACAAGCTCAGGAATATGGATCATTTGATATTAGGTGATTACCGTCGACTATGGAGAACATAGATTCTGACCCGTTGCCGACCTATAACAGGAAAAGACAGGATATATAGCGAGAAATAGTATAAGGAAGGAGTTAGATTTTTTATACAACAAAGGTGGCAAAAAAAGAGTTTCGGATATTTCACTCTCCGAACGAAACGCATTGCTGCTTCACGTCAATATTATGTAAGAGTTTCACCGGTCGGGCTAGCCTATTTCATAAACGCCCACTCCAAAGATTGTAATGAGAAGTATATAAATAGAAAAATAATCATGTATACATATGAAAAGGTTTTGTCTTGACCGTAGAGACCTGAAATTAGGGTGTGTGATGTAGGCAACCGATAAGAAAGAATTTTTTGAAATTCCCACGGGAAAGCGAGATAAACGCAAACGAAGTTGCGCGGGTTTCTCTAGTTATTTTATATTTTTCTTAGAAAATGGAGTCTTGCGCTCCTTTTGTATAGGAAATACTAAAACCATTTTTACTTAGGGAATGTATTTTAAAAATTGCTCTGCAGTGCGACGCGGCGCTAACATCAACTCTCAATTTACTCGCATATCTTAAGCTTTTACATAATTTTATGCAAATTGTGTTCGAAATGCTTTCGAATATTTTTGTGTTCGAAATAAAAATAACTTGTTGGTTTGTCCTATTTTTATGTCTATTAAAGCGTATACAAAATATTTATATTATAATTTTATGATAATTGAGTTCGAAATACAAGTATTTGCACGGATTTTTGAGGATAGAATAAGTGAGATTAGCTTTTATGTAACTTATTTTCGCGTTTTAACTAACATGCAAACTTAAATACTAATAGTGTAAATGAGCCAGTAGGCACATAGGACTCTATGTGTAAACGGTAAACACGAATGTAGAGCATTAATCAGTAATTGCAAGCTCATTACTGGCTAAACCGCTTGTTGGGCCGTAAACGCCAAACAATCTTCATTTCTCTGTGACGGTCATGGACCATAATTATCTATACTTATAAAATCGTTTGTCCTAATTACGCTAAGTGAAACGATGAATATAAACTGAAAGGAATATTTATTTTATAACTAGAAAATAACCCGTTACTTAAATAGAATATGGTTTATTTGCAAATTATAGTCTAGATTAGTTCCAATACTGTTTTTATGTATAACCATGTTGACTGTAGTCTGTATTCTCTAAATAAATAATAATAAAAAAATAAAAAATTGCAATACATAACTTCAAGTTCATGTAATATAATAAACGGAAAACTTACAGACTAGTATTATATGCAACAAGGCGGCCTTTATTTTAGTTTCCGTTATAAAATATCCAGTCCCTGGAACAAACTATCTTCATATCAAGTTTTACATAAATTAGTTTATAATAGAAAAGTTATTAGTCTCAGACATTTTACTTTCGCATGTATGTAAGATTAGATAGAGGTGGTAAGCATGAACTTGTTGCTAGGCAGAGGGGGTAGAGAGAATCTTCTAAACTCGAATGATACCCTGTCTCTACATTACTCGCGAATTTAATCGAGGTTGAATGAATATAATAGTGTGGACTTCGTTTATCTTTGTCTTCTAGCTTCATATAACTTCGCATCGCTCTAGGGAAAAATGTCTATAGTTTTTTAACAGTATTTTACATAAACCGGTTAAGAACCTTCACGTTGCAGAAGTTCGTAGCCAAGTAGCATTGGTCTCGGCCATGCTGTGTTTCTATGGTTTGTAAGGTCTCCAGAGCTCCACTATTTACAAGGTCGGAAACGCGTAAGTGATAGGGTGCGGTGGCTTCTTACCATCAGGCAAGTGGTATAAAAACAAAATTAAGGTTACTGAATCTAGTAACATAGAAAGACTGTTAATAATCCAGGAAAAGTAGGTAACCTTAAGTAATATTTTTTGCATGACACTGTGAGCCTCACACATCTCCGAGACATTTCTGCCACAATTTATAAGGGTTCACTTTTTTCTCTGCCGCAGACGTATGAAACGTGACGACCGCCGATTATAGAACTGTTACATTTCTATAGGATTAAAACTATCCAAATGTGACAATACATAATTAATGAACTGTCGCTTGATACTTGTAATCTTCTTAAAACTTTAAGATTCTCTTACGAATAACTGGCGTTATAAAGGCCTTCACACAACTCATATTGATCATGCTAAAAAAGTTGGTAGAACAAAAAAAAACTTTACGAATACAAAATTGAATTGAACTACAGAACTACAACTACCAACTACAACTACCAACATCTTCATGAACGTAGCCGAAATTGTCGTCACTCACGTTCATAAAGATGTTGGTAGCACTATACCAACATCTTAATGAATGTGAGTGACGTTTGTAGGAGGGGTTACTGTGGCATACGTTTTGTCAAAGGCGAACTGTCAAAAAGTGACATACAATATGAACGCGAGTTGTAGTTCCAATTTCGGCCTGTAGTCTGTAGCACTATAAGGGATTGGAGCGAAGACGCGCTCATCTGTCAGTAAATTCAAAAATACAATATGAGTTATGGCGGATATCTCTATTCCTGTCTGCCGTGAGCACTGCGACATCCATGTTATAAAGTTTCTCGTTCACGAATCGTAGTCGGAAATATACTTTGGGTAATACTTTTACGAAATAACCCGCTTTGTGGCTCGACTTGCTATATCGCTTACTTTATGTAATTTCTTTGAAATGGGACCGCATATCTATATATATAAAATGCTTTGTCCTGACTGACTGACTGACTGACTGACTGTCTGAGAATCAACGCACAGCCTAAACCGCTCATCGTAAAAATCTGAAATTTGGCAGGTGGAACTATTATAAGACGTAGGCGTCCGATAAGAAAGGATTTTTCGAAATTCGAACTCTAAGGGGGTAAAAAAGGGGGGTAAAGTTACTATGGGACAACTTCATTCCTTGGTCCAATCTACTTCAAATTTTGCATAAAAATTGTTTAAGAGAATTGATGAAAGATGTGATTCTTATTTTATGGAAATTCTTGAAAAAAATGTATTTTGTGGGTAATTTTCTTCGAGTTGATATCAATACTCATACTCCATAATGCTTTTGATATCAATTACATTTCATTTTGACACATCCGTGAAGTGAAGTGTTTCATCTGTCATGTAATTATAAATTGTGAATATTCAATCATAATGTCGTCTATTTATTCTGTTTGTGATATCAGAAAAACAGCTAAAATTCTAACTATGTATAAAGCGGACTGAATCATATTCATCGATAATAAACAGTAAGTAATTATATAAATATTAAATTTATAATATTTGACAGGGTTCAAGTTAAATTGGTCAATGGTTAAATGGCATATTGATATTGTCTCTTTCTCACTTATAGGAAATCTCATTACGTCGACTCGCTCTAATATTTCGTAGTGTTGTTGTAGGGATGGTTGTAGGCTGAGGTTGTAGGTATTGAAATACCCATATTTTTTACGGAAGTGGTTGGAAAACAAGCTCAGGAATATGGATCATTTGATATTAGGTGATTACCGTCGACTATGGAGAACATAGATTCTGACCCGTTGCCGACCTATAACAGGAAAAGACAGGATATATAGCGAGAAATAGTATAAGGAAGGAGTTAGATTTTTTATACAACAAAGGTGGCAAAAAAAGAGTTTCGGATATTTCACTCTCCGAACGAAACGCATTGCTGCTTCACGTCAATATTATGTAGAGTTTCACCGGTCGGGCTAGCCTATTTCATAAACGCCCACTCCAAAGATTGTAATGAGAAGTATATAAATAGAAAAATAATCATGTATACATATGAAAAGGTTTTGTCTTGACCGTAGAGACCTGAAATTAGGGTGTGTGATGTAGGCAACCGATAAGAAAGAATTTTTTGAAATTCCCACGGGAAAGCGAGATAAACGCAAACGAAGTTGCGCGGGTTTCTCTAGTTATTTTATATTTTTCTTAGAAAATGGAGTCTTGCGCTCCTTTTGTATAGGAAATACTAAAACCATTTTTACTTAGGGAATGTATTTTAAAAATTGCTCTGCAGTGCGACGCGGCGCTAACATCAACTCTCAATTTACTCGCATATCTTAAGCTTTTACATAATTTTATGCAAATTGTGTTCGAAATGCTTTCGAATATTTTTGTGTTCGAAATAAAAATAACTTGTTGGTTTGTCCTATTTTTATGTCTATTAAAGCGTATACAAAATATTTATATTATAATTTTATGATAATTGAGTTCGAAATACAAGTATTTGCACGGATTTTTGAGGATAGAATAAGTGAGATTAGCTTTTATGTAACTTATTTTCGCGTTTTAACTAACATGCAAACTTAAATACTAATAGTGTAAATGAGCCAGTAGGCACATAGGACTCTATGTGTAAACGGTAAACACGAATGTAGAGCATTAATCAGTAATTGCAAGCTCATTACTGGCTAAACCGCTTGTTGGGCCGTAAACGCCAAACAATCTTCATTTCTCTGTGACGGTCATGGACCATAATTATCTATACTTATAAAATCGTTTGTCCTAATTACGCTAAGTGAAACGATGAATATAAACTGAAAGGAATATTTATTTTATAACTAGAAAATAACCCGTTACTTAAATAGAATATGGTTTATTTGCAAATTATAGTCTAGATTAGTTCCAATACTGTTTTTATGTATAACCATGTTGACTGTAGTCTGTATTCTCTAAATAAATAATAATAAAAAAATAAAAAATTGCAATACATAACTTCAAGTTCATGTAATATAATAAACGGAAAACTTACAGACTAGTATTATATGCAACAAGGCGGCCTTTATTTTAGTTTCCGTTATAAAATATCCAGTCCCTGGAACAAACTATCTTCATATCAAGTTTTACATAAATTAGTTTATAATAGAAAAGTTATTAGTCTCAGACATTTTACTTTCGCATGTATGTAAGATTAGATAGAGGTGGTAAGCATGAACTTGTTGCTAGGCAGAGGGGGTAGAGAGAATCTTCTAAACTCGAATGATACCCTGTCTCTACATTACTCGCGAATTTAATCGAGGTTGAATGAATATAATAGTGTGGACTTCGTTTATCTTTGTCTTCTAGCTTCATATAACTTCGCATCGCTCTAGGGAAAAATGTCTATAGTTTTTTAACAGTATTTTACATAAACCGGTTAAGAACCTTCACGTTGCAGAAGTTCGTAGCCAAGTAGCATTGGTCTCGGCCATGCTGTGTTTCTATGGTTTGTAAGGTCTCCAGAGCTCCACTATTTACAAGGTCGGAAACGCGTAAGTGATAGGGTGCGGTGGCTTCTTACCATCAGGCAAGTGGTATAAAAACAAAATTAAGGTTACTGAATCTAGTAACATAGAAAGACTGTTAATAATCCAGGAAAAGTAGGTAACCTTAAGTAATATTTTTTGCATGACACTGTGAGCCTCACACATCTCCGAGACATTTCTGCCACAATTTATAAGGGTTCACTTTTTTCTCTGCCGCAGACGTATGAAACGTGACGACCGCCGATTATAGAACTGTTACATTTCTATAGGATTAAAACTATCCAAATGTGACAATACATAATTAATGAACTGTCGCTTGATACTTGTAATCTTCTTAAAACTTTAAGATTCTCTTACGAATAACTGGCGTTATAAAGGCCTTCACACAACTCATATTGATCATGCTAAATAAGTTGGTAGAACAAAAAAAAACTTTCTTGAATTTTTTTGTATTTGATAGTGCGTCCCATAAATCTGCATCTTCTGTAAGAAAGCAAAGCATAGCAAGAACCCTAATGTGGCTGCGTGGCTCGATACGCACTTGTCCGGTTTTATTTTATTTTAAATACTCTCAATGGATGTCGCTCATTATGACGACTCCATATCTTTAATATTTGATATTTCGTACAACTAATTCTTCTATGTGACGTATTGCGGTCGCCTTTCTTACATCTATGTAAAACTTTTCTGGTGTTACCCTCCGTAGAATTGCGAGAGTCAATTGTTTTTGTTGGGTCCACTTCTTGTTGGGTACGGCCGTAGAAATGCGAGGGAAGCCAGTTATGTTAAGTAAGAAACTAAGGCGGGTACATTAAATATCTTCAACATTTCACATAAGATACCTTTCTCTAACACTTATGATAAATTGTACAAAAATATTTTAAAAGTAAAGTAAAATTAAATTATTGCTGTCACTGTCAAACTAAAGAAGAAAAGAGATAGCTTGAGAAGTGGGATTAAGATTAAAATGCATTTCTACAACTAATTTACTAGAATTTAGATGTTAAGTTTGTGAATGATTTGTAAGAGTAATCACTATTATAATATCTCATCACAATGCGGATGCTCGCGCAATCTCATTCTTTCCGTTCTCGGGTTGATTGACTGGTTAAAAACTATTCTTATTTCTTATCCTAACAGGCTTCAAACAACTGTATCTATACCAAATCTAAACAAAACCGTTTCAGCAGTTTAAACGTAAAAAGGTAACAAACACTTTCGCATTATAGTACTCACTTATTTATTTTATAAAAAAGCCTATTACAAAAACTTTTGGGAACAACAATAGAACTTTTTTATATATTGGATGTCTAATATAAGTTTTTCATAAGAATTCGTGTCCATAGTTAAAATCCATGAAATCTTTAATAGCGGATAAGTCTAATTCTATTTTGCTCGGTTATGGAAGATCAAGCGCATGTCAGCGACCGCAAATTACAGAATATTTTTCGAGAAAATGGTATGTTTTTTGACATAAAAACGTCATCCTTACTTTATATCCTTACTAATATTATAAATGAGAAAGTGAGTTTGTTTGTTTGTTATTCCTTCAGGGCTTGACTAAGCAGCCGATCATTATAAAAATTTGCATACATATTGTTAGGGGTACAGAGCCCAACATAGGCTACTTTTTATCCCGTGAAAGTATGTCGTTCCAATGGGAAAATATTTTTTCTACTATAGAGGGCGCTGTATCGGCCAACAGATGGCGCCACAAATCGCGCTATGTGTTGTTTTGTTGTCAAACGAGATCTATGTCATAAAATTAACGCGAGCGAAGCCGCGGGGAAAAGCTAGTGTTTAATATTTCTCACGTTAACTGAGCAGGAGCTCTAACTGTGACGTCAATATTATTTTATTTAGATTTTTGTGTACAGTCAACCAGTGAAAGAGGTGACCAGGGTAGAGAACTAAGAACAAAGATTTGTATGCTATAATAATGTAAGCATCGTTATGAAACTTTGTAATTACATAGTACAGTTTTACTTCTACATATTACTTTTGAGTAAAAACGTTTCCGTTGGTGAAAACCACAAACTTTTTCCCGATTTTTGCAGTGAAAAGTGGTTTCAACCGGTTATGAGTTTAGACTTTAAGATAATAATGTGGTCTAATACTCTGTTGTACCCCAGAGTACTGAAGAGGACAGAGCTTTAATTCCGAAAGATACACTACGGATGAACGAAGCCATGAGCAACAGTTAATAACCTAATAAATTTTAACGGTGAGAACAATAATTATTCAGTTTTTAATCATTTTACATAATACACAAACATTAAATGATATTTTTGAAATAAAGGCATTAATTAAATGCGTCGTATTTTAATTAATAATTTTAATTTATTATATGTATAAAACAGCAAATAGTCCAAATTACGAGACAATTGTATTGTGTGAAATATAATTTACATTTTGTTGTTTTTATTAAAATAAAAGTAAGTAATTTATTCATTGAAGTTATCTTCACATGTGTTACTTTTCTTTGTTACTTCTGACATCATATTAATGACACCCCGTTATTTTTTGAGCCCATATTTTAACGAATTGTGGGCAATAAAAATAAAATATCATAGGTACTAAAAATGATAGTTTTAGACGCAGAGGTTTTTTATTAAAATTATCTTTCCAAACAACAAAGTACATTTACATAGGTTCCTGTCTGCCAAACTGTGCAACAGTTTGTCGTTAATCTATATTTTAGGGGATCTTCTAGCTCCATCATCAGAGGCACCACGAAGCACAAACTCAATAGGCCGTTTAATTACCATGTTGTGTCGTTTAATTACTATGTCATAATAATTTTGCATTGTCAACCGATTTACACATGCATGCAAAATTTAAGCGCAATCGGTAACAAGAAAGGATCTTAACTTGCAAGATTACAAAGATTGGACAGGTGTAACAATTACAATATCTCCCGTCAATTGAAACATTAACTAAACTGTCAGCTAAATATTTCCCTGAAAACGTTTTAGGGCTACCGGTTGCGTCGAGCGGCATTGACATTGACCGCGGCCTCAATCCTTGAACCGAGTTGCTTGTTTAGGCTACACTTCACATTGTTTATTGCTTATTGTTGTCGGAATTTTAATTTAATATAGCGGTAATTAAGAACAGTAAGAGCAGCGTTTTGTTTTTCAATTATTTGTGTGTTTTAGATAAGTGAGGAAAAAGTGTTTCATGCCCTAAGTAATCTTAATTATATATCTTATAATATTTTTTTTTTAAATCCAATCAAAAGTAAAAATCTCCAGCCACTTGTTTACTAGTTTAGAGATGATTCCCGGGATATTAACTATCTTCAATTACTTCAACGTTTTAACTTAAAGATATAACAGGCAGAGTTACTTTTGCAGAATACCTAGGGCTAGCATGACAGACTAAATAAGTGACGTCATAGACTTTTCACCAAAAATAATGTATTACAAAAATAAAGTAAAAGTTCACTAAAAGCATCCAGACATAACACTAACAAGCAACGTAAAAAGCTCCATGACTAAATGCGGACTTTGTTAACGCAGGAGAAAATTGCTGTAAAAGCGGCATTTTATGCCCACAGGTTGTATCAAAGGCAACATGTGAAACGTTCTTTCAAGCAGCATTTTATGCCCTCAAGTTGTGTAGAGCGAGGCCTTGGCATCGTCCACGGTCGTCGCCCTTGAACCGTTTGTCCGAGTTTATTACTCTTTTCTACGTTTATCATCTACTATTATGCAATATGAGATTGCAATTTCAATATTTAAATAAATAAATAATTTCTCCACAATTTACACAGCGTCACTTGCTCCCAAAGGAAGCTGGAACTAACCTGCTTGTGTTATGGGTACCAGACAATGGATATATAACTCTAAATACTTATAAGATATAGAAAACACCCAGACTCGAGAACAAATACAAATGACTTTATAAGTACATGTAAAAAATAATAAAGGTATCGAAGGAATTTTCAATTTTCTTTTATAAAAAGTTATTACATCTTGAATAATTTTCAGTTTATAACATCTTTTAGGCATAATTAATTTATTTTAATTACTTTAGGTTTATTTAGTCGTAACAATAATTTATAACCAAACAAGCTGTTTCCATGAACTTTCCACACGTGTAGTCGTAGTTATAAACTTAAGAAAGTTTCTGTCTACCGCTTCAAGGGTTATAGGCGAGAAGCTATGAATGGTAGAACACAAAACGGATACGACGGTTTTAATTGATGTTGATTTTTCCACAACTTCAAAACCTCATTAGGTACAAGAACAAACAGAGTTTAACTTCATGCAAACTGCACATTACATTTCAGAAGCCGAGAGTCGACAATGAGGGAACCACTAGTGAGCACACAGACTAAAAACTAAATTAGACGACGCAGATTCCTTCTTTGGCTTTGTAAATACCAAGATTTGTTATCTATTTTGAACACAGAATAGAAGTGACAACATTCGATTTTGCAATGTAGACTCTTACAGCCAGGATTGACGTGAAGCTGATCAATGTTGGTTAACATGAAGCATGAAGATGAACTCGTAACAGGTTCTGTTCTATTAGAAAGACATAATATATTTAACATAAATATACAAGGGCATAAACATGTTGTCACTTTTGTATATTAGTTTTATTACTGACAATTTTTTCAGTGAACATCTCAACATATTAATGTGACAAGGTGCTACAATCAGTGGCACAAATATGTTGTCTGTCACTTTAGCACCTTTTTATTATAACGTTGTTGACATATTCACTCAAAAATCTTCAGTAGTTAAAATGGTAATACAAAAGTGACAAGATACCAAAGTCACATTTATGCAGTGGCATATAGTCAGCGGACTGTACATGACGTAACATCTATGTGGATTTCTGTCTATGGTAGGAACCACTAGTGCGCAGAACGAAAGTGGTGTTCATTAAATTTTCAAGTCTCGCAAATTTAGCAGCGACATAAGCGGCTTGCCAAGACTGTTTGCAGTTTGCCGAGATAACTGCAGCAGCAGACTAATGCTGTTTATGAAGCTGTATGTGGATCTTAGTTTGTTGATAGTCTCTTAGCGAATTGTTACGTAGTTACGAAGCTGCGATCAAATCAAATTGCATTTCAAGATACTCTGGGGTAAGACAATCATAAATGATGTTTCGGCTTGAATTGGATAAAATAAATTGTAGATTCATATAGCTACATAATATTCTCATCAGAAGAAGATGCGATGGAACACCAGACCTGTTGAAACCGGCTTTGGAAGAGGAAAGCCATGAAGCCAATAGTAAAAGAAAAAAGAAAATTATGGAGGCGTATACGAAATGGTAGTACAAAAGCGAAAAAAGGCAGGGAAAGAAAGTAAACGAGGAGGTCTATAGTGAGATGTTTGTTCTACGTTTAGGTAAATGTTCTTAGAAACTATTTTTACATTAAACGGCATTTGTTCTTTGTTCTATTATAAAAAAGCAAGCCGTTGTCGTGCCTGCCGTAGCCGTGAATTGATACTTTCTAAATGTACGTGCTTCATTGTTGCTTGATAAGACCATCACATCAGGTGTATTAGACTGACATCGGCGACGTCGTCTGCGTTTTTCCGTTTTTGCAACATTTTTCCTCTAGAACATTACAACCTTTTAAACAAACAGTCGCAGAAAGCGATTTCAGTTATACAGGATTATTTGCATTCGTACTTTTTTTTATCAACTAAAGAGATTACATAAGTAAATATTTGTTACTGAAGTTTATTGAGTTCAAACTCGTTACCAAGTGTGCCAACTTCAGTGCCAGTCTTGAAACTTTACTCCGTTGAATTTGATTTCGTAAACTATATTCGGAGTTGCAAGTATCAACACGGTTTCATTAAGAAGACTGTTTTATTAACAACGATATTTACTATCTGTATTACAGAATTTACTAGACGTTATCCCGACGGATAATTTAAAAAATGAGCCTAAAGTACTCCTTAAAACATGACGTTATTCTGTTAAAGAAAATACGGTTAACCGTATTTTCTTTGATAATCTTTATAATAATAATAATAATAAATCTTTATTCATAAAACTTACGGCTAGTGTAACATTAATTAACAGTATAAAAACAATTAAGGTAAGAGTATAACATTATGTGCCTGAGCTAGGAAAATCCTGTGTTTCAGGCGGTAAAAGATCTAATATAAAAAAATCATGATAATCACTTTAAATATGATACAAGGTAAAAGGTGTCTTATAATTAAAAATTAATAATAATAAATTATAATGTGGTAGTATTTACAGGTTTATTTCACGATCGTCATTAATTCCTCTGTATCTTTGTAGGACATATTTTTGAGTGCTGTTTGAAGAGCTTTTTTACAATTATATGAATTAAGGGGGTAGATACATAATTTGGCGTTTAATCTGTTATAGAGCAATGGTCCGAGAAATATAAAGAATCTAGATGATAGGGCGCGATATGTTGCAATGGGTCTAAAACAAACTATATCTTTCCGTCGTTTATTAGTAGTTTCAGTGCAAAAGGGCAAAACTGCATGCTGTTTAAGTACAATGTTCATTATAAATAATTGTCGAACGCTCAGTACATCACAGGATTTATAGAGTAGGTCAGTTGGATAGAGATACGGTTTAAAAGTGGAGACTTTTAGAACCGCTCGCTGTGCTCTTTCAATTTTTATTAGAGCTGTTTTAGCTGCTCCACCCCACGTCGTAATGCAGTAAGTTAATATTGATTGACATAGGGCCAGGTACACCTGTTTAACGATTTTAAAATCAGAAATCGAACGGAGTTTCTTGAAAATAAATATTAACTTCCGCATTCTGCAAGTTATTGCTTCTATATACCTTCTGAATGTTAGAGTTTCGTCAATTATAACACCCAAGTACTTAATGTGGTTTGTGTTAGTAATGATAATCTTTGAAACGACATGATAAACTTTAAAGTTTATTATGTCGTTTCAAAGATTATCGGAATAAACAAAGAAAATAAAGCAGAGAGAGATGAGACAGAATATGTTGATCATTGACATTACACACTCTGGAAGTCCAACTCTTTTTTCTTCTCTTCCTATTGCCTTCCTTGTAGCATACAACGCATTGGTAGCGCCTTTGATATTATTGATGTTCACATTGTTCACAGACGGCGACACGCCGGCCGGTAACTACATTCCTTCAGGCCCGCTTCCTTATTTGCCTACGTAATGACATAAAAAATGTTTAGATATAAAGAGAGATGCAGGGAGAAAATGATTATAGATCCTTTTTTAAAACCCGTCGACATTTTACATCAAAATCAAAGAATTTATAAATGTTATCAAAGCTCTCTGGTAATAAATGAATTGCTTTCTATCTGGGAAAGTGTGTTAGTTTTGTAGAGCAAATTAAGCGAACTCACATTATATTGTCAAATGTGACGATGTGATAAAAATCACAACACTTTTTTTTATTTATGATTTCTGTCTTCTTATTCTTTGCAATTTAGCCAGACAAGTAAAAAGGAGAAACGTGGTCAATTGTGTCTTCTCTGTCATTGGCTGGGCTGACTCGTGTAGTTACCAAAGTGGAAGAAGGGTTTCAAAGCAGACTTGTCTTTAAAATGATGTCAAATAAGTAGTGACAAAAAATGGTTGTGCTCGTCATTCCTATGCGTAGCACACCGCCGACAACGCAGCGCATCTGTGATGACGCTCATAATTAACGTTGTAGTTGTAAAAAATTTAAATTGAAACGACTATTTGCAGAAAGTTATTGCAATTTGTGCGTTGTGTGTGTTGCATTGCGGAGTCATCTCGTTACGTCACTCGTCTTCTCTGCGTTAAGGCAACGTTTGCGCTGCGAATAACTTTACCAATGCGAAGGTGCTCCTAAATCACGTAAAATCAAGTGTAAGTGCTGTAGATTGTGTCCCAGATGGCAAAACATTTCATTGCTGTCCGCGCTAACAAATTAACCCAAGTTTACGTGTTCATCATTTAATCTAAAGTTTAGGGTTCCCCGGCTTACAGTCGCTCCATCTTGAAACTGCTTGTGTTTCAAGTGAACTTAGTATTCATGTGGCCCCAAGTTTGAAACTACATTTCAATAATGTATTTTATTAAACCAATAAATAAAATAAAATGTTAATAAATTCTAGATGAGTTTTTTTTTACATATTCCACATGATATTTTATAACGGCCACAGTCCATAAATTGTTACTATAAAAAGTAGATAATTTTAGATTCGTGCTAGCTTGTTTTTTTTTAGAAGCAGTATTCATTTGACGCGCATAAGTTTAGTTTAAATAAAAAATTTGGCACTTAAGCTCACGAACTTCTTTCCTATGAAGTTAGGTGAACGGCAAATTCACATCATCGATATGTTATCGACGATATGTTGAATGTTAAGAAAACAAAAAAAGGTGAATTAAACGTGTAAAAAGAGCGTTGGTATCTGTCAATACAAGGCACGTCTCTAATCAAGCTGGTCTAGTTGATATAAAAATACAAATTCAAATAGGTACATACATAAGCAAAACTTGTAAACAATGGGCACTATACTAAAACTGAAGTAAGTACTTCGAAAACATTGGCGTCCATATAAATGATCAAATATATATAAATAAATAGTATTTCTAATGTGTATGACACGTCTTTGAGATGTACGAGTTTTCTTATATTTAAAAATTAACCCGTTCATACATTATACAAGAATTTGAACAAAAGGATGTCAGAAATATCTGACATCATTGTCAGGACTTAATCTCGAAAAGTTTAAAACCCAAACAAATTTAAATTTTCTCCAAGAACATTATGATTTACCATCTATTCTTAGAAAAGTAATTTCGAGCTTCACACGAATATTAATTTAAATATTGAAACCATAAGAACAATACATTATGTAAATTTAATAGAGATCGTATCTAATTTGACTCGAGAGTGCATTCGCTTGTAATTTTGAGCTTTCTTTTTAATGAATATAGCGAGAACACAGGCAGGACTATCTGATAATTATCATATACATATTACTGTATGAATTGTCCCTATATATTTACTTATTTATTTACTATCTTTTATCATGATGGGGCTTTTAACTCTTTAAAAAAATTCTGCACGTTCGGCGGCGTTCGATTGTCAAGTTTATGTGCTCTAGACAGACTATTTTAGTATTTATTTAGTTTGTATAAATTAAATCGGATTGTACGCTATTCAAATAATAAAGTAAAAGTTTCAACAATTAGGTTTTACAATAGCAAATCCTTATTAAATCTCTTGAAACTTTAAAATTAATAAATTTTAGACTGAAATCTGGAGAGCAATTTAGCTGAGGCTATTTTTAAAAGGTCCTGAGTATAAATAGAGTCAGATGGAAACCAATAGTCAGTTTAATCTTACTGATACAAATATCGAAGATCGTATAAGTACCAATTGTCTGGACCCTTGGCTAACAAGACGGGTATCGGAGTGGTAAAGGTATTATTATAACATTTGTATTCAAGACAGCAGCCGTCCGAGCGGAAAGTGTTCGTTGAGGAATGTTATCATATACAGTTTAATTTTAGTTGCATGCTTGCATTCTATCTACTTTAAGGATTTTATTAGCTGTGTCCACGGATCCTGTGATGACTTTTTTTCTATCATCAGCATTATATTATCTAATGTAATCAGAAACAAATTAGTAACGACACTAACGACAAATTGAGTTAAAAGTTCTCGTTAGTAAACGTAACAAATTTACCAGTAGAAAACTTTATATCCCGTGGGATAAAAAGTAGTCCACATCATAATTATCCCAATAAAAAATATGTCCAATCAATGGTTTGTTTTTAACGTTTTAACGTGAAAAACGAAAGGAAACACAAACACACTTTCATATTTATTAGTATGGAATGGATATTATACGTCGTACATCTGCTCTCAGGAATATAGTATTGTCATTTTCAATTTTATGTCTCATACTGCATGCTGAGTGCAATATTGCATTTTGATGTTACATTGGTATGACGTTGCGGCGCCCAGGAGGTGGTAAAATATGGATAAGGTATGATGTACAGGAATATTGAGAATTATGTCTACTTTTATCTATTTTTCTTCTTTGTCTGTGGATATTTTACATTTTGGATCGCAATTTTATGATATTTTTTAAACCAAAGAGCACCTGCTCTTATCATATACTTATTTTGAATGAATGGTGATGGTAAATAGAGTAATTTGCATTGATGCTCAATCGATCGGTGCTTTTAAAATAATAAATTTAAAAAAAAGTATAAGGTGTAAGCACCATTTCCTGTTGGACCAACTATTACGCACCACTAGTTGGTCCAACAGGAACAATTTGCAAAAAAAAATCCTGTTCGCACAACTAAGTTGTACTAAGCACAATGTGCTATCCAAAATAAGTATTGCTGTCACACAATTAAAAGCATAATTACATTATTTTAATGTGTTGACTACATTTGCGTGTATGTAACAATATACAAAAATAAAATTAAGGGCTTTCTTTTTGAAATTGATTTATAAGAACATTATGATAAGAAATTACTTGTCATGTTAAATGAATTTAGTGCATAACTAACAGTAAATTATAAATTTATAACGAGATAAACCGGTTTCAATGCGAACGAGACTACGGTTCAACACCTACTAATTAAGCAGATTATGTTCTTAATGAACGAGCCGCTGTCTATACGTCTGACATCCCCACCGACATAAAATATTATCTTCGATGTATGAAATGAGAGTAACATATACCTATATTAAATAGGAACTGTTAACTGACCGAACAACTGATTGATTTATTGTTTTTCTATAGTTGTTACGGTTCCACTAACCATTCATATTTTTAAATGTTGCCACTTAACGCAGTTTATAGAAATGTTTTTTTTTTACCATAACCTTTCCGTTTTTACCGGTAGCTCAGTTGGAAAAGCACTCGGCCGAATTTCAAGAGGACGTGGGTTCGAATCCCACCTGGGGCCTGGGGCGGAGAGGTAAAATTTTTCTTTAATTTTTTTAAATTTTAAACTGATTGATCGGGTCACTGATAAACGAATGTGTTTACGGTGTTTGATTGAAAGTATTGATAGCGTTAGGGACGCGATATGTTATATGTAAAGCAAATATTGGTTAAAGTTCATTATTTGATGGCTTTTGGAAATTGAAACAATAGTGCGCGGATAATACGCGGTAATGAAATTACAATGCAATGTTCCTTGTGATACAATTAGACAATCAAATCAATCCATCCAATAAGCCAATCAAAAATCATATTATGGACAATAGTTCTAAAATATTTCACCTCTATTTTTATGTGGATTGGTTTATGGCATTCTTTCTGGCATTTGCGCAGTGTAAAACGTTTCATCCATTATAATATGCAAAATATTATTGTAGGATTCGTATTAAGTGATAAATATTTGAACAGACTTTACGGCATGCTGGCGAGGTAGCATGGAATTTATAGCTGAGCTGGAATAATTTCAACGCCGCTGACTACGGTAGGATCGTAGACATATTTTGAAGTATTTTATATGTAATTCATAGCTTGGATGTTTGAAGATCCCGTATCTTCAAACATCCAAGCTATGAATATTTAACAATATTACTTAAATGGTATAGATAGAAGTTAGATAAGAACAAAAGTGATCCAAGTAGCGTTTTGTTAATGATGGCGTAAAATGCGTTTATAAGAATTCCATAAAATTACATTTAGGGTGATAACGTTAACGTGTGATGGTCATTTTTGATTGAGTATAAATTTTGGGAACGGAACAACGGGATAGCGCGGGCAACACTGCGAGCCTCAGGTAGTAAGAGATATTTCAATTAAATAAAAATTGTGAAAAAAGAAATACATTATTTGTCTAACTTTTTGTTGTTTTTTAAAAACATGATAATTTTCTCGATGGATAAAAATTCCAATGAAACACTGCCCACTTATTTTGTCAATTTCTTATTAACACTATGATTCAAAATATATGAATGGATGCGATTTTATATTTTAAAACTTTTTTTCTTGTACTAGAGCTACTTGTACTTAGTTTCAAATAAAACTAAAACAGAAAAATATTATGATTTCACTACGAACATACTTTCGCTTCTTTCATACAAGGTTATATTTGGCTTTAATAAAATGTATTAAAAGAAATTTCTCAATGGTAATCATAGTTTATAACGCATTTTATTTTCTTTATACATACAAGTTGTAAATGACAAGAAAAAGTGCCTGTGTAATTTCTGAAATAAACAATTTCATTTCATATTTTAGACGAACGTTGATATGTTAAACACATGTTTTTAGAATCCAGTCCGCCTTTATCCATAGAAGTATTTGTGTGAATACGACCGCAAATGCATTGTTTCAACCGGACAGGGAAACGTGCCGGAGCTTAAATGGAACTGTTTTATTATATGTATGTTACACACTCAAATTAAAGAAATTATATTAAAACAAAAAAAAACGAACTGAATAAAAATGATTAAATAATATATTCTATTGTAATGGAATGTACATAATTATATTAAGTAGGTATTTAATCATTTTTATGACTTCTCACAAAAGCAAACCAAACGATTGTTGTAAATATATATATATTCCATTAATCATACTAAAATTATAAATGAGAAAGTGAGTTTGTTTGTTATTCCTTCACGGCTTGACTAAGCAGCCGATCATTATTTGCATACATATTGTTAGGAGTACAGAGCCCAACATAGGCTAATTTTTACGAGGCGCGGGTAAGAGCTAGTATTAAATATATGTATATTCCATTTCACTATACTTGTCACTTTATTGCGATAGAGCGGATAGATAGAACACAAACTTTACGTTACTGCAATAAGGTATGATAATTATACACAATCGTAGAATTTAACTGGAATTGGCCAAGCACAGAATTGTATGTATACGATACGAATGTATTGGACGAATATACAATTCTGTGCTTCGCAGGCATCGACACATCTTATCGTTAAGCCAAATTAATTCAAACGTTTGTTTAAAAAACTTGAAAAAATGTGTCAGCTTATCGAATAAGCTAGAACTTATGAGGATATTCTGATATCATAAGTGATACAAACATTATTGACAGTTATACAGCCAGTTCTGTTATCTTAGTAAGCGTAAGGAATAAAAAATCCAACAAGTATAAAATGTTCATACAGGCAGAACAGGTATGGTCGCGGTCCGTTGCCTGGGAACGACTGGAGTCGGGACGTGTGAACTTGCCTTAATTATGTCTTTGCTCGTATCATCTTCCTATTGTACGGTAGGAAGGAATTGTAATGCGATAAATTAGTAGGAAGCAAACTTTTTGTATTCTAAAGTAGTAAACAGTTAAACACATATTAGAGAACAACTTCAAAAAATTTCGCCTTATTAATTCTCTTTGTAGTAGGCAACGCATTGGCAGCGCCCCTGGTATGCATAGGCAGCAACTGATGTTCTTAGGCAGCGGTAACCACTTTTCATCAGGTGGCCGCTTGCTTGTTTGCTTGCGGATGACATAAAAAAAAGCAAATAAAACAGACATGATCAATGTCGCCGCTATGCAGTAATTATTTTCCATTGCTCCAATCCAAGCCAAGTTTCAATAGTTTATTTATGTTTAAAAAAAATGCCAGGCCACAATAAGCTGTGAGTTTTGGCAACAATACGGCCCTAGGGATAAATTTCTTTCTGGGATTCGCTCAGAAAACTGTCCTTGTGCGATTTATCTTCGAAAACTCCCTTTCGTAAGTGCCATCGTTAGGCAAAAAGTTTTTAATACTTCCACTTTTATCCCACTATCAGTATCTAAAGAAAAAATAATTCAACATACTACTTAAATAATTTTTTATTAAAGTTGGTTTTGTATTGTATTTATGGTCATCCATACGCATTTAAAATGGTTTTTAATCCCAATAGGAATATTTAGAAGCAGCATCTTTTCGTAATATAGGTAGTTAATTCCGATAAATAAATATGTAGTATGTATATAGGGACAATTCATACAGATTGAGCTAGCCCCACAGTAAGTTCGAAACTTGTGTTATGGGATACTAACTCAACGATATTATATTTTATAACAAATACATTTATAGATAAACATCCAAGACCCGAGGCCAATCAGAAAAAGTTCGTTTTTCATCATGACCCGACCGGGGATCGAACCCGGGACCTCTTGGGTGGCGGTCTGGCGTGGTAACCATTACGCCACGGAGGTCGTCGGAGGAGTTAATTCCGATGTAAGCCGAAATTTAAAATATACATTAAAAGTTATTTGTTAAGCGGATATCATAATCCAAAAATGGGCATGCCTAACTGTTTTTTTTAATTCCATAACGTTGGCAAGCATACGACCCGCCTGATGGTAAGCATCACCTTAGCCTCTAGACGCTTGCAAAACCGGGGGTATCACTCACACGTTGGCTATTTGGCTACAATCTTCTTTAAGGTAGTGTCTAGCTTTCATTTTGTGTTCTCAATTATGTACGCGCAGACAGTAAGGGATTTGTTTTCTTCACTCTGACTATACCCTCTAACTTATAACTATCATACACAATTTCTAGAACTTTCCAAATCATATTATGTTAACAAGTAGCTCTTCAGTTCACTCCATTTCTTATGGATTTCATGCGCTATTTAATGTATTCCCCGAATCATCTCTGTATCTGCAAAAAACATTTTTTCCCTAACATTTACGTATGTCGAAGGTGTATAATAAATTCCGCGATTGTCCCATCGATCGTTCAGAAGTAACGTACCCCACCAAGGACACGATATATTAGCATTCGCTTCACGTTACCGACTGTGCGAATATGCGAGGTGCGAACATTTTTGTGCATCTCTTTCAAATAATGTTACAATTTTTATCATACAATACAATACAGTAGTACCTGTTTGATAAGACTATAACATAGATTTTAATGATGAATTAGATTGATTTGATTATTTAAACTTTAACTGGTAACATGAGGTTTTATAGGCTACGCGGCAACAGTAGTGAGACATCAAATTTTCATTCAATTTCCCGTGCTTTCTTTTTTTCTGCGTCTTTGAAGCTTCGAGTTTGGTTAAGTTCATGGGGCTGATTCTCGTAACAAAACCCGATTCTATTTCGATTCAAACACACTCGCTGTCCCGTTCAATTCCTGTTTTGTATGAGTGAAACAGCGATAGAACTTAAATGAAAATAGAATCGGTTTTTGTTACAAGAATAGTGGGTCATATCAAAGTATCAAACATCGATAGAAAAAAATTCATAAAAAGTAAATTAATTCTGTCAAGAGAAATAATTTAACGAAATCTGGCGAAATGATAAAGGAACACGCTATTCGCCGCAATAAGACTATCCATTTACAATAGCATTTTATAATAATGCTATTTTTACCTATTATTAAAATAATTGCATGTTTCAACAATGCATTTTTTATCAAATAATAATTTGAATAAGGGGAACGGACTTTGTGATTATTATGAACTACGTCTTACAAAGTTGTGGCGATGCGCCACAAGTTCTAAAGACATAAACCTACTACCCATTCAAGCAAGTCAGCCTATCCTCAAGGGAACGATTTCTGAGAAACCTCAGCCTACATTTTGTATGATACGCTAGCTAAAGTATAATATCGCAGACTATGTAGTGATTCTATTAAAAATTAAAAATAAGATTATTATTAAATTAGTTTTTTTATGTCATTCGGCAGACAAACAAGCAAAGCAAGCGGGCCATCTGATGGAAGGTAGTTACTACCATTTATGAACATCAGCTTTTGGGGGGCATTGGTGATTGGTGACGTCCCCTGGTGTTCTAGCAGATCTTCATTGACAAGAAAATATGAAATGATATGAAATTGATTCAAAAGGATCCTCAATTTTTTAGCGTTTCTTTAAGGCCCATATTTTGTTTTGACTAGTATTACTTAAAAGAAAAATCACAGTAAAGAAAAGATAACTTGAGACTCGTGTTATTCTATTGCTTTTTGCAATTCGGTATAGGACCTGTTAGTTGCACGAAAGCCAAAAATATTCTGGACAAGATTAGCTAAGTGTACGTCAAAGATAAGGTCGCGTGACTAACATGATGTCCGTGCGGACAGATCGCGTGCAAAACACAAAGTTTTATCGAGTTACCAATTGGTCATAGTAACTAACAATAATTATTATGTGGCTTATGGCAATTTCGATATTCAAGATGACCTATATGTTTAGTGGCCTCAGAAAAACTAAAATTTATAATTTACATTGACACTTGTACAATCCGCGCCACGAGAAATGAGACCTGATTGATTGCGCAGTAGATTTCTACTAAAATGGCATAGAAATCGCCTACTGGTCGATCACGGAATACGCCAAGTCTCATCTCTCGTGGCGCGGATACTTCATGTTAACTGACAATAAAAAGTTATATTGTGTTAGAAGCTACGTTTTTGAAATTTTATAAAACCCATACTCAGTCCTTTGCGTTGGAAAGAGTCCCCTACGTGACAAAGAGGCCACAGAAACGCCGCGCTCCCGACCAGCTTTTTTTTATGTTTATTTTTTTATACTTTCATTTGTTTTGTGTTTAAATTTTTCACTTCTATTTTTATTTTTCTTACCTATTGTATGGTTTATTTTATATACATTTTAAGGTTTTAATTATTCAAAATCATTTATTCATTATGTGGTTCGTAGGTATTGTGGTTGTGGCTGAGATGATGAATTTGGATGGCAGCAATCTTTTCTATTCTAAGATTTAAAAGATATTCGTACAATGTCTTTAACTCTTCTAAGTACAAGTAATAACTGCCAAGTGAGTTTCAAGTGTGTCGTTTTCATTATATTTATAAGACACACACTGAATTATTACGAACTGATTGACCAACAGATTATCAACAAGCAGTACCTACAAACAATTACTTTCAGACAAATAATAAAACTAGAAATCGATATAAAACTCCGCAAGTCAATTACTCCGTACACAATGAGTCGACAGTTGTTAGCAAAAGCAACTAAAATATATTTCCATATTATGAACAATAAGAATATTAATCAATCAAGTCGGCCGTCACGATCGGCTGCTTATTCTGAATCGCAACAATTAGTCGGCAAATTACTGGCCCCAGGGTGCGTTTGTCTCTATTCGTATTCTATTACACCTATCAGGGGACAGCTGGGAATTTAGGTATTAATTGTCTTAAAGCCTGCTCTACACTTATTAAGTTCACAATTTTTTTTTATTTTTTGCCAGATTTCATATGAAAAATTGTGAAATAATTAGCCTTCTTTTTAATGAGAACAAAGTTTCTAAATTTCCATTAATTGATGTTGATTGCACAGTTCAATGATCCAAGAAACCATACATATCCATGATTTGTTTCAAGTATTGTATCAGTACTACTATAGAACTACATTTTATATAATTATATTTATTATAAACAATAATAATAAAAATTTGTTTATTCGTTTTAATTTAATGCAAAGACTTTTTTTAATGATTTATATATTAATTTTTAAATACATTTACTTAAACTAGTCCCCACAATCAAGATAGTCTTATACAAATTACCCAAATTACAGCCAAAGGGAAAATTGGTAAAATTTTACAAAAACAAAGACGGAACTGAGTTTTTCTCTCGCTAAAGTTGAGCGAATTAATTAACAAGGAAATACACTTAAACATTCCTTTAATTTAACTTTACAAGCTTATTTAGTGCTGTTGTAAAAGTGTAAGTATCTCTCTGTCCGAGTTATGGTTAAACAGACTTAGTTTTATTATAATTAGAATTTTAATTCACAGGCTACACAGCAGCATCTTTTCAAAGAGTATGGAGTTAATGATGGTTGTAAACAAGATGTAATTATAAGCGAACCACTTTCAACTGTACGCTGGTTCACCTAACCACCAAATTATACGTCCGGAAAATACGAAACTCTTATAATTGCAATGAGCCTGCCTACCCCTCGCCTAGTATTAATTAAGTTTAATTAAATAAAGTGCGGAAAGAGGATTGCATGTAACGGAAAGCAGTAGGTAAATACTATATTCCTAGTGTACCCAGAAATGTCTATATCTTAGTTATGTTCTAGCTAGACGGACGGATGATAACGACGCCGAATACATGTTAATTCCACATTAAGTCTCATCTCAATATATATCTTTTAATCTTCTTTAGTTAGACTATGACAGCCATAAAATAATGTAACCTTAATTAATTTTTATTTTGAGCATTTCCCCGCAAGTCAATTAATTTTTTTGAATGTTTACGTAACTTAATACTAGTAAGTACATTTTCCCCTCAAAGCCATTGGCTGTATGCACTTCAAAGTTGAGAAAAACTCGGAAACTTTAAAAGTAGAAATGTCGGGTTAAATAAACTGAAAAAGTTTAACGCGCTAAGTACCCTAGAAAACGTGTGTAGGTACCCTAATGTGTTCAAAGCGCGAAAGTTTAAAGAGTATTACGGCTTGGCAACGAGTGGCGCGCCAGACAAGCAAAGGCGATTTGCGTGGGGTGGCCTAGATAGGTTGCACTTAGATACCCAATCCACTGAACGGCTACAATCGGATGCGTGCATTGACTCAACCCATTAAATAAATAAACCCATTGACGTTCGTACACGAGTCGCGTACGAACTACGAACCTCAATGGATTTGTGGGTAATTCAGCGACTGACACCATGAAGGATTGGAACCATGGTGTCAATCGCGGAAGGACTCTTTTTGAATTGACTGATTGACACCATGGTGTCAATCAGTCAATTCAAAAAGACACCATGGTGTCAATCGAGTAACATATAATTGGGACGTAGTCGATTGACACCATGGTTCCAATCCTTCGTGGTGTCGCTGAATTACCCGGATATGTATGGCGGTAGTCGCTTGGAGACTAAAATCGTCGAGTATCGAAGATTTGAATAGCCTTGTGTACGAAGGGGTTTAAAGAGAGGGTTATATAGCCGCGCGCGACCACGATTCCCAGGACCATTTGATTCAATCTCAATACTCAATATTTATTACTTCCACACATTCACAGACATTCCACATTAACACAATCATCAGTACATAGTACCTATAGATATACCAATCAACAGGTATTTGAGGACCATGTTGAACACTACAATAGGCGCGAGGAAAGATCGCGATCATTATATCACATGTATTTTGTGCATCGATGATTTTGTTAATTTAGAGTTTGGCCGTCGAGTCAAAGGCACCATAGAATAAGTAGTCATGTTCAAAGCATTTATACATTATTTTAATCAAACAAATTAGTAAAGTCTTCCTTTCATTATTCGTACTCCAAAATACTGGACACGACATCAATCAAATACTATCAACAGATTTAATAAAAGATGGCCGCATGTCGTGGTAATTGATGAATTGTACTGTACACAGAGGCCGTAGAGTGCATAAGGTTCTTTATAATAAGTATGTTTTAAAAAAATACAGATAATAATAATAAATTCTTTATTTGTGAATTTAAGAGCTAATGCAACAATAATTTTTTATTATTTATAGACATAAAACAGCGGGTCTATTCTCGTAATAAAAGCACTCGAAATTTAGACTCAATGTCAAGCGCTATGTTATCATATCTGTTACTGATAGGGAGCTTCCGCAGAATGGAAAACGAGTATGAGGAGCTTTAAATAACGTTTAATAGCACTTTTGGAAAATTATAGTTTTAACAATGAAAATGACTTGACCATTTCGATCGCTGCGCACACGTTAACACTTTTGGTATAGACAAACGGCGCTAGTTGCCTCGACGGACGCCGCAGGAACTAAAAAATAGCCAATCAGCTGTGAGATCCCTTCTACAGTGCGGCCGCCCGTATTGTTTTTTACATGAAGCTGGCAAACTAGCAAACTACGTTAAAATTAACTAAAATTAATACAAATGATTAAATATAAATAAAATACAATTAATTCGTGTCGCCTACATTCCCCCCCCTATGTTGCCCTCGCAACACTCAACCTCTATAGGTATTCTGGCGACACGTGCCGCTGATCTCTTATGGGTACCGGTAGCGGTCCGCACAGCCACCACACGCACTCGACCGTCCTTACCTGGGAATGTGGCTTCTATGACGCCACGAGGCCAAACTCCACGAGGCGCATTGGGATCAGCGAGAAACACCAAATCACCGACTGCCAGGGAGCGCTGAACATCTGTAGTCCACTTCTTGCGTGGTAGCATGTCAGGTAAAATTTCGTGCACCCACCTCCTCCAAAACATGTCAGCGAGAGCCTGCGATATGCGCCACTGTTTGCGCAAAAACAAATCAGAGTCGTCGAAACGTCCTAACACAGGTAAGTTTGATGAGCTCCCTATTAAAAAATGATTAGGCGTGAGGGACTCCTTACTTCCGGCTTCCACGGACACGTGACTGAGCGGTCTACTGTTGACAATATTTTCAACTTCGGCCAACAAGGTGACGAGAGTTTCTTCGCGTGGTGCGCGTTCCTTTAAGACAACTCTCAACGTCGTCTTGACACTTTTAATAAGCCGTTCCCACGCCCCTCCCCAACTCGGAGTAGCAGGAGGAATAAAAGTCCATTGCGTGCCGTAATTACAGGCGGTACCTTTGAGCTTTTCATCATCGAGTTCCTGTAATGATTTTTTTATTTCAACATCGGCTCCGCGCAAGTTGGTCCCGTTGTCGGAATATAAATATGCTGGCCAACCTCGCCGAGAGGCCATTCTGCGGAGTGCCATCAAGAGGGAATCTGTTGTAAGAGAAGGCACGACTTCCACATGTACAGCTCTTACCGTGAGACATGTGAAGAGAACTCCGTATCTCTTCTCCCGGTGTCTGGCCACAGTCACCTCCATGGGGCCAAACAGGTCCAGGCCACAGTGTGTAAACGGCCTGTGGTGGTGAGCGACTCTTCCTTCAGGTAGGTTACCCATTCTAGGTATCATAGGCTTTGTCTTCATAATTCTACACAACATACATTGAGATGTTATGTTTTTAACTGTAGGTCTCAACTTTAACATACAATATTTCTGTTTCAGCTCATTGACCACGGTTTCCTGGTTGGCGTGGGCTGCCCTCACATGGTAATGTCGCACTATCAACCTGGAAATATAATTTTTGCCATCTAAAATAACAGGGTTTTTCACTTCTAAAGAAACATTAGCAGCAACGTCAATGCGGCCGCAAGCACGGAGTACTCCGTGAACATCGAGACTGGGTGAAAAGGTAAGTAATCTACTGGATGTACTCAAACATTTACCATTTTTTATTCTACTTATGTCCTCAGCGAAAGATTCAACTTGTGAGTACTTTATTAACAAAATCTCTGCATGAGCCACTAACTCGCATTCATTAAAAAGTTTACGTCTACATTTATTTATAAACTTTAGTACGGCGGCCGTACTTCCCACAAGACGCAACCACGAAGAGAATCTTCTAGGATTAGGTACAGGTAAGTCACTACTCACCGTTTGTAAAGTAGATACACACTCAATATTATTCATATCATGAATTCCAGGTCCAGGTGTCGTATCCTCCGGCCACAACTCATCATCTTCATATAGGAACTGCGATCCGGCGAACCACTCACCTTGCAACACAGTGAGGTCATAGGATTCCCTGGTTGCGATATCTGCAACATTTAAATGTGTAGGAATATATCTCCATTCACTTACGTCGGTTAATTCATCAATTTCTCCTAAGCGATGAGCGACAAATATCTTATAATTCCTCCTGTTATTGCGTAACCACTGCAATACTGTCGTTGAGTCGCACCAAAACGTTCGACGCACGAATTTTAATCTGTGCTCCGTTTCTATTGTATGTGCGAGCCTAGCTGCCATCAAAGCTGCCTGGAGTTCCAACCTAGGCACCGTCGTAGGCTTCACAGGTGACACTCGACACTTACTACACACGAATGCCACTTTAATTTTATTATTTTCGGTCCAGCGTAGGTACGCGACCGCACACAATGCTTGTGTCGACGCATCACTAAATACGTGCAATTCTAAATTGCAATAAAGCATCGCCGGGTCTGCGGCGGCGCCACCGTTCAAATCGGTGCGCATAGGCATAGGCGATGATTTGTCAAACCGGTTATAATTACAAGGCACGCTCTGGTAGCATCTTGGTAACCTTATGTCACCGACCGATTTTAACATATTTAACCATTTTAACCATTTGCTATATAATTCATCATTTAATGTATCATCCCAATCAATATAATTCGAGTTCCATGTTTGTTGCAAAATAATTTTTCCATTAATTGTGAATGGTGACAAAAATCCAAAAACATCAAATATCGACATAATCACTCGTAACATTTGTCTTTTAGTAGGTCGCTTTCCGTCCAATATTTCTGACGGAATTCGTTTGAACGAAACATCAAAGCCTAGGGTGTCATCAGACTGGTACCATAAAAGTCCTAGGGCTCGTTCACCATCTTGTTGACCTAATTTAAAACATTTACTTGCAACTAATTCGCTGGGTAAATTATTTAAAACCATATTACTGTTACTCAGCCAGTTACATACCACAAAGCCGCCATTCTTATGAATGCAACTAATATTTTTTGCTAACTCGATGCAAATGGACTCGTTCGGTTGGCTATCTATATAGTCATCCATATAGTGCTGTTTGTTTATCGCCTCAACAGCTGATGGCATAGTCGAAGCGAAACGTTGCGCATTCTTATCTCTAATGAATTGCGCTATAAAAGGTGAACAATTCGCGCCAAAAATCAAAGATGTCATTTTACACTCTTTTATAGGGCTATTTACATCATCTCGCCATAAAAATCTAAGCGCCTCCTGATCCTCAGATATTATTTTAATTCTTAAAAACATGTCTTTAATATCTCCCGTTATGGCAACTTTATGTTCACGGAATCGCAACATTATTCCAAATAATGACGTAAGCATATCGGGGCCTTTAAGCAAATAATCATTTAATGACAATCCTTTAGATTTTGCGGCAGCGTCAAAAACAAGTCGGAGCTTCCCTTTGTTTGGATTATCGACGGCAAAATGAGGCAAATACCAAGTTCTTAAAGAAGTGTTACTATCACTCACCTCCTCGGCGAAGTCGTTGTCGAAGAGATGTTGAACTCGTTCCTTGTACCGTCGCGCGAATCCCTCATCCGAAGCCATCTTCTTCTCCACACCTCTGAACCTAGTCAACGCACCAGGTTTGGAATCAGGCATTCTGCTGTTGGGGTCACGCCAGGGGAAACCTACATGCCATCGACCATTGATTAAAACTGCTGTTTTTTCCAGCTGTTCAATAGCACTAATGTCATCAACATTT
Organism: Endotricha flammealis; assembly: GCA_905163395.2. NCBI lineage: Eukaryota > Metazoa > Arthropoda > Insecta > Lepidoptera > Pyralidae > Endotricha > Endotricha flammealis. Next base: position 14,220,611 of record LR990854.1, on the reverse strand, counting down.
TGACGGGGTTTAGACGTTATTCCCATAGACTCAATAGTAAATGACTCACGTACCTGATCATGCAGCTGTTGCAGCATGAGTCTGTTCTGGTCCTCAGATCCAGGGTCGTCATCGTCACTCCCGATTACGAGAGTAGTGTGACGTACAGGCGAAGCCGTTACCGGTACCCTTCCATGAACGCACCAACCTAGAGGAGTGAGTGTTGCGCAAGGCTCGTTTAATTTACCCATCCTACACTCTAATGGAATTAATAAATTATAATTATCCTGCCCTATTAATAGACTAGGTTTAACATTCGCATTACAAAATATTGAATTTAAATCTTTTAAATGAGCATACTTATTACAATTAATTGTACATAAATTTTGTTTAGGCAAATTAAGTTCTTTAACACTATGCGCATTAAGTTCATATTGCTGTCCCTCGCAGTTCGACAGCTGAAGACGGACGATATCGGTATCACATATAAGTTCGTCTCTGTCCCACGCGCCGCGTATGCGCATGGTGTCTCGCCGTTGTCCGCGCAAACCTAACTGTGACGTCAGTTCGGAACTAATAAGGCTCACAGTCGACCCGTCATCTAACAACGCGTATGCATTAATAATACCGTTAGGTCCATACAATTTGACACGCACTACTTTTAATAACACTTTACAGTCTGAAGACAAGCTTATGTGTGTTACGCTTTCAGTTTGTTGTTGTGACTGCTGTTGTTGTTGTTGAGCTTGACCGCCCTCTAGCGCCTGAGTCGTAAGAGTTTCAACTTCCGATGCATTGTTTCTATTATAGTTATAATGCAGCAAACGGTGATGTTGCAGCCCGCAATTATCTACATCGCACGATTCCGCCGGGCAGGTGTCCCTCCCGTGCGTAGCCAATAAACATTTATAACAAAGTCTGTGTCGTTTTACGTACGCCCATCTATCTTTGCGCAGCGATTTCTTAAATTTCTTGCACTCAGTTAATTTGTGAATCGATTGGCGACAATATTGGCATTTATTATTAATGTTTACATCGTTATTCACTAATACAGAGTGTGAGCGTGTAGATGCAGGTTCCTGATATTTTCTTTTATATGAATTGTAAAAATTGTGCGTATTTATCAGGGCCATAGAATTAATTTTTACAGCTTCAGCATGCAAGAATTCTGCTAGTGTGTGTAGTGTCGGTCTCTTACCTTGTGTGATGAGAGGGTAACTGTAGTCGGCCCATTTCGATAGCAGGACTGTAGGTAACTTTGTTAACACACTTGTAATCACATTTGTGGCCACCAAGTACTCATCTCGACCGATCACACTGACTGCGGTTACGTAATTACGCACTTTTACTGCAAACGTCACAATATCCTTATGGTACTCATTCGACACTGGTGGTAACTTCTGGATATCTACCATGATTCTGGATAATATTAGGTCCGGGTTGCCAAACTGCAGTTCCAGGGTAGACATAACCATCTCTGGTGTAGTGCCGCTGATGAGTAATGCTGATACAGCATCTCGTGCTGCTCCACGAAGGCTTTTTCGTAGACGCCATAGGTTTTCCTTCTCACTGAACTTGCACACTTGTGAAGATTCTTCGTACGCCTGCTTGAACTCCAGCCATTCCATCGGGTCCCCGCCGAACGAGGGTAAGTCGCGCGGAGCGCAGATGCGGCTCAGCAGACTGGAGTTGGGTCCGTTGTTTGCGCTGGCGGATGCCAAGTCCTTCAGAGCGCTAGCTAGTAAATGAACTGTTCCTTCATCAGTGCCGACATTCTTTGACGGCGGTAGACACTGCGCGCCCGAAGAAAGACCATGATCGGGGGCGGGCGGTGCCTTCAGCTCCTGCTGGCTGCGCTCTAACCACTTTTCTACTTCACTGTGTGTATCATTTTCCGATGGAGTGCTACTTTCGTCTTCCATTTCAGCTAAGTCCGCGGCGAGCTTTCTATCTATTAATTCCATCTGTATTTTTGCCTTCGCCTGTGCGGCTTCTAATTCCAATTTCGCTTTTCGCGCTACTACAGATGAGGACTTAGACGATTTTCTTGACATTGTCCTTACAGATAGCGGTTTAGATGCCGTTGGTAACAAAGAAACCGTTCTTAACGGCGGTTCCGACTTTATGGTGCTACCCGCATTAAAAATAGTACGACTTAATTTCGCGCTTTCGTCGCTTTTCTGCACCTTTGGTTCTGTATCCAGCTTAGATTGGAGATTTGAAGACTGACCTTGGTGCTCCTCTTTCTCATTCTGCTCTCGTTCCTTTCTGACGGAGCTTCTCGTGTGTACCATTGTTCTCGGTGGTGTGTGGTACATAACTTGTAGATCTGGCTCGAAGACCACTTTTGTTACTGATAGGGAGCTTCCGCAGAATGGAAAACGAGTATGAGGAGCTTTAAATAACGTTTAATAGCACTTTTGGAAAATTATAGTTTTAACAATGAAAATGACTTGACCATTTCGATCGCTGCGCACACGTTAACACTTTTGGTATAGACAAACGGCGCTAGTTGCCTCGACGGACGCCGCAGGAACTAAAAAATAGCCAATCAGCTGTGAGATCCCTTCTACAGTGCGGCCGCCCGTATTGTTTTTTACATGAAGCTGGCAAACTAGCAAACTACGTTAAAATTAACTAAAATTAATACAAATGATTAAATATAAATAAAATACAATTAATTCGTGTCGCCTACAATATCATCATATCATATCAACCCATAATCATCCCACTGCAGGGATACGAGTCTCCCTTCAATCGAAGGTGATTACAGCGTACTCTGCCACGCTGCTCCAATGCGGATTGGCAGAGGCCGGTGTTTTCCACCGATTTGGCTTAACGACTGTCATCCATCGACAACAGCCGGAACCGAGGCGGCTTAACGTGCTCTCCGAAGCACGGAGAAGCTCGAGATAACCAAACCCATCCATCCATACACTGGCTAGGGTCGACGTCGAGCTGATCGTCCAGCTGGTTATAATAAAATTGTTCTATCTATCCTTCTATACTAATATTATAAAGAGAAAAGATCTTTTAGGGAAAAAAAGCTAGTTTCTTTATAAAATACTAGCTTTTTTGCCCGCGTCTTCGTCCGCGTGAAATTCCCGACCCGTTCCCGTGAGAACCACATTGAATTTCGGGGAAAACTATAGCCTATGTCACTCGGGAGTGACATAGGCTTATCAGGGGATAAAGTAACTTTCTATTGGTGAAATAATTTTTTAAATCGGTCCAATTGTTTCGGAGCCTATTCAATTCCAACAAACAAACAATCAAATCTTTCCTCTTTATAATATTAGTATAGATTTCGTGTCCTAATGCTGGGTAAAGGTCTAACCTTTATTTGCAAGACGAACAGATAAAAAATCTTTAATTACGTGACTACGATTAATATTATCTGTCAACTGTGAACGTGGCAATATATTTCATGAACAATCCTAATGTCTATCTATTCAAATTCAGGATTAATCTTTGTGACATTTGGAATTTTAATTTTAATCGGGGGTGCGAAGGGGCGTTGACCCCACCCCAGCCACCCCCGATAATTGTAAATGACTCACAGTTGGCGTACCATGCACGCCCTGACATACCTACCGTTGTATACCGTTTCTGAGTCATAAACAATATTCTTTATTGTTTATGGTTGTTTTTATTTATTTACATAAAAATGATACTTCCAAATAAGTTTTTTTGATAAATTTTGGTTCAAGAAAACGCGAAAGCGCTAGCTGGAAAATTTCTTCATAAACGAGCATAAAGTAATATAAAGTAAATGTAAAATTTCAAATCTATTGAAGTTTGATTTGACCGTGTAGGTAAGGGATAGTTTGACTGTTAATAAATCTTTACTGATAGTAGTTTCATATTTAAAAATATGTTTAGATAAGAAATACTAATTTCACACAAAAATAATCGTACTAAGTATATCATTTTAATAACACATACACTATAAAATTACTCGTTTTATCACAAAATATTGAAACTGTACAGCCAGGAGCACGATGAGCTTTAACACTTACAGTAAAATTTTGGCTCTTAAGAGACGATGCTGATATAGAAAGAGAACGGAGAGCATTGGTAGTGAGAAGTAATATGTTGGCCCGCAGATTCGCTCGCTGTACGAAACAAGTTAAAATCACCCTATTTAAGGCATACTGTCAAGTATTCTACACGAGCAGTCTGTGGGTCAACTATACTCAGAAAGCTTACAATGCTCTCCGGGTTCAATACAACAATGCCTTCAGGATGCTGTTGAGGCTGCCCCGCTACTGTAGCGCGTCCTTAATGTTTGCACAAGAGCGCACTGACGACTTCTTCGCCATAAGACGCAAACGTATAGCGTCCTTGCTGAGCAGGATGCGGGACAGCTCTAACAGCGTCCTGATGGCAATAGCTGACAAAGTTGACTGTCCTATTCTGAGACATTGGGTGGGGCAGATCATAAAATAAATATTTTCATATTATTGTTCGGAATTAATTAAATAAACTAACATAGGGTAAGTGGCATGTACTAACAATATTATGGATTTCAATTGTCTGATAAATAAATATATTATTATTATTATTATTATTAAGACATAGAACTTAAGAATGGCCGATATGTGAAGGTCGACGTGCTTTTGACTGTTTGACTGTACATATCTCTCCTCCGTGTGTTTTATAATATTTTAAGAATACTCACAGTAAATACGGTGTTGTATGGAATAAATCTGTAACAAACAATATAATGTATTAAAGCAAAAAATCTCAACGAAAAACGTGATAATGTTTTATATTATGTGATTTTTGATAGTTATTACTACGTTCAATAGAGCGTAAAATTGTGCATCAAATGAACATAAAAATATCGTAAACTCGTAAAATTGGGAGACAACACGTTTCATCAAAAGACCAATGTAACATAAAAGTAGTAGCTAATAGACAACAAATCTTTCATAATATCAGGCTCCCGTGTGTTCCCGTGGGAATACTGGAATCAAGTTTTTTTTATAATAAAATAAGTGTACGATTCAAATTCCATTTCAAGACATGAATTAATGATAAACAATGAATGTAGAGTACTATAGGTACAGTACAAATCATTACTACATGGTACATACATAGTTGGCGGCATAAATAACGTTATCCATCACTTTAGTACCTGCGTACTACGCCAAAACTGAGTTTTGAAGGTGACATAAGAAATACGTCAGTTATGACAAATTCTATATGATATAATGTCAGTCCCTTTGACCATAACGACCATAAGTTTTAATTTGATTATTTTTTAAGTTTCTTGCATAATCATTTATTAATATTAAGTTACTAAACAAATAAATGAATTTCCCAAGTTCGGCCACTTTCATTCTAATGGAAGTAACTATTAAGTAATCTGTGCTAATGGTTCGATATGTCTGCTGAACGTTATGTTGCGTCACCAATATGTTTTCAACCCTAATGTCAAATTGTCACAGTCCCTACTCCTGAGGATCCATTTGTGCGAGTGCACACGAGCTAATGCGATTAGTTGTGTGCACTGGGGCCACACTGAGACGAATTAACAAGACTTGTGGGGTACTTTTTTGAAGCAGCTGCATTTTTTACAAATATTTTTAATAACGTCATCAGATTTAAAAGTCAAGGATTTGGTCATGATTAGAAATGTGTGAAATACAAATTTAAGTTGCTGTTGAATTTTAGTTTTTTTTTTTCAGATAGACATCATATTTTGTCTATCTGAAAAAAATTTTGTGTAAAATACTTTCAACATACTTTGCAGGCGAGCATTTTCATGCTCTCATTGTCAATCACAATGAATAATAATAAATTGCTAAATAAACGACTTATATTTACAGTCAGGCGGCATAAATATGTTGTTATTTTAGTACCTTTAAACGTCACTGACGTGAATGGTCACTTGAAAATCTTTAATAACGTCACACAAAAGTGACAACATATTTATGCCGCTCACTGTTCACTAGTTTAAAAATTTAAATAGTAATTTAAAATGTGTATTAAAAATTACATATTCTGTTTTGTTCATAGCTTAACTTATAATTTTACTATGTTTTGTAATTACAAAACTTTTCTTTACCGGCCTAAATATTACGACGGGAGAGTTTTGAAAACCCTTCGGATAATAAAAGTTTTGCAGTACAAACAACAATTACGAAACATACTCCGAGTGTAATCTGTATATCCCATGTTTTCGTGGCTCGCACGGATTCGCAAGCGGTTTAAATTTATGTCAGAGGAGAACGTACGAGCTGGTCACCTGATGGTAAGCAATCACCGGTGCCCATGGACATCCACGACTACAAGATCTTGGGTGCTCACCTTTGAAGGAATTAAAAAAGGACGGGGTGGTAAAAAGGGAGTAGAAAGCAAATAACTTCTCCATGCAAAAATTAGTTACTCTCAAGGTTGGTTTAAAAAGACTGCTTTCAGCAAGGTCGCCTTGTTGCTAATGCACTATGTGCCATCATGTTTAAAATGCGTTTTTGCAACTAGCTCTAGATGTTTAGAAACGATTCGCTTTTTAAGATACTAGTAGTTTTTGAGTTTATCACGAACAGACAGACGCCGTGATTTTTGTTTTATGATATTATGTAAGGATATCAATTTTAACTTCGTCTAAGTAAATCTATGTTAGCCAAAATCGATTGAGACTTCCATCTCAGCATGAGTCACGCAGCATCCGGACGTTGCTCGCTATAAAAACGTACAAAACTCCCAAGTTTACAGAAAACATCAAGTTTAACTTGTAAAGACTTGGCACGACGGAATTTATGGCACAAGTTAACGGTCTGCTTGGACTGTGGGGGAAATGATATACTAAATAACAAATATGCTTTTTTTTCATTAGGTACGTGACTTTAATTTAAACTATTGCCTATACGTTTTATGTTATAAAATAAATATAAGCCGATAAGATAGAATTTTCCGAAATTGCCACAAGCAAAACGAAGTTGTTCGGGTTTAGTTTATTGCTATAAAATGCTTTATGAAAAACGCTCTTTTATATTTAATGGAAAATAATTGAACACATCACAATTAAGTTTTTTTTAAATACGTGTATGTAAACTAAGAAACTGTTAGTCGCTAGTTTCTGAAACGGAATATAAAATAGTGTTATTGTTATTATTAAGTTCAAAAATTGAAGAATTAATATCAAACTAATTTCAATAAAATAACAGTGTTTATAACGTCAAAGCTATATATCAAAGCTATTGTTACGATTTCTGGGAATAAAAACTGTAACAGATTAATTAAGATAACGAGAATGTCACATAAATATGTTTAATAGCCAATACCGTTATAAATAACTATAGCAGCGTAAATTAACAACATATTACGACTATGAGTAACTGTATCGTATAACTGGCTACCGAAATTGCTGTACTTTACTGCAGCGTGTAACTCGTTACATTCTACTATTGTTTTCTGCTTTTCATTATAAAAAAATATAAATTAAATGCGATTTAACACAAAATATAACCCAATCAAAAATTGTGTTGTCTCTTGTTTTGCGATAAGTCGATAATATATTAGGTAATATTTCTATTATATATTATCTAAGTAAGAAATTATCTTTAATCTTGCAAATAAATAGAATTGATATCAATCAATCGAGAGTCGATCTTTTTATGAAGGAGATAAAATAAAAAATCTCTGCTCTTCCAATCAACTAGAACGATTCCGACGGAGATCACCGAAAGAGAGCCTATTTAATTTGTTAAATTGCAAACTATGCCAAGTTCGATATTAACACTACATTGCTGTTAAATATACAATATATAAATATATATTTTTTGGTTTACATTTACAAAGGTTTCATAAAAATATCACGAACCATTATTTTAGAAACAATCCACTCAAGTTACTCTCGAGTCCACGTGTCAGTCCGCTGGGGTCTCGACAGCGTTGCAATTTTTCACAAATCCTACATCCACATGATAAATTATGGTCATATTCCACTATATACGTGGAATATTGTACGATCACGAAAGCAATTTCATTGGTAAATCACATTTTATTATAGGGATAGGGATCAATGATGTTATAACAATATAAAACAGCATTTGGTATCGTCCTATTAAAATAAATATAAGCTTACCACTTGATTAAAAGTGGTCAGTGGCCTATGAACATCAGTAACACCAGGGACCGGGTACCAAAGCTGTGCAGGGGGGTTACCACGATGTGTTATAATCGCCTTACAATCCTTACATCATATATTGCGCTTGTATGTTCAGACAGTAAGAGTGCTATACAACACTTGGCTCGATGCGCCTCTGGATACAGAGGTGTACCGACAGCCTTTGTTGTACTTTCACAACTACTTAGATTACAGGCGCGCAACATAAATGTGAGACTGCAGTGGGTTCCTGCGCATATAGGTATATGGGGGAATGAGGAGGCTGATAGATTGGCAAATGACGCGTACGTAAACGGAACAGAGTATAATGTCAGCCCATCGAATTCAGAAGCCCTGTTCGAGTTTAAAGCTAGTTGTTATGGTGGGTGGAAAGAATATTTTAATGAGCGCTCGAAATTAAAAGGCATATGGTATAAAACGATACAAAGTGAACCTCCACGTATACCATGGTTCATCGGCTGTAATCTTGGAAGACATAAGATTAAACTTATGCTGAGGGTTAGGTCCGGTCACATTCCATCGGGGAAGTTTGCGTATCTGATGAAAAAAGTAACTTCACCTAATTGTGAAATATGTGGACAAATCGAGGACGTCTTTCATCTTCTAATGGAGTGTGAGCGGAACCAAACTAAGAGACAAGTAATTTTCCAAGATTATAAGATTAATAGGCTGGATGTGGGGATTGTTCAGAGCATTCTGACCAACCCCCTCTCTGATGCTGCCTTGAGCTTGTGCAGTTTAGTGGAGCTTTGACTGTATATTTATCGTTATATGTTGTGTTAGATATAGATGTTTTTTGTGATGATGGAGCTGACATGTCTAAAAAGACAAAAGCTCCTAAAAAAAATAAAGATAATAAATAAAATATATTGCGTTATCTCGCTTACTCACTCGTCTTTGGACTGCTATAAGACGTCATGGTAAGGACAGCCCCCTTACCATGACGTCTAATAGCATATGCTTATAAAATTATTATAAATAATATTTTTATTGGTATTTTTTTTCTTTTTTTGCTTGATGGCGGGTAACGAAAAACAATTGAAATAAATAGCAAAAATGTTCAGTAGTCCACGTGTTCGATTAACTATAAATTACTAAAGCGTTGTTATACTTGTTATAGAGCAAAAAAACAAAAGTCATGACACAAACATTGGGAGATCCGCTCGTAAAAATCGAATACAAAACAGTGAGTCTAAGCACCCGGAGCGTATCTATTCAGGGTGCTATGAGGGGTTAACATCCCTAACAAAAGATCCCCGACGCATTTGTATCGATTCGCGTGGACACAACCGGTTTAATATTAATAATACGGTGCACAATGAGACCACAAATTCGGTATCGTTATCAATGTTAAAATCGATATAAAACTCTTTCTGAATATTATAATATTTATACGAGTAATTTTTCTTTAAAGAGATTTCATCTCAGTCACACACAAGAAGCCCATAAAGGAGGGTTTTCACGAAAATTTACGCCACTAGCTGACGCCACTTTGGCAAGACGTCAACGTAAAAAAAATCTGACACGAATTTAAAGGCGCTATGACACTTTTGACTGGTTTCTGGACCTGATGTCTCAGTGCTGCCGCCTAGTGGGTCATTACGGAAAACCCTCATTCTAATTTTTAATTTGTAAGATGTAAGATATTAAAAACTATCTCAGTAGTTCCTTTAAAGTAATTAAAGGGATCGGTAGGACAAAAATATCTCGGTAATAAAAAGGAACTAATAAAGGGTCTTCTGGGAATAAAGGTATTTTAATGGCAAAATCACTTGATGGATTTTGGCAGAAGGGCAGAACATTTTGTAAATTAGGAGATTTATGTAAACCATACTGTACGCGGATGAATCAGAAAACTACTAGCAATTAATATAAGGCTAGATTACAAGATAGTTACACGATTTTAAACACATAATAAAACAGTAGATCAGTGCGTCCGGCGATCTTACCTACCACCAACAATGCTCTTTTCAATGACAATGACGATTATTCAATTGCCAAGGCCGTGTCGTATGGAGTTAATGATGAACCGTGGGTGTTCGCGGTCACCTATATATAAAGCTGTTTGAGTAAACTGGAGCAGTAATGGCAGAAATGACTTCACAAATAGTGGTTATGTGTGCTGTTGTGATGGTGGTGTGGGGCAAGGCGGCGCCGCCTGACCGTAAGTTACTTTTGACTTATGATTGGAAAATAAAGAAAGATATATCTTTCTGCATTGGATTTATTTATACTTTACTCATCACAGGTTCAAGCATAGTTCAATTAGACATGGTAAAAATCACGTGGATGCAATTTTTGGCAATTTTGGATGATTATTGCTAATATGATTAAGGCAACAAACCTTTCCCTAGTTCTTGAGTTGAGGTAAGGGTAAGAGTCAGCCTGCTAACAATCCATCAAGGTACCGCATCTGCTATTCCCCGGTTTTTGCCTGTATCTGGCAGCGGTGATTGTTTTACATTAGGTACATCAGGTGATCTCGCTCGTTTGTCCACGCTGGGATTTAAAAAATCCGTGCGTGAAAGACAACACGTTCACACATCAAGCTTTAACATTTATAATACTAGTAGAATAGTTATTAAAGCAGTTTATTTACTACACGATGAAATCTGGAATCAACATGGTAGTGCAAACGCAATGCAGGCAGCAATTAAACTTGATCCTTTGGGCTTATTCAGTCTATTGAGAGTTGAAGCCTATTATAATTCAAATCGTGGGATATAATTGGCGCCCCGTCCCGTAAGTCCTCAATAAAGTGCTTTATGAACTCAATTATAAATGGACTTCATGTAAAGTCAATAGGCCACTTGAAGATGGCAACGCTGTATCGAAATCAAGAGGGTCAAATCCTTGTAATACCTATCTTATAAAGCTATAAAGAATATTTTATATCATGAATTTACGTCCTCTTTGATCCAATTATTTTCTTTTGAATCGTCATTTTACTGGGGCGAATTTATGATTGATTTTGAGTGGGTACAGATATAAATATCGAGACAATGTAATGTAAATGTAAGCTAGTGTTTTCTGGATGGTGTTTTTATTCTCGTTGTATGTTTGGGAATTTCAATTCCCTTCTTCATGCACCAAAGGTGGATTTTTATGCCACAAAGGTGGCAAACAGGCATACGGCCCGCCTGATGGTAAGCATTACCGTAGCCTATAGACGCTAGCAATACCGGGGGTATCACTCACGCGAGGTCGTTCCCTAGCAGGGCTGCTTCGATTTGAGCGGATTATCCGCTGTACCCTACCACTTTTCGCTGTGCCATACCTCTCAAAATACCTAATAAGTTTTAATTTTTTTAAGATAAGCTGCACCTGTAAAATCGTGTCAGGGCCCGCTTCACTGCACGCGAATAGCTTATTCGTCAAATAAATTGGCAGTTTTTAAGCTTATACTTCTAACGATTCTTTTTAGCAAATATTCAGCACTTTATTAGCGAGTGGTGAAAGCGGCTCAATCTTTCAATGCTTTCAGAAAAATATCGTACAATCGCTAAAGTCTTCCCCTCACTGACCTCCATCTAATATCATTGGTAAAAGCATCTGACGTGGTCCATCAATTTAACAGGCCAGCCAAGCGTCCGCCGTGGAGCACGGGTCGATTTAAAACCCAAATCAAAAGTTCTTTAGTCCATAAAGTGGAGTAAATAGTGATGTAACTCAATCGACACTGACGCTGAATAACGACAGTAAAAATTCTATAGAGGAAAATGTTCGACAATTTTTTTTCTTTAAATAAGTAAGACCAATAAAGAAATGTGAACAAGAAACAATAAAATAACCACTGAAGGATACGGTGTTATTTGTGTTATATTTAGGTAGATGAGTGTTATCAACTGCCAAAATGTGGCCAAAGTCTCTTTAACATGTCGAAATTGTAAACGATATGACTTTTACAACACTATCGATAAATTTGAGCTCAACACTAGTTGCAACTCGGCTCAGAAGTCGGAGATCGATGCTCCACCGACGTCAGCTATAAATAAATTCGGAATTTCCCGTGAACCCCGCCAGGGAAACTTAAGAGTTTTCTTCCAAAACAACTAGATACATTTGCGGGTGAAATGGCAAAATAAAATAGCTTTTTTTGTGGAGACACGCTGAATATAAAGCCTCTTCAAATATTGAAATACGTGAAGTACTCCTCTCTGCTCAGCTTGTGATAAAAAATCGTAACAATGGCTGACTTTTAAAAATCTTTTTACTGCAGGTTATTTAAATAACCCTTAAAACTAAATTAATTAAGATTAAATATACAGATAAAACAATTAAATGCATTTCTAAAACGTATTTACGGTTGGGATCAAGGTGTTGACATAAAGGTGTTGGTAGACTTGAGCATTTACTTGTCGAAACATAGCAAACATAGTTAAGAACATTTTCACGATCTTTTTTGTGAACAATGACAGAGTTGGTCGGTTTGGCAAAAAGAATTTGACAGCTAGATTGATGTGCTGTGGTTGTGAACTATATGGGCTGTACGTAACATCAACATCATCATCTCATAATCATCTCACTGCAGGGATACGCGTCTCCCTTCAAGGGGATTAGAGCGTACTCTGCCACGCTGCTCTAATGCGGATTGGCGAAGGCTTTACTTATACACGGTTGCAACTTGCAAAATAAACTGTATGAGAAATTTACTGGCATTTTTTGAGAGTACCTACCTATATATGTTATTCATCGTTATTAATAATCAATATCCTTAAATACCAACTAAACATGATTCGGATTTTCAACCTTTGAAATTACAAATTCACACTCAAAAGGGTATCAGAAAATTTATATCCATACGTGAAAAGTAATTTAAATTTTTTATCTTTGTAATATATATATATGACGAATGACGACACAAAAAATAAAGGTTTTCATACAAAATACATAGAAGTCACGAGTTGAATCAGATATGGAAATTACAAACGTAATTTATATGCTATAAAAACATCAGAATCAGATAACGTTGAAGCGAGTATAACTGCTAGATTGTATGTATTTAAACAGAGTTATGATAGTCATAACTAGGGAACGCACACGATATTAAATTAGACGAGCACTTAACTCCGTTCCTAAGAGAATTTGAGAAAAACCGGGCAAGTGCGTGTCGGACCACGCAAAGTGTAGGGTTCCGTATTTGCTGTGCTTTGCTCGCTTGCAAGCGAGTCCAATATCATATTCTATAACATTTGTAAGTTTTCATCAAAGAAATTTTATTTTATAAGTTCGTCGGCTATTACTCGGTAACTAGTAGAGTCTACTTAACAAATCAATCTACTGGTTAGGTGCAACGTTGTTTAACTTCTGCCACGTGTAATACCATTGATTTCTCCGCCAGTAATTATTGAAATAAATAGATATCCTAAAAGACAATGCGAAGCCATCAATTTTTGGCTGTAAACTAAGCAATTTTGCGCGTTCTCCTCGTGAAAAGGGTTGTTTTCGCCCCGGGGCAATCCTGGGGAAAAAGCTCAACGCACGGGGGTCTAACGCGAAATAAATTGCCATAGACCCGCAACTTTAACGGGGCAAAACCCCGTAATGTTGTTCAACATTAAGTACTCGAGGTTCACGAAACACATTTCAAGATGAAAAATTTTATACTCCATTATTCTACTATATGAGGAGCGTGACGGACGACGTCTTTTCGCTTGTATTCAGTAACCATTATTTATTTAAATTCCACATGTTATAAATCTAAGAACTACTATGCTAAGACATGAACCCTGGACAAGATATTGCAAAATCGGTGGGTCACCTTATTTATTTGATTATGAACTTAACATAATTGAGATTTTGAATAGACTGATTAATTTAATCCCACTGCCAAAAAACTTTTCGGTTTCAAATACTTACTGCTAAAATGTGTTTTTTTAAATTGTATACTAGCTATACCCGCGCAACTTCGTTTGCGTGTATCCCGCTTTCCCGTGGGAATTTCGGAATGAATTATACCTTAAAACCTTCCTCTTGAATCCACTCTATATATTTTAAAAAAACGAATTAAAATCCATTGCGTAGTTTTATAGAAGCATACAGACAGGCAGATCACATACAGACAGCGGGAAGCGACTTCACTTATACTATGCAAAGATTTAGCAGTTAATTTTTTATTCATTTTATTTATATTTCTGTGGTACCTACTAGTATATATTATAAGATACTAGCTTTTCCCCGCGGCTTCGCTCGCGTTAATTTTATGACTATAGATCTCGTTTGATAACAAAACAACCCATAGCGTGACTTGTGGCGCCATCTGTTGGCCGATACAGCGCCGTCTATAGTAAAAAAAATATTTTCCCATTGGAACGACATACTTTCACGGGATAAAAAGTAGCCTATGTTGGGCTCTGTACCCCTGACAATATGTATACAAATTTTCATGATGATCGGATAATTAGTTAAGCCGTGAAGGAATAACAAACAAACAAACAAACTCACTTTCTCATTTATAATATTAGTAAGGATAAGGATTCTTTTAATTTATATTTATGTGGTACCTACTAGTATATATTATAAGATATTTAATTCAAAGGGTGTCACAGACAAATTACCGTGGCAAATTACTCCCACGGGAACTATGAGAACAAGCTAATGTTAATACGAAATAGCATACTAAAACAGTCGACCTACATTTGCAGCACTTCCTAAACAGCATAAACATATACTTACTGCACTATTTTTTACACCTAACATGCAACGTGTCAGTTGCATACATATGCAACGGGATTTAAGCCTTGCAGGCGTTCAGCCAGTTTTTCAAAGGCATTTTTAAAGTGAATGACATAAAATTATTACTGTTATACTGGTACTAATTCTGTTGTACACTTAACTAGACTAAACTAATTTTGACAGGACTAGAAGTGTTGCTATCCTTGTCAGTAATTGTAAACCAAGGAAGGACAACAACACCTTTGGTCCTGTCAAAATTAGTTTAGTCTAGTTAAATGTACAACAGAATTAGCACCATTGTCAAACTAAAGAAGTAAAAAATAGATTTAATGTACAATTAAAATTAAAACGTTTCAGAAACTAGCTATTCAATTCATCATATCATCATATGAACCCATAATCATCCCACTGCAGGGATACGGGTCTCCCTTCAATCGAAGGGGACTAGAGCGTACTCTGCCACGCTGCTCCAATGCGGATTGGCAGAGGCCGATGTTTTCAAGCCGCCCGAACCCGGCCACCGACTTGGCTTAACGACTGTCATCTACCGTGCCCTCCGAAGCACGGAGAAGCTCGAGATGACGAAACTCGAAACCCATCCAAACACTGGCTAGGGTCGACGTCGCTTGACTTGCGTGTTCATATTAGAGTGCGACACATAGCGACGCCTTCGAGCTCCTCGAAACTGGCTATTAATAATGTTTAATTGATCTACTCTACAAGCTACCATCATTTCATCATTTTCAAAACAATATGACTACGAGCCCACGAGCATAAGAAATATAAAATAAAAACATTTACGGCCTTTTTTGGCATTTAAAAATATGTCGTACACGCAACGCGCTGCGGCGTACCAAGTACTACATATTCGTCCCTTACGATACAGAGGCATGTGCATCCATCTCCCAGGAACCTGTTACCTGATGTGGATATAATTGATTCGACAAATCCCGTCATTACATTTTTTACCTTGCCCCTCTTTAATTTATGGTGCAATTTTAAATGCACGCAAGCGCGTCCGCTGTGAATTCTTCTGTGATTACTGAACAAAATATGAGGTAATTTGATTCTGAATTTAATGATGTGCCATTTTGACACGAATATAGAGGTCATCGCATTTAGAATGTATTGATAAATGAAATTTTTTAGAATGGTAGAGCAACTATGAACTGGCAGTGGCTCATAGATGGGCTGGCTGGCCCGGGCAGTACCACCGTCTCACAGAATATCGACGTTAAATCATAATCATTTTCATTTCTCACCATATATATACAGACAACTAAATATATACAGACATTGTTACACTTATGAACACTATGGTGGGTTGGCACCTGAACTAGGATAACTCCTGTATCTCAGGTTGTCAACCAACCCTCCACCCCACAAAAATAGCGATGATATACCGCTGGGTTTCATACGATAAGTGAGAGAGCCTAATACCCCTCCTGCTTCCTATTCCCCTTTTCTCTTTCCTTTCCCATCCTTCCTTTTTCGTTCCTTTAAAGGTGGGCAACGCATCGAAGATCTCGCAGTCGTGGATGTCCATGGGCAGCGGTAATTGCTTACCATCAGGTGACAAGCCAGTTCGTTTGTCTTCCTCAGACATAAAAAATGCATATTTTACAAATTATGAGGCGGTTGATCACTTGAAATCTAAATCGGTAGGAAATCAAAACGAAGTTGTGCCTAAAAAAGTAGATATTTTACTTAACATTTATACAATTTCATTTGACCTTTTACACCCTACGTTTCAGGTCTTGACGGATGGCAGCTCAGTCTAGGTATTAAGCGATTAGTCACTTTAATTAAGCTGGGTTTGAAATGGGTTCTGACCTGCTGTCTAAATGGTCCTACTCTTGTTACAAAAAATTGTTTCCATTATTCTTTTTTAGTGTCCTCTTAAAATACAAATATTCATTTAGTTACCGTACTTGAAAAATTTAATACTTGTAGCAAGGAGGCTATTTCACAACAAATTGTTGGTGATGTCTCTCTGCTCAGTTTTTAAAAAGCATTTTTGTAAAAAAAAAACAAGTTCCATTTTTTTAATCCCAATTTGTCTTTACTTGGCTATTACATTATGTGAAAATGGTAAAGGGGCATTTGCATTGATAAATACTTAATACATTTAATAATTAAAATATGCATTTCAAAAATGTAGAAAAGACTGAGTAACGTAATCACCAAAGGTAAATTAACTACAACGCGAATCATTTTTGATTCAATACAGTTTTAAACCATTTTGGCAAGCCCTGGAGTCCAGGGCCTGGACTATACTTTACGCGCGCAGCATGTCCGAAAGCAACAATGGAATAGCAGTAAGCTGCTATTCCATTGTTGCTTTCGGAAATGATTATACATGACAATATTTTAGATTGTAAAGATAAGGTTAAAATAGGTCTTAACCTATTTTAACCTTATCTTTACAATCTAAAATATTGGTCTTATGTGTAGATCATAAGGATCAATTTATGATGGCAACTAATTTTTTTTTAATCTCTCTTATAAACTAATTAATTACAAATAATATGCAACTACAATACTGTTGTTCAAAACCAAAGCAGCGCAATTTAATTCATATTAAAAATATGTTGCATATTAGAGACTGGTGCCCGTGGTAGGCTGTTATACCTGTGTTACAGAACACCAGGCTTCCATCCAACTTACAGAACAAGGACAGCTAAATACAAGTTATTTTTTTTAGTTAATAACTTTGATACTTCGAATCCCATCAAATCCTAACAAAGTGGCTATCATGGCAGCTATACATAGTTAACTCCATTTAGTTACATGTAAACTAGTTAATGAAGGGCTCCTGTGACAAGACCCAGCCTTTGAGTAAGTACCCTAAAAGGTGTCTAGCGGATCTAATTAGTAAGAGGTCTCAAGTTGCTTCTATGAATTTTAAATAGGCAAAGCCCCTGTACAATTTCTAAGTTGATAACTTATATGATTTGAAACGCAAAGAGAATTTTTAATGTCATGTTAAAGTTCTAATATTTGTGTTCTATTAAAATAGTTTATATTAAAACCATATTATAATTCTGAAGCGAAAAACACATTGCGGACAAGCATCGCCCGAATTCACACAAGTTCTTGGGGAATACAGTCGCCCCCGCTACCATCTCCTGTGTTTTTCAAGCTATTCTTATTACAAAAACTATTATAATAATAATAATAATAATAAATCTTTATTTTCAGAAAAACATGTTACAGTATTTCAGTACACACTGATCTTCGAGATAGGTCAGACCTGTGGGTCGAAGATCAGTCCCTCTTATTACCGTTACTTATACCAAATACTATTGAAATATAATACGCACAGCTCTTGACGTTTCTCATACAATGACTTGGCAACCTCCTGTTCACCTCATGCCGCTAGAGGCGCTAGTGTCGCGTTAACATTTTGCATACAAAACGCACAAAAGTTTTGAAATCGTTCACCTCAAGCCGCCCTATTTCTATAGTAGCGCTAGTGTCGCGCGTCTTGCCCGAATTCTTCCGAAGCTGTGCGTATTAACTCGGTAGAGTTTCTATAGTATTTGCTTATACACTACTATAATCATATATTTTTTCTTTTATTCCATAATCCTTTCTTTTACATTACTGTTCATCGAATGTAATACTCAATAAAATATGTTGTAGAATGCATGTAAAATAATAATTTATAATATGTAATAGGTTATCTTCGCAGGTGCACGTAAATAAAGGCCCCTATGCAATTAATCTTTGTGGGTCAGGTAGGATTTTTTCTGAAGGCGGTTGGCGATGGTAAACCAATTTCACAAACAATAATTACCATCCCATAACACAAGATGGTATTTTAAGATTAATATAACGCCATAAAATACTATCGTAGGCAGGTAATGATCTCACCAAAGTTTCATGATGGAGATAAAAAATAACATAGTAATTTGGATATGGGTAAGTGTTCATATTTTAATTGCTTAGTTGCTAACTTGTTCTTATTCTTAAAAGTATTATAATGTAGAAAATGAAATGCCTTATATTTCTTAAAAAGAAATAAAATATTCGGTGGTTTCTCCACTTGCTAATAAAATTCCGAATAGGCTTTAATTATGAAACGCATACAGAATCACAGTCCAAGAATGTTTCTCTACTATACTAGTCTGTGGAACTGTCAGTCTTTTTAGCTAATAAGCTATTTCGGTGTGATGAACCAGCCCTAAATCTATGAAACTGTAGTATAAGCCTATTCTATGCCCACGAAGATTAAATTGTAGCGAGCGTCTCTCAAGTTAATTTGAAATTTGCGGCGACAACTAGTCGGAATTAATATTTAGACGTATGTACTACGAATTACGGGCTGCGAGGCAAATTAGGAATTTGCGATCTATGTAATATTGTTTTCGGGGGTCTCGGGATTTTAACATTACTAACATAAGACGTAGAACAAGATATACCTAATAAGTAACTAGCTTACCAGCAGCTTCGTCCGCGTGGTCCAGAGGATCTGACAAATAAAACTTTTCCTTTTCCTGTAGAAATAAAATGTTTTTCGGGATAAAAACATAGCCTATGTCACTCTCCAGACTCTTACTTAAGCTATCTCCAAAAAAAAAACAATCATGTCAATCTGTTCGTTAACAACTTTCGTCAACATACTTTCGCATTTTATAATATTAGTATCGGATTTAATAAGAGATAAGAAAATGGAAACAGTAAATGAATAAGAAAAAAATATTCTCCTGATTGTGAATATGAAAGTAGCTAGTTCCAGAGGGTGCGGTCATTGAAAGAAATAATATGAGTAGCGTCTAATAAAATTTAAATGTTTTTATTCAAGTAAAATTATTAAGTGATTTCAATATTTCGCTCCATTCATAAATAAACAACGTTTTAGTTCCCCTTAAGAACCTATTTTGTAATATCAAGTTCCACAGATTTCATTTAAGTTTCATGCTTGATAAACTTAGGAGATTTCATCTGTGAACTATTCGGAAGGAGTTTCAGAAATTTAAATTGAAACAAGATACCTAATTGTACATATTCCAGAAATTGTCCTTTCGTACAATATTAATACTATTTGTACAATATTACGTAATGATAGTAAGTGACAAGATGTCGTAACTAGACAAAAGGAAATAGGTTTCATTTATTTAGTTTGGCTAGAAATGGGCTAGAATTACTTTATGTAACATGTGTTGTGGCGTGTGATGACGTAGAACATTATGACGTCATGCTCATAAACGCATAAAACCGATATCCTTTTGACGCGACGCGACACGCCACACTTGACTTCTTGCGCTATGATATTACAGTCAAAGAATATAAAAATACGAATAACTACTTCACAAGCACTTGTTCCGTCAGCTGACGCGTCTGCCGCGTCAAACTAATAATCTCATCTCATAAAAGGAGAGAGACAACTCACATTTATCATTAGCCTCTAAGTAATTAAGTCCACAGGCCAGAACTTAGGGGTATTCATTAATTCTTTCCGACGTTATCCCCTCAGTCCTTCATAAATTAGGTAAATCTTTTGCAATCGCGACAGAATGAAGCCTATTCACACTCTGGCGACTTTAATTCCAGTTAGCGTGATAAATTTTACAAATTTTAATCCTTTTATCGCAGAGGCCCATTTTGGCCTTTGTTGGACAACAGTTCAAAAGGGAATAGGTTTCGGGATTAAGCCGTGGGAGGAGGCAATGCGAGCTAATGTTTCAGAGGTCTCATCCCACTGGCGATGTGTTAAATGTGATTACGGGGCCGAATCATTGGGCAGATAATTGGATTTGGAAATGCTCACTTACTGTCAACTTTTTGTAAGAAACCAGTGGACTGAATACACTATTCGTTAAAGCTCATTGAGACACGAAAAGGCTGCAATCGCGGAAATCCTTTAAAAAAATACTTGACCGAAATTCGAACCTACCTGAGGAACCTACAATAATTTTATTAAATGTTGATTGTCACCTTAGTAGTATAAAAAAAAAGTTTCACAACCAACCATTCAATAATTATCGTTAGTGTAAAGCAGACATTACACGGTCAATCCAGATCGAGTGATCAGATTGATCTAGATTGACTGTGTAACATTATGGTCAGTTCATCAATCCCACACGTAACGGATCAACACCACTTGACCAATTGACCGTGTAAAGACTGCCTATCTTATGGAAAAGTGAAATCTTCCAAAGTAAAATAATTGGTTTTAATTCTAGGAAAATGTTATTTGAATTTTAAGAGATTATATAACAATAACTTCTTAAATTATTAACTAAAATCACATTTTCGCTGAAAATTCATACAAAGTACTGGGAACCGTGACAGGGCTTTATTATGAGCGACGAAATTCCGCATAAAACTGTTAGTAACATGCAATTATCTCATCAAAAGTGCCATAAAAAGGTTGTAAACGTCGTTTATTCAAATCGTCACGCATATGAGCGGTCGTAAACTCATATTTACGGCTACAGGCGCGTTCCCGCTGCCGAGTTTACTGGCTTCGGTGGTAGGAACTATACACTCCACTGTGCCGCACTGTAAACCAGGCTTAAACGGATTATTTAGAGGTGATATGTGTAAAAAACATGTTTATTGGTGACAGCAAGCTGCCTCATTGATTTGTTTACTTAAAACCTCTTTGGAAAGCGAATTCTTGTATGATTTATGTAGATAATAAAGATAAAAATATATACATATACCTATTTGTCATGACAAATTAACATCATTTAATTTTAAGCTTATAGTTCACCCAACGAAGACATAAAAATAGCTCTCAGGGGAACTAATTCGTGTAGTAGCGAATTTTGGCATATTTGTAGGAAATAGTGTTTTAAACAATATACTAAAAGTACTGATGGGTGGGGGTGGAGCGACGGAGGGAGGGGGGGTTTAAAGGTCCTGTGTTTTAGTTTTTCGTAAAAATCTCGAAAATGGTAGCCCATATAAAAAAATGTTCTTCTACTTAACATTATTCTGTACTGTCTGTCAGTAGCTTTTAATGGCAGAAAGCTTATGTTACAATACAAGAGTATAGGATAGGTACTTTTACTTTTTAAATCCTATGACGGCGGGTACAATGGGATTACGCGAGCGAAGACCTGGACGTTGGATACGGAATAAGAAGAAAAAGGATAAAAATGTCTCGCCCAAGCCTCATCTGGTCGGAGAATAGGTACTAATTAAGTAAAAAGTAATTTTCTACAATATTAGATTATGATCGACCACTCATCAATATTAATCGTTATATTATTTAACGTATCATGAATTCATGATAATATGCACACACATAATATTTACGTATGGGAGGACAATCAAAGACACCAAACACATAGAAAATGATTGCTGTTTCTTAAAGTTACAAAAAAAGTATTAATTGATTGGCTTAACTGAAGCTTCCGATTGTTTTTTTTTTATTCCCACGGAATAACACGACACGTGAAAAGTTGTCATTTTAACAATAATTATAAATTGTCTTACGTGACATAACACATAGGATAAAGCGTCCTATGTGTTAGTCTAGGTCTAGGTCATTCTTGTGTACTTTGAGAATTCCCGTGGGAATTGAAAACGCAGGATTGCGCGGGCGTCGACTTAACAAATAACGATCATTTCTTCTCAAACTTCAGCATCCATTTACACCGTCTATTTAAAACTTTCCTTTTGTCCTAAACAGTATTGTTTGTGGCCAATTGTGATTATTTTGAAACTAGAAACTTCAAAACTAAGTTGTTCCTTTGTTTACAGTAACACAAAAGAAATTAAATTAACCACTGTTGCTGGTTTGCGATTGTGCTTTTTGCGACATATTTACAGATATTAATTGTTTAAAAATAAAATAAAGAGGTAGAGCAATTAATTACGAAATAGCCTAGCTCGATTGGGGAAGAGGGTATCTCAAGAATATCGGTGTAAAGCAGCAATGCGTTTCGTTCGGTGAATGAGTTCTTATGTGAATACGTTGTTGTTTTTTAGTTGACACTGGCAAAATTGCAAATAATAAGAACACAGAAGCCATAACGAAAAAAAAACAGATGAATATTCTTCTTCTAAAACAAAACTCGTAATCAAATGTAGCAGACGATCCCTTAGGTGGGGTTTTAATTTAAAATCCATTTACAAATAGAACCCGAGACCCCTTCGCAGGGGAACTGAACCTCCCCCTCTCTCCGAACTATAAAATATGTGGATGAATATTTCATTCTTGCTGTACCTTTAAATTGATTTAGATAGGGATGTTACGGTAAACAAGTTAGATTTATTGCCATACTTGAAGCAGGAATAGGTGACTTTAGCAGTAATCGAAACAGGATCAAAATCAAATCACATCTACAAACACTCTACTGTAGGTTTATTTTTTAAAGTCAGGCATGTGTGCACTGTAGGTCCCGCTTGCGTAAGGGCGCTTTACACGACGCGTAAATCCGCCGCGCCATAGCCCGAAGTGATTATTTCTCCAATTACAGAGCATTTTATTAATTTTATCTATTTTATTTTGACTTCCTTCCTAGGTGTTCTACAATGTTTAGACTAGGCCATACCAGTTTATCCTGTAAAGTGCGTATTACATTTACTTATATTATTAACTAATTGGCCTACTGGTTTATCCTATCGGGCTTGGGACAAACTTTGGTCTAGGCTATACCAATTAATCCTACCGCGTATAGGATGAACTAGTTTAGCCTAGGCAAAACTAGTTTGTCCTGGAATCAGTTTTGGCCGGAAACATATGTATACATGTTATAGGCAATATGTATAATGCTGGCATTCTATACAATACCTAGGCAATGTATAGAATGCCGGGATCATTCAGGCAATGTATGAAATGATATTAAATTTTTAAACTATTTTACACTTTACCTAGGAAATGTATAGAATACCTAGGCATTGTAATAATGTATGTTGGTTAGGGTTAGCTTGTGACCATCAAAAGCTGAGCGACCTAAGGGAGCGAGGCCCTCTTTATAATACCTAATATATTTCCTAGGAATTGTTTATAATGATGGATTGAAGGATGTTTATTTAACGCTTATTTTAAATACTGCAAGATTTTATTGTAGGTAATTTTTATCAGACGTATATATAATCGAAAGAAGAAGAAATATGTATAATGCATTAATTACTTTTTCAGTATGTTTCATAAAACGGCTCGCGTTATGTACCTACGCAATTTTATATGATTAATGACAACATTATATCTAAATGGAATAGGTCTTTGTTGAATTTCATTTTTGTTTCTGAGAATGTTTAAGTTGTCCATGTGTATTGTAATTTTTGTTTGGTGCAATAAAGAGTTATTGTATTGTAATGTTCATTTAAGTTAGTGCGTGCCAACAGCCAAATAGTAATTGTAAATTCTTATCAGTAATATAATTATTTTTTATTAATTATAAATACATAGTTTTGTCATTGTATATCCTTAACTTACTGCGATAAAAGGTAATTTTTCTCAGGATAAACGGCTTCGCATAGCCCCAGGCAAAAGTTTCCGCAAAATGATAATAATTTATAATTGTCACCAACTTTTTAGGAGGGAGAAAAAGTCACGGATAAACCTAGTATAGTCAACAAAAGAAATAAGTATATAGGGCTGTGAATATTATTAAAATTTTCTAAATACTGCATAATAGGTTACACTTTTTTTATTAATTTATCAATGGTATTGATATTGTACTAAGTAATTTCAATGTTTTATACAAAACATAAAAATATTTGATCTTAATTCTCTAATATGCGTATTTTTTCTGTTGACTGTACTAATACTTCTGTAGTCTAAATTGCATTTTATAGCTTTCTAAAAGCATTTGGCTGTAATGTGTCTGTGGTCAACGGAAAGCGAAATATTAAATTACATATGGTCGAGTTTCATATTATGAATGAATCGTTAGTTATATTGAAATTGTTGATATTCCTTGCCTTTTATCAGCTAAGATATCAACTTAAAAGCCACGACGTCGTCCGTCGGCGTTGGACGTGCGTTCCAAACAATTGAATCTTGTAATGGATCGCCACTTGTTTTGTGCAAGAATCTATACAAGATTGTATAAGGTCGTAGAAACGCCATGTCAATGACGAACGAACGCCTGTGTGAATGGCCTTTTAGCTAAAAAATGCAAATAATGAATAAATAAATAATTTTATTCTTTATTTTAAGAGAGGTAGGGCACAGCGGATATACCGCTCAAATCGGAGCAGCCCGTCTGGGGTAGGACCTCCACCTTACAGAAGATCGTAGCCAAATAGCATTGGTCTCGGCCATGTTGTGTTCCTACGGTGAGTAAGGTCTCCAGAGCTCTCACAGGGTTGGGAGGGTTAGCAAAGCGTGATTGATACCCCCGGTATTGCAAACGTCTATAGGCTACGGTGACGGCTTACCATCAGGCCGGCCGTATGCTTGTTTGCCAAATTTGTGGTTTATAAAAAAAACAGCAAGAATAGAACAGAGTATTACAGGAGATGACGGTTCCGTTTAAGCAAAAACAATGCTTGTGCTTGGAACCACCGCACTTACGTAGTTCGTTCTGAGAGTTTTAATATAAATAGTATCTAAAAGATCAAACAGTTTTAATAATAAGTAATATGTGAATTTCGTGTTGTGTGTGAATAGTAAAAGATATAAAGTGAGAACAGAATTGCCAAGTAATTTTCTCTAGTGGATGAGCTAAAACTGCAAATCTAATGATAAACCACAGAAATTTTATATAGATAGTTTTTTTTTTTTTTTACTAATATAAATGTCACAAAATTTCGTAAAGAACAAGAGAGCTAGCACGCGGTGCAAGAACCCCTCAATTTAGGGGCTGACATCAAATACAAAGGGGCGGAGGGACACATGTCATTGATACAATAGGATAAGTAATTTGATATTACAGTGATTTCTTGTTAAGATAAAGGTCATTGACCAGCATGTAATTATTAAGTACTAGTGAAACCCGCGCAGCTTCGTTTGCGTGTATTTATTTATGCACAGCAGCGCCATCTATACCAGATTTTGAACCAAATCCTACGGGAATCGCGTACTTTTCGGGATAAATAGTACCCTATGTTTTAATCCAAGGTATCAGCTACCTACGTACCAAATATCATTAAAATTGGCCCAACCATTTGAGCGTGATGAAGTAACAAACATACACACAACTTTCGGCTCTATTCTCGTTAAAAAAGTACTCAAATCTCGTGTCACGTGACACCATCTTAATCGCTGTCTCACTCATTCAAAATAGGAATCGAACGGGATAGCGATATTGAGATTGACACGAGATTTGAACGATTTTTACTAAGAACATTTTTCTCCCGTAAACACCGCAATTCCCGCGAGTTAATAATTCTCGTTAACTAGGAGAAAACGACGTTCTGAATACGAATCCGCTGGCACAGCTACTATGGCTGCTACTCGTATAATAAAATTATCATATTATTATTATCACATTAAATCTCCAGACGTGTTTTTCTTGTTTAGTTTGACAGTGACAGCTATAAATTTAATGTGTAATTAACTTTAAAATTGCGTTTCAGACACATTATATGCAATTTTTATGATACATAAAGACGATGGAAAGATATAAAAATGCATTCAATATTCATAGACAGTGATTGCATGGGACAATAATTTGGCAACCGAATACAAGTTTCCCCATTAAGTGTCCGCCGGACGGGACATAATCAAAAGAGACTTGCTGACAAATGTCTTATCTTATGACCGTCTCCCCTTTCTGCATTTGTATGGTACAAGTGAAAAGGAGTTTATTTGGGAGTGGTAGAGGATATATAAAATGGGCTAGCTTAATCCGGTACATTCCGGTACGACGTACCGTCAGGTGCACGTCGAGTTTTACACTTGAATTTTGGCTCTTACGACATAGACTTAAGAATGGTACAAAGTCACCTGTAATATGTAAAGGTCGACCTGCTCTTGACTGTACCATCAGAATATTGGAGTGAAGCACCTTCTGCTAGTTCTCGTTGTTCCCATTCCCAGTTATACCAATAGTCGTTAAGGAATGTACCATCAAAAAGCCGTTTATGAGAGTATCCAGAAAAAAATGTACATACATTACAATTTTCCTTGGGATCACATCAATCTGTACCGTCTTTTAAATCACATTTTTGTTGCCGCGGTGAGAGAAAAATGGTGCTAATTCTGTCGTACATTTAACTAGACTAATTTTGACATGCCCAAAGCTGTTGTTGTCCTTCCTTGTTTTACAATTAGTGACAAGGATACTTCTTCTTTCTACAACACTTCTAGTCCTGTCAAAATTAGTTTAGTTAAATGTACAACAGAATTAGCACCAATAATATTATTTATGTACTTTGACTTAAATTCTAGCTGTCAGTGTCACTGTCAAAACAGAGACTGTAGAATTAAGATTAAAAGAAGCCAGAAAAAAAAATTAAGATTAAAATAAAGATAAATATAAATGATAATATAAACTATTAATATTATGTTAATTAGTGTCTACCTACTCCTTAGGTTTGCAGCCTTACTATCTCTAAACTACTGTACACACACTTGGTCAGTCTTGCCTTTCACGAATTATCAACCGAATTATCAAAAGACCATTAGGTCTTTTGATAATTCGGTGTGTGCCCCCATTCTGACTCATAGAACATCTACTGCATTCCATAAACAGCTCGTAAAAACTAACGATCTCCAAATCTCGTAATGAAATTTAATGTTCTTGCCGACTCATGGAACCTATTTAAGTTGTAACCTAACTTACTAGAAGTTTATGCATGGATAAGTCTATGACTTCAATAACAATTTGTGTTGTATTATAAAACGATAAATCATCCGTATAATCATTAGGTACAATTACAAAAATATATTTATGGTTATTCATTAATGGTTTCTCGATATTCATCGAAAGAAAACATGATTTAAAAGTGTTTAATTTGAATAAAAACTTTTGACTTTAATTTTGATATTTTTGGAACATTCATGAAATAGTCTAGCATGACCGAGGAAGTGCCACCCTCTCACATAATATCGGCAATGCGTGAGCGAGAGATCCGGAAACCTAACTCCTTTTTCTTCTCTTCTCTCCTCATTCCCCTCTTTGTAGCATGCAATGCATAGATGGAACCCCTGATATTACTGATATTTACAGGCGGTGGTAACAACCTTCCATCAGGAAGCCCGCTTGTTTGCCCAAGGCCCAAAGCCGTGAGGTTTTTTTATGTCATAAGGCAGTCTTTATGACATAAAAAAACTCACGGGCTTCTCGGGCACTTTGTATTGAATCGCTAAAGTCTTACCCATAAACCGTACATAGAGAAAGTATACGATGAATCACACAATCGATCTGCGTTACCAAAGACGGCTTGTTAACAAACTTCGTGCGTAAATTAACTTAATCTCGTTAAGTTAACGGCCGTCGGTTTAACTCTTAAGTACCGTATTCAAAAACAAATGTAGGGATGTGATAGATAGGTAAGGTTACCAAGTAAAAAACTAATTTCAATAATTTTTGTAACTAGTGAAAACCGCGCAACTTCGTTTGCGTGTATTTATTTATGCACAGCAGCGCCATCTATATCAGACTTTTGATCAAATCCTGCGGGAATCGCGTACTTTTCGGGATAAAAAGTACCCTATGTGTTAATCCAAGGTATCAGCTACCTACTTACCATATATCATAAACATTGGCCCAGCCATTTGAGCGTGAATAAGTAACAAACATATAACTTTCGCCTTTATAATATTAGTAGGATATGCCAAGTTATGATTGTTACTATGTTGATTAAACATTTATCGTAGCAAATAACATTGGTCTAGACCGTGTTGGGTTCCTACGGTGAGTAAGGTCTCCAGAGCTACAATTGGCAACGCGTGAGTGATACCTCCAGTATTGCAAGCGTCTGTCTATAAGCTACGGTGACGGTTTACCATCAGGCCGGCCGTATGCTTGTTTGCCACCGTTGTGGTATAAAAAAAAATATACATTATCGAAGTTACATTATATTTGACTGCCCGGCCCGGTGCGGTGGTGCATCCTTTCGCAGAGTGAGCGAGATCGAGTAGGTACATACCGCTCGGGGCAACCCTCAACTGTGGTTGGAAACCGTTGTCGGTCCTGATTGTTGTCGACAGGACAAGATATCAAGTTGTTAAGCAAGGCAAGTGTCTATGACACCGTCTATGAAAACACATTCTAACCCGCAGTCGATAGAAATTCAAAATAGCAAGCAAATACCGTAGATACATAAAAAAAATTTTTTTTTAAATGTATCTACGGTATTTGCCATGACCATATAAAACATAATTACCGCCAAATATAAAAAACTTGACAAGTTGGAATTCACTTTATTTGATTATTTCCATTGCCGACGCGGCCGGTATAAAAGTTTAACGTACGAAACACGGCCATAATTTTCACGGAAGTCGTAAAGAGTGTGGCGGCCATGTTGAAAACATGGCGCGTGTTTTGGCGGGAAACCCCGACAATGTCGTGATTTCTTTTTATACAGGAAAGCTACGAGACGCGATTGGCGTACCTGCAGGTTTAATAGCAGACTTATTTTTAGAATGTATCAAAATTAAACTTAAAAATATAAGGTTTCAAGTTTGTTACATAGTATACGTTTAACTAATAGTTACTCTATAAAATGAGGTGTATCTCTCTCTACGAATTGGCATTAAAAAAAATGTTTTTTTTTTTTTAGAAGTCAAATACGTTCTCTTCATGTCTATGGATATTAAGAAGAGATTGCAGTGAACCCTTTTAATTTATTTCTGATTATTTTTACCATCAGATTTTTTATAAATTCCAATTGGTATTTGCTGCATAATTGCGCGATCCTAATATCCCTATTCCCATGAAACGTAATTAAAAATAAGCCTGGGGCCCGATTCTACTAACACAAATGCACCAATGGACTCTCAATGGTGTTTCAAAAGAATGCCGATAGTGTATCAGTGGAATAGTTTTTGACATTTGTTATAGACTTAAACAATAAGTTAAATATTATGTTATTGTTTAGATCCATAACAAATGTCAAAAACTATTCCACCGATACACTATCGGCATTCTTGTGAGACACGATTGAGACACCATTGAAAGTCCATTGGTGCATTTGTGTTAGTAGAATCGGGCCCCTGATAAGTCTGCCGAACGTAGAATTCGAAATTCTGACTGCTAGATTGCCTGTGCCAGACTGGCGACTAAATACTGATGGTGCTTTGAACGCAACTAGAATCCCCAGACAACAGTGTTGTTAAGGTCTTTTATTAAGAAATTCGGCCCCTTTAATTACTGACTAGTGATATCAAAGTAATAAACCTTTTTGTTTTGCCTAACGGACTATCCATACTTCCATGCTAATATTATAAATGGGAAAATGTGTGTGTCTGTTTGTTTGTCCGTCTTTCACGGCAAAACGGAGCGACGAATTGACGTGATTTTTTAAGTGGAGATAGTTGAAGAGATGGAGAGTGACATAGGCTACTTTTTGTCTCTTTCTAACCCCCCACTTCCCTAAAAATAGGAGGTGGAAGTTTGTATAGAGCATACCGCAATTTTCAAGGTAGAAATCTAAAAATTGGTATGTGGACTATTTGTGACTAACAAAAAATCGTACATCATTTTTGTGGAAATTTGCCCCTAACCCCTTAAAAGAGGGGGTGAAATTTTATATTTTTTAGTTTTCATGGTAGGAAGCAAGGGAAACCGTGTTACCCCGAAAGCCGCGGGCAAAATCGAGTATAAAATAAGTAGTCTTTGAGTATACAAAATCGAAAGGTAGCGAAAGGGGTAAAATCCCTTATCATAAAAACCGAGAACTCGAGAACTGTCTTTGAGTAGTTATAATTCTTCTTATTAGTCTGCATGGTTTTACTTAAAAATATTTGCTCGGTATGTTTCAAAATTATTTTTTACTTATCACTTTTTACTTTTACTACTTCCCTTCAGGCACACCCCGGACACTCCATACAACGCACGTGAAATAATTACCTATTTCTACTACATAGACCAATGTCGTCTGTACACGCGCTACATTTCACATACACGTGCGTGAAATGTAGTAAGGCTGCCGCCGTCGCGTAGTTATCATTCAAAATGGCGGCCGATGTTGAAGTACATCATAGATCATGATATACATCAAGTAATTTTGCACTGGCGGCGTAATTTACTAATGCTTCGATTCTATCGAAATATATAATACTTTTGTATATGATGCTGTAATCGGTTGCTTGGTGGCTAAATAAAACAATAAAATTCAATTTATTTTATTAGATGGCTTCTCATAGGTACCTTGGAGGCATTGAACTAATATTACTCGTTTATTAAATTCTCTAAAACTCGTATATTAGAGCGAATTATCGAAAATGTTCGAAACACACATTCGTTTACTAAGAGCACAGCCCTGCGAGACGAGGGCTTCTCGAGGGCTCCTCGGGTGCGGTAACTCAATTCGGTGCGGGGCGGAGAGTGGCCATTCTACCTCGGGTTATACTTATTCTATGCTTCAGGGCCGGTTTCACAGGTCCCGAATAGCGTATTTGTCAAAAAAGCACATTTGTCAGCAACGTACGCGCCGCACGCGCCGAACGCGCCGCAGTTTTGAATTCGTTGTATGCAATGATGTAATGATGTGCACCGTACGCGCCGCATTTCGTAAAGTGCGGTAGGCATCTGAATTTGAAGGAAGCATTCTGATAACGTCATATAATGCGGCGCGTACGGCGCGTACGGCGCGTGCTCAAATTGTTGGAAATACAATAAAGATTTGCGGTGCGAGGCTATCAAGAAATGCGGCGCGTTCGGCACGTACGTTGCTGACAAATATGCGATCAGCTACTGACAGTTTTTTAACAGTTCTAGTATGGGTTTGATGTTTTTTAATTGGCGAATAACCTGTTCGGGACTAGCTAGTGGTGAAACCGTCACTTAATATTTATATTTAGTCATGTGCCGAGTATATGATTGCCCGCTGTTAAAACTGTCACAAAGTATTTGATAATATAAAGGCATCTCCAGTTTCCTTTTCTCTCAGGTTCTCTCTCTCAATTTATGAATTGGGGTGTAATTTATAATTGTGCCTAATTACATTCGCAGCTTGCCTTTGTACACGTAACTGTGGCTTTTGTTCTGTAGTTATTGTTCGGCTACAATAAAGATATGAGATACTAACTACGAATTAGTTATGAAAGACTACAGTTATGCCCTTCTATAGATTTAGATTAACATTCCTATTGAGGCCACATTACAATTGTGGGCTTTTCAATGCGTCAGTCTTAAAGTTCTGAAACGATAGCAATGTTTATACTAAAAATAATTATAGATTGTCAATTTATTAACAACGGATAGATTGTATTATTTATCAGCAATTTCGGTTTATGATTCATGTGTAACATCCCACGCATGCCCAAAAACAAATTATTCAAATGAAATGTTAAAATATTAGAATGAAGAAGGGTTGACGTATTATCTGCATATTTATCCGTTGGAAGCAGTCAACTGAGAAATTATACATGTTGTAACTACATAATTATAACTACTACTCTGCTCTGTACGTACCTACTATGGAAAAAGTGCGTGCTGACAGAAGAGATGTGTGTATATTGTCGATTTCCTAAGTTCCAAATAAGTTCCAGTTAGCCTACCTGTCAACAACATTTTAAAAACCATATAAATACTGTAAATACAAGAGTGTCTGTTTGAAATGCCAAAATAACTATACCAAAGCCTTCCGGTGCATAAGACTATTAAGTAATCTGTGGCATAAGGTCCATAGTATGATTACGTCTACAGTATAATTTCGTCCATAGTGTTATAACGACCAGTATAATCATCAAATGGACCATAGTAGATATCAATTCGTTCATAACATCAATTCGTCTAGCTATAGATGTACTTCAAAATTAATACACCGTTTTTCTGGTTTGTTCTGCTGAACTTGGACATTGACAGGACTTTATCTGGTTAGGTAGTTTTACATTAAGTTTTAGTTATTGGAGTGGTCTGAAAACTTTGGCATTGCGGTCAATCCCACGAAGTGTCAGGCGTTAATCGTTGGTGGCTCCCGTCAACTAACTAAAACAAATTCAACGAACTCCCTAGTTTACAATGGCGTCGCCATACCTTTTAGCTCTTCCGTCAAAAACTTGGGTCTCCATTTAGATGAGACTCTTAGTTGGGACAAACAAGTTACGGAGACCAGTAGGAAGATTACAGGTACTCTGCGTTCTCTCTATCGTCTGAAGAACTTTCTTCCTTCGAATACGAAGGTCCTATTGGTCCAAACCTTGATTTTGCCACTGTTAGACTATGCAGATGCCTGCTGTACCAATATGTCCCAAGTGAATCTCAACAAATTTGAGCGTCTCCTTAATGGTGGACTTCGTTTTATTTTTAACGTGCGTAAATTTGACCACATTCCCCCTTTCAAACTTCAGTTAAAATGGCTCACTCTCCGGCAGCGGGGTCCTCAGAGATCCAAAAGCTCCCAATTATTTAAAACACAAATTTAGTTTCCTCACTGATACCTCTTCTCGAAATCTTCGCTCCAATAGCACTCTCAAACTTATCACGCCTCTTTACAAAACCACTCATATGTCTAATTCATTCACACTTTCTGCCATTAGATTATGGAATTCGCTTCCCAATAAAATTAGAATGAGCTCTAGCAAATTTGTTTTCACCTCACAAGCTCGGAAAGAATCTGTTTGTCATTCGAAATCTGAGCGCAAAAGTGCATTTTGTGCCCTAGCGTGGAAAGAATCTTTAAAATTCGAACCTTTCCATTCTACAATTTTTTATAACGCCAGTTCTCTGAAAATGCATTCATACTTATTTCATGCCAGTGCGCCACCTTATTTTTAGAATAATCGAACTGGCCAGCACGACACCGCATGAAAAAAAATAAACACTTATTTAATATATTATTTGCGTTTTTCTTGCATTTTCCTCGCTGTAGTGAGGTGAAAAGTTGTGTGTTTCGCTCGGCAGCAAAGTTATTCTTTTACATTTTTTTTCTTGTCACTTCTCGTTCAGTCGTCGATACGGGCATATCTGAATATTTAATTACTTATAGTACTTATAATTATTAATATATTTTATTTATATGTGTATGTTTATAGCCGTATATATATAATTAGTTATTAGATAACCAATAGATTACTTTTAATTTTATCCCGCCAACAATATCTCTGCCTTACCCGATGGTTGACTGGTAGAGAGAGACATTAAGTCCGCCAATTGTACTTTTCTTTGTGCTATAAAGATTAAATAAATAAATAAAGATAATGGACGCAAATAAATACACCTATGTCCTCTAGCAGGGTATGTTTAATTTCAACTGTGTAGTGACAATGGTTTAATCATGCTCCATATCTGTGCCAGAACAAGAGCCATTATAAAATATTATGCTATCTCATTTAATAAAGGGTCTCAAGAGTGAAATATCGCAAAACGTGAAGCAATTTGAACCCCAGTTGGGTTTAACAAGGTGCTGTTTGTACTCACACCGAAAACTTCTAGAAGGCGAGGGGATGTTTTTAACCATAACTGAAGTAGGCATATTCCGCGGGTGGGATTGATTTGGTTGCCATTCAACTTTTATTAGATTTTTGAGCTTAAATATTTTTTTAAGTTAAAAGTATATCTCGTTTTCATTGAATGTACCTAAAACAGCGGTTGGTATGGTAACGCGCGGTCACTCATTTTTCGTATTTTTATTTATTTATTATGAATATTATCGACTACAAAGACCAGAGAGAAAAATAAGACATATAGAAACTATATGGTAAAACATATATTATACCTATAAATAGTTTTATTTATTTTTATTTTTATTATAAGACTGTTATAAGTAAGAGATATTAAACCTAGCTTACATTGGGACCAGGGGCCCTACTCTAACCCATTTCAATACCGTTCCAATTATCGCAAATGTCAATTTTTATTTCGTACCCCTGAAACCATGGAAGTAATAAGTACGTTGTACAACGTACTTATTACTTCCATTGCTTCCATGCTTGAAACACATTGGATAGATGTTGGATGGAAATTAGTAAAGGATTGGTAAATTCCACCTTGAAGTTAGCTCCCAAATAGTGATGGCCACGGTGATTATGCTAGATATGCCAAATCGATTATGTTTTAATTAAATACTTAAAAATAAAATTGAAAACTTCGTTATTTGATTTATTTATTAATTTCTTAGAAGATAAAACCCAAAAAATAGACTAAATTACCGCAAATTACATAAAAAAATATTTTTCTGGAGAATATAAACATGTCTTAGTTAATTTATTACGGAAAATTTAAGTTATATAGTTGCCAAAACGGAAAAAGAAGAAGTATTTATGAAGATTTTTATTGTCAGTGTCAGTACAATATAAATAAATAAATAACAATAATATGTACCTATTACGTTTTGTTTGGTAAGTATTTTATATAAAATTGATAATTATTTACATTTTATACTTGTAAATTTAGAACTACGGTACGTTACTACATTAATTTGTTCTCTTGTGCAGATAAAAATGGCATATTCGCAGCTGGGATGAGATGGGAAGGACTTTTGGAGTAAAACCCTGGCATCGCCAAGAGTTTCCTTGCTATGAACTTCGCAGACCAAACAGCAGACGGACAGAAAGTATGCTCTTTTGGCCATGTCACTAAATTAAATCGCAAAATTTCGATTATTGTTTATGTACCTAGTTACAATAAGTTCTTTAAATAAACGAAATCCAATCTTCTATACTTGTTTACTATCACATTTAATACAATTAGCTATGTAGATGTAAGTAGCCATCCTTACAAATTATAAAACAAAGTCCTCTGCTGCGTCTGGCTGTTGTTTGTAATGATTAATTTCTTATGTTATTTTTCAGTACTGGAACTACTGGGTACAAAAGAAGTAGCCATTGAAGAGGTGGTGTGCCTCTTATGCAGCTTCCATAAGGAAAACTGGTGGAGGTTATGGCAAGCAGATGCATTTGTCAGTGCTGGATCTATATAAACTATTGGAATCAGAAACTAATAATATTGTTATAAAAAAGGAATTTAATTTATCGTTTCAACTGTAAATTAGATTGATAGACATAGTGATGCCCAACCGGTAGCTCGCGGGCGCCTGGTAGCCCGCGGCCTGTTTTCTAGACGCCCGCTAATAAATCGGAATTAAATAAACAATAACTAAATAAATTACGCTGAATGAGTCGTTAGTAGGTATGGTACGCATGAAATGAAATGCGTAGGCTACAGCGTGAATACGAGCGACAGGCAGCGAGTCGTGCTGCTCTTTCATTAAGAAACTATCTGAAAATGTGAACAGCCAAGTATCGCATTAGATCTCTGTAGTTCCTGTCTATTTTTTTGTAGTGTGTCATATTACCATAACAAATAAAAAAGGTTGTAATTTTATAATGTAGTTTCCTTTATCTCATCATCATATCAGCCGAATGACGTCGCGTCGACTGTATCTTACTTATGTTTTTTATAAACTCGGCGTAGGCGTGTCGGGATTTTCAAAACAGCCCTTGGAGCAATACCAGTTGGGCACCACTGCAATAACATTTACAGTTATTTACACAGTTACCGTGAGCAATGATTAGAAAATAATAATTTAAAGTTATTGTAATGTAAACTTGACTGTAATTTGCCGAAACAATTATTGTTATTTATACGGATAACGTCAGCAATGATTAAATACAAAAAATTGTAATATAACTTTTGACTGTGATTTGATAATTAAAATAAGTATTTTAAAAATATAAAAAAAAACAATAAAAACTATGTCCCTACTAGTTTTTTTTCAATTTACATTCTTACTCAGGCCCACTCAATATTTACTTGTGGTGTGGGCTAACCATAGTTATATATAACTAAAAGGGACCTTTTTTTATTGCCTCTCCTTATCTCAGCAACTGACGAGCCAGCGGTAAGGGCCTGGGGCCCGATTCTACTAACACAAATGCACCAATGGACTCTCAATGGTGTCTCAATCGTGTCTCAAAAGAATGCCGATAGTGTATCAGTGGAATAGTTTTTGACATTTGATACTTAAACAATAAGTTAAACATTATGTTATTGTTTAAGTCCATAACAAATGTCAAAAACTATTCCACTGATACACTATCGGCATTCTTTTGAGACACCATTGAGAGTACATTGGTGCATTTGTGTTAGTAGAATCGGGCCCCTGTTGAGCTTCAGCAGCAGAAAGATTATTCATGTCAATCCCAGTAAACATATCTTTCATTTAAATCTAATGTAAACTCACCACAGACATTTATAATTTTTGCCGTTTTATTCAATAACATTTATTTCACACCATTTTTATGACATTGTAAAACAAGAGGCATACCAGTAATGTATTGGTAATTATGTCCTTCTATCACTTCTACAAAAACATATAATAGTTTTCGATAATTATGAAGAATTGTCTTGAAGCCTCATTTAAAAAGTTACTATTTAGCTATTGGAAAAATTTCTATATGTCTTATTTTTCTCTCTGATCTCCGCTATTTGCCAATATGTCAAACCAATAATTAGCTGTCAAAATAGTGTCGAGGGTACCATAGATTTATTATAACTTACTAGCGTAAGAAGATTGGCAATGCAAAAGAGATAGATCATAGCATACGCGTTTGTTAGAGCGAGATAGATAGACGAGACCATTTTTCCTATACACGCTATGGGCTTGTATCGCCCTAACGTCAGTCATGTTAAAACAAATCCCACAGATTTTTACTTAATTTATGGATTTTAAGTGTAGTTTTGGTGTTAATTCGACGTGATTAAATATGGTTACCTGTGCAGTGCCTGGATGTAACTCAAACTAAAAGGAAAGTCCACAAAAATATATATCTTGCTTGCACACATGTACATTCCACGCACACTAGTGTATTTTGTTTTTGGTCTCGCCTCAATCAAACAAAGCCGATCTATAGGTACGCTAGTATAAACTAAATCTATGGAGGGTACCGATTATTGTACATCGATGTTGTCTAGCTAGATGCCATTAGTTCATATAATGACCACGCAATTTCATATCAATTGGCGCTTGTGTAGCAACTGAAGAGTACGAAATGACAAATTGTCAATACCGATCGCTGCGTATTGGTGTAGCAGGTGTGCTGCGTGAATTGTGTAAATTTTATTTGAATTCTTAAGATATCGGGCAATATAAGTAATTTAACTACAAACTATTGATTGCAGACTAGAGTACCTATAGTAGATACCGGTCGGCCCAATATCGCGGTATAATGGCATTTGTGAGATAGAGAACCGGTATTACCAGACCAGATTAAGCGATAGCTTTATAGTTTCATTGCCTCGGGAACTTACATCCTTTGGCAAATATCTAAACTTTTATCGTATCTACAAAATAGTCTTCGATATTGTCTAGTTTCAAGTTTAGTAATAAAAGATCAAACGTATTCAGTTGTAATATTTGTATAGAAAATATACCTACTAGCTGACTCGCGCAACAACGTCTGTGTTTCCTGTTTGAAATATCGTTATTATTAAAATATCTATACTGAAAACGCGGGGAAGGGGGCTTCTATTGCCTTGCCATGTGACTAGCGATCCTGGCCTTCTAAATACGGTCTGGTTAGTTGATCTGTTAGACCCAGCACACATGTACGCGCATTAGTGTCGTGTTGCGTGCTACATTGAGCTCTTTGTATGTTTTAAACTTCACGATGAAATGATTGCAACTCCGTGATGGAACGCGAAGAACACACGCGGTGAATTCGCCATTTCAGGACAAGGTCTGCCCCCCGAATGGCGTCGATAGATGCCATTCGACGCCAAGTCAGTTATCATCAGATGGCCTAGAGACACCGTTTCAATAGACACTAATTCTTGAACGAAACGTAAATATTTCACATTAATATTCGAACTTCCATATTAATCTCCACTCTTTATTCTATTATAAATGCGAAAGTACCCGTCTTTTACATTAGCACGTTAAAACGGCTAAACTGATTAAGAGAGGTAGGGCACAGCGGGTAATACGCTCAAATCGGAACAGCCCGTCTGGGGAAGGACCTCCACCTTACAGAAGATCGTGGCCAAATAGCATTGGTCTCGGCATGTTGTGTTCCTACGGTAAGGTCTCCAGAGCTCCACTTGGGTTGGCAGGGTTGGCAACGCGTGAGTGATACCCCCGGTATTGCAAGCGTCTATAGGCTACGGTGATGCTTACCATCACTCGGGCCGTATGCTTTTTGTTGTTTGCCAACTTTGTGGTATAAAACAACAAAAAAAAGATAAGGCGTATCTAAAAATTCACGGGCACAGCTACTGCGTTTATAAATAGCTTTCAAGCTAAAGCAACTGAAACGATTAAATCGTTTCATCGTTTCCCCGTATTGGTCGTGGTCCACCTCTGTCCACCTAGTTGAGTGCTTTAGCTTGAAAGTATTTTCGAACTATCGAGTGTAAATAAATATTATTGTGTCGATTAATGTTTCTAAATTTTAGATAAAACATAGTAGGTATAGCTATAAAGGACTTAAAAATTAATTTTATCCCGTAAATTGGGAACATCGGGTCAAAAGCTAAGGCTGGTTCCATTGTTGCAATGTATTCTAGTTATCGCGTCGTAAATTGAGCACCAATTTATCCATCTCCAATATATCCTTGAACCTTCCTTGAACTTAATCAGAGTAACAAAAACGTCTCGACAACAAAATGTCGCCCGAAAAATTACAATAGGTAGGTAGTACAAATCCAGTTATTTCAAATCCTTTGTATTCTTTTTCTTTTGTTTTTTTCTACGATGTGCACAGATAGCAGTTTCATACTGATATGACAAACTAGTATGACCATCAGGAAACGGGGTAACTAACTTGTCTACACTACACGTCACTGGGCTATAAAGTAAATTCGTTATTAGTGTTAGTACAGATCGATAGAGTACGTAGTGCATACAGCACCACAATATCTACGTGCAAGGGTCCTCCCCTCTGACTCATAAAGAGGGTGGCCTCCCTCACAATTTTGAGGGTGGTCGATACTGCTCTTTTGTTTTCGCACTTTCGTACAATGTTCAAGTTTTCGGGATATGGTAGTCTTTCATTTTGGGATACATTTATTTTAAAAAACTCAGGCCCTGTTACACCATTCACCGATAGACTAACCGGTTATATCAGTTTAGCAAATGGTTAGTCTATCGGTGAATGGTGTAACAGGGCCTAAGTTTTACAGTTTTAAGCACGATTTTGATAAAATTATCACTGTTAAGTATCTAGGTACTAGCCATCGAGTAATGGCCGACGGAGGACTTATTACAATTTCATTTATGAATAACGTCATAGAATATGATATCGCACTCATCTGCAAGAAAGTCGTAGCAAATTCGGAACCCTAAACTTTGTGTGGCCCGATACGCACTGGTTTTTTCATTGTAATTGTTTCCTATATTGTAAACGAAGTTTATGAGTATTTTCATCAAATAAAACTCATAACAAAATATAGGTATTATATTAGGAAACAAATTTACGCTGTACAGAAAGTGCAACATACAAAAGCCCTACATATTTCCATTGCCAAAATGCAAGGGCTCCAGACAACAACAGCCAGTATAAATAACATTATATCTGTAAACTGCTTCCAAATGTTCAGCATACTGACACAGTGGGGATAGAACCATGGGCAAGCGTAGTAAACAGCGAGACAAGGCTTCTTCCTCAAAGTACTCATGTACAGATTACAACCATAATCTACAGGTGCTTTACGACGTTTTGGTTTTGCCTTTACTTTAAGCTTTTTATTCATCATTTTAGATATTATTTGGTTAGCAATAGGAATTCTTGAGAGTCTGTTCAAAAGTCCAACCGCTGGAGTTGTGGCACACAGCCTTTGACCGACACGATTGGCAGTAGAACCAAGTCCCACAGTCTCAGATGTTTCAAACGCATCTTTCACTATTAAGTTGGGATTTTTTACTGACGCTTTTAGGCCAGCAACTACGCGTTTAGGATCTACTGCAGTTCTTGTTACACAACGTATTAATACTTTCTTAGCTCTACAACCGAGTTTTGCAATATCCCATAAGCTATCAAGTATAAGTCTACAGTTAGTGGATTTTTTAATTTCCTTCTTTACTGCTTTGTTCAATTGCATACTTTGTTCAACACTTAATTTTCTGACTTTTTTGTCTTTTTTTGCATATTTCAATTCGCGTTTCGCCCTTTCTTTCGCTTCTATTAAATCTTGTTGGGCCTGTATTTTTTTTAATTTTGCTTTTTGTTGACTTTTTAGTTTAGCCGTCGTCATATTCGACATTTCAGTCAAGCAAATAGGAGAACCACATACACATTTATTGCCCAATATAAGTTGTTTTGGCATTTTACCTGTCACGGTAGCAATTTTCAGAAATTTTTTTTTACAACGTTGTGAACCACAAGTGCAGGTCTTAAGTATATCTTTTTTCCTTTTATCTATTTCCTTTTGGAGATTGTGAAGAGTTTCTTGTTTGCTTTTGCTTTTGCTTTTGCTTCCAGGTGAACCAGGTTCGTCTCCCAAAGGGTAAAAATTATATTTTTCTTTTTCTTCGTCTTCTTTTAATCGTTTTAAGTCTTCTGGTCTTGCATCAACAAATACATATCTTTTTGGTGTTGCCCAATCACCGGCGGACAATTCTGTTACACGGATATTTTTAGGTAATGTGTGACATCTACAAGGCTTTTTAGTACAAATACATACCTCACTACGTAAACGTGGATCTTTTGCTTTAATTGGACCAAAATATGAAAATTTGGTCTCACAATATGGACAACATTTATAAAACTCAGGTTCTTTCTTTATACATTTACACGAAACGATCGTTTTTTTACATTTATCCCCTTTATTACATTTACAAACATCATTTTGATTAGTTCTGGTAGGTTTTCCAACTTCATTCTTTACAATTAATTTTCTACAAAACTCACAACTGTTTCGTTCAGGTGTACTTTCATCAGTGCTAGAATCAGCCGGATTCTTATCCATATCTCCTAGTTTCTGTATAACACTGTTTCCTGGCTTTTTATTTTTAGCATCTTTTACAGTCTTTCCAGACTTTTTAATTTTAACTTTATTTGCACGCTTTTGCGGTGATTTTTTTGTTTTCGGTGCAATGTTTTCACACGTTTTATCACATTTTTTCACTTCAAAACTTTTTGGTGTTACTACTGCAACATTTTTTGTTTCATTAAATGCACAGTCAATACCTGAACATATTTTATTTGGTACTTTGAATGAATATTGAACTAGTTTGGTATCCGCGTAGGCAGATTTCGGTGAGAATTTGAATTGTTTGAGCTTATCTTCACCAAGACATTGCGTATACACAATTGGTATATCATAATTTTGAAAAGGATCAGCATATTGATGACGTGTTTTATTTTTTTTATGATTTCTTTCCAACTTACCTAAATTACGACTTCTGTTTTCTAGCATTTCGTTGTGTCCATCTGTTGACTTACAATTGCTTCTTTTATCAACGTTGGCTCTTGTAGTTTCAATATTTTTAACTTCATTTACAGAATTTTCTTTTACTTTAGGTTTTGAAAATATGTTCATAAACCTGTGTAGAGCTGCTCTAAAACTAAATTTGACATTAGCTTTATCAGAAAGCTTTATATCAATGGTATTCTGTTTAGCGGTTAGTCTCTTAGACTGTTTAGTATGTAATATGCGCTTTGCTTGGCACAAAGGCCTGTTGCAATAATATTTTCCAAAGGATTTTTGATCCATGGATAGATTTGGAAGATCATCACCACATAGTAACGTTTTACTCAGTTTTCTATTAAATTTTTTAGGCATATATGGATAAATAGTTTCCATT
Source organism: Endotricha flammealis (assembly GCA_905163395.2). NCBI lineage: Eukaryota > Metazoa > Arthropoda > Insecta > Lepidoptera > Pyralidae > Endotricha > Endotricha flammealis. Next base: position 14,178,061 of record LR990854.1, on the reverse strand, counting down.
TTACTCGAATCACAACAAACTACATCGTGTTTATTACTTGCATGCCTAATATCATCGAGGTCTGATTTAGGACTATAAAACATATTTTTAGTTTTTTCTACTGAAACCCTGTGTACTGCTACCGCATTTCGGTCTTTTGTATCGATTTTTGGAACTCCTTTTTTATACAATTCCATACTGCAACTAGTACTACATTTAATGTCAATTTTATAATTCTGTAACTCCTGTAATGCCTTTGGTAAACGGCGTTCTTCGACAATATGCTTGCCCGGAGCTACTTTTTTCTTGTCCACACGTTGCTTTTTGTCTAAATTTACTTGCAATTTCTTAGTTTTTAGTTCAGGGCCAGTTGAAATTTGTTTTTTTTTTGATTTGTGGATAGTGGGAAGTGCTCTAGTTTCTATGGGTTTATCGTTTTCATTTAAAGTAAGTTTTTTTTTATTTATTTTTGTTTTCTTTGTTGTTATAGTGCTTACACTTTTGTCGTGTTTGATACGTATATCTTCATCTGGATTGTAATCGTACTGTTGAGATTTATTAGTTGCGTTAAGATCTGGTATCTGTTCGTTTTTATCTTTTTTTTTTTTTTTTTTTTTCATAATTACATTCAATGCAAGGTAAGTCGGCGGTCTGCTCTGAAATTTTCAACATATTTGAAGACATTTTCTTTTCGGACAGTATTGTACAAATATCTTTACATTTTTTCACAAGCTTTGACACACCGTTTGTTTCTATTGCTCCTGATTGTAATTTTGTTTCCTTTGGTTTGTGCTTAGTGCTTTTTACTGCCTCAGATTTATTAATGTTAGATTGTAATTTTGTTTCCTTTGGTTTGTGCTTAGTGCTTTTTACTGCCTCAGATTTATTAATGTTAGATTGTGATTTTGTTTCCTTTGGTTTGTGCTTAGTGCTTTTTACTGCCTCAGATTTATTAATGTTAGATTGTAATTTTGTTTCCTTTGGTTTGTGCTTAGTGCTTTTTACTGCCTCAGATTTATTAATATTAGATTGTGATTTTGTTTCCTTTGGTTTGTGCTTAGTGCTTTTTACTGCCTCAGATTTATTAATGTTAGATTGTAATTTTGTTTCCTTTGGTTTGTTCTTAGTGCTCTTTACTGCCTCAGATTTGCTAATGTTAGATCTTTTTCCTCCTTTTGAAAAAAACTCGAATTCCACACTGCAGCTTGAACTTACATGAATCAAAGGACGACGATTGATAGGAACAGTTTTATCCTTCGTCCTAACATTTCGTGTTTCATTAGTATCTGTACCCATGTCGTGACATGCACATTTTTCTTTACTTTGACATAAACATTTATGTTTAATTAGACGAAATTTCTTTTTTTCAGCGCCTCTACGTAGGTGTACACCAGTTTTTTGATTTTTAAGTATGCAAAAACATTTTTTGAAAAGTGATGATCCTGCTGATGCGGTAGTATTATTCAAGTTATTCGTATTATTGATTTCGTAGTTATAGACATTGTAAATATTTTCTCTTTTTGCTGTCTCATGTTTCGACTTTTTGATGTCATTATTGGAAACGCATGCAATCTGCTTGTTGCCACGTTGTCTACTTTCTTTGCTTGATAAAATACGACTTTTGTGCAATTGAGTGTTTAAAAACGTGTAATAAACTTTAGTTATTCGTTTAGCGTTATTATGTTTACCCATTCTCTTAGAGATATTACTACCACTAGATTTTTTTTTAGGTTTAGTATATTTAACGACAGACTTAGAGTTATTACTATTACTAGAATTTTGAAGTTTTAAAGTACAAAAGCATCTCTTTAATAATGGACGTGGTTCCGTTCCTTCATCTGACATTTCACGAGCTGGTACTTGCGTATCTCTATGGGGATATTTAGAACTATGAGTCATTTTATTTCTATGTCTTTCCGCTTTTGAAGGAATGCTGATATCATTCATTGGTGTGTGGTATGCTGTTGGTTTAAAATGTGGTGTTTCTTTACTAAAATCTACATTAAAACTAAAATTAGATCCTATTCTAACAACTTGTCTGGCACGATTGGTACTTGATGATTCCAAGGAATTGGGAATCATCATTGCATTTTTATTTTTGAAATGATTTGCTTGATTGGCGGCTTGAGTATGTTTATCATAGAAAGAGTAATCGTCCATGGGTGAAACAGGTGTCGTTTTATACAGATTAGTTGCAGTGCCTTGTTCCCGTAGCATCGCATGTCGTTCGTTTATGCGTTTCAGGCATTCATGCGGATCACACTGTCCAGGTATACAAGTGTTTGGTTCACATTCATAATATTCTAGCGTTGGTTTGTATTTTTGATCCGCCATCAACCCTTTATCATAAGTTCTAGGATGAGAAAAGTCTGTACTTTCATTTATATTTTCTAGCAATGGCGTTTGTTGTGCATATTGTTTCTGAAGCTTGAGTGTGCAAAAACATCTTGCTGTTCCAGTACTGGTAGTACTGCGTCCAGTTCTTTTACCCATTTGTGACCCACGATGATGCATTCTATTTCTTCTATCCATAGTTCCTCTACTGTTACCATTTACGCCGGTACTAGATATTGTATCTACGCCGGTAACTTTTGGTCTTTTAGGTTTCTTATTCTTCTCTTTGTAAAATTCGATATTGAAACTAATATTTGAACCAATGCGTACTGCTTGCTTATCGGTCGATGGAGGGCTTATAGGCTCGTTTGTCACCGGTGTTTCTTTGAGATTATGACGATTATGGTTTTCTTTTTCTTTTATACTTGACTGTAGGTTTCTTGATGTATATTTTTTCGGAGTATAACCACTAGCCGAAGATCTCATTATTGGTTTGTCTGTTCCTATCATTTTAATAGCTTTATTTCTTTTTTTAATTAATTGAGCGCAAACATACGGATCGCATTCTCCAGGTACACATGTTCCTGGTTCGCACTCGTAAGGTTCAAGGTTAGAGAGTATTGGTATACTTGCTTTATATGTGTCGGTCTGAGCCAAAGCTTCTCTAGTATAAGAATCTGTTTTGCTAACACCTCGTGATCTTACATTTTTTTTAGATAAATATTTTTTAAACACATTCTTAGCTGCATTTTGCTTATGGAGTTTAAGTGTGCAAAAACATCTTTGTGGAAATGACGTATTAGCACTGACGTCTTCAGTCAGAGGATTTATTTGTGACCCATGATGGAGCATATCATTTCCATAAGGCATTGTTCCTTTACTATATATATATTTATTCGGAGTATAATTCGTATTTTTGTCTTTCATCGATTTATAGCGAGAGGGAGCATCTTCGACTCTTAATATTTCATCAGGCACATCTGCCTTCGGAGATTTTTTTTCTTTATAAAACTCGATGTTAAAACTGAAGTTTGATCCAATACGAACAGCTTGACGAGGAGATTTTTCAAATTTAAAAGTTTTAGCTTCTTGTCGAAGAGTTCTTTCATCTTTTAAAGCTTTAGCTTTCTGTGCTTTAAATTTTGCGTGACTTTGTTTTGATTTCGATTTCGGTGTACGAGAGTATGCCAAACTAGAAGTAGATTTGGTTTTGGTTCGTTCTGATCCAGTTCCGTAATGTCGAAGCTTTGCGTTTCTTAATTTTATTTTCTCTAAACATTCATATGGGTTGCATTCGCCGGGTACGCACGTGTTAGGTTCACACTCATAAGGTTCTAAAGTATGTAATGCTTTCGTATTTTGCCCAAATGCAAAAGAAGCTTGAGAGCTTTGATGTATTGCGTTTGGTTCCATAATTGTTTTTGGAGCCTTATATTTATGGGTGTTTATTTTTTGATGGGTTACATTTTGTTGATGACCACGTTTCTGTAGTTTTAACGTACAAAAACAACGTTCAAACAAAGCGGAAGCACTCGATTTATCTGCAGTTTTAAAGGCTCTTGTTTGTGCAAATTGATTGTTACCGTCCATAGACGTGTCATGTGTTCCCATTTTAGTCGCGGGTCGCATAAGTGTACCGGTATTTCTTTCTGTATGATCTGGACCACCACGTTTATGGCCAGGACTACTACGCTCTTTGGAAAATTCTATATTAAAACCATATTTTGAACTTATTCGAACAGCTTGTTTTTGTGGTTTTTCGTATTTAATACCTCTAGGTTTTGATACCTCTTTTGGTTTTATTTCATGTGTTTGATCTGATTGAAACTTTCTACTTCGTGAACCCGGTATAGACTGAGAGGCATAACTAGAAGATGACCTTGATTTCGTATTCGTTCCTGAAGCAGTAGTTCTCATGAGTCGTTTCAATATAAGTTTTTGACATTCGTATGGATCACACTCATTGGGAATGCATACTCCAGGTTCACACTCGTAGGGTTCCAATTTGTGTGTATAAAGATTTTTTTTACCGAATGGCAATTGAATATTCATTGTACAAAAACAACGTTTAAGAAGGGGACTTACACCCGTAACCTGCAACGGTCTTCTGCTACGTACTTTCCTATTGCGGGAATATATCTGGTACTCTCTCATGTTAAAAAACCGTTTATTGATACAAAAAGATTTTATTCCTTTGTTGGTCTTTGTAAAAGAAGCTTCTGAATATGTACAATATTTTTGTAGATCTCCTTCAAAATGAAAATTGGAGCTATTTTTTAGACCAAAATAATTTTGATATGAAACACGATCACATAAAGATTTAGGTCTATCTTTTTGAAAGTAATCACGCATTTCTTTGAACTTAAATTGAGGTATAGAGTCTTTCCAATTACTTTGTAATAAATGGCATAACGAGTCGGCTGAAGTGTTTCGTATAGACAATGCATTTTTCCAACTTTTTTGTGTATCACCAGTAGACAACCGACCCACGGTAAAATTATTTCGTATTTGTTTTTTTTTCTTATTCATTAATTTCAGGGTACAAAAGCAACGTTTTAAAGCAGGTCTTACTAAGGAGCCTTTGGATATATACTTCGATGTGTGGGAGGACTGAGTGCCAATAATTTTTCGTTTTCGCTGATGTTCTGATTTTGTTCTCAGTTTTTTAGAAACTGACGGTACTAACGATTTTGATCGACTTTTATTGAATTCTATACTAAAACTAATAGACGAACTAATTTTAACAGATGATTTTGAGTATGGTTGTAGTGATGGCCTTGCATTCATACGAGATTCTACAGTCATTGGTTTTGTAGCATAAGTAATAAATTTGTTTTGTGCCATTGAACTTTTAGATCTCGTTTTTCTTTTCAAATTGGAGGTAATACTAGATGTTGATTTCAATTTCCTGTGCTCAGTAGATGTTCCAATTTTTCTTGAATCTTGTTTTTGACGTTGTATAATTCTTTCCAAGCATATATAAGGATCACAAAGTCCTGGCACGCAAACGTTAGGTTCACATTCAAAAGGTTCAAGCCGACTTTTGTTGAATAGTTTTCGATCATGTTTAATTTGAACGACCTTATCCATTTGAACTTTTGGAGGTAATCGTACTTCAGTGCCAGAATCTTTAATATTCATCTCTTTTTTACGACTTTTGCGTAGTTTATGTTTCGACGTTGAGCTTCCTTCAGTGAGCATCCTTTTATCATTTTTCATAAATGTCCCCTTGTTATTCTTTTGGAGTTTAAGTGTTTTAGACGATGAGCTGCGTTCGCCAAACATCTTTCTATCACTTCTCATATAAATTCCTCTATTATTTCTTTGCATGTAACTCTGACTCCCACTTTCTTTTAGCTTTCTACGACTACCATCTTTTTTTACTATTCTCCGATTGTCACTTTCTCGTACTGTTAACTTTTTGCGAGAAAGTCTTTGCGTGTTTTGTGAATCTTTTCCAGCTGGGGGGGTAATTGGTAAGGAAGGATTCGTCTTACTGAATTCAATATCAAAACTAAAACTCGAACTAATTCTTACTGCTCGGCGACCAGGTTCGGGTAACACGTTTATATCTATAGGTTTGTTTCTATTGTTTTCCATATTAGTATGAACCTCAGATTTATAAGCCAACATACTGGATTGCACTTTCTTAGTTCGCGGATTACTAGATATTGAAGTCCCGCTAGAAGAAGTTCTTGTTTTGTTGTATCCGGTGTTTTTATGTTTCATATCCGTCCGTCCGTTTCTTTTATTTATTATCTTGAGGCATTCATTGGGGTCGCATTCTCCAGGAACACAAACACCAGGTTCACACTCGTAAGGCAAAAGTGGCGAGGATTGCTTAGCATACTTTACTGTGTTCATCATTGTTGATGTTGATGTGTTTTTGGATTGAGGTTTCTTTTGAATAGCAATTTGGCTAGCTGTAAGAGTAGTCTTATCACTTACTTTTGGCTTTTCGGACTTCAATCTTAAAGTACAAAAACATCTTTTCAAAGAAAATCCAGCAGTTGTTTTATTTTTTTTCTTAATAGAGGTTTTTGAAGTTTTGTGATTTTTACGAACTTTTGAAACTTGGAGTTTCACATTATTTTCTTTAACATCCGACTGAATCATCCCACTGCCCCTATCTTGTGTCGTTTTTGCAGCAAGTTTACCTTTATCATTATCTGTCTTGTCTGTCATTGTTACGTCCGTGGCTTGTTTCTTTGTTCTCCATGTTTTTGACTCCAAACCAGGTTGTGCAGAAGAGCTACTTGAAACTTTAGACTTTTTTGATTGAACTTTAGTATTGGTTATTTTGACTTTTTTCTTGAATTTTTTTGACATAATTTTATGACAAGTACAAAATAGTTTACTGTGTTTCTTTCCTGCTTTTTTATCACCTTCTTTTTTGTTTATTTCCGTTACTGTTGAAATTTCTTTCTGTTCTGTTTTCAAATTAACAGGGGCTGATCCACGTATATCAACTTGTTCGTCGTGGATTCTTTCAGTGCCTCTTTGTTTCCGTGCATTTCTCTGTTTTAATATTTCCAAACATTCCAAAGGTTCACATGTATCAGGATCACAGCCCGGGTCACATTCATAATCACGCAAAAAATCTTTTTTATGTCTTTTTTCTTTAAACTTAGTAATAGAGTCTTTTGCAATTTGAAATTTATTACGTTCTTCAGTCGTTTCCGTAGGAAAACTTACTGGATACTTTTCATAAGTAGTTCTCATTTCTTCTAATTTATTTTTAATTTTACCTTTAGCTACTTTTAAATTTTCAACGGACTTTTGTTTAACAGATTTTATTCCTCCTTCTAAATTTCCTTTCACTTTATGTTTAGCTTGTTTGAACTTTTCAATAGATTTTCTAACTCCAGTATTTAAACTAGTTTTCATTATAGTACTCATATCGGAGCCAGATTTTTTTATTTTATTAGACAACATGGATTGTCTTCCAGATCCGGAGATTCTGTCGTGTCTATTTTTTTTAGAAAACTTTCGCTTGGATTTATAATCTATTAAACCACTAAATTTTAAGGTGCATCTACATGGATCAGAACGTATACTTTTTATTCTAAATCGGGCATGAGGTCGTACTTTATTTTCATCAGTTGATGTTAATGTTGGTTTACGATCGGGCACATTATGTTTACGACCTATACGCCGTTTACTAGTCATATTCAATTCGGAACAACTGCAACAACTACAGCATTCTTTTAGTGACATTCCTTTATCGATTAAATCAACAAGTTGAAGGATTGTACTACTCTCTTTATTTTTATCCATATGCTCAACTGGTGGTCTTCCCGATCTGATGTCAACTTGTCTACTACTAGTGCTTTTCAGAAGCTGTTGTCTAATATCGTCATATACGGCTCTTGTTTCGGCTAGTTTGGTTATTAGCTGTCTTTCCCTCGTAGGAATATCCTTGCCTCGACTAATAAGTTTATTAATGTTCGCAGATTTATTTTGTCTCCGAAGTCGGCGATTAGATTCGCTGCTATAAACACATGAGGTACAAGAGCAACTTCGACTCATATTTTCGGCTCGCGGAGCTGGCGTCATTGTGTTGCCTTTCTGTCAATTTGAATGGCCAATCAATATAACAAACGCTCAATATACATCGATACAAAAATGATTAAACATTTACAGATCATAACATTCCGTCCACAAGACCCATCACTTCAAACGGTTCATCTGAAAAATAAATTGTATATTGATTTTTTTTTATACTAATGTGATATGAACTATTTCAAATACTTTAGAGCTGTTAAAAAACAATAAGTTATTCGCGTGAAATATTTTTCAGTACCTAGTCGTTATATTGATTGGATATTTGAACAAATAAATGATTTCAAATAGTATAACAACCATCTAAGGATATTAATATCATTACAATTTAATATCTTAACTTTAAAAATCATAACTCATAATATTATGGATTTGAATCTACTTTGTCGCCTACATTATTGCCTTTACTAGTATATCCTGTGCTACAGCATACCAGGCCTCCACCACCGGTAATGTAACTTAATAATAGTAGTTTTGCTTTTCACTTTAAAAAATATCTCGCGCCTCTTAAGACTGCTAAGCTGGTTGGTGGAATAGTCTAATATGTGATAAATTAATGTGACTAACTATGATATAATATTATCACAATGTAAAGACATTATTACATAACGCGATGACCTGCGTACATCTTTACTTAAAATGTATTCGAAATACCTACTTAAACTACGAAAATATGAGTATCTAAAGGGAGTGATTTAATTGATACTATTCCGCATGAAAGGGTGGGTCTGAGTTCGAATAGTCAGCCGTATAGAAAAGAGTACTACTAGCTGTTACCTGCGGCTCCGCCCGCGTGGTCAAGGGAGAATGTCAATAATTTTTCCCATGGGAATTACTTTATTCCGTGGGTAAAAAGTCGACTTATGTCACTCTCCAGGCCATAAATTATCCCCGTTATTTTTTTTTTTTTAAAATAATGTTATACTTTTTTTTCTCGTGGGAATGAGATGTTTTTCCGGGATAAAAAGTAGCCTATGTCATTCTCCAGACCTTAAATCATCTCTGTTAAAAATATCATGTCGGTACTTAGGTTCCTTTCGACGTGAAAGAAGAACAAAAAATTATATACTTTATTTTTTCCCGTGGGAATAAGATGTTTTTTCGGGATAAAAAGCAGTCTATGTCACTCTCCAGACCTTAAACTATCCCCAATAAAAAATTCATATCAATCCGTTTATTACTTTCGACGTGAAGAGCGGACAAACAAACAAACACACTTTCACATTTATAATATTACAAGATGTACCCGCGGCTTCACCCGCGTGGAAATTGCCGTCTTTATCCTTGTCAACATCATAAAGTGAACCTCTATACAAAATTCCAGTTTTCTAGGTCGAGTGCCTGCGATAATATTATGTGCAGTCCTATGAATCCCGTTCCCGTGGGAATTCTGTAACATCCAGTCTTTGTCCTTGTCAACATCATAAAGGGAACCTCTATACAAAATTCTAGCTTTCTAGGTTGAGCGCCTGCGTTAATACACTTGCAGTCCAATTACTCGCTTTCCCGTAGAAATTCTATAAATTGCCGTCTTTATCCTTGTAAACATCATAAAGAGAACCTCTATACAAAAATTCCAGGTTGATGGTCCTTTCTAGGTTGATATCAAATTTCATTACAGTCCCTTCAGTAGTTAGTGATTTACACGTTCAGTCCCATTATGCCCATTCCTGTGGGAATTTCGCCATAAAAATACCCTATGTGCTACTTACTCCATATTAAATTATACTCGTGTATCAAATTTCATTACAATCCCTTCAGTAGTCAGTGATTTACACGTTCAGTCCCGTTATTTCCGTTCCCATAGGAATTTTGAAAAGAAACATACCCTAATTGTTAAGTTGAGCAAATCGCTACGTATTAGTGAAAACCGCATCCAAATCGTTTCAGTAGTTCCTGAGATTAGCGAGTTCAATTAACCAAACTCTTCAGCTTTATAAATTAGTAAGAGTTTTTACACTTTATTTTACCCCATTTCTTTTTTCACGTTTTGTCACTCCATTTCCCCCTTTTAGGGGTTGAATTTTGAAAAATCCTGAAACACTTAATTTTGATTTATGGTTAGATTTAATGTTTTAATATTGTTTTATTTTATTATTCGTTTGTATCATAGAACCTGTACTAATTTTGCGGAGTCTCACACTTTCCATCCCCTATTTTAAGGCATGGGGGAAAATTAAAAAAAAAATGAGGCAGGTATTTTTGAGTTGGTAACAAAGAGTCTGTGTACCGATTTTTAGCTTCCTACTTTGAAAACTGCGAATAGTCCCATACCCCCTCTTTTAAGGGGTTGGGAGCAGATTAAAAAAAAATTTGCACGATTTTTTTATTAGTCACAAATAGTCCGTATACCAATTTTTTGCATTCTACCATGAAAAATGCGGAATGCTCCATACAAACTTCCACCCCCCATTTTAGGGAAGTGTGGGGTTAAAAAGATACAAAACGTAGCCTATGTCACTCTCCATTCCTTCAACTATCTCCACTTAAAAAATCACGTCAATTCGTCCCTCCGTTTTGCCGTGAAAGATGGACAACAAACAGACACACACACTTTCACATTTATAATATTAAGTATGGAAGTATGGATAAGTATGGATATGGATGTTATACTTTTTTTGCCGTGGGAATGAGATGTTTATCCGGAATAAAAAGTAGCCTATGTCACTCTCCAAACCTTAATATATCACCGTTCCCCAATAAAAAAATCATATCAATCCGTTCATTACTTTCGACGTGAAGGGAGGACAAACAAACAAACACACTTTCACATTTATAATATTAGTATGGATAATCCAGACTCTGATGTTTAATCAGCCCTATTGGATTGGTGATTCCTGCCGACTAGTCATCCTTCACAACGCTGCTACAACGGGTCATCCAGGGATAGACAGGTCTCGGCCATGTTGTGTTCCTACGGTGAGTAAGGTCCCCAGAGCTCCACTTTTTACAGGGTCGGCAACGCGTGAGTGATAGCCCTGGTGTTGCAAGCGTGTCCAAAGTCTACGGTGACTGCTTACTATCAGACTAGCCGATGCTTGTCTACCACCTTAGTCAGGAATGCGGAGGTTAATCGCAACTAAAATCGTTCATCAAAGAATCTGTTAAATGTTAATGATCTGATTTATAAGTTTGGCTCCCGTAAGCTTAGTTAATTGTTGCATGCCGCGATAATTGTAAATTTATCCACAAAGTAGATTCTTACCGGACAAAACAAAATATAGTCACTCGACCGGCCCATTAATAGATCGGAATAAAAACGAGTGACTATAACATCTTTGTTATCTCCATTCACACATTTCGTTTATATTTTGTTTCCGCCAAATTAGACGAAATCACTGAAATTTACAACTTTGCATCACATTCGTAAAATTTCTGACGTCAAATAATACCAAAACACAAAAAACTACAGTCAATTTTGTCAACGCGAAATTTATACGAAATATTTTTTTTATTGTTGGCTACCGGCCAGAATCAAAAGTAGTCATAGTGAAAATTTTAAAAGTAAAGGTCTTTGCATACGTAAAGGGATAATATCTACCTCGGACGGGGTAATAGTAGGCCGGCAAATTAATGAGGTTAGGTAAGGTGCCGGATATGGGTATATTTTGGTATCAATGCATTCAGTATGATGTACTGAACACAAATATATGAGATGACAAGCGTGAAAATGGTGGGGGTAGTAACTGTAACGTCATAAAGTCGCCAGTACAAAAAAAAAATTTTTCTTCTAAACATAGGTACCTATCGTGTGGGGTATCAAATGAAAGGGAGTAGATTACAAAGATATGGCACACTATAACATTTTTACGATTTGGTCTAACAAATTATAAGAAAACGTCCAAAAATTTAATAATTCAGAGTTGACTTTGAACTTATCTAGATGGAAAACGACTCAATGGATTGAGGCTTAACTTACAAAAAATTTTCGTCGCGATTCTCTCGATCGTGCGTGGGGATGGAAGAAGAAGCGATAGATTCTCTGTTCAAACTTATCAAACCTCTTCATCATCTCAGCCACAAGAAGTCCACTGCTGGACATAGGCCTCCCCCAAACGTCTCCAGTGCGATCTGCTGGTAGCGGCATCAAACCTCTTTATAACCTTTTATTCAAATTCAAGATTAGGCAACCACACATTACCCCTGCTGTATCTTCTTTAAGGCGCTGTCCCACTGCTGCGCACGAACACGTGGGCCACGTGGCACATTACAGCTGCGTGGATGACTACGTGGGTCTACGTTTCCATTCCACTGCAGTACAAGTTTGTAGTTTGTCCGATGTGCACGCTTTGTGGAACAAGCTGTATACCGCATTCACTGCGTGCATGGCGTTGACAGCGTAGAGCTATGTTGAGCAAGCCACGCGTGTATCAATGACGTCACTTGATGGTTAACGTGTCCGTGGGTTGCAGTGGACACAATCACTTACATTCTCTTGCACAGCAAAGCTTAACACACGTGCGTAGCCTCTTCGTGCGCAGCAGTGGGACAGCGCCTTTACATTTCGGACAGACAGAACTGTCTGTCGGCTACAAGTTCTGCCTTTAAGAAAAATAGTCCTGCCCACGGCGCCACTCTCATAACGCCTCATACCTACTTACCGAGTAAAAACATTTTACTAATCCTTATCAAATAACAAAAAAAATATTATGCTATCGTGTTGATTCTTAATATACCTACTCTACCTACCTATGAATTTAGTGTTAAAAGTTGGATCCCTCGATAACATTAATATTGTTTCTACCTATAATAAAATTAGCTTAAGCATTCACAATGTTGTGTTTACCGTGTTTACATGTTATTATTATGTTTTATTATTGTATATGACGTTGGTGGATTAATAAATAAAATATTTGCTTAGAACTAGAAAACGCGCTCTACATAATCTACATAAATATTTGTGATCGTAGGTAGGCTAATCAAATTAAGCTTTTGACTACTTTTGTAGTTTTGTCAGCCAGCCGCGCCGTTAGGTCGCATAGCTTTAACACTTTTTGTTTTATATAGTATATGAAATGTACTACTTACATTAAATAGATGCCTTGCCTTGAAAATTTAGATAAATATTTCGTTTCGTTTACAAATCGAATCGATCGATGTTTTACACAGAAAGTTTCAGTAACTATTATTCATCATCAGACACAAGGGTTAGTGACTTGTGAGTGAGACACCTGCGTGACAGGTTGCATCGAAATAAACCAATGGATAGTTAACTTACCTTAAAAGTTTTCTCGTCAGTTCCAAACAAACAGAAGTTTCGTATTTATTAATAGGTATAGGTACACAGAAACTACACAGAACTAATAAATAATTTCACCACAAATTCACAAGAAAGTAAGTGACAAATAAGTTATTTCGCGAGATTCAATTTACCACATCACACAGCACAAACAAACTTTGCACTCAAATAGCAAAAGCAAACTGAACGGAAAACCGACGCACAAGCGGCACACACAACGCAACGAAACCTCATTGAGGGGTTGATTATAAATGATCTTGCGCCATCTATTGACGAGCGAGATACAATAAAAAGTTTGCTGTAGTCACGCTGCTGCGCTGTAGTTTTGCTTCAAATTATCTACTTTTATACTCTGACGCTAGATGGCATATATTTGCAATTATTTGTTATTTCACTAAAATCTTTATATGTAAAGGAAGGTTGTAATCACAATCCCTTCGTTTCTTAATTAGTAATTACCTATAGAGCACTGACATTTTAAGTAGAATAGGATACTATAATAGGTAGGTAATCGGAATAGCTCAAAAAAATGGTAGGTAGTAAAACCACAGTAAAACACAAAATATTAGTAATTTTATTACTTTCACTTAGTAGTGAATAGGTACCTACATAAGAAATTGTTTCTCTTCCTAACTATGAAACTTAATAATATACCACACAAACAAATTTAAAACGTCTGATCATGCATGAAGCACTTTACATAATGTTTATGAATGATCATCAGCAATTTCAAAAATAAATTCTCCCAAGCTGTTTATTCTGGCTAATCTCTAGGGGGAAGGATTTCAGTTATATTTTCAAACAAACAACGTAGCTAATCTTATTTTTAAAATCGTATTTTTCACTCGAGAATGGCATTTTTTACTAGGTTTTTTGTTTAGAATCTCATAAAATTTTTGACAACGTTGTGTCGCACTGTATACCTATAATAATTTACCGATAACGATTTACCGACTGTCCCGCAGAATACGGGACGGTTGGCCGCCTTATATTTAACCATATTATTGTCGTGAATGAGCTAGAATGTTCTCGACGTCTTGCTTCGCCACTAGAATAATTTGTTTACAACTATTCATAGATCGAGAAAAATAAGTGATCATTCAAAACAAGTGTGACAAACAAGTCAGTTCATTCTGAGCTTTTGGTTTGATAACTGTGAAGACTAATCAAGAGTGAGATAACCTGCGTGCGACCTTTGCGATACCAACGGACTACGGACCACTCTGCGACTTGGAAGAATACTGTGATTGGACCAACGACTTCAGCGCTCTATGGACTGCGATTCTTCGTGTGATTTGGCAACAGTGATTGTTTCTGTGACCTGTTCATTGCTCAATAAATTCTTCTAAAAAGTCACCGACCCCCACGCTCGTAACATTATGCATGGTGTTGCAGATTCTCAAGTTCCAGTTAAAACTAAATGATGATTAACTAGCTGTTTCCTGCATAGTGAAAGGGAAGAGTCAACAAGATATTAGATTCGGAATTGCTGGTAGATTAAAAAATATATGTTTAAGCCTCTTGCGGGCACGCAAGAGGTCATTTGTTGACTTTATAGAATAAATAAATATACTTTGACTTTGCAACGTATCATTCTTTTCCTGTGGGATACTTTTTATCCTGAGATACTTAAACTATCCCCATACTAAAACGTTTTTAATATGTTAACTACTGTCAGATTCGGTTTCAGATTCAGTTGGCGGCCACATATCTCTTGTATCTTTCTCTTCCGATGCACTTTCCAAATAATTATTTTGGGCTTCAATGACACTTTTACTGTCTGTACATGATGCATAAAGTTCTAACGCTTCAGAGTTCAATTCGAGAAATGAGTGCCCCCATGAGAACTTTGACAAATAAAATTTTGCTTCCTTTTTATGACCTGTTATAAACATAGCTGCAGCTAACGCTTCCACACAGCTTAACTGATACGGCTTACCATAGTTTATTGGATTTGCAGCAACCAAAAAAGGCAATAATCTAGGACAAGGTGATTTCATTTTAGCAAATGGCGTCTCATCAATTTTGGCCCATGAACAGTCTATAACTGCGAGTCCACTTTTCTCTATAATTTGTTTGTCATTCGGACTGACGCATTGTGTACCGACAGGCGACAGAACTACGCCAGGGAAACGTTGTCCTAGTTTTAAATTTTTTATAAGGTTATGTCTCAATAATTTTCTACCAGAACATTTCTTCGGATCGCAATGGTTTAGATCCCACATACTGACGGAAAATAATGCCTCGACCCCTTCACTCTCTGAAGAACTGTTTTCGTCACTTTCATCAGAAGATTTTATAGTCAATTCGGACATCGTCTCTGCATAATCTTTAGCTACATGTCGACATGAACGTTTGCCACGACCGGCTCCTCTTCGGTGTCTATTTGAAGCCATTGTGTTCGACGTCGCTGTAATAACAAATTTATTTATTTATTTGTGAACTATTTGAAAAGATATTCAAAATATGTAAGTACAATATAACCTCTGATTTCTTTATCAGATGAAAACAAACAAATGTCAATGTCAACTCAATTGTCAAAGCCATTGCTTCCTTAGTGATGTACTCAACAAATCGTTATCGATAAAGTAAAACATCTGGAAACATCAGTACAATTTACATCGGCAATGAAATTTTTTTACTTATTCAAGTCTTTTATCCTATGTATAAGTAAATGTAGGGATAACATTGGGTACTTTAGATTTTTTATTGTATTGTGGTTAAATGAGCAGAGCGCGTCATCCATCCACAGACACAACCGCAACTCTGAGAGCTACTTAGGTATTCTTTTAATTTAATTCTAATTCAATAAGGTGTTTTCTTTTATAAAATATGATAGAGAACTATTACAATCTAAGAATTTTAAGGTATAGCTTTTTTGCCTGCGACGTAGTTCCCGTGGGAACCATATTGAAATTCGGGATAAGCTATAGCCTATGTCACTCCCTGATAATGTAGCTTTCTACTGGTGAAAGAATTTTTGAAATCGGTCCAGTAGTTTCGGAGCCTATTCAATGCAAACAAACAAACAAACAAACCAACAAACAATCAAATCTTTCCTCTTTATAATATTAGTATAGAAATATAGATAGTATAGAACCGGCCGTGGCCGGCCACACCTGGACACGACTCGCGGGCGACAGATATCGCTGGAGACAGATGGAGGAGGCCTTTACCCGCTATTGGGTATCCAATTTCCCAAATTAAGCAGTGTAAAGTAAAACAAAAACAAATTAATACATACATATATATATATATATATATTAATAATTTAAAATGAATAATATTGAACTGATTGAATTGTATTAAAATTATAAAATTAGAAATTAGAATAATTAAATAATAATATTGAATTGAAATGTAATGCATGATAATTAATTAATGTAACGCTGTATGCTATAAATAATGTGAAAT
The DNA here is from genome assembly GCA_905163395.2 of Endotricha flammealis. Lineage (NCBI taxonomy): Eukaryota > Metazoa > Arthropoda > Insecta > Lepidoptera > Pyralidae > Endotricha > Endotricha flammealis. The sequence continues at coordinate 14,161,533 of LR990854.1, read as the reverse complement.
TGGAAATAAATTGGCTTAAATAAATAAATAAATAAATAAAATAGAAATATAGATAGAAGGAGTGTCTGTCAAAAGTGAAGCGCTAATAGCTCCACAGCTCGATGACATGTCGGTGACATGCACTTGACACTTGTGTAATGTTGTCAGTGGAGGTGTAGCTTCCCGAAAGCGGGGAAATAAATAGAGTTTGTTTAAATTTCTCAACTTTCAAGTAACAAAATTTTGGGTTTATGATATCGTAAATTCACAAGGACTGTCATTAGAGAACGTGTCACATACCTACGTAAATATCAGTAGCAGCAGCAACTGTTAATCTAAAATTAATCAGTCAAGGCAATAAAAAATTGTTAAAATGGGAAACTATTTTCACAATCTGGCAACACCGAACATTAAAACAATACGTTAGAATTGTATTGTTTCTTTTTCGTAATTAACTACAAAATACTAAGAAATATTAAAAACTTACCTGTGAAAAGTGATACCTATCATTACACTTCTTTTGTTTTTCAGACGTGTTGTGATGTGACACGATTTAAAAACACAAACCGCCATAATTAATTTTGTTCTGGAGACACATTGAACGCGCTTTGGCATTGACAACTACGGAGCGGTTCGGCAAGGTTCGGTCGGCGTTTGGCGCTATTTCTGGCACCAGTTAAGGGCCTACGCGGCCGACTGAGCCCGCCCCGCTCGTGCGACGCATATATCAATCCCTGCTTCGAAAATGGGACATCGTGAACCCGGCGAATTTTTAACACATTTAGGCTTATTTAAAATTCATTAATTGAGTTTTTTAATATTTAGTTGTTTTTACAATATCTAGAAAACATTAATGTCTTTCTTTATATGAAGTTTAAAATTTCTGTTATTTACCGTTCAGACGTTACAAGAGTTCTGAAAAAAAAAACAGAGGTTACTTCGGATTTTTTTTCTATCGAGGAAATGTGTCACAATCATCGAAATAATATTACTACGTATAGAAATGACACCGCGAACAAAATTTTTGTCCCCATACGTTGAGGCCAATAGACATCAACTCGTTTATGACTCGTTTAGAAACTTGCCGACGCTCATCGTGATTGGTCCTCTGATTTATGTTAAAAAAAATAATTAAAAAATGCCGTCATGTTCAATAAAATCTTGCAAAAACCGTTCAACAGTAAGAAAGAAAGATAGCGGCGTCACTTATCATCGGTAAGTATACAAAAAATTAAGTAAAACCAACCAAAACAATTTTTTTTCATTATTTTCTATTGCATCATGATTGCATCCGCCATTTCTATGTGAAAATCATAGATTAACAAAAAGTAATCGTACAGATGGGATACGTAGGTACTAAGCGTGAGTCAATTTTATAATATAATTTAGGTACCTATTTTTGAAAAATTTTTTGCTTTTTTTTAACCGACTTCAAAAAAGGAGGTTCTATGTTTCATTGTTTTTTTTTGGAGGTCCGCCGATTACTCCAATTGTGGACCGATTTTCAAAATTCTTTTTTTATTCATAAGTGCATACTCCCAAGTTGTCACCAATTCAGGATCTGATGATGGGAATTCCAGGAAAATCGAGGGCAACCCTCAAATTTCATGGGCACGTATAACGCGTTACTTTGTTGTCGTAATTATTATAATTAGATTTTTTCAACTATATTTACAAAATATTTTTATATAGTAGGTATAAAATATGTAAATGTGGATAAAGTTACTAACTAAGTAAAAAAAATAGTTTCTAGAAAATAAAAAGAAGGAAAACGAAACAGCATTTTAAATTTCGACCAACCGTTTTCGAACAAATAAAATTTCATTAAAAAGTTAGTTTTGATTTAATCTCAGTTTATTTTTGACTAATATTTAGTTAAGAACAAAAATTTAATGTAGCTTCCTACCTATAAAGCTAATATTGTACCTATTTTCTATTAAGTTTATTCTATTAAGTAAAATAAAATATTGTAATAAAATAAAATAATCAATTAGATGTCCAATAGGCAGAATATAAACAAAGTGTCGCCCCTGCGTAGTAATGTCATATTCTATGACTCGGTTGGGGGCGGGGCCAGGGAGGGGCACGCCCCTCACGGCCGAACGCGGCGCCAAAATTTGAAGGCGCTGTCATTTCTATACGTAGTAATATTATTTCGATGGTCACAATCGTGTTTTGGCTCTTTCCAAAATTTCGATTATATGATGAATTAAAACATAACCAAAAATCTAAGTCTAAATGTTTGTAGTTTAGAAGATATTTGGTTTTTAAGGACCCTTCTTTTTTTCACACACACACCATCTTTTTAAGGTGTATCAAAACGGGTGCACGCACGGACACTCCTTCTATGTCTTATTATAATAAATATGGCCTGGTGGCATCGAAATAATATTACTACGTATAGAAATGACACCGCGAACAAAATTTTTGTCCCCATACGTTGAGGCCAATAGACATCAACTCGTTTATGACTCGTTTAGAAACTTGCCGACGCTCATCGTGATTGGTCCTCTGATTTATGTTAAAAAAAATAATTAAAAAATGCCGTCATGTTCAATAAAATCTTGCAAAAACCGTTCAACAGTAAGAAAGAAAGATAGCGGCGTCACTTATCATCGGTAAGTATACAAAAAATTAAGTAAAACCAACCAAAACAATTTTTTTTCATTATTTTCTATTGCATCATGATTGCATCCGCCATTTCTATGTGAAAATCATAGATTATCAAAAAGTAATCGTACAGATGGGATACGTAGGTACTAAGCGTGAGTCAATTTTATAATATAATTTAGGTACTTATTTTTGAAAAATTTTTTGCTTTTTTTTTAACCGACTTCAAAAAAGGAGGTTCTATGTTTCATTGTTTTTTTTTTGGAGGTCCGCCGATTACTCCTTCAATTTTGGACCGATTTTCATAATTCTTTTTTTAAAATAATATGTAATTTAAATATTGATTTTTTAAACTATATTTCCAAAATATTTTTATATAGTAGGTAAAAAATACGTAAATGTGGATAAAGTTACTAACTAAGTAAAAAAATAGTTTCTAGAAAATAAAAAGAAGGAAAACGAAACAGCATTTTAAATTTCGACCAACCGTTTTCGAACAAATAAAATTTCATTATAAAGTTAGTTTTGATTTAATCTCAGTTTATTTTTGACTAATATTTAGCTAAGAACAAAAATGTAATGTAGCTTCCTACCTATAAAGCTAATATTATACCTATTTTCTATTAAGTAAAATAAAATATTGTAATAAAATAAAATAATCAATTAGATGTCCAATAGGCAGAATATAAACAAAGTGTCGCCCCTGCGTAGTAATGTCATATTCTATGACTCGGTTGGGGGCGGGGCCAGGGAGGGGCACGCCCCTCACGGCCGAACGCGGCGCCAAAATTTGAAGGCGCTGTCATTTCTATACGTAGTAATATTATTTCGATGCCTGGTGGTCGATTGGCTAGCAATGTCCCAAGGACTGCGGGTTCGAATCCTGCGCAAATTTATTTTACAAAAAAAAGTTAGCGATATTTCTTAGCAATCTAGTATACACATAGTACAAGCTTAGTTGCTAGTTTGGGACTAGATGGCGTTGTGTGATTCGTCCAAGAATATTTATTATTATTATTATTTAAGTTGGTACCTAATTTTAGTACTATTTTAGATTATTATTTTTATTACAATTTTGTTTTTTAACTTTTAAAAGAAATCTCAATCAGCTAAAACGAAATGAATTTAATAAAATATGAATATAACATTAAAATAAAATATCGATCCGATAACATCGATAATAATAGGATCATCAGTAACGGAAGTGAAACTGTCAAATGCTTCTTCTTCTTTTTATTGCGGCAACGATGTTACTAGACAAATTGTTTCGGCCATTGTGAAATTTAAGCTTTTGACTAAATATTAGAGTAATTCACCCTCGTGAAGTGGGATAAGGAGAGGAAGAAGAAATGTTTTTTTTAATTCTACTAAGGTGGCAAACAAGCATACGGCCGCCTGATGGTAAACAGTTACCGCAGCCTATGGACGTTTGCTATACAAGGAGGATTACTAACTATACAAAATAGTAAAATATCTTATGATTTCAAGTAGGTAATGTCTTGCATTTAGAGATGGGTTTACGCCCGGGCATTTTGGGCACATTGAATGAATGCTGAATAAATGTCCATTGCCAGGGCAGAAACACTAACTAAGCTTTTTTTCATTCAAATAGCTACATTTGAGTATGCAGGGTAGGTTATTTCAAAACAGATATTAGTTTACGACTTATAATTTTTGACAATTAACACTAAGAAAGTATGCAATAAGGATAACAAATAACTCTGTCAGAGTAGCAAGGTAAAATATTCTTCTTCTTTCGGTTCTCCAATCGAGTGGATTGGCTTGTTCCATCGCAGGATGATAAAACAAGGTTTTCGTAAGTTTTTTAAAGGGTTTCGATTGGAATGGTTTTCAGATAGTTCTCGGATGGTTTTTTTGAAAGTTTTTGAAAGGGTATTTAAAGGGTTTTTAAAGGGTTTTCGGATGGTTTTTAGATAGTTTTCAGATTGTTTTTGGATGGTTTTTAAAGGGTTTTTGGATGATTTTTAGTTAGTTTTCCCACCCAAAAAACCTTTCAAAAACCTTCCGAAAACAATCTAAAAACCATCTGAAAACCTTTTAAAAACCATCCGAAAACTATCTAAAAATCATCCGAAAGCAACCTACAAAAACCCATCCGAACACCCTTTAAAACCCACCCAAAAACCTTTCAAAAACCATCCGAAAACTATCTAAAAACCATCCAAAAACCCTTTAAAAAACGGTATTTTATCATCTTGCGATGGAGCAAGCAAGCACTTCCCATTTGCCGCCGGTGGCAACTGGGAATTTTTATTCCCATTTGCCACCGGTGGCAGATCCTGCGGGAGCAACTGCGAATAAAAGAGTTTCTCGCTCCTTTTTCCAAAAATCAAATGATTAGTGTTTCTGCCCAGCGTTCGGGCATTTATTTGGGCGTAAACTCGTTTTTGCCCAATATGCCTGTTTATGCCCGTTTACTCCCAATTTGTTTTTGCCCTCGACCCATCACTACTTGCATTTCTCTTATTTATTTTGAACCGTGTGTGGAAGACGATTTACTGATCGTTCACATTTATTTTACCTCGACTTGTTTTGTTGGCCAACCTGAGTACTGAAAATCGCGTGGCTGCCATTGGGCAGCCATGACGCCCATGACATAACAGTAAAAGGCAATGGCAGCCAATGGCAATTACACGATTTTCAGTACAGATGTACAAGGATGTTTATGAACGTGAGTGACGTTTGTAGGAAGCGGGTGCTACATCAAGCACAAACATTTGAACATTTAAATGACGACTTTGCACACTTGTTTGTATACTTATTGAAGCAGCCTGCCACACTGCTTTGCAAAGTCATTTTCTCCACAGTACGTTGACGAACCACAAACAATATGGACGACGATTTTGTGGATGCAATGTGCTTATTCTATTTGAGTGCATGTCATTATATAGGTTTTTCAAACTTGTCTGGCACCATGCTGAATTTGACCCCTTTTCTGTGCGGCTGTGAGGCACATTTTTTATTACTTGTATTTAAAAAGAAATGTAACTACCTATGTATTTAAGCAACTGTTTTGTAATTGTTTCTGTCTGTTTGTATATGTAAATTGCTGTTGTTGTCTTGTGTCTCATGTGCTGTACAGAATAAATGTTTTTCTTTCTTTCTTTCTTTCTATTATTTATTAAATGTGCAGAAAAATATGAATCATCAAAACGGCCAAAAAGAAGGCGTGAACTTTTGGGGTTCCATATGCATGGCTCCTCTTGTAGTAACTCGGTAAATTCAAGTACGCATTCATTGCTCTCGTCCATCTTTGATTTTCAATAAGCCAAAGTACTATGATATTCAAGCGCATTCGCGCACGCAACTTCCATCCGCTCAGGCTACGCAAACATTTGAACATTGTCGACATTGAACGCTTTGATGTACGCTAAAAAACCGACACCGCTTGGCAAAGTGCACTTCTTTGCGCACTTGTTTGAACAAAGTCGTAAAGTCCTGTGCCACACATAGCTTCATTCAAATGTTCAAATGTTTGCAGCTTGATGTAGCGCCCGCAGGAGGGCGTTATTGTGGCATATTTTCATCAATTTTGTCAAAGGCGAACTGTCAAAAAGTGACATACAATATGAACGGGAGTTGTAGTTCCAATTTCGGCCGCGTTCTTAAAGACCTAGGACCAAGTATAAGAATGGACGGATTGTATTTTAGACGAAAGAAATACATGGGTATTGTCTTTCACACTAATATGTGCCGTCTTAAGTAAAAAAGAGATAGATATATCATTGTCTATAACGTCTTTTGTGCTCATGAAGCCAGTATGCTATATAAACTTTTGTTTTTTTATATAGGATCACTAGAGATGTGCCGTGTCTTTATCGACTAATATCGATTTAATATTTAATGTTCATTTTAAGATCTGAGAACACTTGACAAATCAAATGATTAAAGACAGAAACAGATGCATAACCCCCTAGTTTCCCTATCGGGGTGAGTAGAACCATAAGTCATTTAGTCAAACCACAGCAACCTGATATTCGTTCCAAGATTACCAATGACGAACATTCCTATCGTTATCCCCCATAGACAGTCCGATGTTGGAGTGGGTATGATCACGTCGGCTTTTACGACTTACCCTGGGAAGATAAGCAGCTCAAAGGGTTGGTCTATGTTTTTTATTCAGTCCCAGTCCAGCTATAAATCAATATTGCTGACAGAAATATTCTTTAACAATTAAATACACACTATCGACACCTATCGATAGGAATGTCAAATACTCATCTATCAGTAACTTTAGGTATTTATGTTTTTTTTTAAATATGCCAAATAAAAAGATTACCTACACTCAATGCGGGTGAAGAATAAATAAAGCAAATAGGTACTTATAAGGTTTTTATTCAAAATATTTAAATTAAATAAAATCATACATCATAATCATGATCATTTTGTAATCATTATACACACATGTAATAATAATTATAATATCTAATAGGAATTGTTAAATAATCCGTATAATGTCACCAATTTAACAATTCTTATTTAAAAAAAATCAACTAGGGATCAAAAAACAATAAACAAAGACTTACAGGAATTTACTTAAAGTGCTTGATGCTTAGTTATTTACTGCATCTACTGACCACTAAATAAGACTAGTTTATTAAAATGATTTCTAATATGTTTATGATTAAACGTCACATAATACTCCGTAGCGTGTTCATCTAAATTACCTGCCCGATAGCAAGATACATCGAAATGTAATGAGCACAGGCGAGAATATGGCGAAGGTGTCCAATTATCTCGTTTTATGTTCTTAATCCACTTCTTTCTTATATTAGTGTCAGGAAACCTGAAAAACACAAGATCTATATTACTTTGATTACTCTTATCTAACTAACCCTCATCCCAATGGGCAAGAGAACTAGGAATAAATTAAACCTTAATAAAAACGCATACAATTTATTATTTTATCGATACAATGTGACAACTCTACTTACAATATTTAAGGTACATCATCTGTCAAAGCTCAATAAACGTAATGTATAAAATCAAATCTTTGTATAAAAGTAATGGGTTTGTTGAAATTATGCGTCTGCATCGTCTTTAGGGTTCAATTAACTTTACAAAAACCGATCATGTAATGTATTTCCTGCACAAAAAATATAAATCATGTAGTCGATAACTTACCTATGAAAAGATATCCTTTGATCGCTTTCCGTTGTAACACCCATTCTACTCTTACAACCAATGGCTACGCAAGCTATGGTTCAAAACGAAAATCCGTATCACAATTTTTCTTTATAAAAAGTCCAATTATCACCTCAAAACACAAAAAATCCAACACGAGCTTTGATATCCAAGCGGCTACCAAATGTCTCAAAAGTTGACACGCTGACGTTCTAGACGGTGATGTTTGTCTATGTTTGTTTCTTTTTTTCACACTGAATGTTGCTATAAGCAAGACAGAGAGCAAAGACAGTTTCATTGTCGTTCTAAAATTTAATCTGTCCATTCTTATACTTGGTCCTAGTTAAAGACCTTTGTAGCACAGTACATACGTACACCATGCAGTACACCTAACCTAACTACTCAGGTTGGCCAACAAAACAGTCGAAGTAAAATAAATGTGAACGATGAATGGTGTAGTTTAATTTTCTATGTAGGTGAGGTGTAAAACTTTACTGTATTGTCTTTGACTTGTTGTTTTTGTTGTAAAGAAAGAAAAGTCACCTTTCAAATTCATAAAATAAATTAAATTTTATTATTTCTTTTTGTATTAAGTGTATACATAAAAGTGTTAATTTGTTTAAACATCTTATAAATTTACACTTCAAAATTGATTTCACACGTGGAAAAATGAGCAGCGCCTCAATGGCGGGTAAGTTCAAAATGTTGAAATGTAATTTTCGGTGACTAGTAAGTAATTAAATAAATAATGCTTGTTTAAGCAATACAAGCCCTACCTATTTTTATGTTTTTTTTTTTCAATAAAACTATGAAAAATAGACCAGATACTGCGCCAGCAATAGTGTACCAATACGTCATTTCTAGTTCTACATTTACAAAACAAAACCCCTGCCGTAATAAAGGAACTGGGTCAGCCTTGGTATATAAATGTTCTATTTAAAAAATTAATAATGCACCATTATGACTGAAATCCTTGACGAACCCTATCGATTATGGCCATAACGTGTCAGCATCATTAGATATTGTATTGATGGACAAATTATTCTACCTATCTATTAGGTAGTGACGTACATTAATCCCCGACTATTGGGAAAGCATTATTGATCAAACACTCGTCCATAGAAAGCGCTGGTTAGCCCAATGTGAGCCAGTTCTGAACGTATTTTTTTTAGTTAATACACATTAAATTATAGGCGTTAGCTGTTACTGTCAGACAAAGAGAAAAAAAGAGATAGCTTGAGACTTTCCGAAGTTCATCTGATAAAAGAAACCTTTGATAATTCTATTCGCTGTAAAAGAAAGAGTCCAATATTGACGAATTTTATTCTATTACGAAACTTGTACGAAATCCACGGTGTAACTGAGCAAAGATCACCAATTTTTTTTATCGCGTGCGCGCACAAATGAAAATGTAAAAAATCGCAGAGAGTACGGTACGTACGCGTACTCGATAAAAAAATGGTGATCTTTGCTCAGTTGCACCGATTTGCACCGTGGATTTCGTACAAGTTGCTTGTCTTTATTTACTACTTCGGAGGATCAGAAGAAAAAAGAATAAAATTCGTCAATACTAGATTCATCCTTTTACAGCCAATAAATAATTATCAAAGGTTTCTTTTATCAGAAATACCATGAACTTCGGATGTATCCCAATAAATTCTTTGGCTATCCTTACTAATATTATAAATGAGAAAGTGAGTTTGTTTTGTAGCTATAGATATCTTTGTGTCGTTTGGAGATGGACACTTCATTGAAGATGCAAGCGCCGACATGTTTACTGTTGAAAGGACGGAACATGAATGAAGCGCCGCGCCGGGCGGCCCGAGAGCGCGATTAACTCAAACGTTGCATTTCTGCGATAAAACAATCGCGCGGGAAAAAGTCGTGGTGCGCGCTTAGCCTAAAAAAAAGAATTTTGATTAAAATTAAAATTATGCTTGTCAGAAACTGGCTAACTCCCCTATTCATATTTAACGTAAACTAGATGATATAAACAAAAAAATATTCTCTTCTATTATTCTAAAAACACAATTATTTGCCTTTTTTCAACTATCAGATAGGCTCCACTTGGGGGGTTCCAGAGCTCCACTTGGGGGGGGGGGGGGGGGTTGGGAGTGTTGGCAACGCGTGAGTAATACCCCCGGTATTGCTAACGTCTATAGGCTACGGTGACGGCTTTCCATCAGGCCGACCGTATGCTTGTTTGCCACTTGTGTGGTATAAAAAAATAATAAAAAAATAAGCCTGTGACGCATTAGCCATATAACTTGGCTGCTGCGACTTGGCTTTCAATCCGTTTTATGAAAGTTCTTGTTTAGAGTGTAGGTTGGAATCATAGATTTAGTATATTACTAAATCTATGGTTGACAGCTGATTGGTTGCTCAGTCTGACTGTCTAATTCTTTAGTTGACTTGTCGTCCAAAATCATAGTGGCCCTATCTCTATTCTAATACTTATTAAATAATTTATACTAGTAGAGGCATTATTTTCTTTTACCTATGTATGTATACCTACCTTTATGTGACGCAACGCAACCTACTTTTATATTTTACGATTTCAATAAAGGTAGAACTGCCTTTTTTATTGGAATAGTTAGAACACGTTCGTTACGACAAATTTTTTTTATGCCACAAAGTTGGCAAACGAGCATACGGCCCGCTTGATGGTAAGCATCACCGTAGCCTATAGACGCTTGCAATGCCGGGGGTATCACACACGCCCTTTCGGACCGTTAGGGCTACTTCCTCGCATGACCACTTTCCGATTCGACTATATCCCGATATGACCACTTCCTGATATGACCACTTTCCGATTCGACCACTTCTTGATATAACTATTTCCTTGTATGATCATTCCCGCTATGACCACTTCCTATTTCGACTACATCCCGATATGACCACTTCCCGATATGACCACTTTCCGATCCGACCACTTCTTAATATGACAATTTTTTAAAATCCTACCAGCACTTCGACATGAATGGCCTGTTGAGAAGAAGTCCCGCAAGAAACTCAACAAACAGCCTTTTTTGAAAGCAAATTCGGTTCCTTACGACACGGTTCCGACGACGGTAATTTAGAAACCCTTTCTTGGTGAAATCCTTTCTTGGTGTACCAAGAAAGGATTTTTCAAAATTCCCACGGGAAAGCGAGATAAACGCAAACGAAGTTGCGAGGGTATATCAACATGCCCAAACCGCAGGATTTAGAGATTCCAAATTTGGCATGTAGGTTCCCTATAAGGACCGGACCGGAATTTTTTTCTGAAGAAAAATATGCTAATTGTTAGTAGGCCACGCGGGCAGAAGCTAGTTGAATATACAGGGTGTTTGGTAGAGGATTGAACATGGGATAATGGCAGAAAGGTGAGATGGTCTGCTACATGCTGAGCGAAAAAAATTTGACCTAGGGCCCATAGATTTTTTTAAATGATTTTTTTAAAATTTTCACCAAACTTTCTTCCTTCGTGAATTTGAAGTACTATAACTTTTTTTTTATTGGATCAATCGGCCAGTTTATTTTTTTATTCTTATATTAACTGTATGTAGCTTACTTTTAAATTGATATTTGTCGGTTAGAGTTGCCACAAAAAATGATATGAGTCCTCAAACATCAAAAATACGAAAAGTACACGCCGAGCGTTCAACTTTGGGCTGCTGTAAAAAAAAAACTAAAAGTTTATAGGAAAACAGCTCTAGTTCATGCCCTTTGGAATGGTATTCAATATACATTGTATTTTTTTTGTAAGTAGTCTTTTTCGTACATTTTACATGAAATTGCGCATTTCTGACAAAATCCTTTAAAGAAAATAAATTATAATGTTACGAAACATAGAGCGGGATGGTTACACAAGGCAGGTAGAAACGTTAACGTTTCTCTTAATCAATATCAGCAACCGTTCTTCCTTTTTTACTCTTCATAGGTGGGCAATGCATCCAAGACATTGTAGTGGTGAAGAGTGGTAAGTGGTAAGCAATCACCGCTGCCTATTGACATCTACGATTTTTTTATGACGCGAAGAGGACAAACTAGTTAGCAAGTCACCTGATGGTAAGCAATCACCGCTGCCCATAGACATGCACAACTTTTTTTTTGACACGAGGAGGACAAACAAGCACCTTATGGTAAGCAATCACCGACTACAATGAAAAAGGAAGGACCGGGGAAGGAAAGTTAATAAGGGAGTAGGAAACAGGAGGTGTATCAGGATTCCGGCTCTCTCACTCATCCTTCGAAACACGGGGGACATACGAGGTACTGCCCCGGTCGAGCCTGCCCATTCACGAGCTACTACTAGTTCATAGTAGTGGCTACGCCCTACCACTCTTCACCACTACAAGGTCTTGGATGCATTGTCCACCTATTAAGAGTGAATAAAAAAAAATCAATAAAAAAAAACTATGGGCCCTAGGTCAATTTTTGTTCGCTCAGCATGTAGCAGACCATCTCACCTTTCTGCCATTATCCCATGTTCAATCCTGTACCATACACCCTGTATAACTCACTCTTAATTTTTGAAAGAAAAATTTCACCTACCTCTCCCTCCTACACAATTTATGATTTTTATTAAAAATTTTAGGTGTTAGGCAACTAGCCGTTAATTTTTTTAAAATTGATTTTTGAATGAAAAAGGTATTGTTTTTTTTTTACAAAACCATAAAGCCTATGACACCCGGGATACCGGAAAGATTCAAACCTCTAAACCTCATTATTCAAAATCGGTTCAGCCGTTTAGAAGTTACGGTGGAATAAAGAAACTCACACACCCACATGAACGCTGAAAACATAACACTCCTTTTTTGGGCAGTCGTATAAAAACAGAACCCTCATAGGATTCATATAGTTAGGATTTAGAATATCGTATAATGTTTTGATTTAGAATATAATAAAGTTCGTTTTAGAATATAATATTTTTTTATGGTTGACTGTATTTTCAGTCATCACAGACAATTAAAACCATCTGGAAAAAATATTCCAGTTGGAAAAAACAGACAAATTAGTTTGGCTATCCAGTTTGACCACATGGACGAACAGATTTTGGGTCGTGGTCAAATGGGGAAGTGGTCATAATGGGAAGTGGACATATTGGGAAGTGGTCATATTGGGAAATGGTCAATTGGGAAGTGGTCATATTGGGAAGTGGTCATATTGGGAAGTTGTCATATTGGGAAATGGTCATAATTGGAGTGGTCATATCGGGAAATGGCTATATTAGGAAGTGGTCATGCGGGGAAGTAGTCCTAACGGTCCGAAAGGACTCACGCGTTGCCAACCCCCAAAAGTGGAGCTCTGGTGGAACCCAACATGGCCTAGACCAATGTTATTTGCTACGATCTTCTGTAAGGTGGAGGTCCTTCCCCAGACGGGCTGCTCCGATTTGAGTGGATTATCCGCTGTGCCCTATCTCTCTTACAGTTAATTATAGTCTGTTGGTCAAGTGACTAGCAACTTTGTCTCGAAGACTGCGGGTTCCAACCCCGCGCAAGGCCATTCACCTGACATTTATGTTTGTCTTGGTATTTATTTATAAAAAAATATTTGTTTATCAATCAATTATCAAGCTAAACAAAATCAAAGTATAGTACAATCACAGAGTATATACTGTGGTGAACTGTGGTCATTGTGGTGCTGTGCATAAATAAATAGACGCAAACGAAGTTGCGCGGGTTTCACTAGTTGCTAATATACGGTGAAGTGCTCAAAACCATTTTTAGGGTTCCGTAGTAAACTACAAGAAACCCTTATAGTTCCTAGTCCGTCTGTCCGTCCTCGGTCTAGCGCCTAGACGCATAATGCTAGAAAGCTGTTATTTGGTATGTATACTCATATTAACAATGCTAACAAAGTGGTAGAACAAAATATTGAAAAATATTTGTTTTTCGGGTGCCTTTACATGTAGGGGTAAAGTTAAGAGAGTGAAATTTTTGTCTTCGCGCTGAACCCATGTCGTGTGGTGTCGTTAGATAAGTCTCTTAACATTAAGGGTTTGGAAAGATCATTTTCCGATACAATGATCCGTTTGCGAATTATTTACATTTAACGTGCCAATTTTCGTTTTGCACGGTGGTCCCCCTATCTCCGAAAATCTTGCGTTTAGAAATTTAAAAAAAATCATGGTAGCCGTCCATTAGTGAACCTACAAGCAAAACTATAACGGTTACGTAGGCTCTACTAGTTACAGAATAATAGCCGAACTTATGAAGTAAAATTTATTTGACGAAAACGTACCAAAATGTAATATAGGTAGGTATATGGCATTGTACTCATATGCAAGCAAGAATAGCCCGGTTTTTTGTAGTCAATGACACTTTATTTGTATTATGGTTGATTTATAGAGATAGTATGAGATACCTATTTTATTTTATTTTATTTGGGAGTCTTACAGCCTAATTATTCAAGTACACATAAAAATAACAAAAACCAAATAAAATCCTCCACCCATGCATATGAAAAAAGAGCGATAGACAATGCAATCTATAATATAATAAAAGTGTAAAAAAAGTTTGTCTGTACATTGAATATATTTCCAAAAAAATGGTTTAGGGCGATGAAGAATAAGCAATAGAACAAGAATTTCGTAAAATTTTGTTCGTCTGTTTGTATGTTTGTATGTTTGGATGTTTGTATGTTTGTATGTATGTTTGTACACGCTAATCTCAGAAACGGCTGAACCGATTTGGATGCGGTTTTCACTAATATGTGGATAATTGCTCAACTTAACATTTAGTGTATGTTTCTTTTCAAAATTCCCACGGGAATCCGAGATATACGCAAACGAAGTTGCGAAGGTATATCAACGCACAGCCCAAACCGCTGGGTCTGGAGATTCCAAATTTGGCATGTAGGTTACTTACGACGTCTAGGGATATACAAAGAAAGGATTTTTCAAAATTCCCACGGGAAAGCGAGATATACGCAAACGAAGTTGCAAGAGGACGCACAGACCAAACCGTTGGGTCTAGAGATACCAAATTTGGCATGTAGGGTCCTTATATGGTCCGGACCGACCGGACCGGACCGGACCGGACCGGAACGGACCGGAACGGACCGGACCGGACCCGAACGGATCAGACCTGATCGGTCCGGAAGGAACCGCACCGTACCGAGTCCGTGCCGGACCGGACCGAACCGGATCGGACCGGTTTTTTTTTCTAAAGAAATATATGTTAATTGGTATGTAGGTATCTTATCAGGACCGGACCGACCGGACCGGAGCAGACCGACTGGACCTGATCGGACCGGACTATATATATATATATATAAAATTCAAAGTCCTGACTGACTTAACTATACATATATCAACGCACAGCCCAAACCGGTGGGTCTAGAGATTCCAAACTTGGACTGTAGGTTCCTTACGACGGCGACGTCTAGGGGTGTACAAAGAAAGGATTTTTCGAAATTCCCACGGGAAACCGAGATATACGCAAACGAGGTTGCCAGGCTCTATCAAATTTGGTATGTAGGTTCCTTACGACGTCTAGGGATGTACTAAGAAAGGATTTTTCAAAATCCCACGGGAAAGCGAGATATGCGCAAACGTAGTTGCGAGAGGACGCACAGCCCAAACCGCTGGGTCTAGAGATGCCAAATTTGTCATGTAGGGTCCATATAAGGACCGGACCGGACCGGAACGGATCAGACCTGATCGGTCCGGAAGGAACCGCACCGTACCGGGCCGTGCCGGACCGGACCGGTTTTTTTTTCTGTAGAAAAATATGTTAATTGGCATGTAGGTTCCATATCAGGACCGGACTGACCGGACCGGACCGGATGGAACCGTACCGTACCGGGCCGTGCAGGACCGGAATTTGTTTCTGAAGAAAAATATGCTAATTGTTACTAGGCCACGCGGGCGAAGCCGCGGGCAGAAGCTAGTATTAAATAAAGTTTAATATTAATGTGGAATTTAAATTTAAATGTGTTTTGGAAACTGGCTGATAGACAGCTGCCAGTTCCATGTAAAAATAGTCATTTTAGTTTGCTTGTTCAATTTGTTCATTTTAGAAAAAGTAACGTAATTTTATAGCAAATTTGGTGACAGTAAATAAATAGTCTATTCATGGTGACAGATTATCTCCATTAACAAGACCAATTAGGTTGTTTGTACAAGATGCTTAATACCTATCATGGTATAATGTTTTTAGTATCCATAACACATATGAAATATGCGAAAATAAATCTATAGGTATACTATTCACGAAAACTATTTAATTTTATGTAAATGTGTGAACGGTGATAGAAATTGAAAATATTACTGTAGAAGAAAGTTTTTGTTTCGAAAATGACTCCAGTCGTTTTATTTCTTAGAGCACTTAGAAAAGCGTCTTTTAGAAAATAATGATTATTTTTATAATAAAAAATAAAATAGATAAGTATAACCACGTATAACTTCGCAAAATTGTGTTTTATACACGGTAGGTATATGTTTAAGTCAAGATATCCTCTAAAATAAGGTACAAGGTCGATCTCCATATACATAGGTAGTGCCTACGAATTAGTTAGGCACTCGGTCTTGTCTGAATCGCGCCGCGTTAATTATTAAAAGACTGTTTATTTCTTATCTGTGGTTTAAATTTGGTTAAGTGGTTTATATTTTACTTTATATTATAAAACTGTGAGTCAGTTTTCAATATCAGAAAAGGAAACTGGAAAATAGGTAGGCAAGGCAAGGACTCCCTGATATTATCTTGTTAGTCTCTCTATCCAAAATGATACCTTGCCAATTTAATCAAGTCATTAGAAGACATTTTTTTATTGTTATAAAAAATGTTATAAATTTTATATTTTAAACCTGCTGAAGATTCCAGTTAATGGCGGAAACACACTACCGTGTCGGGGCCTGTCGTGTCGCGCTCTGTCGTGACGGTGGGTGTGCACACTTACGTGTCGTGTCGGGGCGCGCTTCTGTTCAGAAATGAACGAAATAAACGCCAGACGTTTATTTCTTTCATTTCTGAACAGAAGCTCGCAGTGTTTGCCTTTATCTGGGTGTTTTCTATAATGTATAATGGTATTTATTAAAAAAAAATATATTTAAGTATATTTATCAGGAATCTAGTACCTAGTAACTCATTATCACGCTGCAAAAACAAATTTAAAAAAAAAGCGTCGACTTGTTCGCGCCACGAGCCGCGCGCGGGTATAGAAACACATTTGCAGGGCGTGTCGTGTCGCGTCATAACCCCCACCACCACCGTGGCGCAATCGGCGGCCAGCAGTCCGCGCCACGACAGAGCGAGTCACGACACGACACGCCCTACAAATGTGCTCCTAACCATATAAAATGTATGAACGCGATATGCTTCTGGCGCGACACGACACGCCCCGACACGGTAGTGTGTTTCTGGCTTAACTTAAATGTCAAATAAATCGATAAAAAATCATAGCAAAAATTACCATTTTAACCCATTGAGATATCAAATATCAGGCAATGATTTAATCGAAACTTAGTACCTACCTACTATGAAACCTGTAATCTTTATAATTTAAAAATTGATCATTTTTGTAACACACTAGCCATTACTAACTATTAAAATTAGTAACACTTTCTATGCCGATGGTACCTTATACTTTATCAGTACTTTGTCAAAGTAATAGTTTTACGGTGACTACTATCACATACATAAATTGAAATCGATTTTTTTTGAACTATCGTAGCACATAGGTTCTAGCAGTGACAAACATTACCGTGGGTGGAGTGACCGAGGATAGTACTGTGTACCTCTACGCATCGTTGTTAAATTAAAAAAAACCTAAAATCCGGAAGGTTATTTCAGTAAGTTTTTTTGGTATTGTAGATAATATCTGGTATAATATTCATAGAATTAGTAGGTATTAAGAAAATATGTAAATAACCTAGTGATTTTTTTTAATTATAAGTAATTAACACATAAAATGTGTTAATTATAATAATTAATATAAAATATACTTCCTTTTCTTACAAAATAACAAAGAGTAACAACAATGAAATCTAGTCTGTAGGCAAGATTTATTAATTTAATATTAATTAATCCGCCAATTTATAAACAAAGATCAACTAAGTACCTAAGTTTAGTTTTGTCACTTTCGCACTTAATTTAATTGTACTCAATAATAACAGTGCTAGAACAAGTTTTAGTTAATCTCTAGCTTTTCTTTTTTAATCATTTATTTTTTAGCAATAGTTTAAATACCTATCCTAAAACCCTGTAACAATAGAAGCCTTTTTTGTGGACAAAAATGAACATTTTTATATTTTATTTTTTATTTAAATTTTATTTGTATATTTTTATTCTATTTATACATTAGATATTTTACATACCTACATTATAAAATTCTAAAGTTATAATAACGAAACTTTTGCATTTGAAATATTTTACTGAGCTTTATAGATTTTTATGTTTTGCGCAATTTTTTAAATTTCGTCTTTGTCTTCAACATAAATAATATAGCGCCATCTTGTGCTAATCAAGATTTCACATTTTTTTAATAAGTTCCAGATAGCCTATCCGTCAGTTAAATGACAGGTTTTTTATTTGATTTTGGAGTGGTAGAACTTTTATGGAGGGTGTTACACCAATAAGAGCGCGGCTCATAAATTCAAAGAGAAGAAGAGAGCTTTTATTAAACTTACTAACACTAAGGGCTGGTTTCATAATGTTCTAATAAGTTTCAGATTTATTTGTGCCATACAGCATACAAATAAACATGACGGACCAAAACATGAAAAACCACGCTACAAGAAAAGCTGGTTATAAGAGAAAAGTGGTAAAATTCATGCGGAAATTCTGTGAGAGGCAATTCTTGGGGAAGCTTGGGGAAG
This sequence comes from Endotricha flammealis, assembly GCA_905163395.2. NCBI lineage: Eukaryota > Metazoa > Arthropoda > Insecta > Lepidoptera > Pyralidae > Endotricha > Endotricha flammealis. The sequence continues at coordinate 14,142,995 of LR990854.1, read as the reverse complement.
GGGAGGAGTGGAGCTAGCCCATATTTCATAAATGCTCTACCACTACAAACTCTATACTTATCATAGTATAGAATCCTAGATATTGAGTTGATGTTTCATTGTGATTCAAGAACAATGTGGCAGTGATCGTTTTCCGCTCTGCTTGAGATCATTACGAAAAAGGACGCAATTATGTCAGTAGCGTAGGCTTGGCTCTGACGACTTAGTCTGTTTATGACTCAACGCTAATAAGAATAAGTATTTACTTGTATTTTGTAGTCATTAATAAATCAATATTAAAATCAAAGGCGTGATGGCGTTGCTGTGTGTCGCTAAACGAATACGCAAGTTAAACAAAGTCAGTCTGTGTTTGGACTTTGGATGGGTTTCGTTATTAGCTTCTCCGTGCTTCGGAGTGCACTTTATTTTGGTCTCGGTTATTGTCGATGGATAACAGTTGTTAAGAGAAGTCGATGGCCTACAGGCGGCTTGAAACCACTGGCCTCCGCCAATCCGCATTGGAACAGCGTGGCAGAGTACGCTCCAATTCCATTGTATTGAAGGAAGACCCGTATCCCTGCAGTCCAGTAGTTTTCGAGTTTATTCGTTACAAACAAACATATAAATCTTTCCTCTTTATAATATTAGTATAGATTATTTAAATCAATATCCTACTTTCCTTAGGTGTGTTGATGTGAATCATCAGCTGTCCAAGTGATACATAATTTATTTACAATAGATATCCAATGTCATACATAACTATAATCATAATGTCGACAGCCTGTGATCGATAGTTAGTAATATCGACGAGACTAGTAAAATTGTGGAATAGTAGAGCATTGGCAGGCCCGGTGGTCGAGTGGCTACTTTGTCCCAAGGGCCGCGGATTCGAATCTTGCGCAAGGCAAACTTGTGTGCATGAACAAAAAAAAGTATTTATTAATATCAGCAATCTAGTATCCATAGTACGTTGTGTGAATAGTTATTCATCCAAGAATATTTATTTTTATTTTTTATCTAAAGTATTTCTTATCTAAATGTTTTATTTATCAGTGTGGGATAAAGCGTGTTAGTTTGGTCACCTAATGATTCCAGCTGCCTACTAAATCACCCACCTTTAAAGGAAATAAGGAAACAGGATTATAGTGAATAAATTCAGCGTCATATCACTGAAAATCCGCGTGACACACGTCATGAAATTCTGAGTTATACCATTGCGATGTTATTAGATTTAAGTTTCATAAAATTGTATTTTAACTGTGAAATAGAACCTTAACTGTAAATTATGGCGCTATACGGACTATGTTCCTATTTTCATACCTCGACCAGCGACATTTGCATTGAAAATGAAATAAACTTCACGTAAAGATTCACATTATAAAAATTTTCTATATTTATTGTATAAGCATGTTGATAAATAGGACGAAAATTGGAGAAAATGCTAAAAAATGAGACATTCCTACACTTTCTGTTGGTATATGGGATGGTATATATTAATACCCTTTTTTTTTGTTTTTAGCCTGCTTCAACTACGACAGCGGAAAAGCGCCAAAGCCGGCCAGCAAGAGTGACAAACTTGACGTCATGGAAACTGGACGTGAGTAATTTCTTTTGACCTTTTAAAATGAAGGCAGGAAAGTGTTTCATCGGCTTACTCATCTATATTAGGTGTTTAGTACCTTGTTATTAAGCGTCACCTCGTTCTAGTTACCACCTAAAACCCCACCATACAAATATATTTTTAAATCAAAAACTATGAGCAAATTAACATTGAGAAAAGAAACACATTTGTAGAAAAGTTCAGATTTCTGAGCATAATAAAGAAATCACCGAGAACTAACAAGTAAACCGCATTCGTGAATCTCTGCACTTCCCAATGGTTGACTGGTAGATAATGCAATTTAGCATTAAGTCCGCCTATTGTATCAGTACTTATGTATTGTGGTCAATAAAGTTAAATAAATAAATAAATAAACTTGTTTTATATTAGGGGGAATGAAATATTTTTTAAACTTAATAATAATAATAGGTCACCGGTGACCTAGGTACGTGGCGGTTAACGTGTAAGTAATTAAAAAGTAGTTTTGTGACAGTTAAATTAATGTGGAATGTTTATGTGTAAATTATTCGAAACTTTACATACAACAGTGATGTTATTATAGCAGGTCTAATTATTGTTTTCATAATTTATATTTGTTTTTTTCTAATTAGCACAATCGACCCAATTATTGGCATACTTATTAACTATCCAGCTATTAATGACGTCACATTGAATGACGTCACTTGTTCTTATGGGGTTTATAAATTATTAGCTATTGCTTCGCCCGCGTAAAAATTAGCCTGTGTTGGGCTCTGTCTGTACCCCTGACAAAAATGTATACAAATTTTCATAATGATTGACTACTTAGTTAAGCCGTGAAGTAATAACTAACAAACAAACAAACTCACTTTCTCATTTATAACACATACTAGCTGACCCGGCGAACTTCGTATCGCCTAAAGAACCTTCATGCTTAATTTCATTCGAATAACTTCAAAACGGCAAAGTTTCATACTAACTTCGCACCCCCGTTTAACCCCCTAAGGGATGATTTTTGAGAAAAATATTTTACTCGTGTTTCATGCCTTTTAATATAGAACCTTCATGCTGAATTTCATTCGAATAACTTTAAAAACGGCAATGTTTCATACTAACTTTGCACCCCCGTTTAACCCCCTAAGGGATGATTTTTGAGAAAAATATTTTACTCGTGTTTCATGCCTTTCAATTCAATAAAGAACCTTCATGCTGAATTTCATTCGAATAACTTCAAAAACGGCAAAGTTTCATACTAACTTTGCACCCCCGTTTAACCCCCTAAGGGATGATTTTTGAGAAAAATATTTTACTCGTGTTTCATGCCTTTCAATAAAGAACCTTCATGCTGAATTTCATTCGAATAACTTCAAAAACGGCAAAGTTTCATACTATCTTTGCACCCCCGTTTAACCCCCCCTAAGGGATGAATTTTGAAAAAAATATTTTACTCATGTTTCATGCTTTTCAGTAAAGAACCTAAATGCTGAATTTCATTTGAATAACTTTAAAAACGGCAAAGTTTTATACTAACTTTGCGCCCCCGTTTAACCCCATAGGGGATGTTTTTTGAGAAAAATATTTTACTCGTGTTTCATGCCTTTCAATAAAGAACCTTCATGCTGAATTTCATTCGAATAACTTCAAAAACGGCAAAGTTTCATACTATCTTTGCACCCCCGTTTAACCCCCTAAGGGATGAATTTTGAAAAAAATATTTTACTCATGCTTCATGTTTTTCAGTAAACAACCTTCATGCTGAATTTTATTTGAATAACTTCAAAAACGGCAAAGTTTCATATTAACTTTGCACCCCCGTTTTACCCCCTTAGGGGATGAATTTCCAAAAATCCTTTCTTAGTGAGCACCTACGCACCAAAAGGAACCCCATTGCAAAATTTGAGACTCCTGGCACTTGTGGTTTCGGAGATTTCGTGATGAATCAGTCAGTGATTTTCTCTTTTATATATATAGATTAGTATGATTTATATTTTTACCAAACAATATGATCCTTAATTTATGCAAAGAAATATCACCTTTAATGTCATGTACATAACATTCAATATTATTCGTATTTCATAAAGGAGAGAACTTAAAAATATTTTTCGCCCTTATAGCACATTTTTTGAAAGCTAATCAAGTGGTAACATGGTTCGGAAATGCGGGTAAATGATACTTTATCACTAAAATACAGTATGGTATGATTATTATTATATCGAGTAAGGAAGTGACCACACTTAACGTTAAACATTACCTTCGGCACTAGAGGGGTTCGACTTCAAGAACGACTGAAGCGATTCGGCTGAAAATTGGTGGAGAGGTAGCCTAGAACCAGGAGAAGGGCATAGGATAGGGTAGGGTAGGGTAAGGGAACAAAGTTCGCCGGGTCAGCTAGTTTAGTATAATTTATCCGTTGTTTGTAGCTTAAGTATGTAGCTTACTTGTAGCGCTGTGCGAATTGTGTAGAGTTGCTTTATTTATCAGCTACCTACATACCAAATATCATAAAATTTTTGCCATTTAAGCGTCATGAAGTAACAAACATACTCACAGACTTTCACCTTTATAATATTAGTGGGATTACTAGGCCGCTCTGTTTATGTGACCAATTTTAAGGCTAATGTATTTTAATATTACCAATATAGTTAAAAGTTAATTATACGTTGCATGCTAATCAGAGTTAAAGCAGTAGGGCACGCAACCGTCCGTCATGCTATACGATAATCATTGTTCTGATCACCTTCGGGAGTCGTTGGACCTGTTGTTTTTTTAATCTATTTAAAAGGCTGTAAAATTGTAAAATCCATCGTCTGTATACTATAAAGTGTGACGTGTGTGTCAATTGATGATTAGCGGGGGCGCAAACGTGGTCGCTTTTTGTGTCTTGTGTCAGATACAAGTACAAGCTACCGATCAATATTAAATTTGATTTCCATCAGTATGAAATCATCCACTCCCTGCGCATACGTAAACATTTTTGTGTCCAGTTGCTTCCCGACAGACCGTAACCGACAACACAACATGTTTTCGCAGGCACAACTTATTACGACGGCTGTCATTCGTGCCCGCGCATTCCTATTAATTCCTATAAAACATTTGCTGTCGCACAATTATGTGAAAATTACACTTTAAGTTCCAATCTGTAAAGGAAAACGAGAAATGGACATTGGACGGGTTTTTAGGAAATATAATAAATTGATAAACTAATGAGAAATAAACCAACTTGTAAATGTTTGAAACTAATTGTAAGGGACTGTCTATTCCATCATTAATAAAAGTCGACCAAAAGAAGTTCATAACTCACTGTTCGTTCTACATATATTTTCTAAATTAGGTACACATTTTCATTGAATTATTTGATTTAATGTCTTTAATCAAATTGATAGCGTCTATAGAAAATTTAATTGCCATCATCAAAATCCATGTGATTATGCAAGGGTTTGATCCAAATTAGAGTTGAAACGGATAGTCGTTTTGCCGGATATCGGATATCCGGCCAAACTAGAAGCCGGATAGCCGAATATCCGGCCGAACATAGCCGATTGGCGACTCGACAAGAGCGAACCGCATTAACTTTCGTGGGTGAAGTGAAGCTGTAAAACTAATTTTGAGATTCTGAAAAAAACGTGCTGTTGTTGCTTGAGTTTGATCCATAGTTTGAGGTGATATTATTACTATAGTTATAATTTATTATTAGTGTTTCTTTCTTTCAAAGAAGAAAAATGTCTTCGTTAATGAAAAGGTCGCCTTTATGGTTTTTTTATATACCTAGTCTTGCCATAAATATTGTAAAAGAGTTTTTTATTTATTTTTCAATTGCAAATAACATTTATTACTTTTACAATGTGTTAGTTTAATACATAAATATAAAACAATTTAAAATATAAAAGGTTTATTCGAAGTGGTCTCCATTGGCTGCAATACAGTCCTTTAAACGTTGAGGCCAGTTATCAATAGAAACACGCACTCTTTCCATGGGAAAATTCTTCACTGCCAATCGTATGGATTGTTTTAGGGACTCCAAATTATCATGAAGTTTAGAGCAAGCCGTACTCTCTAAAACGCACCATAAATCATAATCCAGCGGATTAAGATCGGGACTAGACGACGGCCAGTCTTCAGCTGTGATGAAGTCGGAAACGTTCGATTCCTACCAAGACTGCGTGGACCGAGCTTTGTGACCCGGCGCCGAGTCTTGCTGGAAAGACCATTCTTGGTTATTGAACATGGTGTTGTTAAGGGGCTTAACTACCTTCTCAAGAATGGTATCTTGATACACTTGTGCCGATGTTTTGATACCTTTTTCACAAAAGTATGGCTCAGTCACTCCTTCATAGCTAACACCTCACCAAACCATCACTGAAGTCGGGTAATGCCCACGTTGCACTCTGTCGACTAATTGGGAAGCTTCCTTAGAGCTTTGAGCATAAATACGGTCATTTTGTTTGTTAAAATGTTGCTCAATTGTAAAAAAAATCTCATCCGTAAACAAAAATTTTCTGTGACCTCCCTTTGCGTACCGCTTCAGTAGTTTTTCAATTTTACCACCCTATTCCTTTTTAAATTATCAGATAAGAAATGACCAGTACGTCTCTTATAGGCTGCAAGTCCTAAGTCATCTTTTAAAATACCAGACATGGTTCTAGTTCTAGGTGCTATCTTCATCTCCCGAGATAAAATCTTTTGCTTTCGGACAGGATTTCTTCGAATTCTTTCCCTTACTGCTTCGACTACCTTTTTTGTACGAACACTACGTGGACGGCCAGATCTTTTTCTGTCACAAACAGAGCAGCTCTCATTGTACCTATTAATAGCCCGGTACACAAACATTTTACTAATACCAAGCGTATGGAGAGTTTTAAAAATTGCACTTGGCTCCATACCTACTTTGTGAAATGCAATCACAGCTATTCGGTTCTCTTTATCATCCCAATCCATTTTAATATCGCAAAATATTGTACAATGTATTGGCGCCAAAATAAGAAAAGGCAATGAAAAATCATATGTTAATAATAATATTTTGTTTATTTTTAGTTGTAACAGTATATAAGGCCAGACTAAGTATATAAAAACTGTAGCTATATCGTTTTTTTTTCAAATCCGGTATCCGGCCGGAGAATCACTCGTTGCCTACTGGATATCCGTTGTTTCATCTCTAATACAAAATGATATTCTAAAATAATTTTTCAAAGGCATCATTGGTAATTCTATCTAAAAGAAAGGAAGTTTGAATATTGTGCCCTCTACATCAATTGCAATGTCCAACATAACAAGAAGTATTGTTATTGTTAAGTCAATTTACTGTACAAAACATACTATGTGCAATTCATTTATTCAGTTTTGAGTAATTTTTGTAGACCTAAAGCAAAGCACTTCGAAGTACGCCTTCCATCTTTCAATTAAGTACAAAATCTTACAATTTTGAAAATGATTTATTGAAAGAAAAAAAATCTAACAATGCTATAACGGTAAAAAAAGTGATACTTTAAGATTTCAGGTTTTTTCTTTTGAAATACGGAACCTTTAAAAGGAGGCTGTGAAACTTGACTAATAGAATAGAATACCTGAGTACTGTAGATATTGTAGAATATTACAGTTACTTTACTTACGTTGAGTTGCAAAACTACATTTTAAAGTTACGCTGCACTGTCCATGCACAAAAACAGTAATTCGAACCTCTTAATTTAACCAGTTAAATTACAAATAATATGTTAGTTACTAATAACTATAGATGATTTTGCCGTTTAAATACCTACTTAGTAGAGAAAATATTTTGATTAATAGAGTATTAAATTTGTTCATTCTATCAAGATAACTTAAAGATAGTTTTTCATAATTTTCTCTTAGTTTCGTGAGTTAAAATTTAAACGCACATCAAATACTACATCAATACGTAATAATACATCAATACGTACACGCTCCATATGAAAACTGCGCAAGGCGTAAACGCTCATGGCAGAAAAAAGAGATTGCTTGAGATTTAATGAAATAATGTTTTTAAACCTGTGCACCTCGCTGTTAACAAGGAAAAGAAATGATTATAAATAATGAACTTGAAGGAAAACCGTAAGAATTACGCCCTTGATATTCAGTTGGTTACATACTTACAAGTTTACTACATTGTACGCAAGGTCAAATTAACTATTTTTGTTAGTCAAAACTCAGCTTGCTTCAGTCGCACGTCGTCGCTGATAGCTAACACACGTACACTAGAAAAATGTATAAAAAAACGCGAAATTGTTAATGAATAGTGAAGTTGTGGTGAATATATACAAATGATTTGAAAATGTATAAAGGAAAGCCAAAAACTAAATCGAATCGTAAGCATTAATTTTATCGACATTTCAAAGTCACTGACTCGTAATAATGTCGATTTACGTCGAGGGAAGTCAGTGACTCTGTTAGGACTTTTCTTGTACACTCAAGAGCAGGTCGATCTTTACATATTGGACTTTGTACCATTCTTAAGTACTGTGTCATAAGAGCCAAAATTGTACTGCAAGTGTAAGCTTGACGTGCACCTGACTGTACCTAAGTTTATTTTATATTCATATTATGTATTCATTTGTCGACTTTTTGTATTTGTATAGTCTACTAGACTGAAGTTATTTTAACATGCAATTTTATTTATTTCTTGTAATTGTTTTGTATCTATAAAATTGTTTCTTTAGTGTGTGTCTTGCCTTTTTTTGTAGATATATACATAGGATTAACATTGGCGATACATTATATTATAATGCTATGATTCTGATAGCGTCCCAGAAGAAACGTTGCGCTATAATGCGTTGTCCCTTTCTGAAGTTTATCAATGATGGATTAGAAGAACAACAACATCTTCGAAACTTCTTATACATTGAACAAAACACATAGTTTATGATATAATAATGTTAGAGGATTGTACTTTCCCGGTCAAACCAGGCGATATAAAATAATGGATCTACCACGAGTAATTTCTAACTTAAAACTATTTTTCCGCTTATTCAGACGGTCCAATTTTAGTAAACAAACAATAGTGCGCTGTTCATATTATTTTGTCGATTTACCAATAATCTGTCAAATGAAAATATTGAAAAGTAAATTGGTTTTTTAGTTAAAGCAGGAATAATTTGAAAACTGAAAAACACTATATGAATTAATTAGGAAAGATTTTGAGAGGGGTGGTCTGAGCAGCATTTAGGAGCTTAATGAAACGACCAAAATGCTTAAACGCCGATTGCGGCAATTAAAGCTGGTGTATTCGTTCAGATCCTGACCATGCATGTCGCGAATTAGACCTAAAATATTATGATTCACTGTCTGATAGCCTATCCATCATACAAATTGGCAGTATTTATCTGACAGATAGGCAAACTGAACTTATTTAGAAGCGAGAAATCAATATCGTCAGTTTGCAAATAAAATCATCATTCATTCAATAAATTATGTTTAATTTTGTGTTAATATAAAAAGAAGTTGTCTTTTTTCTTAGATTAGCATTTCATGAACTGCCTGAAACGTCTAATGAAGTAAATTATTAACTAACAGCGTGGTGGCGATCGATTTCTATTGCATACGACTCGGTCTCTTGGTAACGGCGGCGGTGCGGTGTTTATGCTAATAGGCCTGTCGTGTACTCGGTTTATTTATTATATAATGATTTGTTACTTTTGTCCGCTTAACAATACTGTTTATTAAGCTCCAATATCTTATCATGATATTTTTGTATTTATACCAATTCCCAAGGATTTTTACCCGTAATCTTTTTCGTCCGTTTCTTAATGTGATTTCTAGGACAAAAATTATCATATACTTGTACCTATGTTATAGTATCTCCATATAAAACTTCATCCAATAAATTCAGTTACAGTAGCTTAGTATGCAAACTTAAGTGATAGTTTACTTTTGCATTAATAAATATTACCTAAGTAACATTAATATTATAAGGCTTAATGATATCAGAATTTTATGAATTCGAAATTAATTTAAGAAAACTGTTCGCATTTTTTCTGTGAAATTGTATAAATTCTGGTCATCATTATATTAAGTCTAATAAATACATAGGTACATACAATACATTAAAGTTGCGCTTTTATGATGGTGCATGTTTATGCTTATCTGATTACAGTAGCATGGCACAGACCACAGTCGGCGACGTCCCGTCAAGAGGAGGAGCTTATGCAGAAGAGCGCCAGAGCCCTCTCCAACACAACAGACCCGTTGGAAAAGTTGCGTCTGTTGTGCCTGTCACGAGGTGCCTCTGGCATTATGGGGCTTGGCAGGTAAAGAAAAGTAAACACGCTCATTGATAGCTCAACAACTTATCGGATGAGCTATGGGAAAATGTTTGATCCGTGCGGGGATCGTACCTTGGTAAAAAGCTCTCTACGCTTATTGTCCAGCAAGCCTACGCACGTGTGTTTTGCGTCGTGCATCGTGCACGGACGTCCAGCACGGATGGATTATGCGTAGAGGGCTAAAAGCGTGTTCGTACATTCATAGAGAAATGGGAACGCTATCTCGCGAAGTTGAGCTAAAACAAACGAACGAGACTGAGTGAGCGAGAGTGTAGACGGGCTCTTCGTCCTATTTCATCTTCACTTTCCCTATATCTCTTAACTTCACTTTACGAGAGTGTTGAGCTAATACAACAATATAAACTCGCGTACTATTTATGTCACTTCTGCCTTTAGTTTTTCTACTGTTAACGTTTGTCAGCCAGAAAAAAGTAAGTTTCTTTGTGATCTGTTTTAAACACGCGTAAGTAGGTCACCAAAACCTTGACTTTCAATAATAAAATATCGACTAGTAAGCCTTTACCACAGAATAGTATATTTTCTTTGTGTTGTTATCTGATTGTGATTTGTAGAAGCGGTAAAACATTTTTTGACTGGCCTTTTTTCTACGTCAATAGTAACTACTAGTGGTGGTGGCAATGTCTACTTTTTAACGAAAGGGAGATAGAAATAGAACTGTTACGGGAAAGACCACCATTTCGAGTATCTCGCGCAATTGTTGTGAACTAAAAGCTAAATATTATCTTTACATCACTTGGCTACTTAACATCACTTGATCTAACAACTGTCACCGACAATTTATAGTTGGGATTTGCCCCGAAATACAAAGAAACCGTATTAAATCCATTTAAATACTGGAGTCATCGTTGTTTTAAGTTGCATGTTCATTTAGTTTGAATGCGAACGACGCCATCTGACTCCTGCTAGGTTACTCTGCAACGAAATCGTGATTTTAATTTCATCATATCAACCCATAATCATCCCGCTGCTGGGATACGGGTCTCACTTCAATCGAAGGTGATTAGAGCGTACTCTGCCACGCTGCTCCAATGCGGATTGGCAGAGGCCGGTGTTTTCAAACCGGCTGTCATCCATCAACAACAGCCGGTACCGACGGCTTAACGTGCCCTCCGAAGCACGGAGAAGCTCGAGATAACGAAACGAAACCCATCCAAACGCTGGCTTGGGTCGACGTATTAGAGTGCGAACACAGCGACGCCGTCGGGCTCCTCGATTTTAATTTCAATTCTGTATAATTTCAATCCAAAATAACTGCAAATTCTAATTCGTTCTCTTGAAACTTTATACTTTACTAAGTAATTTGTTAGTGTACCTACAATCCGATTTCATTTAGTTTAGTATTTATTTAGTTAAAGCTAGTATAGTTTCTCAAGAATACCTAAACGTAACAACAATCCAATACCGATTGCTCAGGATTGGTTTTAGGAGTAGTCTAACAGGAGGGAAATTTACTTTTTAGCGAGACAAAAACGAATGTTTGTGAGTTTTTTAATACAGTAAGATATATTTGCAGGGTTTTCCGTCGAATGGATGACGATGGCAGCAAGCAACTGAATAAGGAAGAATTCATTAACGGCATACAGGAAACTGGGCTGGAGCTCAGTAATGATGTAAGTATACTATAGTGTTATTCACGAATTCACGACTGTAATCTGCGAGGGCGTAGACAGAGATTCGTAGGCGCTGCACTTTGAACCGATTTAGATGAAATTTCACATAGAGCTACAATATACGACTTCCGTGGCCTAATGGTTACCACGCCAGACCGCCATCCAGGAGGTCCCGGGTGCGAATCCCCGTCGGGTCATGATGAAAAACGAACGTTTTCTGATTGCCCTCGGGTCTTAGATGTTTATATGTATATCTAACTATATGTATTTGTTATAAAATATAGTATCGTAAACTTAGTATCCCAAAACACAAGTTACTAACTTACTTTGGGGCTAGCTTTGTAGATTTTTATCCCAGAAATCACTCGAAACAAATATATTTCACGGAAAAAACACATATTAGGAATAAAATGAAAAAAAAGGCTGACAAGGCCACGGCCGGCAGTCACAATTATTATAAGTGGTGGAAACTTCCAACGATTAGAAAAATAACTACCCTATAAAATAGTAAAATATGAACAATCTAATGTATATTACAAAATGGCTCGGACAAGAACGAGAGAAGGATAATGTCGTACAGTCAACAAAGGATTTGACTGACCCCCCTCTGTATATATGATTAAAGATTTCTAAATATTGCGTGAAGGGATTTGCTTGAAATTTTATTTATCAATAGTATTCATATTGTACTATGTAATTACAAATTTTCAAGTAAATCCCTTCACGCAATATTTAGAAATCTTTAATCATATATACAGAGGAGGGTCAGTCAACTCCTTTGTTGACTGTACATAAAAATCGTCAATTCCAGACTTTTAATGCCAGAAAGGTGAAATGGTTTTGTTTGTGAGATAGGCTTTTTAGGCAAGGAAATAATGCAAAAAGAAACAAGGATTAATGTCAGATTATTAAAAAAAATCATGAAAATGCGAATAACGAAATTGAACGGATATTGCAAAACGAGTTTGAAGTAGAACCACAATAAATAATAGTACTACGTAGTAGAACCCAGAAAGTTAACATTTTGCAGAGAAGTTTTTTTATAATAATAGATATCATAAAAAATGTATGAATGCCAAAACCTAGTAACCTGGTAGGGCAACCATAAAAGTGTCCATCCGAAACAACGAAATACGTAGGCCTGTCAAAAAAGACATTACTTATTACATTATTATGTATAATAAGTAGTAAGGTCCATAACTGGTTATAATACAGTCCGGTGTCTCAGTAAAGGGTGTCAGTACACCCAAACTGATTAGTCCATTCAAAAAAAAAAAAAAATCAACGAAACGTCATACCGTATTTTCGTTACACGGTGTGGGGGAAAGGGGGGGGGGGGGCTAGTCTGAAAACGATATTTATCAGATAGGTACTTAATTTATTTTTAAAAGCTTTTATTTAACTTGACCTGTATGTAAGGGTGGAATCTTGGAACGAAAATTTGAACCACTTCCCGAAGACCGATTGAGCTGAAATTTTGCTTAAAACTGTAGATCAGATGACAATACAATATTATGATAACAAAATTACGATACAGCCGTTTGTGTTCCGTTTTTCGTACAAAACCGTTCCGACCAAAAACCTATAGGGTACTTCCGGTTGTCCTAGAATCATGAAATTTGGCAAGAAGCAAGATGATGTAGCACAAATACAGGAATAAATCTGAAAATTGTAAATTTGTAGTTACTTCTTCTTCTTTAAACAACCAATATAATGTGACCCTACCCTTGGAACATTTTACATTGGTACATGGCTCTTTTTATACGGGTTTTGAATTAAAATGTATTTTATCTATTACTAGCTTTTCCTTAATTTAATTTTATGACATAGATCTCGTTTGACAACAAAACAACCCATAGCGCGACTTGTGGCGCCATCTGTTGGCCGATAGCATCCCATACAGCATATAGTAGAAAAAAAAAATCCCTTTGGATTGACATACTTTCACTGGTAAAAAGGTAGCCTATGTTGGGCTCTGTACCCCTGACAAAATTCATAATGATCAACTGATTAGTCAATCCGTGAAGGAATAACAAACAAACAAACTCACTTTCTCATTTTATAATATTAGTATGTTATTATGACTAGTATGATTATGGGAAGGAACCCTCACGCGTGAGTTCTACTTGCCCTTGGTCGGTATTTTATTTTTGATGGGCACATAAACCCGTTTAGTTTGTCGCAGGGTGACTGTAGTAAAATCAGGAAATTACATAGGTATTCAAATTGCTGGTGCTAGTTATAACAAATAAATTCATTAGACTAGTACCGCCTCTCGACAATAGATGGCACTGCGAAACCTGTCCAGTGATAACTAAAAAGTAAAAAATAAAATAAAAGTAAAAAAATATATTTAAAACTAGATTTTATTTAATTGCGCTAAAAAGAATAAAATAAACTTTTCTTTTAAAACTTTAGCTATCAACTTATAACGTCATTCATTACATAATTTATATGACATAAAAGCTTGTCGCGAGATTTACCTGTTTAAGAAAACATAATTATCGAACTAACATTTACTCGTACTACGAGTAAATGTTAGTAATTAAATCTCGCGACAAGCTTTTATGTCATATAAATTGTGTAATGAATGACGTTATAAGTTGATAGTTAAAGTTTTAAAAGAAAAGTTTATTTTATTCTTTTTAGCGCAATTAAATAAAAGCTAGTTTTTAAATATATTTTTTTACTTTTAATTTCATTTTGTGATCTCGTTTTAGGATGCTGAGGAATTGTTCAAGAAATTCGACATGGACAACAGTGGATCGATCAGTCTGGACGAGTTCATCCGACAAATACGCGTAAGTACCTATTTAACTAATAAAGCAATTAATAACCAACCAAGATTAATACATAACAAAAACATATGTATCCACTGGCAGCAGCCGCGAGATGTAGATAGCTTCACACTCTACGCAGCTACACGTTAGACAGTCGACACGGTTTGGAATGACAGGTTGGAAGCGACCATGACAGATTCAAAACTTCTTGTGGTTGAGATGATGATATTATAAATACCACTCTATATGATACCCACTATGTTGCTTGCCTTCAGTGAAATAATTTTTCCAGTGGCTGTGCTTTCTTTAGATGCTAGTGAATGTGCACAGTAACTTATCTACTGCACAAACTACCATCTTTTCAGAGACAAAAACATAAAAGCAATGGCTGAAATTCTTTCTTTTCCGCTGCTAAGCCAATCCAAAGTAACTAACCAATCGAATAATAGAGAATATTAGACGGAACACGCAAAATATTATTCAGTCAAGACTTTACGCACACCAGTAATAGCCGTGCGTGTTTTATGACTCATAATTACCGATTTTTTTATACAAAAGATTTCGAAAACGCTGAATCAATGTTATAATCAAGTTCTATGTTAGCAGAAAAAGGTTTTAGCAGTTAAATTCAGCAACCAAACAAAACAATGATCGTCGCGGCTAAAAATGGCGTGTCGCGGCTTTAAGTAGCGTGTCTCAGGCCCTAATTCGACATAAACTCTAGGATAACTTCATTAATTAACATATATTTCAAATATCCATATAAAAACATAAGCAATTCTGTCTTTTCAGCCGCCTATGTCGGATTCGCGGCGTGCTATAGTAGAACAAGCCTTCAAAAAGCTCGACAAAACTGGTGACGGCGATATCACTATAGAGGACATACGTGGTGTGTACTCCGTGAACTCGCATCCGAGGTAAGGCATCGCATCCTTTTTATATTACAAAGATGACAAACAATACTCAGTGCTAACCACTACTAAAGACAAAAGTACAATCAGTGCCACGAGAGATGAGACGAGTGCGTGATTTGACTTGCGCAGTAGACGGTTTCTACTGAAATGGTATAAAAATCTACGATGAAAGTAAAATCACATACTCGTCAGGTAAACACCTGAGAAAGGTCTGTATAAATGTAAATATTTTCCTCAACAATGAGACAAAGCTAAAGATCAAAATTTTGCAATATGAGCTCGTGTAATTGTTTATTACCTGTAGCTTCAAATAAGTTTATTATTATTAAATAACTATTTTTATTATTAGGGTTAACTATTTTATTATTTTATTGATTATATTGATAGTACTCGAGATTCAGGCTCGGCTTAGATGCTAGTGAGCTGCTCTTTACAATATTTGCTAATTAAAACTTTCAGGTACATGAGCGGAGAAGAGACAGCTGAATTGATACTGAATAAATTTCTCGCTAATTTCGAAGGCGAGGGCTCTGTTGATGGAAAGGTATGTTTAAGAACTATTAGATACTCTAGGTAAATTACGATCAAAGGTTCGATTTCGGTAAAAAAACAGCTTCGGTTTTAGTTTCGGCTTCGACTACAACGACGATGTTTAATAGATATTTTTAAACAACTAGAAACCCGTGACTGCGCCTATTTTCTTACTACTAATTAATTACATCTGAGTTATTATATTTTCTTCTCATTCTAAAACATTTATTTATTTATTTCAGGTGACTTTGGAGGAGTTTATGAACTATTACAGCGGAATCAGCGTGTCTATTGACAACGACTGTTATTTCGACCTGATGATGCGTCAGGCGTACAAACTCTAAATCCATTAATCACACAACTATAGCACAGATAGATGCGAAATTCTGTATTGTTTATTTCATGTATTCATAGCTCATCAGGACCGTTTGGCATCCGACCAGCACCTTGGCTTCGAGCGGTTAGTTCCTACTAATTGTATGGAGTACAAAGTCTCGTCCACTCGGTAGTGCCCCTTGCTCACACGCTGTGTCCGACACAACGAGGTCTCGAGAGGACTCCACGTTGTCAAAAAGTACACGATAGACAACTATATACACGTGTAAAATAAACTACTCAAACTACTTCGTCATCGCCGACAACGCCATTTCCGCTCGTTGACTGCGGACGAGTGGACATGAAACGACCGGTACTGGTTGGGTGTCTAGTGGGTCTAATGAGTTATAAAATATCAAGTACACTATTCGATGTAGTCGCAAACTTGTCATAGACTTTTTACGTTCTTGGGAGACCACGAGTACATTGCGCACTTGATTGATGTAAATAAATATCGACGTCACTATTTCAGTACGCAGCACTCAAAAAACTCAAACGCTTGAAAAGCGATCTGCAAATGCTTCCTGTAAATTTTCTGTATAGTCTCAGTATAATGAAAGGAATAATGAAATTCTAAAGCGCTTCTAATAATAATATTTTTTTTTTTTTTTAATTACGCCAAAGATAACATTGACACTTTTTTTGATAGCTTTTACCTTCAAAGTGCCTTCCATTTGGTTCGGCAGACGCCAATATTTATATACATTATGCGTAACTAAAGTGTCTCACAATAAAGTACGATAGATATGAAAAACAAGTTTGGCGCAATAAGTGCTGTGCTAAAAGTTAAAAACACTGATACATTACACTACTCAATGGCACCAAAATCTAAATGTTCCCAAATGTTGTTATTGAAATAATATAGTTTATTTAATAAATTTATTATTGTGTGCTATGATAATTATAATTTCAATTAAATATTTTTAACCCTATTTACTTATCTATTATTTAAAAACCTTGCGAAATAAATTTAAAGGCCTCTTCACATCAACGCAAAACTGAACGGACAAACCTCCGACTCTTGAATATAATCGCAATTTTAATTTCAATACTGTAAAATTTAAAATTAATGTCAAATGCTAATCTCTTGATTCTTACTTTACTACGTAAAATCCCGACTCAATGAAGAAGATAACAAGGTTACAATATTACACTTTTGAGTACGTAGAATAAAAGTCTACACCTTACACATTATTCTAGTTTTTATTTCACATCGATCGGTGCAATATTAACGAAGTTATAAGCTTGGGAAGTTTACGCAGGTTTTTTAAATCTCGTCGTCCCCGCGAACAGCGCGTGACGTCATCGCATCCATACGGCGCGTCGGGGGCGCCCGGCTCATACGTCCGTAGTACATTTTCGCGGGTAAAAGTTGCTTGCTCTAGTGCGCTCTGGTGTTTTTTATTGATTTTAAATAATGCTGATTAATTATGTAGTGTATTTTGTATATTATTGTTTGAACTAAAATGGAAGAAGGATTTCAAAAAGGCCAATCCGACAACCATCCCATAGTCCACGATATGATGGTGGCAGAATATTTTATAAGAAATAAAGATTTTGATGCAGCTAAAATTCGCGGAGTTAAAATGAAAAGGTAGGTAGGTACTTAGGTACCTATCATACTAATATTATAAAATGTAAAGTGTGTTTGTTTGTTTGTCCTTCTTTCACGTCGAAAGTAATAAATTTTTTTGGGGATAGTTTATGGTCTGTAGAAGTGGAGAGTGACATGGGTTACTTTTTTCCCACGGGATGAAGAGATTCCCATGGAAAAATTATTGGCATTTTGCCTTGATCACGCGGACGGAGCCGCGGGTAACAGCTAGTAAAATAATATATCATTTCTACTTAATATGCGAGGTATATGTATAGTCCGCGCGCATGTGCTAGTAGCCCATACAGGTGACTAGGTCGATATCATTTGGAAATGATTTCGATTTCATACATACAATACAACTATGTCAATCAATATTAACTTACTGCATTACGACGTGGGGTGGAGCAGCTAAAACAGCTCTAATAAAAATTGAAAGAGCACAGCGAGCGGTTCTAAAAGTCTCCACTTTTAAACCGTATCTCTATCCAACTGACCTACTCTATAAATCCTGTGATGTACTGAGCGTTCGACAATTATTTATAATGAACATTGTACTTAAACAGCATGCAGTTTTGCCCTTTTGCACTGAAACTACTAATAAACGACGGAAAGATATAGTTTGTTTTAGACCCATTGCAACATATCGCGCCCTATCATCTAGATTCTTTATATTTCTCGGACCATTGCTCTATAACAGATTAAACGCCAAATTATGTATCTACCCCCTTAATTCATATAATTGTAAAAAAGCTCTTCAAACAGCACTCAAAAATATGTCCTACAAAGATACAGAGGAATTAATGACGATCGTGAAATAAACCTGTAAATACTACCACATTATAATATAGAATAGAAAATGAATGATCCTCACAATCACAACAATATGCTGACGTTTGTAGTCCCAATGGATGTGCTCTTCTGACGAGAAGATGGATAAATGCGACGGCATTTATAATTTTTTTTCTAATTTTAGGATTCTTAGCCACGTAAAAAATCAACATTTCGGGTGTTTTTGTGGCCGTATTTTTACACTGGGGCACAATACAATATTTAGTTGATGAACTCATGATGTTTTTATTGTTTCTTAAATAAAATTAACACAGTAGTTCCGCGCGCGACAGGCACATTCGGGTAAATGCTTGGAATCCCTGAGTCGCTCGCGCGGATATGGTCCTAGTGACGTCATCAACGATATCGCGCTCGCTCAGCGCCTCGACCGAAAATGGTAACTTTGCACTTATATATCTCGGTCAGTTTTGAAGATAGAAAAATAATAAAAACACAGTTATTCTCGTAATTTTTTGTACAATTTTTTGGCATATAAAACTAAAAATGCTTTTCTTCTCCATTACAAAAGTAAATAGTTAAGTGCTTGTGAATCTGTCAAACGAGCGGGATTATTTTCGTAATCTGTCAAACGAGCGGGATTATTTTCAATAGAAATGCCCCTAAAATGATAATCATGCTGGTTGGGTCGGAAAAATGTGTCGTGTGATAGGCCCATGATAGGCCTGAATGTAAAACCGACACAATGTAAATGAAAATGAGCATGAAAATCGTTTATTCTGAGAGTAGGCCGTCACAGGCACGTTCTTTAGTCATATTTTACACATCGTTCCAGTGTTATTCATCAACATCATCATCTCAGCCACAAGAAGTCCACTGCTGGACACAGGCCTCCCCCAAACGCCTTCAATACGACCTGGGGGCACAGCGGTGGGACCACGGTTAAAAAGGGGAGCATACGTCACAAGTGAGCTGGCCGGCTGACGTTCGAAATCCTAAAGTACGATTCAGACTCGGAAGTCGCATCGGAGCGTATTTTACAATAAAATTTGCCAAAGGGAATTGTAACATCCATAGAATAAATAGCATGGGATGAAAATTACGCAGCTTTGAAGTCGACCGCTGTTGGCGGATGCGCGCGAACGCGGTCGGCTGCTCGCGGCTACTGCCGGCGCGTCTGATTGGCTCCATCAAAAACTTATAGAAAAAGGCGGAAAATGGACGTCTCCGCTCGGCTCTACTCGGCTCAGCGCGTCCGCGAGCATCCGCGCCGACTCTCCAGGGTGCGAATAGTAATTTACTGTCAAGGAACTTATATAAGTTCCTTGGTCTGTGTGCGTTATATAATACTAGCTGTAACCCGCGGCTTCGCCCGCGTAAAAATTTGCCTATGTTGGGCTGTGTACCCCTGACAATATGTATACAAATTTACTTAATGATCGGTTGCTTAGTCAAGCCGTGAAGGAATAACAAACAAACTCACTTTCTCATTTATAATCTATATATATAAAATGCTTTGTCCTGACTGACTGAGAATCAACGCACAGCCGATCAGCAAACCGCTGATCGCAGAGACCTGAAACTTGGAGGGTGGATTCTTTGTATGACGTGAGCGTCCAATAAGAAAGGATTTCCGAAATTCCCACGGGAAAGCGGGATACACGCAAACAAAGTTGCGCGGGTTTCACTAGTATTAGTATATGATAATGAAGGTGAAAGTTTGTGAGAATGGATGTATAAAATGTATGCATGTTTGTTACTTTTTCACGCAAAGACTGCTGGACAGATTTTCTTGTTTGGAACACGGGTAGTTGATAGCCTGGATTAAGACGTTACCGGTTCGTGAAAATAGGTATTTCACGAACCGGTCTAGGAAACTAAACGGTCTAGGAAGAGGTCTAGGAAAATCAAGTTTTTTTAAAGAAGTTCTTCAAATTATCGAATCAAAAAAATAATAGATATTCTTGAGTACCTTGTCTAGTGAAATCATATTTTCAATACACAATTAGAATTACTTCAATCGATAGAAAAAAAACCCTTTTTAAAACAAATAACTTATTTTAAACTTACCCCTGACACGTTTTAAGATTTGAAACTTAATTAACCTTTTAGTTATTAATTGAACTAGTGAATTCAATGAAAAAAACTTTACAAAGTTTACATGGCATTTAATCATATTTTATACACGAAAATATGCAGTCAAAGCGTGAGCTGCAGCTATAATGTATATTAATATACATTACATCCCGGGATGTATAGCTTTACATTATATTAATGTAATCACACACACAACAGGTAAGGTAATGTATATTTCCCTTCATTCCAATGGCATACGTCCCGCTGGACACACTTTTCAGCTGCTAAGGTGTTATACAGGGTGTTCGTGTCGAGTTACTTGCTATTAGATTCACTCACTAGATGGTTCATCAGAAGATGATTCGGATTGTGATTTTAATGCGCGCATTGCCACATGTGCCAAAGACAGAACGAAAATACACCGATGGTGCGCTCTACGGTATTGTGAGCTTAAAACAATAGGTTGGGAGTGCTAAGCACACTATTATCTATAATAGTTTTCGATAATTCTAAAGAATTGTCTTGAAGCTTCACTTAAAAAGTTACTATTTAGCTATTGGTAAAATCTCCGATATTGGTCAATTTCAAACCAATAATTAGCTGTAGTGTCGAGGGTAACGACCATGCTGTACCGACCATGTATATATCGATGTTGTCTAGTTAGATTTCATTTAGTTCATTAATGACCACGCAATTTCATATCAATTGGCGCTAGTGTAGTAACTGAAGAGTACGAAATGGCAAATTGTCAATACTGAGTATTGGTGTCAAGAGTAGCCTAGTGACGGACGGACGATTGGTTTAATCACAGAATTTTTTGGACATCCTGTACGAAGAGAGATGTATAGTAATATAAGGAAATGTACTGAGATGTATTAAGATGTATCGAAATGTAAATGTATATTTTCGTATAGCTCTGTATCTTAAGATACGAAGATGTAAAAATATACATTATAGCTATTGTGTTTGGTCTCCTGACGATTTCTATAGAAAGATGTATTTACATCTTTACATTACCTGCGCTGTGTGTAACCTGCTTAAGTGTCGTCGCAACGAAACGCGGGGCGCAAGGGCAGGGGGGTCCCACTCCGCAGTTTAGGTACGATTGACCTTGGGACCGGCCCGGCCGGTTAATCTCAAGGCTACCACCACTCGGCTCTCGCTCGTGCCGCTAGCTAGACGCATCGCGCGGACTCGGCCGCAGCGCGTGTCGAGTAAATAAAATATGACAAACTATACGAAAACTAGGTACTACTGTTGTGTGCAAGGTTGTTTAAATAAATCAAAGGCGGAATCGGATATAATTTTTTTAAAACTCCGTACGGATAATAAAAGGTAAGTTATTTTGTTGAGTATTAATCATCACGTAAATAAACTGTAACTAAAGTAGGTGAATGAAATAGGCACATACCTAACTGGTAATTTAATATTCAGATTAAATTCTTCTCTAAAAGAAGACAACCCTAACGTCGTCAGAAGAGGTAAGAAATACGCGATAGAAAGAGAGGCAACTTCTAGGTGATTATAACTGTAGGTTGTGTGCGCTGTGCGAGCTGAATTGCACCTTATTGTATCGTAGCGAGAGTCCCTATTTCTTTAATTGATTTTGCGGAGTGAATCTTCTGTACGTAGTACTATTATCTATTCTGTGGCAAGTAGTGATGGGCAGGAGAACATTTCCGTTCCGAGAACTTTCTTGCAAAGAGAGAACATTCTGAAACATTCTCTTGAACGGAGAATTTAAGAGAATTTACGGAAATTTAAGAGAATCTAAACCAAGTATGTAGACTTTTTAATTTTGCCATAAGAATAGATGACTATGCATATAATTTCAGTAGCTATAAATGCCATAGTGAAGATACATGTCAGGTAGGTAGTTATAATGACGTTACATTTGATTTTCTATATATAAAAAATTCAAAGTACTAACTGACGGACTGACTTAACTATATAAAAACGCACAGCCCAAACCGCTTGGTCTAGAGATTCAAAATTTGGAATGTTGGTTTTTTACAACGTCCTGGGGGTGTACTAAGAAAGATTTTTTTCAAAATTCCCACGGGAAAGCGACATATACGCAAACGAAATTGCAAGGGTTTTACTGATCCGCTGGGTTTATTTATTCCAAATTTGGAATGTAGGTTCCTAACAACATCTAGGGGTGTACCAAGAAAGGATTTTTCAAAATTCCAACGGGAAAGCGAGATATACGCAAACGAAATTGCAAGGGTTTTACTGACCCGCTGGGTCTATTGATTCCAAATTTGGAATGTAGTTTGGAATGTAGATTCCTTACGACATCTAGGGGTGTACCAAGAAAGGATTTTCAAAATTCCCACGGGAAAGCGAGATATATGCAAACGAAGATGCGAGGGTATATCAACGCACAGCCCAAACCGCTGGGTCCAGAGATTCCAAATTTGGAATGTAGGTTCCTTACGACATCTAGGAGTGTACCAAGAAAGGATTTTTTTAAATTCCTAAGGGAAAGCGAGAACGCAAATGAAGTTGCAACGGTTTTACCAATCCGCTGGGTCTATTGATTCCTAATTTGGAATGTAGGTTCCTTACGACATTTAGGAGTGTACTGAGAAAGGATTTTTTTAAATTCCTAAGGGAAATCGAGAACGCAAAAGAAGTTGCAACGGTTTTACTGATCCGCTGTGTCTATTGATTCCAAATTTAGAATGTAGGTTCCTTACGACATCTAGGGGTGTACTAAGAAACGATTTTTTTGAATTCCCACGGGAAAGCGAGACATTCGCAAACGAAGTTGCGAGGGTATATCAACGCACAGCCCAAACCGCTGGGTCTAGAGTACTCTAGAGATTTCAAATTTGGAATGTAGGTTTCTTACAACGTCTAGGGGTGTACTGAGAAAGGATTTTTCAAAATTCCTACGGGAAAGCGAGATATACGCAAACGAAATTGCAAGGGTTTTACTGATTTGCTGGGTCTATTGATTCCAAATTTGGAATGTAGATACCTTACGACATCTAGAGCTGTACCATTAAAGGATTTTTCGAAATTCCCACGGGAAAGCGAGATATACGCAAACGAAGTTGCGAGGGTATATCAACGCACAGCCCAAACCCGTTGGGATAGAGATCCAAATTTGGAATATAGGTTCCTTACGACATCTGAGGGTGCACCTAGATGGGATTTTTCAAAATTCCTACGGGAAAGCGGGATATACGCAAATGAACTTTGAGGGTATATCTCGCGGACCCAGCGGATCAGAAAAACCATTGCGATTTCGTTTGCGTATGTCTTGCTTTTCCGTGGGAATTTTGAAAAATCCTTTCTCAGTACACCCCTAGACGTCGTATGAAACCTACATTCCAAATTTGCAATCTCTAGAGTACTCTAGACCCAGCGGTTTGGGATGTGCGTTGATATACCCTCGCAACTTCGTTTGCGTATATCTGGCTTTCCCGTGGGAATTTTGAAAAATCCTTTCTTGGTACCCCTAGATGTCGTAAGGAACCTACATTCAGAATTTGGAATCTCTAGACCCATTGGATCGTAAAACCGCAACTCATTTGCGTATATTTCGGTTTCTCGTGAGAATTTTTAAAAATCCTTTCTTGGTATGCCCCTAGATGTCGTAGAGAACCTACATTGCAAATTAGAATCTCTAGACCCAGCGGTTTGGGCTGTGCGTTGATATACCCTCGCAACTTCGTTTTCGTATATCTTGCTTACCCGTGGGAATTTTGAAAAATCCTTTCTTGGTATACCCCTAGATGTTGTAAGGAACCTACATTCCGAATTTGGAATCTCTAGACCCAGCGGATCAGTAAAACCCTTGCAACTTCATATGCGTATATCTCGCTTTCCCGTGGGAATTTGTAAAAAAACCTTTCTATGTACACCCCTAGATGTCGTAGGGAATCTATATGCCAAATTTGGAATCTCTAGACTCAGCGGTTTGGGCTGTGCGTTGATATATAGTTAAGTCAGTCAGTCAGTTAGAACTTTGAATATTATATTTATAGAAAATCAAATGTAAAGTCATTATAACTACCTACCTGACATGTATCTTCACTATGGCATTCATAGTTACTGAAATTACATGCATAGTCATCTATTATAATGTCTAAATTAAAAAATCTACACAAGTCGTTTAGATTCTCTTAAATTTCCGTAAATTCTCTCCTTTCCGAGAACGTTTCCTCAATGTTTCCACTAAGAGAACATTTCCGGAAATCGCCCATCACTAGTGGCAAGGGTTCGACTTCGCGCCTGGCTCGCTGCACCTATGGCGCCTTAACACATAGGATAATTTTTATCCTGGATATTAGTCCGGAGTGCTTAAGTCGTATGAGTTTTTTGATCACATTCGATTCGAACATGTTAACGTTTACCGACTGAATTGAAAAAAAAGTTTCATATTGTCAATTTACTAGACGCGTGTTATACGTGTATCCAAATTAGCCGGGTTACTCACTTCAAAATGTGAGCAAGTAAGACACATAATTTTGATATGTATCACGCGTCTTATAAATTCGTAAAAAGAATTCTTATCTATTTGGTCGGTTTATTTACGTTGACATGATGGAATGTGACCAAAAAAACTTGTACTAAGCACTCGGGAATGGGCTAGTTAGAGAGGGAACGCACGAGCAACTTTGTCTCCCGGCAATTTATTTGTCTATGTCGCCGTCTCTTTGAAAGGTGGGCCAGTTAGAGAGGGAACGCACGAGCAACTTTGTCTCTCGGCAATTTATTTGTCTATGTCGCCGTCTCTTTGAAAGGTGCGCGCACGAGAGCGACAGCGACACAACTTTTTCTCAGTGTTGCCAACATTTTGCGATTTTTGTACGTTTCAAATAAACAATTTTTAACCCTTGCTTTCGCTAATTTTATTTATATTTATGTTTTTAGACGTTTCTAGCCCTTATTTTGGCAAAATTTGCTCTAATAAATAAAATCTAGCTCTTTTTAGCTCGTCCGACTGCCCTTTTTCAAAAACCAAAGTGACAACACTGCTTTTTCTATAAAATTTTACGTTATAAGTTGGCAACCCTGGAAATTTATTTTGTCGCCGTGCGGGCTCCCGCGGACAAAAAAGTCTCCCGGGTGTTGCGTCGCTACGTGCGCGCACTTTCATACTAACCCATAAACTTGATGTAAGAGACAAAAAAGTCGTAGAGACAAAGTTGCTCGTGCGTTCCCTCACTTATACAGAATTAATGAATTAGCGCCGGTTGTGCACTTGTCCTCTGTATGCTTTGGGCTTAAAATGAATAAAGAATAAATGTTAATTACAATTTATTACTAGGTATTCACAAAAACAAAGTGATACACGAACACAAGTTGACGTGGAAGAACTAATTATTTTTTTCAACAACACATATAGAAATATTTTCATGCTTGCTACTTATTTATGACTGATGGAAATATTTAATTTCGTACGTCTACTACGTATACTCTTTTCCTTCTTTATCTAACCTCCAATAGTTTCATCGTCACAAGTTTAGACTCTTATCCAATTGTTATATTGAATTTGGAATTAAAACTAAATGTTTTGGATGTTGGCCCTTTGCCTGTACGAGCTTGCTGCTCTGAGCGAATATTGGGTTTTGTTTTTTGGGTTTTGATAGGCTTAATACGAGATTGATAAACGTCGGTACCCTTGCCTTTGGATTCTGGTTTCTGTGTCATCGTTTCCATGTCCTTTTTATCTTTATGTTTTTGTCCCTCTAATTTCTTGTTAGTTTCAACTGACACATTTTTATTCATGATGATCGGATTTGTTTCTTTATTAGCTTTCTCCTTGGGTATCTCAATTTTCTTCTTTTTTTCTTTCTTTTGTAATTTGCGGCACAAACAATTTATAACTGTTTTAATTGTTTTTTTTCTTTTTTTTCTTGAATCATCTGCATCTGGTATTCTCTCTTTCTCTCTTTTAATATTTTTTTCTTTCTTCTCTTTTAATATTTCATCGTCTTTCGTGTGATCAATATTTTGTTCAACATTTTTCTCAATAATTATGCTATCTTGTTTGATATTATTATTCTGTATAATGCTATTATCATTAATATTTGATCTGCTAAACTCTATGTTAAAATTAAAGTTAGAACCGATTCGTATCAGAGTTTTATACGGTTTATGATCATTATTTTCTGGTAATTTCTGTTTTTTTTCTATTAAATGGTCTTTCCTTCTTTCTTTTGAATCGTCTTTCTTTCTTCGAGTTTCATTAAGTTGTGATTTTACTGGCGATTTCATTGTACTGGTCGATTTCGTTTGTGACATAACTTCGGTTTTCTTTTTCTTTGTATTGTGTTTTTCTTTTTTTAGTTTATCAGTTTGTACCATAGTGCTTTTTGTTATTTCTAATTTTGGTTTTTGTTCTGTTTTTTTAAACTTGGGTTTTGATAGACCATTTTTAACTTTTAATAGTTTCTTAGAAGTCGAGTGTATTGCTTTTTTGCTGGCCTTTTTAACTTTTCTTGCTCCTTCGTTAATTTTGTTAAAATTAATTTCAATACTGCAACTACAATTTGAACTTATTCGTACTGCTTGTCTTGTTATGTTATCGGTTGGATATTTGTCTTGTTGTGAATTATTGGTCTTATCAGTTTTTTCCGGTCTCTCCGATTCCTTCAGTTTCTCCGGTTCTTCTGGTTTCCCATTATGTTTTTTATTTCTTTTTACTTGGTCTTTTTTTATGATTTTACTCTTCTTTTCAGTAGGACATTTACAAGTTGTAGTTGTTTTTTCTGATTTTTTCACTGAGGCATGTTTTTTTGTATTAATAGATTTTGATACTTTTTGATCATCAGTCATTATCGTCTTTGTAGTCTTACGATTATCTGTTTTTTTTTGTAATGACAAATAACAGAAGCAACGTTTCAATGACAGTGTTTTATTGAGTTTTTTCTTTCGTTTCATCTCTTCATAACATTCTTTAGGCTCACACTGACCTGGAGTACAAAACCCCAGTTCACAATGCCACAATTCAATGTCTTTCTTTTCTAACTTATCATTAGTAATAATAATTGAATCTTTATGTTTATGTGTCTTTAGGTATATTGTCTGGACTGGTTTTTTGGAAATCTTATTTGCATGATTTTCTTTCTTACCATTTCTAAGAAAATCGATTACACATAAACAAGATTTTGGATCTTTAGTATTCGAACCTTTTGACAATGACTTCAAAGTATTGCTTGCTTGATCACCAGTACCATGTTCTGGAGCATATATGGTTCTTATTTCATTTTTTTCACACAAACAGCAATTACAGCAGCTACCTTGTGATAAGTTACCAACATCTTTTACTTCAATTCCTAATTGTCCTCTGTCTATTAAGTCGACGATCTCACGCACGACAATTTTTTTCCTCTCTCCCTTCATATTGTGTGAGCTGGAATCGCTACTGTTAATAATTTTTTTCCTCAATTCGTTATAATCAGCTCTAGTTCGCATTAACTGTTCGATACTTCTTCTGTCATCATGTGGCAAATTCAATTTATCTAAATATGTTTTCTCTAATAATTTCCTTGTGTTCATTTTGTTTCGTCGTAATAAGCAATTGATGCAAGAACAATAGTGTCGTTGTGCGGGCATCTTTTTTTTTTCGATATTTTTTTTTATAAATTATTTTTACGGATTCATCTCAACGCATTTGACGATTGTATATAAAAAGTATTAGTTTTTCTAATACTGGCTCACTTGTTTGTCTTGGCACCAACAGAAACTGGAAATACAGACAGATAATAATCTTTAAAATATAATATTTGGTGTATGCCCCATACAGCAAATTTTACATTTGAAATATATTACAATTGTCTCTAAAAAAAATATTATATTTATAAGCTACTATCGAAACCCGTGCAACTTCTTTTGCGTGTTTTAATGCACAGCACCACAATCTACGTTATAAAGCACCAATGACTATTAGACTTGACCAAACCCTCGGGAATCCCCCGCGCTGGCCCTCACAGCGTAGGGGAGCGTCCCCAAGGTGGCGGATAGGGGAATGGTCGGTAGTACAGCCTAGCTACACTAACCGGCTAAGTCCGATGGACTCGCTGACCAACGACGAGTGTGGTCCTCCAGCATTTCGGGGGTTGTGCGGCGGGTTGACACCTCGCCCACGTAAAACCAATGTTGCTGGTGAAGCGTATCCCACTAGCGCTTCACTAGCTTGCACAACATCGTCAAGAAAAAAAAAAAAAAACCCTCGGGAATCACGTACTTTTCGAGATAAAAGTACCCTGTGTGTTAATCCAAAGTATCAGCTACCTACATACCAAATATCAGGTATCAGGTCCAAGTATCAATTAGTATCAGTTCAAACCCGGCGTCGCGCGTCTGTCGGACGCCGCGGCCGCCCATTCGGTGACAGTGCCGTACCGTGGTGGGTGATGGGGCCTACGACTC
Source organism: Endotricha flammealis (assembly GCA_905163395.2). Taxonomy (NCBI): domain Eukaryota; kingdom Metazoa; phylum Arthropoda; class Insecta; order Lepidoptera; family Pyralidae; genus Endotricha; species Endotricha flammealis. The sequence goes on along the minus strand of LR990854.1, from coordinate 14,114,086 downwards.
TGACCAAAAAGTGTATTTAAAAAATATATATATATAACCTATATTAAAATATTTTATTTTACCTTGATATGGGCAATATGGTGTAAGACAGTACTAAATTCAGTATTGTCTTTTAGTTTGGGAAGTTGATTTAAATTTAACATCATTTTTATATTTAAAGTTCCGACCAATTAAGCATTGCATTTTTTTATGTGTGGACTGGAAATGTAGATAATCTACACAGCATGAGTATTTTTAGTATAATATGGACCGTACTCTGAAAAATGGTTATGGCTTAAATTACTAATTTATTAATTTACTTTGATTACTTGTGTCAGTACTGTCAGCAGCAGCTTGACACTCAATACCATTGGAAGTAAATATTATGTAGGTAATATGTGTATCTATGGTATTACTAGCTTCTGCCTGCGTCTTCGCTCGCGTGGCCTACTAACAATTAGCATATTTTTCTTCAGAAACAAATTTAAATTATAACACGAGTATAAAATAGGTTAGTTAGTTAGTTTTGCTGGGCGTTTTATCCATATTCATCTTACAAACATTTGCTCCTAGCGGGATTCGAACCCACGACCGCTGACGTGGCAGGCAGAGTCACTAAGCACCACACTTGTAGTTGTTGTTGTGTTGTCCCAACTATAATTCACATCATTATTTCATCGTTATTGCTCATTTATTTGTCTGACGTGTCGTGTTGACGCAGGGAATAAACAGGGGAATAAAAATGCAAAGAGATTATAATGATCCAATCTTCATACCTACTGTTCAAACATGACAGCGGTGGTGGGATCACGGTTAAAAGACGGGGGGTATAGCGGTGGGACCACGGTTAAAAGGGGTTAGGGGAACGGTTGCAAAATCAAAGCAAAAGTAATGTTCAAATTTTCAATTGTTGAAATCCATTTTATTTTGTTGAACATTTTAAAGGTAGTAAACTATATTTCCCGTGGCTGTTGTAAAATCTGAATCATTCATTGTTGCCATGAGTAAAAACGTTATGTCTTGGTACCCATCGGTAACGGTGTCCGCATTTGAATCGTAACGTAACAATTTCATCTGTTCTAGGGTTGCTTCTCCCATATTATCATAATCATCATTATAACCATAACGTCTTGCTCGGGTAGTCGTGGTAGGCTCGGTAGTCTCGGTAGTCTTAGTATCATTTCTAGAGCATGTTGTATAATCTCCTTTAGAAGGTACAAATCTGGTCGCTGGGGGGTGGTACTTAATGTATCCAATGTTATAGAATAGCTTATCTAGGACACCTGTTGCACGAAATATTAAGAACACTATTAGCACAGCTACGACAGACATCGCGCAGTCACACGCTCCGCCTCTGTTCACAGGACACGGGCCTCCGCCTCCACACATGAAGCACTTCAGCCTCGCTGTTAGTAAAAACACAACACATATTGGTATCAACGATATCATTTGCAGTACGAATGATATAAAGTTGTACAGTGTCTGTAGCACCATTCTGATCACGTTCTCCAACATGAGAATGACGGTCATGAAGACCCGCACCAGCATCTGGATACCGCATATTGCTGTTTGCAACACCGCGTGTACTGTACGACACATGGCTTCTGCTGTCTATTCTGTAATACACAATACATTCTGTCAAGTCAAAAACACAATATATATTATAATCCTGGACGAAAGACATAACGCTAATCTAGTCCCAAAATAAGCAAAGCTTGTATGTACTACTAGTGAAACCCGCGCAACTTCGTTTGCGTGTATTTATTTATGCACAGTAGCGCCATCTATATCAGACTTTTAATCAAATTCTACGGGAATCGCATACTTTTCGGGATAAAAAGTACCCTTTGTGTTAATCCAGGGTATCGGCTACCTGTTTCCAAATATCATAAATAGTGGCCCAGCCATTTGAGCGTGACGAAGTAACAAATATACACAACTTTCGCCTTTATAATATTATATAGTACTAGATAGATTATAAATACATATACATAAATACTTTTTCATCTAAAAAATAAATACAATAATAATCTAAAATGTAAAGACAAGAATAACCATGTTCATGCACAATGTTTGCATTGTGCGGGATTCGAACCCTTGAGATTAGCCATTTCTAGCCGCTGGACCACTCGGCTTGTCACGGAACACATTGTATCATTAACGATTTGGTCTGAGCATTAACGTTACTAAATATACTATTCAAGTTACCCATACCTTACAAAAATATTGACGAGACTTTAACTCATTTATGTAAACTGAAAGTTTAATATAAACATTAGACAATGTAAAAAAAAAGATAATATCAAAAAATAAATAACATAAACTTTAAAATGGTTCACGAATTTTAATTGACAGATTGTCATGCAAGCGAAATGTTTTTTTCTCAAAACTATCGTCTTTTTGTTTCAAAACTCATAGATAAATAGAAATTTTTTGAAACCATGTTTGGGCTAGCACGCACGAGCAACTTAGTTACACGGCAATTTATTTGTCTCTGTCGCCGTCTCCTCGGCGCGATTTGAAAGATGTACACACGAGAGCGACACAGTCGTCAACATGGGTTTCGAAGAGACGGTTCGGTTGTGGTCTGTGCACTTGTCTTTAGAAACCGAAGACAACAGCGAAAAAAGCGATATTAGGTGCATCCATTATGGACTAATAGCACAGATTAAATTAATAGTTACATACATCTCATAGATGACCTAGTAGGCTCCATCAACAGACAGCATATACACATGCAAGCATACTCAGATGATAGGGCAATCTGTAGTTCCTGGAAAGGCGCTAAGCACGGCAAGAGCAACAGCAACGAAAGGATTGAAGATGGTCGCGGATTGGTGGCAGGACAAGGGGCTTGGCTTCAAGCCAGACAAGACAAAAGTGATCCTCTTTACTAGAAAAAGGAATAGAACAGAGTTGGAACCTATCAAAATAAGAGGTTCTACACTCGAAATCACCGAGGAAATAAAGTATCTGGGAGTATCTGGGAGTACCTTAGATGGAACTCTGAACTTTAATACGCATATTATATGAAATCAGAGCAAAAAGGCCATCATGGCCTTTACTCAATGCAGAAGGGCTGTAGGAAAGATCTGGGGATTGAAACCTAACATCTGCCAGTGGATATACAAAGCTATCATACTTCCAAGACTACTCTATGGAGCGATTGTATGGTGCCATAGATCCAACATTTCATCAAACCTACGTGAGTTGAGGAAAGTACAAAGGGCTGCTAATCTAATGACACGATAAGACAGGAAGTTTCAATCTTCCTCGAAATTAATCCTGTAGAGATTGATGTCATACAAACAACTGGAACTAGGATGAGATGGACCAATAACATAAACGAAAGTATAATACTGAATATATTACGAAGTGACAAAACTTGAAACTGACATGACAGCAAATACACAACAAATTCATTTCCCTTTACCCAGACAGAACTATCACATAATACAGAACAAAGACTATCGGACCAAAGAAGAGTAATAATAAATAATAAAATGATACCTGACAATAGATTAGAAGAAATAAGACAAGAAGTAGAATTACAAATCGGAATTACTAGGAGTCAAAACAAATCTAGTGAAAATAAAAAAATCACACAGGAAAACTTTCTCACGAGCATAAATGTAGAAGCAGAAGACGGGGTACCATCGACACAAAGTCACATTAACACACACAAAAACACAAATGACATACACTCCACATTACGAGACGATATTCAGGAAAATTTTAAAATAGCATTAGACAAGTTTAAGAATACTGACCCAATTTAATTGACCTTTTTTACCAAAACAAAGGGCATCAAAAAAGTTAGCCATGGTTGTGAACTACATCAATAAAAATATTCTTCCTGAGCATTTAAATGTAGATCAAGATTTTATTACTCAAAAATTCATCATATATATTGCAACATACACTGCTGCATTAACAAATGGTACTAAAATAGACGGGAATCGAAGGAATAGTAGAGGGAAGTTCAAACCTGCATGGCAGAAAAGGTTAGAAAGGAAAATAAAAAATCTTAGGACACACATAGGAGAATTGACGGATTATATAAAGGGAAACCGAAGCCGTAGAATTACTGCTATAGTAGAAAAATGAAAGATAAATATAAAACTCACGCTCAGTATGAAAATACAAATACACCATTAGAACACTTTTTTGATACGTTAAAACAAAAACTAAATGCAACGTCTAGTAGATTAAAAAGATACCTTACATGCACAGCACGCAAAACACAAAACACACAGTTCATAAATAGCTAGAAAACATTTTACAGAAGTTTAGCAACAACGCATGAACAAACACATATTCATGAAGAAGATACACCTAGTTCAGAAACAGAGAATATTGAGAATATTGGGCTAACATTTGGGAAAACCCAGTAGAACACAACAAAAACGCTGAATGGATTAAACAACAGAATTGTACAGATAGGACACTAGAAATGGAGTTTGAACATATCACAGCAGATACATTGTTACGTGTTTTAGACCGTGCGCACAACTGGAAATCACCAGGAACAGATAATATACATAACTAGCTGTCACCCGCGACTTCGTCTGCGTGGCCTACTAACAATTAGCATATTTTTTTCAGAAACAAATTCCGGTCCGGTTCGGTACGGTTCCATCCGGTCCGATTAGGTCCGGTCCGGTCCGGTCGGTCCGGACCTTATAAGGAACCTACATGTCAAAATTGAAATCTCTAGACCCAGCGGATCAGTAACACCCTCGCAACTTCGTTTGCGTATTTCTCGCTTTCCCGTGGGAATTTTGAAAAATCCTTTCTTAGTACACCCTTAGACGTCGTAAGAAACCTACATTCCAAATTCGGAATCTCTAGACTCAGCGGATCAGGAAAACCCTCGCCGCTTCGTTTGCGTCTATCTTGCTTTTCGCGGGAATTTCGAAAAATCCCTTCTTAGTGCTCATCTAGAGAACTCAAGAAATATTCTGTCATTTCAAGTCTATTTTTCGAGTAGTTTAGACTGGGCGTTATCCGTAAGTCACGGTTTCTATTTACAGATTTAAGAACTTTCTACCCCCAATTCTCCCTTTATCAGAAAATCTTGAAATAGGTGTTTATTTGTTTATTTGTATACTCTGTAGAGTATTTATATCAAGTTTTGTTAAAATCGGGCTACGCGTTTTTGTTTCCTCAGACAATCTTTGGCACCCCATTTCGCCCCTTTAGGGGTGGAATTTCAAAAAATCCCTTCTTAGCGCTCCCCTAAAATACTCAAGGAACATTCTCTCCAAATTTCAAGTCTATAGGTCCAAGGGTTTAGGCTGTGCGATACCTGTCAGTCACCCTATCACGGTATTGTTTTATATGTATAGATTACTGTCATTTAAACTCTTTCATCGAAACTCCACAAATAATGCCAGCATTCATAATTCAAGGTATTACCTACATGCTACCAAAAGACTCTACAGACACAAAAAACCCATCTAAATACAGACCCATAATTTGTATACAAACTATCTACAAAGTTTTGACCGCATGCATATTTAAATTACCTAAATAAATACAATATTCTAGCTGAACAACAAAAAGGATGCCGAAAAAATAGTCAGAGATGCAAAGAACAACTAACTATAGATGCAATAATAATGAACAATACAGTTGAGAAGAAGAAGAATATTCATGCCATGTTTATTGATTATCGTAAAGCGTTCGATTCCGTCCTAAACAGCTGGCTCATACAAGTTTTGCAGCACTAAAAGATACACCCAACTTAATTATCACGTTCCTACAAGCAACGATGCAGACATGGCAAACCCGTCAAAAAATTAGGAAATTCCGTATATGTATCCGTATACAATCACTGAACCGATTAATGTTGAACGTGGAATATTTCAGGGTGACTCGCTCAACCTACTGTGGTTCTGTTTAGCGCTCAACCCTCTAACCAAACTACTCAATTCAAGTGACATTGGAGTTCCATTAACGAGTACCGGTACACAATCTAACTTATCACACTTAATGTGCATGGACGATATAAAATTATTTGCTCCCACTAAAAAAAACACCTTTTTAAATTGACCGACACAATACAAATTTTTTCTACAGATATACACATGGACTTCGGTGTAGATAAATATAATTTTCTTTCTCACTTGAATCCGGGGAGTCAATTGAGTCAATGGAAGAGAACAGCATGTATAAATACTTAACCAATCTAGACAGATCACCCAAAAAGAGACGAAATCCGAACTTATTAATAAATTTAATCGCCGCCTCAAACTTGTCCTAAAAACTCATCTCAATTCTAAAAATACCATAAAAGCAATCAACGCATTTGCTATCCCAATCCTTACTTACTCTTTTGGCATCATTAAATGGTCACGAACAGATTTAAAAAACCTACAGCGCATTATAAACACTAACTTAACAAAACATAGGAAACACCATCCCAAATCATGCATACAGAGATTGACACTACCAGGACAAGAAGGCGGTAGGGGATTGATAGACATACATAACCTACATAATAGACAGATAAAGAATTTGAGAACTTATTTTCACTCCAAGACCGATCGTTCTTCACTGCATAAAGAAATAGTAGAAATAGATACCAAACTTACACCGTTAAACTTACAGGACAGACAGACACAGACAAATGAACACCTTACGGATATTAGGGAGAAAGTCGCCACGTGGCCAGCAAAATGATTGCACGGAAGACACCGAGCCCATCTTAACCAACCACACGTCGACAAAGAGAAATCGAACTTATGGCTTAAAAGAGGAGAACTGTTTCGCTCTTGGCTGAGGGCTAGATTAATCGGGTCAGTGGACAGGTAAATATTATATCGCTAAATCGGCGCCTTCATCTCGTTCTCGGTGACGACCCGGTGATGGTAGCGGTGGACAAAAATAGTTTCAGTTGTTGTGCATACATATATTAACAATGCTAACAAAGTGCTGGAACAAAATTTTGAAAAATATTTTTTTTGCGGTGCCTGCCCTACATGTAAAGTGGAAATGATTTTTTTCCGCGCCCTCCCCTTGATGTGGGGTATCGTTAGATAGGATAGGTCTCTTCAAAACATTGAGGGTACGGGTATGGGAAGATCATTGTTTGATACAATTATCCGTTTCGGAATTATTTACATTTATCGCGTCAATTTTTGTTTTACACGGTGGTCCTCCCCCCTCTATCTCCGAAAGTCTTGTGTTTAGGAATTTGAAAAAAAAAAACATGGTACCTAGTAGTCCATATGCTGAACCTTCAATGAAAACTATTACGGTCAAGTAGGCTCTACTTGTTACCGAGTAATAGCGAAACTTAATGTGATAGAATGTGATATTAGACTCATTTGCAAGCAAGCAAAGCACATCAGATACGGAACCCTACACTGTGCGTGGCCCGGTTTAATATTTTCCTGTTCATCACTTAACCGGTTTTTTATTTACGTGGATATGGTCATACCGGAAATGGTGCCATATCAACCCATTATCATCCCACTGCACGGGTCTCCATTTAATCAAAGGGAAAGGGATTAGAGCGTACTCGGCCACGCTGCGTCAATGCGGATTGGTGTAGGTTTTCAAGCCGCCTGAAGGTCACCGACTTGGCTTAATGACTTTTTTGTGCCACAAAATTGGAAAACAAGCATACGGCCCGCCTGATGGTAAGCATCACCATAGCCTATAGACGCTTCCAACCCCCCCAAGTGGAGCTCTGGAGACCTTACTCACCGTAGGAACACAACATGGCCGAGACCAATGCTATTTTGGCTACGATCTCCTGTAAGGTGGAGGTCCTTCCCCAGACGGGCTGCTCCGATTTAAGCGGATTATCCGCTATGCCCTACCTCTCTTACAACTGTCATCCAACGACAACAGCCGGACCGACAGTTTAACGTACCCTCCGAAACACGGAGAAGCTGGAGATAACGAAACCCATCCAAACACTGGCTAGGGTCGACGTCGCTTAACTAGCGTGTTCGTTTTAGAGTGTGTCACACAGTGATCGTTTAGTGGTTAAGACTAGAACCACAGAATAGATATAGTGCTAGAACCCTGTAGCGGATATAATTCAATATAAAATAAGTATAGTTCGTTCTCAGTATAGGTACTAAATAGTTCTACAACAACTCCGGACCATATTTTCACGGGTTCGGATCGGATTCGGATCGGACGGAGTGTGTTTTCCCATGGGAATCTCTTTATCCCGTGGGAAAAAGCCCATGTCACTCTCCAGACCTTAAACTATCACCAATAAAAAATTCATATCAATCCGTTCATTACTTCCGACGTGAAGGGAGGACAAGCAAAACGCACTTTCACATTTTATAATATTAGGAATGAATATGGATATGAACACGAATCAAATTAGAGAAATTGTTTGATTTATTTTCTACTCTTTATTATGTTCTTTCAGTTTTTATTATACATAGCTAGAAAAAGTGATTGAAAAATAAAATAAAATAACTATTGTTAAAAAAGCTATGTTAAAACATAATAACAATTAAATTCAATAAATAACCAATCATCTTAAAAATATGCCTACATAGGTACTTCTATAAAAAAAATATATATAAGTATTATACTAATTTAAAAAATAGTTAAATGGCAATTTTATGTATATTTTTTGCTGAATGGAAAAATTAAAGATCACACATGACATGATTGATAAATGTAATGTGTGGATTGCATATTATTTAGTTTTATTGCTTTACTCTTTGGTGTATGGATAGAATAGAACCTCGCTCACACTGCACCCGTCCTATGTGTGTTAACTACACAGACCACACAACCTACCACAGCCGCACGGCACGGGTATCAGTCTCTAATATCACTCCGCTCTTTCAGAAACAACAATAAAACGTTAGTTTGCAGACACGGATAATGCAGAACACAGTGGACGTCCAAATTAGGCGGTAACACCAGAAAACATTTAAAAAATCCACACAATCGTTAAGATCAAAATGTTGCGTGAGTTAGCTGTCATAGTAAAGATTTCAAAAGAACGTGTTCGCTTTTTATTTCATTAGCATATTGAGCATAATGAGAAAAAGCTCTGTTCAAAGTAGGTGCCGTGTTTGCTCACTGTTGACAAAAACAAGTACGTGTTGATGATTCTGTGCAGTGTTTGGCAGTGGTATTGAAATGTTCGAGCGGCGGGGCGGTGGAATGGTTATGTGGCTCTTGATGGAGATTACGTTGATGAATAAACCAATTTTGAACAACAAAAAACGCGTTTTCTTTTTCATGCCCAGGACTTTTCAGCCTCCCTTGGTGGTGGTTGCGGTGGTGGTGGTGGAGGTGGTGGTTGTTTCTTTTGGTAGTGGTAGGTACTTTATAAGGTCCAGTCCAAGATAACGAAGTAAAAAAAGTAAAGGTACAAAAACTAGGAGCATTAAAATGACCTCTGCCAACCCACAGTTTGGTCTACCAGTACAGCAGCCTCCTCCGCACATCAAACACTTTAACTTAGATGTCAATATGAACACGCAGCATATCGGGATCAAAGATATCATCTGTAGGATGAACGATATAACGTTGTATATTGTCTGTAGAAGCATCTTTATCAAGTTCTCAATCATTAGGGTGATTGCAATAATCATGCGTAGTATCGCTTGGATGATACATATTATTGCCTGCAGCGTCGCATGGACTACCCCGCAGATCATTTGACACATTCTAGTATATTGCTCTGTTAAAACACAAGGAAATCTGTTATATATATGATTCGCTTCTTGTTCTTCTCCTGAAATTATAAAAAGTCTTGAAAAGTTTTTTCCGTAGGTATACACTTTTATGCACTAAGAATAATTTATTAAATACTTACTGGATTAATTTGTAATACAAATGGAATGTAATATTTTCATTCTTAAAGCAATGTTTGTGTTTTAATATTTTTACAATTAGTCAAATAAGTCATAATTCCTATAGAGCAAAGAGGATACAACAAAGAGAAAAATAAGACATAAAGAAAGCTTAGATAAGAAGGCTTCTCGATTATCATTTTGTCTTCAGAATGAAACAAAGAGGTTTTGGCGTTTTCTTATGGCTTGAACAAGGTTTGTACTTTAGAGCATCTACTTGTCTTATTTATTTATACTCTAAGGTTTGTACATACATACGCAAAACTGCGACTTTGCGAGCTACGATCAAGACTCACGAGGCTCACGACGACACGACGGCGTATCACAAAAAACAATTTAGCCTACTCTCCGTACAGAGTTATTTTACCTCTGACAAATGTAGGGTACCTACACTACAATACTCCGAAATAGGAAACTCCGTAAAACACTCAAAATAAGTGTCAGGGATAATTCTGAGCCGACACAGACTGCTTGAGTCATAAACATAGGATCACATCACAGAGCGCGTATGCTAGGTCTATGACTCGAGCAGCCATTGATCAACAGTGTATCTGCCGGACTGATTGATTGGATCGCTCTTATTTTGAGTGTTACCTGTTTATCTGTCTGTTAAAATAACTGTGAACAGAGAGTATATTTATACCTATACAATAACGAATTGATTCCCAAGTTCTTGCTCTGGTCACTCGAACCGTGACAGACGCCTTGCCTCACGAGATCGCATCGCAGTTTTCAGCGTCCCGAATTCGCATCTCACTGATATGCAATTTTACGTTATTTACATAAAATTGCGTATCAAGCACATAACAGAGTTGGATCTTTGATGAACAGGAAAATATTAAATTACACTATTAAAGGACAATGTACACAGTAGACAAACTGTACATACATGTTTGAATGTTATCCCACTTCACTCAGGCATAACCATGGATAAAAGAAACAATAGATAGTCATCGTCGATGGCATAAGACCAGGGTGTATCATCCAGCACTCGATATATATATCTTATTGAGTCCGCTTTTGGACATCGATCAAAGAACTTCGATCGAACTAACTAAGAACGACGATAGAAACGATAGATAGAACTTTCTTGAATACCTATTACCTATATTTTGCTCTTTGACATCGACCGAGCCGTGTCGAGGTCGTGGACCGTCACCAGTTGGAGGCTGAAGGTATCTGTCATGCGCACAGAACTGAAACTGCGAGTTAGGCCTCTGTAGAAATGCGGTTTGCTACAGATTGTATGCGAACCATGTTTGCAAGTTAAACGTCAAAACACCACGCCCTCAAAAGAATTGAATCTTTTGATTGGCGGGAGAATGTTGATTACGAAAAAAATTAAGGCACTTTTAAATAATAATTATTATTAAATAAAGATCGACGTCATTCAAAATACATCTCATTGAGAACACAATATACAACAACAGAGAGCTCTAGTCATCTCACACATGACAATACAAGGAGTCCAACATACAAACGCACATACGAATAAACAAAGATGCCAAAAATTTCTCAGAAAATCTAGGAGACCAAGACATTGAGGATATAAAGTTGGGCAAATATGGTAAACCCACATGCAAGGGTGTTTTCTCAAAGTACTCAAAAGCAAAGTTTTGCAACTATATAGGGCCTCCTCACGCCTTTTTCTAATTCTCTGTTGTCTTTTCTTATTCTCCAGTGCTATCTTCCTTCTTTCCTTTTCAGTACTTCCTGACTGAAATGCATGATATAATGATGTATTTTTTAAAGTATCCTCTAGAACACCCATTGTATGTGACCCCCCCGTTGTTTGAGCCATTTTTAATTTTCTGATTTGCCAAGCTCGCGACACGGAGTGACCAACTCCATCAAGCGTTCGTTTTGGATGTATAACTTTACTTTTTAAATATCTAAAACATTCTTTAGGTTCTGTTATACCTTTGTAAGTTAACTTTAATGTCCCACAAATTAGACTTCCTACAGTACCTACTACAGATCTAATAGCCTGGGCACAACAATTGACGTCTTCGACTGGTCTCCCTTTAGTTTTAATTAATTCTTTTATTTCTTTGATTTCTTCTTTTTTTAGTTTTTTAGCTATCTTATCACGTTTCAACTTTTCCTTTTTAAGTTCCTTCGCTTCTCTAATTCTTTCAAGTTTTTTTCGTTTCTTTTGAAGAAGTGCATACTTCAGCTCTTCTTTTCTCTCTGCTGCTTCTTGTTTTTGTATCTCAGCTTGCTGTAACTCCATTCTTTTATATACTTCGTCATTTGCTCTTTTCTTATACATTGCAGCTTTTCTTAAAGCCATTCTTTTCTTATTTTCCTTTTCTTCCAATATCATACCCATCTCAGCTTGTTCCATCGCCGCTTCTTTAAATTTCTTCTTATCCAATATTTCCTTTTTTTTCTTAGACATTTTAGAAATTGGACTTTTTCGTTTGAGCTTCCTTTTAGTTTTCAATTCAATTTCTTTTTTTTTCTTTTTACGCACAATGTGGCGTAATCGCGTAAGTATGCTTTTAATATTATTGAGAGTAATTTTGCTACACATTTCTCTTAATTGCTTTTTAGATATAACCGATGATTTCGACATTTTCGATGAACACCTCAATTGTTTACCTATACACCTACAGATTAGGTAACCATTTTCTGTTTTGTGCACGTCTGTACCCGTATTATTAAGAGATAATGGTGGGTTAATAATCACATTATGTGCTTTTTGTTCAGATATTGGTGTCATTCCTTCCGTCGTCGTCGTTGTCATACATGGACAACCTTGGTTGGCTTTGATGATTTCATCTATATTTGTATTATTAGATGGTAAGGGTAGATTAAGAAGAAAATTATGTATTTTTGGTTCGGTAGTCGGTTTTCTACTCTTCTTCTTTTTAAGTTTTTTTTGTTTTCTTTGTATTTTTATATTTTTTTTAATATAATTGCAGTCTAGGTAACCATTTCTTATTTTTATAACTTCATCAGTATTTGCGCTCTCGGAAGTTGGATTGACATTCACATTGTCTAGTTTTTGGTCACTAATTCGAGTTTTTGGTTTCGTTGTCCTAGTTTTTTTTTGTTTCAACAATAATTCTACACAGTTACAAGGATAACTATTTTTTATTTTTTGTATGACAGCACTATTATTGTTATTTGAAGGAAAGTTTTGATTGACATTCTTTTGTCTCCTTGTCTTATTAATATGCTTGTCTTTTTGTCTATCTGCTGTTATATTTTTTGATTTGGCAGGTGCACCTTCATTTCTTGGAAAATAAAATTTACAAGATATTTCTTTACTTTTTTTAAGCTGTTTTGTTATACAAGGATAACCATTTTTTATTTTATGTATTTTATCATTATTATTGTTCTCTGAACAATAAGCTGGATTGACATTGTGTGCTTTTTGTTCAGCTATCGGTTTTATTTCCCCCCTTGTCTTATCATCTTGTCTATCTTTATTTATATTTTTTAAATTTTCGGGTGTACATTTACAGGTGTTTTTATCTTTTGGTAAATAACAGTTACAAGATAATTTTTTCCGCTGGGTTTCCTCGCAAGTTCCTTCTGTGCAAAAATATTTCCTCAAATAGTATTTTGGGCATCCACACAGTTCATCCTTATTCTTATATTTTACTGTTCCAAGATCTTTAACTTTTTTTTCAACTTCTTTTGAATTTATTACACAAAAGTTTTTAGGATGTAGTTTGATTTCAAATAATGGCTGAGTAGTTGGCTTTTTAATTATCGCTTCAGTTTTAACACCATCGGGCATTTTTCTCTTTTTATCAATTAATTCGATCAGTTTTTTCTTTTTATCAATTAATCTTTCACATTTTTTACATAATTCACAAATTTCTTTATGAAAACTTGTTTCCGTAGCTGATCCTGTTGCTGTTATATTATATTTTGTTTTCCTTGGATCTTTCAAGCGTTCATTGTGCGGTTCCTCATATGGATATGCTTGAGCATGTCGACTTTTCTTTGGATATTTAACATTAGAAGCCAATATTTTATCACCAGTTTCATTGCCTTTATTAAATTGTTTTTTTTTTGCGTAATCCACACATGTTTTCGTGCATGCAAAAGATTTAGCTCCGTTATCTATTGCCATGATTTTACTTGCCGTCGTTTTATCCGCAAATTAGTTTTTTTTTTATTTTTCGTAATTTTGCTCATATTATTCTTGAATAAGACCTAGTAGTTGTTTTTAAGTATATTTACATTTGTTTAGTGTTTATGTGTACTGGTATTTCGGGAAATACTTTTTTTCAGACTGTACAATGATACGTCGTACTTATGATTTAATGATTTTGAACATCAATCTCTTCATTGACATTAAAGCAAAACTCTTACATTCGTTTTGCTATGCTCAACATAAATTTCTTTATTTACCATATTTAAATCCGAAAGAAAATCTTTGATATCAAATCAAAGAGAAGTGGCTCTTTAATTTCAATATGACACCTCAGAACTGGCGTCTTATTTTTCATAAGCTTTTTATTATCCAGTACATTTTAAAGTTCTTTATATATCTTTTTAGAATATTATTCACATTTTCGACTTACGATATAATTAATATAATTTATGAAAATTTATTTTAAAAATCACAATAAATTTAGTTTAAAAAGTCAAGCTTGTCATTACAACTTGACAACATAATATAATATTTGAAAGAAACCAGAAAACAAGATTTTCTTTTTAATTTTCCATTATGGCAGACAACGGTCAATGACCATAAATCCAAGTTTCCATGGATTAAAATTGTTTAATCCTTCCTCTAGTTGAAGTGTAAAAATAATAATGATTTAAGTACAAATAAATCTACCGGCTCTACAGGACCATTTCAGAAAGAAAGACAAAAAGACCACTGGTATAATAAAGGGAGAAATGCCTACTTCCACTTGGATCCATTGCTTGATCCCTCAATGGATCCTAGGCGACTTTTTTTCGACTTGAATCCAAACCCAGTTACGACCTTTTTTCCGTAGTAAACACGGAACCTTATAAAATGTATAGAATTATATCGTTTTTATTCAACATGATTAATGTCAACAGGCACGATAGTGTCGTGCAAGAACCTTGCTGGTGCATCGATTTGTTACAATACTTAACTGTTGGACTAACTAGTTGTGCCTAGCATGTGGTATGAATAAAACGGGAAAAAGATACCTAAACTAAGTTGTACTTAGTTGTGCGAACATATTATCGTAAGTCGAAAATGTGAATAATATTAAAAGAAATATAAAATATCTTTAAATTTAATAGAAAGAAATATTAAATATAAAGATATTTAAAGAACTTTAAAATGTACTGGATAATAAAAAGCTTATGAAAAAGAAAACGCCAGTTCTGAGGTGTACTTAGTTGTGCTATCCAAAATAAGTATTCCTGTTGGCACAACTACTTTTTTTACGCTGTTTCGAAATTTTTTCGGATGGTTTTGGGATGGTTTAGGGATGGAATAATGGATTCAAGTTTTTGGATTTTAGAGATGGTTTTGGGTGGTTTTCAGATAGTTTTCAGATGGTTTTCTGATAGTTTTCAGATGATTTTCGGATGGTTTTTGAATGGTTTTCAGATGGTTTTGGATAGTGTTCGAATGGTTTTCAGATGGTTTTTGGATGGTTTTCGGATGGTTTTTGGTATGGATTAGAAAATCTTTTAGGATTATTTTCGAATGTTTTTAGGATGAAGTAGGAATTCTTTTAACTTTATTTTCGAATGTTTTTTAGGATAAATTAGGTATTCTTTAAGGACGGTATGGTATGGTTTTTGGATGGTATTCACAGTTTTGAGATGGTTTCCTATTATCCGATGGACTGTTGAAGGTTTTAAACGACATAATGTAATATACATTTTACGTTATTTTACGTTAGGCAAAATAACATTTTAGGGAAGTGGCGAATTAGACAATTTACTTTCTACAATGACGACTTACGTTTACAACGATTTAAGAATAGTATGCTAAAATCTTCCTTGACATCACCGACCACTTGTAATAAAAGATGAGGGTAATGATGACTGCGGATATTGTGTATGTCAAACGGATTTATTATTGACAGAAAAATAGTTGATATTTTATCAAGCTTATCATGTCTTCGGACTTTCGGACGAACTAGAAATTATATATAAAAGGTGGGAAGATTGCACTATATGGCGACTAACAGTACCATTTTGTGCGAGAGCATTCCTAACTCACCTCAAAAGCATTCCTAAGTCACCCCAAAAGCATTCCTAACTCACCTCAAAAGCATTCCTAACTCACCTTAAAACCATTCCAAACTCACCCCAAAACCATTTCAAACTCACCCCAAAAGCATTCCTAACTCACCCCAAAACTATTCTAAACGCATCCAAAAGTATTCCAAACTCACCCCAAAAGCATTCCTAACTCACCCCATAAGCATTCCTAAGTCACCCCAAAACCATTCCTAACTCACCCCAAAACAATTCCAAACTCACCCCAAAACCATTCCAAACTCACACAACATGCTACCAACTAGCAAAACAGTCTCAGAATGTCCACTTTATGAGAGTGGCAAGCTTATAGCGCTCTTATATTTGTTTTGGAGCATGTCAACGCCCTCATATAAGTTATAGACAAGCTTGTCCGGACTCAAGAACGCTCAGTCTTCTTATCTAGTCTCATATATGAATATAAGCATTATAGAAAACTATTACAAGTCTACGCTCTTATATTAGTTTTATACAAGATAGTGTAGACTCAAGAACATTCAGTCTTATTACCTAGTCTCATATATGTATATAAGAGCATTATAGAAAACTGTTACAAGTCTACGCTCTTATGTTAGTCTTATACAAGATAGTGTAGACTCAAGAACATTCAGTCTTATTACCTAGTCTCATATATGTATATAAGAGCATTATAGAAAACTATTACAAGTCTACGCTCTTATATTAGTCTTATACAAGATAGTGTAGACTCAAGAACATTCAGTCTTATTACCTAGTCTCAAATATGTAAATAAGAGCTCTATAAAATACTACTTTAAGCCTCTTGCTCTTACAATAACATTTACGAAGACTCATTGCACTTGAGAAAATCTGCTCTTATAGCCCTATTCTTTAAGCACATTTGATTCTATAATAGACTTGCTAAGTGTTGTTATAAGAATGTGAGACTAATATGAGCATAGCATAAGAGCTGGCAAGGAACCCTAATTAATTCAACATGGCCATACCATTTGTATTGAGAATGCCAATATTAGTGTAAACGATCTTACAATAGTCCAATAGTGCGCTGGAAAAATGCAGCTATAGCAATGGCGGCACTATCGATACAAATATAAAAATATAATAATTAAAAGAGAATGCCAAATACCATATTTGAGTAGGCGCATGAATTTTGAAGTATATAACAGGGACTACTTTACAGTAATTAATATATTGCCATGTGAATACTTACCGTAAAACATAAACTCCCCCGATGATAATAAACGCTTTATTATAAGTCCTATTACAATTATAATATTACATGTAATTATGATAAGCTTACCTTGTTACAATATTTATTTTTTATTGTCACGCTGCATACAAACAAGCACTCACAGAAGTTTCAAATAACGTGTAGGTAATCTTACAAAAAATCAAAATAAGTTTATTTAGGCTCACATAATTCTGATATTGGACCGAGCCTATGTAGGCTTACAAGGTACTTACGTAAAAGCGATATTAGCCAAAGGTAGCTTAAATTAGTTTTGGCAAGATTGGTATAAATGCGAACATCATTCTGATAGACTGATATTAGAACGATATTATAATAAATACGCTAATAATTGGTGCCCAAATCCAGGCTTATATGACGATATAGTATCAATGTAAGAGCAAAAAAAAGTAGTCTTGAGACTGTTGTAAGCTTGGTTTTTGCTGGTTGTAGTTGTGCCAATGGGAACTTTTTATGACACTTATCTGGTTGTGCCATAGTTGTGCCAACAAAATTTTTCTAAATTTATTCCTAATTTTAGTTGTGCGAAAATTTGTTGTGGCTTGCAGTTGGTCCAACAGGAAAAGGTGTTTTGTTTCAAGACTTCTCCCGCGTTTTTTTTTTAAACTACACAGAATGAAATGGCTAGCTCTCATTAGTTTACAAATAATTTATATCTGTACTAAATATAGCGAAAACCGGGTCAGATTATGCCCAATGAACTTTTAATTGATTTTATATAATAATTTATTCCATCACAAACATTAGATCGCAAGTAATAAATTGTAATAACAAAAATGTGGATGCAAAATCTGATATCAATGAATATTATTACTATAAAGTGGTACTTAGAACAATATTTTGAAAAATATTCTGCATTTGAGGTGCCTTTCTTACATAGAGTGCGAATGAAAGTATTTCGCGCCCACCTCATGGTGTGTCGTTAGAACTCTTTAAAAATTTGGGGGTGTGGAAAGATAATTTTTCGATACAATGATCCATTTGCTATTTTTATGGTGGTCCCCCCCCCCCCCATCTACCTCCGAAACTGTAGTGTGTAGAAGAAAAATTCGTACCTATAGAACATAGGAGACAGGTCATTTTTCAGTGTTCTATCACTCTTCGGTGACGGTGACGCAGTTTGAATTCCCACAATGGGATGACTCACAGCTTAGTCAGGTCAACGGTCGGTTTCACCACTTCTGAATAGCCGTCAAATGAACTGGCATTTTTTGAAAGCTTATGTATGATATATATTCGATGGGTTTTAACGATTCTAATTTGTAAAATGTAATGGACCAACCAAGTAAAATCTGCCATGGGCGGTCCTGTGCATGAGTGCACCCGCATGTCCTCTAACAAAGAGAAAATGGCGAGATGTCGTTAAACGCATTACATCTGCCCCAGTTGGTCTCTACGTGACGATCACGACCTTTCTGTCAAGAGCGTTATGACCAAGAAGAAGAAGAAGATTGACAGACAGGTTATTGAACCTGTCTGCTACTTATATACTAGCGAAAATGACAATAATTTCGTTCCCAATTTAAAAAAACTTTAAAAAAACCCGACTTTATCCTTGTCAACATCATAAAGGGAATTCTCTATAAAAATTTCAACTTTTCAGGTTAAGTGCTTCCGATAATACACGTATAATCTAATTATTCCGAATCCTGTGGGAATTTAAAAAAATCCCATCTTTGTCCTTGTCTACTGTAAAAAGGGAAGCTTAATACAAAATCTAGGCGTTCTAGGTTGAGCGCCCACAATAACACACGTGCAGTCCTATTACTCCCTTTCCCGTGGGAATTCAAAAAAATTCTTTCTTAGTTAGCACCTACGCCCCAAAAGGAACCCCCATGCAAAATTTGAGACTCCTGTTACTTGTAGTTTCGGAGATTTCGGTGTTTTTCAAGAGAGGTAGGGCACAGCGGATAATCCGCTCAAATCGGAGCAGTCCGTCTGGGGAAGGACCTCCACCTTACAGAAGATCGTAGCCAAATAGCATTGGTCTCGGCCGACCGTATGCTTGTTTGCCACCTGTGTCGTATAAAAAAAGAAAAAAAAAAAGATTTCGTGATGAATCAGTCAGTGATTTTCTCGTTTATATGTATATTAAGATTTAGCAAATAGCCATAAATATAAAAAAATATATTTGTATTTTTTTTTTTGCAAAATGTAAATTAATAACACAGTTAATCGGAATATAATATCCCAGCAAAAACATTTTCATGTAAAATGTTGACCATATGACTCGCACTGTTAAAAAGTTATCAGATCTCATGTAGAGCCAAGCTTCTAACTCTACACGCCCTACCTCTACAAGGCCTAACTTCACAAACTATGTGTCTTGGCCATTTCGTTACATACTACAAGAACTAATGTATAATAGAAAAGTATGATGATGAATAGTTTATAAAATTTACACCTTACACCTATGTGAATGCTGGGATTTCATTTCTTTTTGTAAGTTGCTTATATAAAAAAAACATTTTTTTCTTTTGGGGTGAAGTTCCAAGTTTTATGATATTTTTGTTGTTTGTGTACTAATACTAGCATACATACCAAATTTCAGCTTTCTAGGATATTAGGAAGCGAAAATCTCATATAACTTCCATCCCCTAAGTTACAGGGTTGGGGGATGAACGTTCCAAGTTTTATGATTTTTTTGTTGTCTTTGTATAGTAATGTTAGCTTACATACCAAAAGTTCAAAAAAACGACGAAACGTTTCGAGAAAAGGTAGGTAGTGCCCTTGCGCTTCGCTTGGCTTGGCGGGAGCACTTCCGTGCCCCCAGATTGTAAAACTGTGGATACGCATACCAAGACCCTATTTAAAGCTTTTTGTCGGTATGTCTGTACTCCTCAGTCCTCACAAATCACTTAATTAGGTAATATTATTTTAACAGGAAAATGTCATACAAATTAATTCGTATGATTTCTTCCTGTTAAAATCAAAATTTGTCATTCCACTGCATTACGCTATTGTTGGGTTCATTTCCCGTTCAGTTGTGGTCACATATGGTTGGTTTTTGTGCTGGAAGGATGTTTAACACAATATTATATCTGTCGCTGTGTTTAGGTGAGTTTCTGCTTTTTTTTAAAGAACCCTTGTTGGAGAAGAAAAGCATTTTTTGTTTTATATGCCAAAAATTTGTACAAAAAATTACGAGAATAACTGTGTCTTTATTATTTTTCTATCTTCAAAACTGACCGAGGTATATAAGTGCAAAGTTACAATTTTCGGTTGAGCCTCTGATGACGTCACTAGGACCATCTCCGCGCGAGCGACTCAGGGATTCCAAGCATTTACCCGAATGTGCCTGTCGCGCGCGGAACTACTGTGTTAATTTTATATAAGAAACAATAAAAACAACATGAGTCCATCTACTAAATATTGTATTGTGCCCCAGTGTAAAAATACGGCCACAAAAACACCCGAAAAGTATTTTTTTACGTGCGTAAGAATCCTAAAATTAGAAAAAAAAATTTAAATGCCGTCGCATTTATCCATCTTCTCGTCAGAAGAGCACATCCATTGGGACTACAAACGTCAGCATATTGTTGTGATTGTGAGGATCATTCATTTTCTATTCTATTCTAATGACTCGGTTATAAACAATACAAAACACAGAATTAAGTATAGTTTTTACACTGAGTTAGGTTTATTTACAACAGCTGTTTACTTTGATTTAATTTTACGAAAGTAGGTAGGTATACAAAATGTAAAAACGCGGGGAACGGGGTAGACTCGGTCAGTAGCAGGCGTGGCGCTAGGTGACGATCTCTTGTATTGTATGTATGAAATCGAAATCATTTCCAAATAATCACGATATCAGCCGTGATTATAGTACGCGCACAAGTGCTAGTCCTAGTCACCTGTATGGGCTTATGTGGCTGGGGGGTGTTCTGGAGGTGGTGACTAGCACTTGCGCGCGGAGTATACATACGACAGGAGGTCAAGGCAAAATGCCAATAACTTTTCCCATGGGAATCTGTTTACCCCGTGGGAAAAAGTAGCCTATGTCACTCTCCATTTCTCCAGACCTTAAACTATCCCCAAAACGTACGGACGAAAGGAGGACGAGATTTAAAAAACCTGCGTAAACTTCCCAATCTTATAACTTCGTTAATATTGCACCGATCGATGTGAAATAAAAATTAGAATAATGTGCACGGTGTAGACTTTTAGTCTACGCACTCAAAAGTGTAATATTGTAACCTTGTTATCTTCTCGTGCTGTGCTTAAAAGAAATGTGAAAATGAATTAGTTTATGGCGTTTACCCAATTTATCCAATGACCAAGGAATGAGTGGTTATCATTATGCAACTGATAAAATATTAAAACTATCAGCCAGATTCTGAAACTCATTTTAATTTCAATTCTACTACATTAAGTCTCTTTTTAGGGTTCCGTAGTAAACTACAAGGAACCCTTATAGTTTCGTCATGTCCGTCTGTCTGTCTGTCCGTCCGCGGTCTAGCGCCTAGACGCTTAATGCTAGAAAGCTGTAATTTGGTATGTATACACATATTATCAATGCTAACAAAGTGCTGGAACATAATTTTTTTAAATATTTTTTTGGGGTGCCTTCCCTACATGTAAAGTGAAAATGAAGAGAATAATTTTTCGCACCTACCCCATGTTGTGGGGTATCGTTAGATAGGTCTCTTCAAAACATTGAAGTGGGTGTGGGAAGATTTGTTTTCGATACAGTGAGTCGTTTCGGAATTATTTACATTTATCGTAATTATTTATCGTTTTATACGGTAGACAAACACAAGACTTTCGGAGATAGAGGGGGCCAGCTATCTCCGAAAGTCTTGTGTTTAGAAATTTGAAAAATCATTGGTAGTAGTCCATATGCTGAACCTTCAATGAAAACTATTACGGTTAAGTAGGTTCTACTAGTTACTGAGTAATAGCGAACGAACTTAAAAAACAAAATTACTTTGATGAAAACTTACAAATGTCATAGAATATGGCATTGTACTCATCTCGGGACAAGCCCACCACACATTCCCACCGATGTGTCTGTGCCAAGATCAACAACGGCAATCTCAGATTGACAATAAGCAATGAAGCTTATTGACGTCCCAGGGGGGAAAACTATAGCTGTCTTGGAACTCACAACCAATTTAATCAGAAAGAAGATAGTCGGAGTAGGAAGTATTGAAAGGACTTCCCTCCTTAACAACTACGTGAGAAACAGCAATTTGAAGCAAAAGGCATTATACCCTAGAGAGATGGCAAATCAAGTGAGGCTCGATTGCCGAGCACCACCACGGTCTATTGTTACATTACTATTGGGACCTAATGCTATGAGCTGTTGTTTACTATTTTGATTCCAATAATATGTATTGCTAAACCTTCTAAATGCCTGATAATTCTCTCTGCTTGCTACGAGATCAGAATAATAAACTATAAGAATATTGTACTCACCTGCAAGCAAAAAATACAGAACCCTACATTGTGCGTGGCCGATTTTTTTCTTCCTTAGGCGATCCAAAAAAAACTCAGGCACCGGAGTAAAAATTTTGTATTCCAGATTTTAGAGGATATTTCATTTTATAAACGCTATTCTAAAATATCACTATCTCTCTATCGGGTGGCTATCATTTTTTTTGCTCATAAAGGTTTGTAGGCGTTCATATTAAAATCTTCGGGGCAAACATGAAAGTGTCCATCCGAAATAACGAAACACGTAGTCCTGTCAAAAACGACGAAGATTACTAGTTAGAATAAGGTTCAAAACTGGGTTAGAATACAACGAAACGTCAGTACATATTTTCGAAATTTTGTTTTACAGTTGCCCCGCTTATTGTAGATTTATTTTATTTGGGATTTGAATAACCTCCTTTCTTTTATCGAAACAATAATAAGTACTTTATTTTTGTAGTATCTGTTGCATTTGGATCTGGCATCAATTCAAATCCCGCTGTCAGTCAAAATGGAAATTGCAGTCAACTTAACTTTAAAAACGTAAGTGAACTTTTTTAACTTATTTTTTTTAAAACCCAATTAATGTCGACCATAAGCAGTGTTTTAAGGGTTATGGGTTTCGTTATCTTGAGTTCTCCGTTCTTCTGAGGGCACGCCGTCGGTCCCGACCGTTGTGGATGGATGACAGTCGTTAAGCCCAGTCGGTGGCTTTAAATCGGCTTGGAAACACTGGCCTCCGCCAACCCCCATTGGAGCATTGTGGTAGAGTACGCTCTCATATCCTCCCATTGAATTGAAGACCCATATCTCTGCCGTATCATGACGTCTTGTGAAAATTCAATATTATAATATTTTATGATTAATACATAATATAATACTATTCAAGAGGAAGATATAACATGCTTATTTATTTACAATGAATTCCCTGGAAATCCCGAGCTTGTTGAATAATAACTTAAATGATTATATTTTATCATTAATTATTATTCAACAAGCTCGTGCTCATATTTTATTTTTAGTGTGTGACTGCAAATTAAAATTAGTTTGCAATTAAGTCGTTATGACGTCAATGGCTTCATTATCAGAATTTATTTATTTGCTTATATTCCTTAATTAATGAGTATGTATTTTTATATCTATTGTCAAGGAAATAATATATAATTTGAAATCAAATAAAAATAAAAATATTCAAAAACTTCTGATTATACACGTTTTCTTTACTATGTCTCGCTTTTGACGAAAGAATCCCGTTTTTTTTTCATTTAAAAAGTTCTAATATCCTGATTTGAAAAAAAAAACCGGCAACGCTGAATTTACAATAAACATAATCTTACGAATACTTTTTCTGTACTAGGAAAACCTTTGTGACAGATTTATCCCCTTTTTGCCCGTGGTACGTTCAGTTGTCAGGTCTGTTGTAGGTTTTATTTAAATAAGGAATTGTATTGGAACTGGCCGGTTATAAAATGTTTGATATGAAGAAAGATTGGAGCATTTTGAAATTAGACAGATATCATGATGTCTAGATTTAGATTCAGTCTTTTTATGACATCTTAATAGGAAACTTATATTTACTAGTTTTTTAGATAATATGTATTTGTAGAGTGTAATATGTGTTTGTATTTAGTAATGGGGTGATCAAATTGTATTAATAGTGAAGTTTAAAGAAATACATGAATGTTACGTGAAAGTTTTATGTTTCTATTCCAACACTCAACCACCACTACAACAAGGTCAACCAGACTACGGAAAAATTATATTTTCCTAACTACAGTTACCGGCCGGAGACCATGGATTTTGTTTTTCCATAGTCATTCAGGATTATCATATTTTGCACTCAAGAAACGAAGAAGTTAATTCCTCTAACGGAGTTTTTCTCTTTTGACGTTTAAAAGTTGCCCACGTCCATTTTAATCAAATTGTTCACGGTACATCGTGATGTAGGAAACAAAGAATGTGGTTCTCTTAATATTTGTCCTCATGTGAATGATGAATGTGAATGATACGAAAGAAAAAAGCTATTCAATAGTGTTCAGTTTGCTTAAATCAAAGTTGAATGGAATCCTTCTAAAGTCCATTGTGACTATGAGAGAGCAGCCATAAATGCCAATAATCAAGAATTTCCAACAGTAACGATAAACGCTGGTCAAGATCTGTGTGGGTTTTTTTCGAGCTTTTTCTGAATATAGACCCCTTATTTCTTAAAGGAAAAAAATTATTCACTTCTTACATTAATTAGATCATCTGCAGACTTCCTAGGTAATCTACAGACTAATGACCAGGCATACGGAAAAAATCATAAAACAGGTTCTTGTTTGAATAAAACATCATAATAATACTATTTTTGGGTGTGGGGTCACCAGATAAACCTAACGAACCTACTGTCACATTCCGTTTTGGCGTAGTTAGTGTCGTTGTTGCCTAGTGCTAGTTTAAACGTACTCTGAGAAACGCGTTTCCCTAGTTAGAACTAGAACGGAATCTGTAACAGTAGGTTCGTTGGGTTTACCTTGTGCATAACCTTTACCACAGCCTTTATAAATATCTTAACACTGTAATTTTGCGTCTCCTTTGATTTACTTATATAAAAAAAGTCAACCGGACTACGTAAAATATTTTTCAAAGTGTGCACACTGGTTTTTTGCATGTACACGTTGTAGTTGTTGTTTTCCGTAGTCCCGGTTGACCGAACAACTGAACTGTACCACGGGCAAAAAGGGATATTAACTGCCTCTCCAGCATTCTCGATATATTCAAAACTTTTTTTTTTTTCAGAATCCATACACAATGACAAAAACATGTATCAGAGATTACATAAAATACACGATCGATAATAGTGTTAACAGGTAAAACAGAAACTATTGTTCTAAATCGAATTTGCGAATGTTATACTCATTTGTTGCATTGTTTCTCTGTTTATTCTTCTTCTTTTCGAGTCAATGACACTCGCAAATAAATTTTTTGACCAGCAGCCGTATTCTCTAGCATCATTTGTTAACTCGAAAGCGAAGAGACATTTTTGGCATCTCACCGCGGATTTCGCTTTCGAGTTAACAAATGATGCTTAGGGAATAGCTCTACAGTACTTGCCAACGACAACACCTTTGTCGGTTACATAAAAAGTTCCTCCCAACTAGTACAGTCAGGTGCTAATTGACCTTTACATTTGCAGTACAATAATTTTGGCTCTTATGACATAGAACTTAAGAATAATGGTACAAAATCCGATATGTAAAGGTTGACATGCGCTTGACTGTACATTCAGTTGGGCACAGTGGGCAAACTGTTAGATGTGCCATGTGTTTGTCTAGGAGCACCCCACTGGGATCTCGCACCTCGGCCTAGGGTGACACTGGGAGAGGGCAAATAGGAGGTGAAGGTCAAACGGCAGTTGCATTTTAAACTAAATTCCACATTAAGTCTCAATAATACAAGGTGTCTCTTTTTAGGGTTCCGTAGTAAACTACAAGGAACCCAGTTTCGCCATGTCCGTCTGTCTGTCTGTCGGCTTGTTCGCGGTCTAGCGTCTAGATGTTTGATGCTAGAAAACTGTAATTTGGTATGTATACCAGTATTAACAATGTAAACAAAGTGCTGGAAGAAAATTAAAAAAAAATTTTTTTTGGGGGTGCCTCCCATACATGTAAAGTGGAAATGATTTTTTTTTTCGCGCCCACCCCGTGTTGTGGCGTCGTTAGATAGGTCTCTTCAAAACATTGAGGGTGTGGGAAGATCATTTTTCGATACAATGATCCGTTTCGGAATTATTTACATTTGTCGTTGTAATTTTCGTTTTGCACGGTGGTCCCTCCCCTCTATCTCCGAAAGTCTTATGTTTAGAAATTTGAAAAAAAAACATGGTAGTAGTCCATATGCTGAACCTTCAATTAAAACTATAACAGTTAAGTAGGCTCTACTAGTTACCGAGTAATAGCCGACGAATTTATAAAACAAAATTTATTTGATGAAAACTTACAAATGTGATGAAATTTGATATTGAACTCAACTGAAGGCAAGCAAAGCGCAGCAAAAACGGAACCCTACATTGTGCGTGGCCCGACACGTACTTGCCCGATTTTTTTCTCATTTAGTTCGACAGTGACAGAAATAATTCAATGTGTCATTTTTGAATTGTTTTTTGTGCAACTACCTTGTTATGCCCTTATAATTTAGTTTATTTAGGGCCTAATAAGTATTGCGGACTCGCTAATACCTTACACAATTTGTTCTCATTCAGAATAATTTATTACATTTTCAGGACTTGTACAAACATAAATGATGTTCGTAATTCATATTTATGGAGAATTTCAAGTTTATCAGCGTGTGGAGGGAATAAAGGAATAAAACCCTATAATGTATCGACACAATTGCGATTGGACCTCATAGAAAATATTCTTGATGTTAAAATGAAAGGTATTATTATTATATTATTTTTTTAAGAAGAGCTCAAATATGCTCAACAAATTTTTCATTAAGGCTAATTTATGCTTTATTCACCATATCAACCCGTAATTATCATAGTGCTGGAATACGGGTGGGTCTCACTTCAATCAAAAGGGATAAGAGCGTATTCTGCCACTCTGCTCCAGTGCGGATTGGCAGTGGTCATGTTTTCAAGCCCGGTGGTCTTCAGAAGGCCATCCATCGACAATCCCCTTGAAAGGGTATGCACTTGAAAGTACAAATGTTACAAACATTTTCAATTATCTACCTGATCAACCAAAATATGAAAGTGACACGACGTAGGTATGCCATTAAAATAGTTATGGCATTTATGATACGTATAAAGGTGAACTTTGAACATAAATAATATTATTGTAATATTGTTTTCAGATTTCATCAAAGCAAATGGTACAGAATGTATAAAATCAATTGGACCAGATATTGTAAAATGTGTTGAGAAAGTGATAAATGAGCGCAATAAGACTAACCTGTATTTAAAAATGCACGCGAGTTTAGCCAAATTTGACTATTTTGAGCTGGAAGTAAGTTAACTTTTGTTGTTGAACGACTAAAAAAAACCTTTTTATCAGGTTGAAGTAACAAGTGGTCCTTTGCCGTTATAAGAGTACTTTTACAGCTTTATTTATAAACAACTCAGCGATGGCTGAATTAAAACTGGGCACTAACAAGACTCGGACACGATGTCAGTGGGCCGGTCGGTGGAGGCAGCGCAGCGGCGCGTTTGAACCTATCTGGTGAGCCGTTGTTGGTCCTAAGGGACCCCCGGTTGTGCCCCCGGCACGTAACAAGATCCCAGCGATCTGGCTACAAACGTCCTGTAGCAGCCTATAGACGCTTGCAATACAGGGGTATACTCGCGCCGACCCTGTAAAAAGTGGAGCTCTGGAGAGCCCTCTCTTACTCACCAATGCTATTTGTCTACAATCTTCTGTAAGGTGGAGGTCCTTCCCTTGACGGGCTGCTCCGATTTGAGTGGATTATCCGCTGTGCCCTACCTCTCATAGAAGTACCTCTCTTAGGATTCATAATATAGGCGCTACCGACTCGCGTCTGAACGGCTTCCGTCCAAAGGACTTGTTTCAATTAATTAAATACGGATACATTTTTTTCGCAGGAGAAAACGATAGTTGAAAGCATTCTAATATTCAACTGTACATATAAAGTAATACAGGCAAGCACCTCTTGTAATAAAGAAACTCTTACATTTGTCAATTCGCTCGGACACTTCATTCTGCAAACTTTCAGCAAGGAAAAATATCAAGTAAGTACATATTACATGTAAATAAACATAACCAGGAGTAATATCTGACTCTTTCGTGCGACCAATTGTGTAACAACATAATATATATAACTGAACAATTTCAGTAAGAAGACGTACGATTGACGATAAACAAGAATATTCGACATCTGCCGGGGTTTCGCGAAATCCCTGATATCGTCATTGCCCTGTGACATATTATATATATATATATATATATATATTTATGAATCTGGTCTTTGGCCATCTAGTGTGCGAAGTAGCTTAATCTATTTTTATTGTTTTTTTAGACTACCAATCCATCTCCACCGGTTAAAGCACGCACTGCCACAATTATTATTGTCATAGTAGTTGTAATTGTAATAATAATTGTGGCTGTAATTATTATTAAAAAAACAGTTTGCAGGAAACGAAGGCAAGTTTATCCTGTTTATATATTACCTAAATCTTACTACATTATTTTATAATGAGGAAGGAAAAACGAGCTAGCCTAGAACTGATAGTACCTATGTAATTATTGCTGTCTATGTACACTTGATTCGAGAGGAGTCTAAATTACGTTTTTCCGCCTACAGATATTCCATTTCAAGAAGAGCATTTTTATATGAAAGTTGTAACGTTACATGCACATTGTTAATGTGTGCGTAGCCTCGAAACGCTTGTAAAATCGGTCACATGCATGTGCACTTGTGCACGCCTTACCAACCAGTCTTTAGCCAACATTCAAAGCCGAACGCTCTTAATGAAATAGAAATGTAGCAACACCGCGAAATACCAGCGTTAGAAAAATAAATTCGCTGTAATTTATTGTCAATGTATGAAACTTACATAAAACAAATTTAATTTAATTTTCACCTCACAAGCTCGGAAAGAATCTGTTTGTCATTCGAAATCTGAGCGCAAAAGTGCATTTTGTGCCCTAGCGTGGAAAGTATTTTTAAAATTCGAACCTTTCTATTCTTTAATTTATTATACCGCCAGTCCTCTGAAAATGCATTAATACTTATTTCATGCCAGTGCGCCAACCTTATTTTTAGAATAATCGAACTGGCCAGCATGAAAAAAATAAACACTTAATTAATATATTATTTGAGTTTTTCTTGCACATAGGATTTTCCTCGCTGTAGTGAGGTGAAAAATTTTGTGTTTCGCTCGGCAGCAAAGTTATTCTGCGTCTCGTACCTTTGAAACCCTCGCTACGCTCAGGATTCTATATTTGAACCACTCGCTTCGCTCGTGGTTCAATCCTAGAATCCTTCGCTAGCTCAGGTTTCAATTTAAGTACTCGCGCCAAAAAACAACTTT
The DNA here is from genome assembly GCA_905163395.2 of Endotricha flammealis. Taxonomy (NCBI): domain Eukaryota; kingdom Metazoa; phylum Arthropoda; class Insecta; order Lepidoptera; family Pyralidae; genus Endotricha; species Endotricha flammealis. Next base: position 14,084,373 of record LR990854.1, on the reverse strand, counting down.
GCAGCCTTGCATAACAAATAACTATTTATGGCTAGATTACATTCCTTCGTATACAGAATAATTGTCGATGTGTTAATCACTCTATTAATTTCACAATCATCTGTTTTTCAGGAGAAGTGAACAAGCAAATTATCAAGGCAGTGTAATATACAAAGCAAATGCACAAGACAACACAAAATTTTAATAATACTTATTAAATAATATTATTTATATGTGTACCTAACAGTCAAAGTTAAATTTTTTTTTAATGAAAAATTTGTTACATGTGAAGCTGTATACAACACATTAAATCTCAGGCTGTCCTTGTCTATTTAAGGGAAGTAAAAAGAGATATAGAATTAGACTAACTGATCTTTTTGAATAGCTACACAGAAGAAAACGTAGTCTGCTGCGTGTCTCGTTCTTTTAAAAAAAAAAATAAGTGTTATTATACATAGGGTGCGTTTTGAACTTTTGATGACGCGCAAGTCTTCGCGCGACCGGTTCAATTCATTTCATTCATAGGAATTGATAAACAAAATTTAATAATTTATATATTTCTATTAAATATTTGAATTTTTATTTTATTCCCCTTTAAAACACATCCCATGAGAACAGCAATAATGGAAAACTGCAGACTGCTAAGATATTGCTACTAGGAATAAAACACATTCAAACAAACACATTTTTTACATAAAGTATATTTTTATGAGATGCATATGTTTACATATACTGACAAAAATTTATGGTCCTCAGAGTAGGGCATGTAGAACTGAAATGACGTCATAGGTTCTTTTCACATCGTTCTCTTTCTCTCATGTTGGTAAATGTTGTGCTCGAAATACTCTAAACACGTTGGAATGGCACAAAAAATATTTAAATTGTCTATTTTGGTTAATCTTCTAAATGGCACAAAATCACATTTAATTACTCATGGCCGAACTTACTCCCATCAGTTCTTCTGTAAAAGAAAAATAAAATTTCAATTAGTTAATTCATCATCATCAAATCAACCCATAATCATCCCACTGCAGGGATACGGGTCTCCCTTATATCGAAGGTGATTAAGGTGTACTCTGCCACGCCGCTCCAATGCGTATTGGCAGAGGCCGGTGTTTTTAAACCGCCCTAAGGCCACCTGCTTGGGTTATCAACTGCCATCCATCGACCACAGCCGGGAATCCGGGACCGACGGCTTAAAGTGCTCTCCAAAGCACTGAGAAGCTCGAGATAACGCAACCCATTCAAACACTAGCTAGGGTCGACGTCGCTTAACTTGCGTGTTCATATTAGAGTGCGACAAACAGCAACGCTATCGAGATATTAGTTAATTAGGTATGTAACAACATTTTTGTTCGAAAAATAATGGATTACTACTAAGACTTGTTAAAATGCTAATACATATTATGTTCTTGTTTAGATGTCGCTTAAAAGTCTATTTAACAATTTGTTATTACGGAGTGGTGGAATTTATTAAAATAAATATAAATTTATTTAACGGTAATAATATATAAATATTGCAAAATTGAAGAATGCAGACAAGTCGCGTCTGGCAATCCATACCTACTAATATTATTAGGGTGAAAGTTTGTAAGGATGAATGTCTAAATGTATGGATGCCTGTTACTCTTTCACGTAAAAACGGCTAGACAGATTTGCTTGAAAGGTACACGGATAGTTTATAATCTCATAATCTGGATTGACATAAAGAGTAGATTCTATAATATCAGTCAGGGTACGGGAAAAAAGGGATTTTGCGGGTCAAACCGCGGGCAAGTAAAATATAGTTTCTTACCGCAGGCACGTCCTTGCAGGGCGACCCCTTGCGGACAAACTTGAAGAGAGACTCCGACATGTTGGCGGGGGTTGGGGTGTCGCATTCCTCCAGAGCCTTCACTATACATGAGCTGAGCTCGTCAAATTTACCGCACTGCTCCTGTATGAAAAAAAAAAGGTTACAACTATCATAATAATAAATTCTACTCTATTCACACAGCAGCACCACCTAGTCTCAAAGTAAGCTAGACTTAATCCACCAGCGGGTAGCAGACAACGGATATATTATTGTAAATATTATATACCTATACCTAATACATAGAAAACGAGACACACAAATTTACACAAATTTAGTGCCGCCGCCGTCTAGAGCACTTCCACCCGCCTGAAGAATATTTATGCCACATGCCCGTATAGCGGAGCGATGGCGATATGCTCGACCGCCACAAAGGCAAGATCTTCCGGCCAGGCTGGGTATGATGCCTGCGGAACAGCGGCTCCGACAATGTCTGTGTCGGAGGTTGTTGTATCTCCATATCATAGAAACTTCAAGTGCGCGATTCAGGTTACTAGTGGCGCCGTCATGTGTTATCTTTGAGAACTTTTTTTCACTCTCTGTGGTTCTTCAGTGTGGCGATAGATGACGCCACACCGAGGCCACACCCACATTACTGGTTCCTAATACGATAAATAATTTTACTTACATTGAGAGTCAAGCTCTTAGCTTGTTCGATGGTGCTGACGCTGTCCTTGATTTTTTCACCGCACTGTTTGATAGCATTAGCCTTCTCTTTGAAGCACTCGGGTCCTTTCTCAGCGATGAACACTGGAACATTATATTATATAATTTTTACGACATAATATATCAATATTATTTTTACTAATTTGTTATTTATAATGAAATGGAAAACTCAAATACTTAAAGATTTCATTGAAAAGACAAACTGCTGTGTTCTAACGTTAATTTAGATCTTGTTTAGAAAGACCTTTATTCACCGCTAATCTTTACGCGTATTTACAATGTATTGGTAGGTACCAATATAGTGAGTCCACAAGTACCGCGCGAAAACGCGTCGAATTTACCCTTTATGCACAACGTCTTAAAATATAGGAAAAAATATTTACATGCAATCCTGTCACCGTCTTTGTAACAAACGAAGTCTACCAGTTGGTCAGCACCGGTATTGACGGCATCGACTGAGTCGCGTACGGAGGAGTCTAAGCATGGCGTCACCGCAGCGGTCAGGCTGCGGAAGCAGGTCTTCAGCTGGGGAGACTTAGCGCAGTACCTAAGAAATTAATACATTTAAGCTGAGAACGGGAAAAATAATTTATAGATAGAATCTGTATTAAATGTATCATCATATTAGCCACAAATCCACTGCTGGACTTAAATTTATGAACAATGAAATTAGAGAAGCACTTAAACAATATTTAAACAATTTCCGATAGAAGAAAGAATCACATTACGTTTTTATGATATGTGATGCATGTGATAGAAAAACGTAATGCGTCTACAGATATTTAGACGGAAAATAATACAATTTAGCTGTTCTTTATTCAAAGACATTTCTATAAACGATCAGTGTGACTCTTGCAATATTATGCAATCGGCTACAGGTTATGGGAAACATTTTCATGTAAGAATTATAATATCTGTGCCATGGGGTTTATTTTGCAGTTGTGCTGTGTTTTGTATTGATTTTATGATTATATCAATTTACAAATTTTTTTCTTTTATTGTCAAGAGGCTTATTGACTATCTACTGTCCATGTCTAGTAGAGCACTTACTGGTTCCTAGTGATGATGTCAATGACCGATATGATCAGAAGGCAAATAATTTACTTACTTTCCGAAAACCTCATCTAAAGCGCCATTTGGCTTAGCTTCCTCAATTTCCTTTTGAATTGTTTGGAAGTTGAACAAATCCTTGATGCAATCTACGAAGGCTTTTCCGGCATCCTGTAAAAAGATAAAAAACGTTACCATATGTCTTTTTATGTTCAGTCTATCCTTATTTCCTTACTCCTTACTAATATTATAAATGAGAAAGTGAGTTTGTTTGTTTGTATTCCTTCACGGCTTGACTAAGCACCCGATCATTATGAAAATTTGCATACGTATTGTTAGGGGTACAGAGCCCAACATAGACTTTTCATCCCGTGAAAGTATGTCGTTCCAATGGGAAAATTATTTCTCTACTATAGAGGACGCTGCATTGGTCAACAGATGGCGCCACAAGTCGCGCTATGGGTTGTTTTGTTGTCAAACGAGATCCAGGTCATAAAATTAATGCGAGCGAAGCCGCTGGGAAAAGTTAGCCGCTAGTTATAAATATAGAGTAGGGCCCAGTTTAGACATTTCGGAATCCTTATGAATGAAAACTGGCGAAGTTTCCATTTTATTGAAACATTGGCGCGCAGTAGGTACCGTCAAGACGTTCCCAACTCCTATAATTTCATAGATTGTTTTTAAGGTATTGGAAGTGGTTCGCGGGTTCCACCAAATCAAAAAAGTTTGTAACGAATAAACTAGACTTGAAAAATTGGAACAAACTGGACAGATTTGAAAAATTCTTTAGCCGTTTGGAAACACATCCGCGAGTGACATAGGTTATATAAAATTATCAACAACAAAAAATAGGAATTCTTACAAAAACCCGCGCGAAGCTATGTCGGGGCGCTTGTCTTCAATATTTAACCCATTTATTATAACTATATTCATTGGTAAAATAAAAATATTATTACAAACCTTTACTTGGTCGACTTTGTCTTCAGCGTTGTTCTTCTTGCACTGGGCCTTAAGCGCGTCTTCCAACTTCCCGGCTTGCGATGGGTCTACTGCGAAATCTTCGCAGATCACGCCTGTAATTAATCATAGTTGTAACATTAGCGTTAAACGAATATCTGTAAGTATATCCTCTTTGAGATTCCTAGAATGACGTTACGAATATATATGTATGAAATTGTAATTCGGCGACAGCTCTGAACATAGAGATTTATTCGAATTGTCAGAAAAAGTCCTTAAACTTTTTATATAATTAAACCCTTTATTGTATAAATGTTTTTATCGTCATAATTTTAAAAAATTCTTCGACGCTGAGAAATAACTATTCATATAAGTTTTGTTACTCTTTCATAAGTTGTTACATGGAATATTTGGTGCCACTTAGGTAGTAACACAATCTTACTTTTTGACGACCTCCGTGGCGTAATAGTTACCTTGCCGGACCGCCACTCAGGAGGTACCGGGTTCGAATCCCGGTCGAGTCATGATGAAAAACGAACTTTTTCTGATGGGCCTGGGTCTTAGATGTTTATCTATATATGTATTTGCTATAAAATATAGTATCGTTGAGTTAGCATCCCATAACACAAGTCTCGAACTTACTTTGGAGCTATCTCAATCTGTGTGATTTGTCCATATATATTTTTTTATTTATATAAAAACCTTTCGGGTCAAAGTCGCTAATAATTTTTTTGTCATGGCAGGTAGGTACCCTAAAATTAGACGCCATTCAACAATATTATCTAATAATTGACCCCTTTCTGTTATCGGGTTCATGTCAATATTTTATCGCTTCAATTTTAGGTAAAGTCAATATCGGGATAGTGGGAAATAGATGACAAATGATAGCTTCTTATGATACGTATCTGAAGCTAAAGAATGACTCAATGATAAACCAATAGGAAGTATATTGAATAGCAAGGAAAGGTATTGTTAATCAGAATAAACACTCTCCAATTATCATTTACCTTACTGATTGCTTGTAATTATATGAATATTTACCTCGAACTGCCCTTGGTATCATGGATAAGGTTGACTGAATTTGAAATTCATAGTAAGCGTCTTTTCACACGTAACACGCCACATCGCAGCGGCAAAAAGTGGTTAAACTCGCGGTCGACAATGGCAATGGCAGCAAAATGTGGTCCGTGTGAATTCTACTTTACATTAATTAATTAGCATTATCATTTGTTTTCTTTTCTTGGTTGATTGCGATAATCTCAGGAACTAATGATTCGAATTGAATATATATTTTTTTTAAATTAGAGAGCCCATTTATCACCCTTCTCAGATGAAGTTGCACGGGTCAGGCTAGTACGTATACTTATTATAAAAAGCGATGGAATTTCAAACGAAGCTATTGTACTTATTGGTATTGCAATTTTGTCTGTTTTTATGAGAAAATGAGAATGCATAACATCATTAAACAGTCAATAAAGAGTACAGACAATGTTACTGATCGTTTCATGAGACAATTGGTAAATAGCTGAGCACAGGAAGAGGGGAACAGTTTAGTTGGTACAAACGACAGTGCACACTTTATGACTTGTTCTGTATTCCCTATATACATTACTTTTGTATAAATGTGACTCATGTAATATTCCCTGTCGTAAAATAAGTAGAACCAAATACTATAGACGAGTAATACGCACAGCTCTTGACGTTTCTCATACAATGACTTGGCAACCTCCGTTCACCTCATGCCGCTAGGGGCGCTATAACATTTTGCATACAAAACGTACAAAAGTTTTGAAATCGTTCACCTCATGCCGCCCTCATGCCGTAGGGGCGCTAGTGTCGCGTCTTGCCCGAATTCTTCCGAAGCTGTGCGTATTAGTCTTCTATAGTATTTGGTAGAACTGACACCACCTTACAGAAAGAAGACCGAAGTCAAAATAGCATTGGTCCCGGCCATGTTGTGTTCCTACGGTGAGAAAGGTTCCAGAGCTACACTTTTTACAGGGAGGGCAACGCGCGAGTGATACCCCCGGTGTTGCAAGCGTCCATAGACTACGGTGACTGCTTGCCATCACGCGGGCCATTTGCATGTTTGCCACCTTAGTGGTGAAAAGAAATAAGTAGAAACGCCAACAACAGGCAGGATTGAACGGATAATACAACAGAGTGCTTTGCTTAGTACGTTGGTTGAATTCGAACGTGTTAACCTTTAAAAACTGATCAATTTAAAACTAGTTTCATTGAAAAATTTTCAGATACGTGTTACATATCTAAATTTGGGTTGCTCACTTTAAAATGTGAGCAAAGTAAGCTACATAATTATGATATATAACACGAGTCTTATAAATACACAACACCAGAGTTCTTCTCAAATTGGTCGGTTTGTTTACATCTACAATGAACTATGAACAAAAATCTCGTAAATTTCAATCCATTATACTTGTCACAAGATTTTAGTCAAAATTCTATGATGGCATTTGAATTAGTCTACTCATACCATATTCTGGCAACATGATGTTGTGTGCTATAGCGCAATAAAGTCAATAAATATTTATTTCAAATATATTTTAAATCACATTTGTCTGGAGCTTTTGTGACCAGTATATATATTTTTTTAAATCACAAAGGTGGCAAACAAGCATACGGTCCGCCTGATGGTAAGCCGTCACCGTAGCCTACTATAGACGCTTGCAATACCGAGGGTACCATATTACTCCAGTTAGGCTTGGCTCGGGACAAGCCCACCACACATTCCCACCACTGTGTCTCCTGTGTAGCCAGGATCAACAACGGCGACCTCAGATAGACAATAAGCAATGAAGCTTATTGACATCCCGGGGAAGAAAACTACAGCTGTCTTGGAACTCACAACGAATTTAATCAAAAAGAAGATAGTCGGAGTAGGAAGTATTGAAAGGCATAGAGTTAGGCTTGGCTGGAAGAGATCTCTTAAAGAGATAAGCTCACCTTTGTACACTTTTATACATGTTCATGCACACAAATGTTTGCCTTGCGCAGGATTCGAACCCGTGGCCCTTGGAATAAAGTGACCATTGCTAGCCACTCGACCACAAGGCCTGTCTAATATTACTGTAATAGGTTTAATTTATGTGCAATAAAGAATATATAAGTATCACTCACGCGTTGCCAACCCTCCCAACCCCCAAGTGGAGCTCTGGATACGTTAGTTGTAGGAACACAACATGGCCGAGACCAATGCTATTTGGCGGATCTGAAGGTGGAGGTCCTTCCCCAGACGGGCTTCTCCGATTTGAGCGGAGTATCCGCTGTGCCCTACCTCTCTATATTGTGTAATGAAATGGAATATAGGTACTAAATATTTAGTCGCTTAGTTAATTAATGTATAATAACAAACTACGTATGAAATGTAGCGTAACTTAGTTAATGTGTCGCTATCTAAATGGTTATATAAACTATAATCTTCCTATTGTTGTTAAGAGAAAATTTGATAAGACGACCCTCTTAACAATCGGGGTTATCGATTCTTCCAAACAATTGATAGGTATTACAACTTAACTACAATTAAGTTGTTTTAAGAACTGATGACGCAAATTAAAATAAAAACAGTAATTCTGAGAGCCGGATTTGCGGACCTTACATTACCATACCACCTCACAATGTTTCTTGTGCTAGATTCTTTTAATTTTTTACTTTCCTTTATTTTTTTACCCATGGTTATAAAAATACGAATTTCTAATTGTAAAGAATTCGTTTATTCTGACTAGACCTTCACAAAGCCACATTCTCGAAGTCTCAAATATTATCTTTTTCTTCATTGACAGGTCACTGTCAATCAATTATAGCTGTATAATTTAATGTGTCATTAACTTTAAAAATGCATATCAGAAACTGGCTGAAAGTCACTTTTTAGAAACAATTCGTTAAGTTAAAAGATTATGTTGTGACGTATCTTTCCTATAATACCACCTCTATAATTTACATAGATTAGATCGTGGTGTCTATTCCTCAAAATTGGACTTGGATTGTATTAATGAAATTAAGTAGACATTTTAACAGGCTCGAATATTATGCTATCTATGACAGCATGATAACCACGATAACGAAGATATACAGTCAGGTTGATCAATACTACACGACTTTCCATACAGCTCAAAACAACAATAGATTTTTATGAGATCTTAAGTTCACAGATCTAAATAGAACTAATGGTTTTTTTAACGACATCACTAGTTTGCTGTAAATTGATCATCTCTATTCTAAATGAAAAAGGATCAAAATAGTTTGCGTCATAGTTATGACCATAGGTGTGAAAGAAGCTTTGTTAGCTTAGCATAGCTCATTTTCTCCAAATCTTTTTTGTTAAGTAAGACCGAGCTATTTTTTATGTATTGATGATGTGAAACGTCATCAGCTTAAATATTATGTTTTACATATTACGAGGAGGGATCAAGCAATGGATCCAAGTGGAATGTGGGGATATTACAATACAAAACCAAGGTTCTCATGGTAAAATAACGAGTAATCACCACTACTTTTGTACAACCTACACCTAGACTAGAGAATTATTCGCCACCTTGATATAACTAAGCTGTTTTCTGAAATTTCCCGTATTGTTAACTATTCATGCAACTCACCAAAATAATTGTAAACTACACAGATAACTCAAAAGAACTTAATTTTTCAGAAATGACAATAACCTTTAAAGATAATAAAATCTAATAATACGTTTAATTCAAGCAACTCCAAACGTTTGCTTTTTGTGTTATGGGAGTCTAGATCTAAGACATGTCAATCAAGCATTATATTCAAATTATGTGCTGTAACTGACGACGCCGGAATCATAACAATAAATAAACAACACAGTAAGAAACCTGTGTGTTTTTTAAATGTATATTTCTTTAATGGTAAATATATGAAAAAAAAAATAGCCATTAATAAATATTTGAACAGGTACCTTTAACACTTAACAATTATTTTTTAATAAACAAAGATCAGTAAGATTAAGCTAAAACCTTTTTTATCACTTCCTTGAAGGGAATTAAAAGAAGTGTAACCATACAATTTTACTTACGCCACCCAGGAGGTCCCGGGTTCGATCCCCGGTCGGGTCATGATGAAAAACGAACTTTTTCTGATTGGCCTCGGGTCTTGGATGTTTATCTATATATGTATTTGTTATAAAATATAAAATCGTTGAGTTAGTATCCCATAACACAAGTTTCGAACTTTGGGGCTAGCTCAATCTGTATGAATTGTCCCTATATATTTATTTTATCAGGATTGAGCTTTGTTTATTATTATGGGGGTAGCATACAATCTATTCAAATTGCGGTAGTTTATAGTAGTTACTATAATAATGTATTTCATATAATTAGAATTAATTATTGAATGATAGATTTGGAGACGTTTGGGGGAGGCCTATGTCCAGCAGTGGACTTCTTGTGGCTGAGATGATGATGATGATTGAATGATAAAGATATAGATAAAGTTTATGTGAATGCCTAATCTCTAAATAAAGAAAAAACATGCAATTAATAGATAACTAAACGATTTGTCTTTGACTACGTACTCGTATTAAATAAAGTTACAATTTAAATTCCATTGTAAAAAAAAAATTGTATTTTTACTTTTTTTTTGACAAAAGGGGTAAACTGGAGATAGGGATGGATGAAACGGGAGGTTTGGGTCAGTCACCTTGTCTACAGTGGAACCAAAATAGACAAAAAAAAGACAAAAAATCGGATTTAAAAAAAACTCACCAACTGCCAAGCAGGCCACAAAGAAAAGTTTCCACATCATGATTACACTGTTCTGCACGTGTGTCCGTCCCGGGAGTCGAATGTCAACTGATCATGAATGACAGCCCCCCGTACCTATATACCAAACTAAGCATTCTAAGATATTTGTTGACTCACTTGGCGGCTATTCTGCGATTGTTCGATAAAGATCTGATTACTCGATACGCTAGCATTATTTTATTCATTTTAACTCATAATATCAGTATTGGTAGTTGCAGCGGGTTGTTGTAGATTTCGTCACAAAATAAATTGATCACGGAGTAAACACCTAAATACGAAAATATGTGACGAATTTACTTTTAATGTATGGAGTGTACAATAATGTTAAATTAACTTTGTGGCGAATTTACAACAATACATAACAGCTATAATACCGTCAATCTATTGAGATCCATGATGGTATTCAACCGGATTGACTATGTAATGTGTACGTCAATCGGTCAATCCAATACGTTACATGGATCAGGATAAAACTTGATCATGGATCTCAATCTGAATCTGGATTGACCGTGTAATGGCTGCTATACATATTATATTATTATGTTTGATCAGTAATCTTGATCTGTGTTGTATTGACCAATATCGAATATTTAAACAAAAGTACCTATCTTGGTAATTACTTAACTTTAAACCAAATAGCGATGTGCGAATTGTGTACAAAAATTGCATTTCCGTACAATATCACAAATAATGAAATATGGTAGCACCGTTTACTAATAGGAATAAATTACTGAACTCAATCATAAATATAGTGTTTAAGATTCATTAAATTTACATTAAAATGTTGAAGAATTGATTAAATTGTCCCTTTTTGTATTGGAATGACAGAAACTATGTACTTATTGTACTTAATTATATTTAATGGCATCCGCATTAAAGTCTCTATGTTATTTTTTTTTATAATTTGCTAGCGAACGGCCCCGGACTCGCACGGTGTTAGTACCTAAGGATCAATATATATTTTTTTAAACTGTAGCATATAAAAATAGTAGTCACCCGGGGATAGTTTATCTTCTCAATAATGAAATTTCATTCAAATTGGTACAGTAGTTTCGGAGTCTATTCAATGCAAACAATCAAATCTTTTCTCATTATAATATTAAAGAATAATAGTCATAAATTATAGATAACATCTAACTAGACTTATGACGTGAGGTTAGCATTGAAATAACAATTTCAAAAGGTGTAAAAAACAATCAGTCAAACAAAAGACAATCAGAACATCGAACAGAATCGGAAAACAAAAGACAATCATAGCCACGAACTTTCCGTAAAAAGTACAAGAAGCAAAAAAAGTTTTCACACGATCAAAACGGGTTAGTATTTTATGTTATGCAGTGTAATATTTTATCAACTCGTATGCTTTAAGTAAATTTAAAGCAAGCCTACATTTTGTATGAAAAATTTGGTAACTCTAGTTACCAGAAGCACTTTCAGTCATAAGGTACTTTTTAACAAGTTTTGTGTAACCCACCAAAAGAGTAACATTATATATATCCTTCTAATATTATAAAGGCGACAGTTTGTGAGGATGTATGAATGGATGTTTTTGCTCTTTCACGCAAAAACCACTTACTGAACGGTTTTTATTGAAATTTTGTACACGGGTAGACCTGGAATGACATATTACGGTACTTTTTATCCCGAAATTCCCACGGGAACGGGAATAATAGGACTGTGTATAAATAAATTCAAGCAAACGAGGTTGCGTCGATTTCACTAGTTCACACATACATATGCCCTTACAATACCTACAAATTTTAATTTAAAACATTATTTTTACTAGAAGACCATTCTGTGGGGTGGAGGGTTGACAACCTGATACAGGAATTATCCTAGTTCTGCCAACCAACCATAGTATTCATAAGTGTAAAAATATCTGTTTATATTTAGTTGTCTGTATATGGTGAGAAAAATATAAATTATTATTATTATTAATTATTAAATAAGTAATACATATTATAGGAATAAACACATAATTATCTTTGTGTAGTGCATTTAGGTTAAACGTGTCGAAAGTTGAAATAAAAATGCACTCTAGCGAAGTTCAATGACATAAATAAGATTCTATTTGATGTAATTAACAAGTAGCAAAGTTGACCTAAATACACAACCAAATATGTATCATTATCGTTATGTAATTATATTTTATTTGATTGACTATGAAAACAATATTAGGAGCTCCTTTACCTAGTGACTAATGTGAAATAAATTTAATGAAGAATAAATATTGTAATAAACATACATTAAGCTATTTAAAAATAGGATCTATATCTCTATATACTTATAAATGCGAAATTTTATATGTATGGATGTTGAATATTTTCGAACTATCGAGTATTGAATATATCATCGTTTATATTTTATCGTGATTTAAATTAACAAACGAGGTTATTTTTCTATTACGTTTTAATGTGCAGTCTTTTTAAACCGACACGCACTTGTGGGACTATATGTCCTTTTTTCCTGTGTTATATTTAAATTTTACTGATGTAAAGCATTTATTTATATTTACTTTTATCAAATATATTTACTGTGACATTCTGTATTCTGAATGCATTTTTTGGTAATTAATTTATATTTTGTTTCATTCGATATTTTACTGTGATTTCGATAGCTTTAAGAATAACTTCTTGTGTTCACGATTGTAGTCTTTAGTAGCGGTTTGGCCCCGGTACTGTTACCGATAGCCTCAGTTATCAATCTACCCGATCCGTTCGTAATATTTCAAAGCAAAAAGTGTCTTACACATATTGCAATTAATAATTAATAAAAAAATATTCCATTTTAAACAATGAAACTGATAATAGAAACACTAATGATGTTATTGCAGTTGCTACGCAAATATTTAACGGTTAATGTTAGCAGTTGCTTGACAAGGAGCAGCAGCGTGGTGATACTTTGTTCACAATATCGGGTCGAGAACGTGCGAGGCAAGCGTCCATATACCGGTGACTGGTTACCATCAGGCGGGCCGTATGCTTGTTTGCCACCTTATTCGTATATAAAAAAAAATAACGACTTGACGAATATCAAAATCTAAGCCATGCAGAGAAATTACAAAAACATACGCCGCTACCAGGCTGCATCATAGCCGCTGAGTTTTGGGATCGCGGCTACTGACATTATTTTCGAAAACCTCAAAACAGTTGGTGTCGTTAGATGATAAAGACATAATTTTGATATGTAACTCGCGTCTTATAAATTCGAGACATGAGAGTTCTTTTTGTTTGGCTGGTTTGTTTACGTCGACATGAAGGAATTTGAACTAAAAAACTCGTACTAAGCACTCAGGTTTTAGTTAGTTCTCTCACTTCATGTTAGTTTTACAGGTTGGTTTAATACTACGTAATAAAACAACGTCCAGTCATATAACCACATTTAATAATAAGTAGTTTAGTTTTATTTTTAAGGAAAATATAAAATTTCCTTGTTGCTACAGATTCACATTATAACTGTGGTGTAGTGTGGTGTGGTGGTACAGCACTTTCACAACCATCAAACCACAACCAAACCAACATCTATTTTCCTACAAGTTCAATTTGAACTTTTGTAAGTAAATTCCTTTCCTTCATTATATTATAAAATTTTGTATTAAGTATTAGTTCAAGACTTTTTTGTATTTTTTTTTACAAAGATTCTGAATAACCTAATGAAGTTCATTTGTAAAATTACAAATGGAACTTTAAAAATGAACTCTTCAGCTTTATTATATTGATTAAAAAATAAATAAAGCTTTAATAGATCACTGTACATGCGACATTATAGACGAATGATAAAACACAATTATCAATAAGTAATAAAATAGTGCTAAAATAATTACTCGTATTTTAACCGTTATCACAATTGAACGGACTGTAACTCGATGCGCACATATTCCGTTAGAATTAATAAAAGTATCTAAAACAATAAATTACAATCATGTTGGGATTTACAATAGTTTTTTGTTTAATAACATTTATACAAGGAAGATTTACTGGAATTGAACAAATAGAAGACATATATCTTGTATTGGAAAACAATCTCGCATCGGAAAATAGTCTCGCATCGAAAGAGGGTCTTGAAAAATGTAGCTCACTGGAAAAGAGACTCGGACCGGAAGAGAATCTTGTATTGGAATCGAGTCTTTCATCGGAAAAAAGTCTAGTGTCGGAAAACACTCTCGCATTGAAAGAGAGTCCTGCGTTGGAAAAAAGCAACTCACTGGAAAAGAGTCTCGAACCGGAAGAGAGTCTCGTATTGGAAACTAGTCCTTTATCAGAAAACAGAGTCGCATCTAAAGAGAGTCTTGCATTGGAAAAAAGTAACTCACTGGAAAAGAGTCTTGGGCCGAAAGATAGTCTCGCATCGGAAACTAGTCTTTCATCAGAAAAGAGTAACTTGTTGGAAAGGAGTCTCGTGTCGGAAGAAAGTCCCCCATTGGAAAAAAATCTGGTAGAAAAAGGTGAAACAGAACTTCCCATTAGAAAAAAAGATACATACCCAGCCAATATCCTGATGAGAGCATTATCACCTCACAGAATTATCAAAGTTTATTCTACAACGGAATCTTTCTCTACAAAAGTTTTTAATTAAAATAATTAAAGATGTAATATTTAGGTACTTTATGTAGGTAAACAAAACAATACATATAACGACATATTTTTGTTATGGAAATATTTTAATTAAATATTTATACATGAAATGTTGTTTCTATTTTTTATCTGCAATACTGAATATTTGCAGTTAAAATCTTGTTTTGTACTAAAGTTTGCGTGTAAATACAAGAGACAGAGTAGAGAAATCCTATCCACCGTAGAAAAAAAGAGCTATTCGCGATTGGTGTCATTTTTAAAGTATACTATAAAATAAAACAAATAGTCGCAGCCATCAATTCTATTCATTCAAATTCTAATCACCTACAATACTTACCATCAGTTTGCTACTTAAATACTTCTTACTTTTATCATGGAGCTCTTCTTTTTGTATGTTTGCTATACGGATATTTTATTTGGCCGTGAAAAGGTTAATAATTATCTGGAATGCTTTATCTCCTGTCATGGCAATCAAATGAAACAGAACACCAATGATAACCAGATTAGTCATCGCCAGCTCAAAATTTAATGTGTAATATGTACATATATATATATATATATATATATATATATATATATATATATGTATATATGTGTGTATATCTGTAATCCAAGATGTAATTTTTAATGATAAAGTGGAATTAGTTATCATTGAAAGTCATATCAAAAGTAAATTTTTTTAGAAACGCTGCGCTGTATCTGTGGATTGAGATCCCCGCCGAGGTCTTACTATACGAGTAATATGGGGTTCTTTCAGGGTCGACAACGCGTGAGCGTGAGTGATACTCCCAGTGTTGCAAGCGTCCCATAGTATAGTACGCTTGTTTGCTCTCTTAGTGGTATAAAAAAGAAAATATAGGCTGCGGTGACCGCTTACCATCAGGCGGGCCGCAAGCGTTTGCCACCTTAGTGGTAAAACACATCCTAAACCTAAAGAGAGGTAGGGCACAGCGGATAATCCGCTCAAATCGGAGCAGCCCGTCTGGGGAAGGACCTCCACCTTACAAAAGATCGTAGCCAAATAGCATTGGTCTCGGCCATGTTGTGTTCCTACGGTGAGTAAGGTCTCCAGAGCTCCACTTGGGGGGGTTGGGAGGGTTGGCAACGCGTGAGTGATACCCCCGGTATTGCTTACGTCTATAGGCTACGGTGACGGCTTACCATCAGGCCGACCGTATGCTTGTTTGCCACCTGTGTGGTATAAAAAAAAATATATATATCAGACATGTAATTTACAATGTAATGTGTAAAGAATTTGCGGGTCTATTCTCGTAATAACAGTTTAAATCTAATCTCAATCTCACTATCTTGCCATTTAAAATATAAAACGAACGAAACAACACACAAATTGTATTACACATTGTATTACACATGCATTGTATTACATGTCAGATAGGTTTAATGACTAATGTTAAAAATATTTTATTCTAACTTAGACAGGATTTACAACATATTAACATTCTGTGTTAAATATAAATAAGCTACTCTATAAACTACCACCATTTCGGAAACAAAGCAAAATGACCACTGGGGAAAGAAATGGCGAAAGAAGACCTTTTTCGAGACCTTTTACACTTTCGCACTACATTTATTACACTTCAGAAATGACAGTGACGATACAAGATTTAGGTACATAAAACTGTTATACCTCTACATTTCACGTTCGAATTTAACTAAAATGTAGTATTTTTAAATAACCATGTAGGAAAAGTATTAACGATTTGTTTTAAATTTTTGTATTATTTTAAGATACCAATGATACGTTCGATGAGTCCATTATTTTGCCTTATAAAATTAACTGTAATTCATTTCTGTAAATTAACAAATAAGACGGGATGTAACTGTGCTACACAATCTGTGTATGAATCACACAGGAAAAATAAACAAGTTTTATATAATAGATATTAAAACGATGACATTGGAATAATATATTACATTCAATATAACATTATTACATTTTTATGAACATTAGCTGTTACCCGCTAATCCGTTTGTTCCAAGACAGCTGTAGTTTCTCCTCAGGGACGTCAATAAGCTTCTTTGCTTATTGTCTGAGGTTGCCGTTGTTGATTCTGACTGTACAGGAGACACAGGCAGCGGTGGGAATGTGTGGTGGGCTTGCCCCGATACCACTAGACACCGCCGAATGCCGAATGCGGACTATCAAAATGTTCGTACATAAGTATGTTCTTTCTTACTACTTTGAGCTCTCACCGCCCGCGCGCGCCCCGCTATTAATTCGAGGTTGTAAATGCAACGCGTAGAACTCGTCGCTAGCTTAAAACTATTTAATGGACTGTACGACCTCATTAATTTCATAGAATTTCCCCAGTTACAGCGATATGGTAAATTCGTGGATGTGTTTATGTTTGCGCATTATCTTATGATAACCTATGTGCACTTTTGATCTCGATGTTTTGTAAATGCATTTATCAGACGAGTCAAAGTTGTATAATATTATGTTAGCGGTTATTCACAAACATAATTTTAAAAAATAATTCAGTTTTATTTCTGTAAATTTTTATCAATTCTTCTTTTGGCTCAACCGGGGCAGTACCTGTCACAGAATAGCGGTGACATGCCGTTATATTTCGTACGATGAGTGAAAAAGTAGGAAGCCTAATACTTATCTTGTTTCTTTCCTTTTTCAACCTATCCAAGAGACGACTACTGTAGCAAAAAAATTATCGTTGATAATCTGTATTTCATATATTTGTGTGAACGACATCACACGGTCTGTGGTGGCGCGGCGCGACCGCTACCGCTGGCAGTAGTGTATTTAGCCTATTATAATGTAATTAAGTATAAAATGATTACATATTTTATCAGAATGTACCTCTTTATAAAACTTTGTTTATCTTAGCTAAATTTAAATATAAAACAGACACTAACACAATAAATCTTTTAGATCATCCTTCAAGATCGTTGTACCTACGTCTATTGGTGTTAAATAATAAACTTAAAATGTGGAAAATTATTATATTCGCTGCATTTATTGTAGGTGAGTAACAGTTACCTGATTTTTTTTATATTTGACATTATTAAAATGTATCAAAATTTGTATTCTACAAATAACAATACAAATGGCGGAGTTATTTTGTTCTGGACATGCCTACCACACATTCCTACCGTTGCGTCTTCTGTAGAACCAGGATAATAATTTCAGCTAACCATTTCTTTCAGGCGTTTCATGCAGCAAGGAACTAAGTGAAAGGCAGAAAAGCCGCTTACACAGCTTCGTCGAGAAAACATGCATCAAGTACAATGCTAAAGAGAAAACAGCAGAAGTCGAGGTATGAAAAATACGTGAAATTCACACTAACACACCTGCCTTACTCTTGAAAATAACTCCAGAATTGGATGATTACGTTTAGGTATTCTTAACAGATTTAAAATCATAAATTTTTAATTGTCATTATGAATTGAAACTAAATCGCGGTTTTATTGAAGAGTAAGGTTTAGTAGCTGATCTGGAGAAAGAAATAATAAATAGTAGATAAATGAATTTAAAATTCAATTGTTCGAAAATCCCTTACGATCATCACATAATCATAATTCTAGAATTAATTTTTCATCAACAGCAATCGATTTACAAATTCTTGGACTGTGTCACCGAGCATGAGGATCCGTCCATTATCAGAGACTTAAACAACGTAGACGACCAGAATAGTGCAATCGAAGTTTATAAACGGTAAGAGCTGTTATATGCCCACGAGACGCGACGTTTTAATTTTCTCTCTATCTAAACATCTATGATAATGTGCCACAATGCATGATCTGCTTTGGCATTGCAGTGCCGAGCTAAGCTTACTCACAAAGCGCAACGTGAAACGGTTCCAAGTTCTAACCTATTTTGGATTATATTCATCTTGGCTCGATTGGCTGCCTCGGTTTATGGTATCGAGAAATGACTAAGATGAGATCCATTAATGATGAACAGCAATCTTAGGCCGCTAAGTTAAAAGCCACGCAGTATCATATAGCTGCGATATGAAAACAAATCAGCTGTAATATTTAATAAATTAGCATAAATTATAAATTCAGGTTTTAGGCATTTCTTCCCTCGCATAAATAAAATGCTATTATATTCTTGTAATTTCAGTATTTGCAGAAAAGTCCCAGAATTTAGAACTTGCTTCTATAAACTTTTAGACGATACGGCAGTTTGTGGAGAAAAGAACAGTGATGATGAAATTAAGAAGGCTAAAGGATTCATGGACCAGATTTTTGATTACCTGTGTAGTAACGATGCTGAAAATTTCGTAGGTACGTAGCAATATCATTCTGATTTAGGTATTTGTTCTATTTAAGCTTGAAAACACTGGCCTCCGGGAATCCCAATTAAAGCAGCATTGCAGAGTACTCTCTGATCCCTTTCCATTGAAGGGAGACCCGTATCCCTGCAGTGGGATGTTTATGGGTTGATATGATGATGAATAGACCAGGGACTCCCCTGGTGTGTCTATACTCCATGGGCAGCAATGATCGTGTGATCTCTGCGATGCTCGTCATTACAATAATACTACATAGTTAATCGAATTTAAATTCAAGCAATGGTTTGTGTAATATTGCAGCATTTGTGAACGATGATTCTCTACAATGCATAGAAGACAAGAGCGATGGTCTTAAGGGTTGCGTTGAGAAAACAGCCATGGTTTTAGATAGCGAACAGGACAACTCAGTTGAAAATATTCAAGTAAGTAATGTTAACATTGCATATGAAGATGGCCTCTGCCAATCCGAATTGGAGCAGCGAAGCAGAGTGTGCTCTAATCTCCTTTCATTTAAGGGAGACCCGTATCCCTCAGTGAGATGATTATGGGTTGATATGAGTATGAATCACTCATACTCCTCATATCAACCCATAATCATTTCATTAAGAATTTATTACTAAACTTGTAAAGTGTTTTCTCCTATATCAAGCTTCATTTGATTTTCCAACTCACTGCTCGTCTTCCTAGCGTTATCCCTTTTCCTTATCCAGAGTTGTCAGGTTCTAGCTAAGCCTAACAGATTGATGAAAATATTGATTTTTACGTGGTGGTTACTATAATCTACTCTCCACAATTCAAAGGACACCAGACCTATCTAAAGTCAGATCGAACGTCTTTCGAAATACAATTTCTATGACACGATGTTTTCTTACACTATCTACAAATCATAATTAGAAATTAATGAAAAAAAAAAAATGCTACACCAGACTTTGTCCCAAGGACCAGTCAGGTGATTATTTATCAACTGGGCTATCACGGCGCTACAGTTCAATCACTCTTATCTCTTACGTTTCTCAGGAATCTTGCACGCAATATGATGACCTAAGGAAATGTATCCATGATAATCTGAAGGAATGTCCGAAGCCAACTGCAGATACTTTCATTATTGGATTGATGGACCTCGTTCGCAAAGCTTCCCGCTGCAACGTCTAACAAAGCTATTGGAGTCATCGTTTCTTTTATTTTTCTGTACTTAAAACGTATATATGTATACTTGGAACGACGAACATGCGTAATACATTTTGTTTTTTTCATGTTCTATTGATTATTTTATACCTACCTAGTACATCCCAATTTATAATTAGTGCACATAAGCTGGAATTAACTTAGGATATCAAAAAAAATCGAAAGTTTTAGTGTTGACAAAGATGTTTCACCACTTGCAGATAAATACCGATTAGTTTATTTGTAAAAATAATTATCGTAAATATGGCCAACAGCTCTGGTTGGCCATATACCAAGTAGGAGCAAACAAATCAGTCTCGCAAGGGTCATGGTACTGTGGCGGTGCTAGTAGGAGCAAATGCATTAAGGAGATGAATAATACCATACATCAATTATTTTTATTTTTATTTTAAACATTATATTAACGTAATGGCATTTTGGAACGATTATTACACTCGCTGAATATAATTTATCATCACGAAGTAAATAAAGTTGTGATTCCGTAACTCACGTGTACTAGTTATTAATTCACCAACTATTTACAAATTATGTATATGTATAATCATATGCTGATACATCAACCGCAGGAAGCCGTTATTAAGAATAATTTGTCAAATTTTATATTTTTAGATTACCTACGTTCATTCATTCTCTCTGCTAAAATTGTTCATTTGACAGTTTATAAAAAAAAAAATATGTAAAATATCAACTTGCCCAGTTTTCTATTATTTATGTGTCAATCGCGTATTTACTATATCTATTTATGCCGCATTCGCCTCACATTTCAAAACTTCCTACATTTTATGGGACGAACATTGAAATGTGAGGCGGAGCTTATAACATTTTCCAATGTCGCGTATTCGGTGTTGTCTGACAGTAAAACTTAAAATTTACATTTAGTATGCTTTATATAATTTTAATGACTTTGCCAAATCGCTTCCAATATAAAACAAAACGTACTTACGCGAATTCAATACTTTTTAAAACCTTTAATTTGTAATTGCAAATTTTTAGTTACCTATGTGGTACCACGGACAATTCTGTTACTAAAATAAAATTTGACAAAATGTTTACACTCAGGCTTTACAT
Organism: Endotricha flammealis; assembly: GCA_905163395.2. Lineage (NCBI taxonomy): Eukaryota > Metazoa > Arthropoda > Insecta > Lepidoptera > Pyralidae > Endotricha > Endotricha flammealis. The sequence goes on along the minus strand of LR990854.1, from coordinate 14,062,991 downwards.
ATTACATTTATTTTAATTCAATAAATACAAGTTACGCACAAAATTGGGTGAATAGAGCTTTATTTATGGAGAACATCTGTAAATTAAATTATGTTAATTATATTCCTATTCAGTATCCTTATGCAATGTTTTTCTATTTAACTACTTACAGCAATATACAGAGCTTGAGTTTCGCGTCTTTAAAGTGATCAACTACATCTCTATTCACCCCATGTCGAGAGCCCAAACCTTCAAGTCATTAGCCGAGAAAATGTTTTATTGTTTCCCAAAAATGTTGATATGCCAAAGAATTTGGAAAAATGTTGCAAAACAATGGCCATTTTTCTAAATTATTTGTTGATATGCCGCTTACTTCGCACGCTACGACTTTGTCCAAACCACTTATTCTAATTACATCTCAAAGCGACATTACAGAACATATCGTGTCCAAAAAGATCTAATACAAGAAACAAAAGAAATTATTGCACAAGAAACTTTAAATCAAATAATTCCAAATAATTATCAGTTTCTTGTTATACAAGAAAGTTTATATTAATAAAATCACAGGTAAGTATTTTATCACCAGATACGTTAAACATCTAATTATTAAAAGTTCTCTTAAAGAGAATCGTACTTAAAACAGGGTCGTATTCGATAGGGCCCTCTATGGTCACATTTACATAAAAACAAACTGAATAATATGAAAAACAAGCCACATTTTTGATTCTCCGTTTATATTTACTGTACACGGGACCAATCCATAAGAAAATCTAATAACAAAGATCAGCATCGGCGTCGTACTAATAAATACAATGTAGTGCAAAGAAAATTAGTTTCCAAGCCTCTATTTACATTATAGCAATCCTGGATAGGGTGTCTCATGGATTGGCTACGTGTAACACATTAGAAGATATTCCGTCCCATCAATGCAAATAGTCTTAATGCTTTTTATAGAAATATTTGTGGAAGCAGTCTGCTCACCACCTGAAAGCTTGCTTACTTCAAGCGTCTCTTACACAACAATGTTTGCGGCAGATCTTCTGTGTCTTGCCATTATTTTTCCATAGATAATCATACTTTTGAACTCCGACTATAAGTTCATATTGAGCTCACATTTGAGCTACATCAATAAAGTTAACATTAAACAAATACAATTAATAGTTTTAATGAACATACCGCTACATCAGCGAGTATTTTAATTTCAAATATATTTATCTTATTTTTACTTGATTGTACTTATTTACGTAACTAGTTTGCAAATCGACGATAGAAAAGTAAAAAATGAATAAGTTTTTGTACTCCACTCTGTGGTTGTGCACATTTTTTAGCACTGAAGCAACCTTTCTGGCGTACAGACAATTAAACCTCAGTGTTCTTTTTACAATTCAAAACAAAAATTGTTTTACTTTTTCACCATCGATTTGATAATTTTATAAAACGTCTTATCTTAGGTACCTACATACCTATAATGTGAAGAGATGACCGTTCACACTAATTAATGTTTTTTTAATCTGTTATCTTAATACTGGGTATGAATACTATGAATATTAGCTTACCTTTTAATAGGGACATAGCTGTATCGAATGTACAAATTCTAGGGCAGTGTATGTTTACAAGTGATCTGACTCAGGTAATAAAATTGGAATTTATGATTTTGAATGTACAGGAATAATTTTACATGGTTGTACATATTATCACTATTTGTATATTATTTACAAATAGCTTGGAATCCCATTTTTTCAAAGAAAGTATATTAACAAGTATGAGTCGTTATCATGTCATCATACCAACCCATAACCATCCCAATGTAAGGATACGGGTCTCCCTTCAATCAAAGAGGATTAGAGCGTACACTGCCACGCTGCTCCAATGCGTATTTTGAGACCACCGATATTAACGACGCTCATCAATCGAATTAAGTACGTAGATGCTCGATATAACTAAACCCATCCCAACACTGGCTAAGGTTAACGATGCCTAACGTGCGTGTTCATTTTAGAGTACAACACACAGCGACGCCATCGAGCCCCTCGAGAGTCGTTGTTTTTCATAATTGTAAAATGTTATTGATAACTTGTAAGTATTGCAGTCGTTATTTTCGACGTATGACAAGTTAATCATCTTGTGCACCTTTATCAGCGATGCAACCCGAATAAAGTCAATTTCAGAGAAATTGTCTGAACTAAAATTATCAAAATCTACTTCCATATCTCACACGCTATATAGTTATTTTTGGTTTAGTAAACTGTCTTAAATCTAATAGTATTCCTATGATTACACAAGCACTAATGTGATACCGATTTTTACTTATATAAGTACGATTAAAATTAATCAGTTGAACAAAACTAAAGGGTCTTTAATTATTTTTTTCCAATGTCAGAGGTTCAAAGTGGGAAGCGCGCCAAAGGGGCGCAAAGACCCGCAAAGGGTTATGAATCTTATACAATTTACGCGCTACGCGTTTCATATTGTGATGTGACACAACAACTCTATGAAGAATAAGGCCCGGCTTCCATCAAAGCAAAGAGAGAAGATGTCTAATTTTTCCATAAAGTCTTGTGCCGCACGCGAGCAAGCGGGGCGCGGACGAGCGGAGATGTGTCCACCTCCTCTCCTCTCCGCTTTGGTGCAAACCGGGCCTTAGTCAGCAAGTTCTCTGCCACACCCTTTTTTTCGTACAACAGACCAAACAAATGAAAAGCGGTTACCACCCAAATTCTCCAAGCTGCCTATGAATATCAGCACCATAGGCATAGGAAGAAAAGGGAGCTAAAGCGCACTTATTGAAACGCATTGAAGTTTCACGCCAATATTCTGTGAGGTGGTAGGTACTTCTCGAAAATACTTTACAATAGTTTCAACTGATTAAGTTATACTTAATCAAAATCATTAATATAATGACAATGTTACAACCGGATTAATTAATCTAAATGGTTATTTTACAATACAAAATTGTATAGAAAAGCATCATTTGGCACTATACAATTTTATGAAGGTTTCTTGAATTTCAGGGTTATTTCATAACCATTTCAATATGCATAATAAGATATTAAGTAGTATGTACAAAGGAAGAATTACTTCTGTGCAATGAGCCAAGTTCTATACACTGTTACCCTGAAATTCGATATTTTATTAAATGAATATCGTGACAATTTTATTGTATTTTCTATATTATTAACGGAATAGATTGATTTATTAAGTTTAATTATTGTAATAGGCCCGACACTATACAATACTTAGGTACAAACAATTTGTAGATTAGTCAATAAATGGGATAGGTGTACTTTCATTTAGTTTACATTATAAATATAATTTTATCAGACTTAGTTACAAATTTATTAAGTTACTTTTAATACAACAAACAATAGTTTATATAAAATAATATAATGGATAACTTAATGCCATAATAGAAAGGCAACAAACATTACGAACTAAAATATTATAACAATATTACCTTTATAAATAAAATAATAATTATATTTAGATTATAAATAAATTATGTCAAAATTTAACTATTCATATCCAAAGTTCAGTATCCCATGTTAAAAACGAATATTAAACATTAAATATTTCTTACTCAGTTCTTATTTAGATTACAAACAAAACACAATAAAGGTGACAACAAATACTTTTTAATGTTCTTAAATTTTTGTCAATATATTACACGTATGCAATCGGGTTCATTATCATGAAATAGAATGGAACTTTTTCTATAACTACCTGGTTTAAGCAAGGGATTTCTGTTTGTTTATGAGTGCATTCAACAGCTTGATCCTGGCTTTAACGGCTTTGTATCTGAGATACTCGTCCTCTCGGCCTTTCTTGTCATCCCGCTGTACCTTCCTACTGTTCTTTAACTCGAACGACACTTCATACTCTTTGATGCTGCGACGAAGAACCTGAAATGGAAAACATGCTCTGCTTAATTTAATTATCTAATTATGAATAATATTAATAATTTGTATTCGTAGCACTTTAGAGATGAGAGAGGTTTGGAAGTGAATATCCACAATGCATTTTGGTGGATGAGATGAAGGCCATCTAAGGATCGAGGATGCCGTTGGTATTTTATATACTCGTCCGTTCCCAGATTAAGTTGGTACACTGCTCTTGCACGAAATGTCGTAATGGAATGATGTCAAAAACAAATAAATAACACTTACACATTTTTGTAGTTTAGCCTCGGCTAACGCCTTAGCAAGGTCATCGAGGCCGAGACAGTGGAGACCTTCATTGGGCGCATCGTGAACCTCCGAAGTTCCCGAGTGTGCGGACGATGTAGATGATGGCAGCTCCTCTGTTCCACTATTAACAGGAACATTATCACCACTAACTCCACTGCTGATTATGGAGTTACTCTCGTGTTGCGGTGGGGACTGCAGCGGGGTTTCCACTGTTTCCTGTACAGGGTAATTGTATAACAATTAATACTCGCGCGTGTGTATTCCTAAAACTGTCTAGTATTTTGGTATTCTGTTAGTCCATAATAGTTATATCAGAAATGGTATTTTTATAACATTGAACAGAGAAGCACAAGGTCCGATAATCGGAATCGTATATCAGATGACCTCATGAAAGGTGGAGGAAAAGATAACGATACAGGCTAAATGTCAAAATGTAAAAAACTGTATTTTTTGCAAAAGATCACGAAAGATATTGTAATAATCACTTAGTCATCAAAAAAATTAACAAATATACAAACCTGTGAGGAGTCGGAAGGTTTCTCCTGAGAGTCGCTGGAACTGTCTACGCTGGTGTTGAACAGCATCGCTTCATGCTCATGGATGGTGGGCAGCTCTCCGTTATTTCCGCCGATTATCTAACAAAATTATGGATTTATTTAACACTAGCTTTTCCCCACGGCTTCGCTCGCGGTTAATTTTATGACATAGATCTCGTTTGACAACAAAACAACCCATAGCGCGACTTGTGGCGCCATCTGTTGGCCCAGACAGCGCCCTCTATAGTAGAAAAAATATTTTCCCATTGTAATGACATACTTTCACGCGATAAAAAGTAGCCTATGTTGGGCTTTGTATCTCTGACAATATATATACAAATTTTCATAATGATCTGCTGATTAGTTAAGCCGTGAAGGAATAACAAACAAACAAACTCACTTTCTCATTTATAATATTAGTTAGATGATCGGCTGATTAGTTAAGCCGTGAAGGAATAACAAACAAACTCACTTTCTCATTTATAATATTAAAATATGAATATCCTAAATATTCATATTTTTCTCAAATTTTCATTTTGTTCAGTAGAACTATAAAAACGTCAACCTAATGCCTTGATCACACGCGCCGAGTAGAGTGGCGAGACAGTAAAAATGTCACTCGGCCGAGACAGTCCACTCGTCAGCCTTGGGCGAGTAGGTGTTTATTACTAATTTTGGTTCCCAGCGAGTCAGTTCACCTAAAATTCGGGAACAGAAACAAACAACACACTTTACTTACGTACTTTCCGACGAGTACTCGGCCGAGTACTCGTCGGAAAGTACATACCAACCGAGCGCTCGGCCGAGGACACTGTCTCGCCGCTCTACTTACTACGACTTTCTACGAGTACTCGGCGCGTATGATCAAGGCATAAATAAATAATGAAAAGAATTTATTTGGCAAGGAAATTTACAGGAAATACTTTCGGACGTCAAATTACTTTCGGACGTAAAAATTTTTTTTTTGTAAAACGAGAATTGGGTGTTAAAATAATGGTTGATTTGATTCAAAACGAGATCATAAATTCAATTAAAAGAATGATAGCATGAGAAAAAAAAGTATGTATATTGACATCCCGCGTTAGTACTTAATTTCTGTATGTGCCTGGATTTGTATTTTATTTAAATTGTTGGTATTATATTTTTCGTCATTTCTTTGACCAGTGGCCATTTTGCTTTTCTTTCCGAAATGGTAGTAGTTTATAGAGTAGAATAATTACATAAATAATTTAATGTTTAATTAATGTAATCTATGAATAAATATTTTGAATTTGAATATTTAAACAGATCCCTGAAATCTTCCTAAGGCATCGTAGTGCATATCAAAACTGAATGAACAAACTTCAGACAGCATTTAGATGGTTTAAAAACTCTCAAGCTCCACCGAATTTTGGAGTTATCCCACACAATTTCGGAGGTCTTGACTGTCCGATGATGACAGTCAGGTGACCTAACATAGGCTCCAGCTAATTCAAAGTTCACATCAATTGCGAATGCACACGAAATTCAGAAGAATTAAATATTTAAATACTAACAGCATCTGGTCTTGATGTAGCCAAGCAACGTTTGACGGCTCTATATCTCTCATAAAGGTGTCTGGCTGCGCCTCTTTCTGCAGAATGTGCTGGAGGCCTTCCTCTAGCAGCTTCCAGACGAAGTAAGGCTCTTTGCACACACGCTTTCTCTGTAGCCAACTGTGATGCTGTCCAAACTGTTTCTGGTACTGCTGAACGACCAGCTGCTTGACGACAACCTTCCAACCACTGAAATCATAATATTGAAATTGAAATTATTACATTTAATCTAATCTTTAGGGGGTTTGAAAAAATAATATTTTTTTGGCACTATTTTTGCCCTTATCCGTTGTTTATTTTGATCGGTTTAATTACAAAGTATTGCAATGTGATACAAAATGCTATGCGTATTGCAAAGCTAAATATCTAAAATCTTCCAAACATACCTCTTCGATATCCAAAACGATTTCAGCCATACTCTTGTCACTGTTCAACGCTAAATCTAGTTTGTCATCTCTTTCTTTCTGCTGCTTTGCGGCGTGAACTTTGAGAGAATATTCAACTGGATCTGCTTTGATACACCGCTTCTCTGCTTGCAGCCTACGCACGTTCTCGTACATACGCATCAGTTGTACATCTGTGATGCGATCGCTTAATGACAAGGGATAACCATTTTTAGATTCATAATCGCTTTCATATTTCGAGATATTTTTCTTGAGGACATTAATCTGGAAAGTTGAGTAGAATAATAAATGTTTTGACAATGTTATATCACTTCTTTCTACAGATTATGCAGCTTTCAAGTTTATACTATTCTTTAATATGATCTAGGCTTTAATTAAAGCCAAAATGGCATTACAAGCTTTTCTTGCACTTGACTTTCTTGAACTAGTCCACAGCACATTCCAACTGCTGTATCTCCTGTAGAGCCAAAATTAGCAACAGTGACCACGAATTGACAATATGCAGTGAAGTTCATTGACATCCCGGAGAAATACCTACAACTGTCTTGGAACTCAAAATTCCAAGATTTGATCGAATTTGATCAGAAAGATGTTAAACATAGTACGCAAAATTTGACTGGCGAGCTTCTTACCTTCTTGTGTATTTTATCGAGCCTGGTTTCAGGGCAAGGTTGATCAGCCCGTCGAGGATGATGTCTTGCAGCGCTACGTTCGTCCCGCCGCGCCTTTTCTACTGCCGCTACATCGGGATCCGTGCTTTCTATGCTGGCAGTAACTTCAAGACTAGCTTGAGGACGTGCTGCTTGAAGCTGTAATGCCCCTGCATCTAATGTCTCTGGTTCTTCAAATACTGTAACAAAAATATCGTTCTGAAGTACCATTTCCATTTTTTTTAATACTTTCTTTTAGGTCCCACTGCTGGACAAAGGCCTCTCTTCTCCTTCTCCAACTATCCCTCTCTATTGTAAATTGGTGCTTTGGATTTCTTTACATTACTAATTTTGTTTAAAATAAGACATAAAAATCGAAACTGTACTCATAGATTTTGGTTTTTGAGACATAGTCAATCAACTGCACTAGAAATGTTCAATGATAGAAATGGTGAATACTCACATTGTTTCTGAAGTACAACGTATTCAAAATGTGGTGGGGTGTGGCATCGCTCTTCTGTGGTGAAGCAGTCATTCTCTTTGGGGTGCTTGGGTACGCGGACTGGCGCCCGGCGACGTTTGCCGCCGTACTGAGGACGACGTGCACGGGACAGACGTTCGGCACGACGCTCCGACTGGAAATTTAAATAGATACTATGTGTAGAGAAAATATACAAAAAATGTTGTTTTATGATTAGATTCTTAGATCCGAAGTATCTGCTACTCTTCTGCATCTGCTGACAATTTTTTTTTTGTCTTTTCACGCCATCCTAGACCGTCTAATATATTTCTGATTAAATTTTTTGTAAGTTTATTTCAACACAGTTGTACAAATGTATACACTCTCCCGGGTCTTAGTTGTTATTTGTGGTTTTTAGAGGAGGTAGGTTTGTCCCAATATAATTTACTGTTCTTATAGTAGTCTTTGATCGTTCAGAATCTGATTTTGTTTCTCCTTCTTAACATTCAACCAAATCCAATCGGATTACAATTTTAATTAAATCAACAAAGCAGTTTGAACAACAAATTATGGAATTATTTAAGAATACAGACCTCAAGTCGGTTATAGTCGTGTAGAGGAGGTGGAGGCGGCGGTGGTGGCAGTCGTTCTTCACTGTGTGGTCTTCTCTCTTTCCTCTCGTGCGCGCAACCGGAGTCGCGGCGCTCGCGTCTTTTGCGGGCCTCTCGCTCGCACTCAGGAGCCGCCATATCTTCTGTCTCCGTCTCTCTCGTGTCTCGTGCGTCCCGCTCGCAGCACTGCGCACGCCACCCGAGCTCAGATATTACAACCCGCTGCTCGCTCGGGCACTCTCTTTCGTGCCCGTAACCCTAACACGTTAATGTCAATGTATTGGTGTAGTGCTATATTGTAACGCCCTGATCCATTGGTGAGTTACAACGTATGTACACATATTGAATCAACGTGAAATAACTCAGTTTATATCAAACTTTCATAATTTAGACATCTGTGTTATGTTTTAACCAGTCATATTCTCGCTATCATGTAAAAATAACTTGTTAGCTGTGCAATATATTTTTAATAGCAAACAGCAGTGGAATTATTGGAATATAATTAAGTCAACGATATCGAGAATATGTTGTTTTTAACAATGTTTTCTTGAGGTTCTTTCGCATAGACATTCCGACACTGAAAAGGGAATGAAGATCTAAAACACAGATTCAAATGGGGACAGTGTAGTGGATACAGTATCGTCGGCTATCGAATGACTATCGGTGTCGTATCATCTCATGTGAAATGCCTTGGAAATAAAGATTAAAATACTCGTACCAGTGGATCAGGACTTTCAGCCTTTGGTGGGAGAAGATAAAGACGATTTTGGATTGTGGATAAAGCACTGGTGTTTGCTATCTATGGGACAATTTTAGTGTGAATGGATCGAATGTTCGAATGATTGACAAGGAGTATTTGGAAATTGTAAGTAATGTATGTATTTAGTAGGTATGTAACACACAGTTCTCTCTATATGTCACGCCCAAAAGCAATACGTCTATGTACCTATATATAAATCAGGTTACGATTATCAAAGTCTATATTATACACACGGCTTGTTAATTACCTACATATCGATTTTTATAAGTTTACGGGAAAAGTAATAAAAATTGGTACAATTCACAAAAAATACGAAATTAAGTATATTTCAAAATATACTTTAGGTTTGGTATCCCCAAAAGGCACAAGTTTGAATAGTTAGCACAACTTTTCCCGTACTTATCTTGCGAAGCGAATATATAAAGCGATTAGTAAAAGAACTATACGTATTGAGACACTACGTAGGGTAATGATTATGAAGCCCCGTTGTTAATTTCAAAAGTACCTGCTCGAATTCCAATTGTACCATGTTCGCTTCAGAAAAACTTAGACTTCAAAATTAATCCCCAATTTGCGAAACTTTTCGACCGTCAATGTGAAGATTCTGAAATTAAACCATTTTTCCAATGCAACGGAACTACACCAAAACAAAAGAAAAATATTACTCTAATACGTTTTGTGATGTGGAAATTGAAGAACAAAACTTATTCGCAGTCTAATTTGTAAATAAACCGTGAATTCAATGAATCATATTGCAGCCTGCGGCGGTTTGGATGGAGCGTCTCAAAGCATACTCACAAGGCAGTATCTTGCAACGCCGACTATGGTGTCCAAAATCCTGGAAATGTTGTCCCGACTGCGGCTGGCCAGGTTCGCGGGTGGGGTCCGCTGTTCAGCAAAACCCCCTACTATTATCCACAACCAAATACTTAATTACCGGGTTATTGCTTATCCTTTGATGTAAAATAAATTGAAAGAAACAAAACGAAACGGCGGGCCGGAATCGCGCGCCGTTTTGACGGGAAACTTTACACTGAACTATACAATTATAAAGTCTAACACATATAGCTAAATGGAACTGTTTTATTTGATGATGTCACTCCTCTGCGCCGACATGTCTCGATCTCGGCACATATTGCCACCACACAAACAGTCGATGTATTAAACTTTGTCCAATAATTTACGGTTGCTTCAAGAAATGTGTTGACACTAGTCTGTAATTTAGCATTGATAGATTGAATTTATGTTTATAGAGCTTGGTAGCTCCTAGCTGTTAATGGTTTTTCTTCATGGCCATTATTATTTCACTTTCACAAGTTATTTTGATGTTTAAAAACACTTGAGAAATTTTGGTTTCAATTATCGTCTATCATTTTGAAGGTTAGTAACACTTTTTAGGAAATCGAAAATTGGTTGTGGAATGTAGGTTATTCACTGATGCATATGCAATCTGAAACAAAACAGTAGTACGAGTTGTTAATCCAGTGGTAGTTAGTGAAACCAAGGTTTTAAAAAAAGACCTTTTTGCTCTTTAAAATTTTAATTGAACAAAATAAAACTACGTACGGGTACAAAATCATAAATTAAGTTGCGTAAATAAAAGATATAAATCAGTACGTACTGATAAGAATGAAAAGACCAGTCCCACAAACTCATAAATGGAAAGGTTGGAGCATTATTAACTCAATGGGCCTTGACTTTGTCGTTTTGGCAAGTTTTCAAGGTTTCCACATTAATACGAATACATACAAAATATTAATTAGCCTGCAACGAAGCTCATTCCATGTCATATCTTTTCAGGCTCTTTCTCATTTGTCGAGATTTTTTTTTCTTTTTGTGGTATCTTAAAAATTTTTTTTTTTTAATATTGTTATGGCTGGATCTATGTAGATTTTCGTCCTTTTGTGCGAATGTATGTAATTTATGCGAATTATTTTTTTATGAATTAAGTAAGTAGCCTGATCTGCTGCGGTTTTTACGACACCGTGCACTTGCAGGGTCTCGACGCCACGAATTTATGTCGAACGTCATATCGTGTTTAGGTAGGTGACATATTTGGATACAATTTACTTCATATCGTTAGTAAATAGTTAGGAAACTCTGAGCGCCTAGTACGAGTTCTTTGTTCGCATTCTGTCATGCCGATGTTTAAACAAACAGACCCAATAGGCGTACAGGCAATAGGCGTATATCAATATAATGAGGCTACTTGAACAAATTTTTAAAGTGCGCAACCCAGCTAATTTGGATATGTATTGCCACCTGTGTGGTATAAAAAAAAAAATGTAATACGCGTCTGGTAAATTCACAATATGAAACTTTACAATTTGGTTGGCTGTGACCAAAAAACTCGTACCAAGGACTCTGGCCTTAATAAATTTCACTGCTCTCTATTTTAATCTAATAATGTATGCATTGGAAATATTTTAATGTATTGACTGAGTTAATAATTCAGGACTAAAATATTCCATCATCAATAACACACTAAAATAACTACATTTTACATGAATTTACAAAAATACATTAACCACATTGTATACAAAAACCATAAAACTAATTTGTATACATTTCACTATAAGAAAAATTAAAGTATCGCGTGTTTAGTGACAGTTAAAACATTTTCTTTTTATGTTTGTCCAAACAATGTATAGATAGGCGTTTGGGACTGTAGACTTGAAGTATTGGTATAAAACTAAATTCGAGCGATAGACCATTTATGAAATGGGCTAGTTCGACTGGAGTACCATGCTCTTACAGAATATCAGCGTGAAGTTGCAATATTTTGACAGGCCCGGTGGTCGAGTGGCTAGCAATGGTCACGTTATCCCAAGGGCCGCGGGTTTGAATCCTACGCAAGGCAAACATTTGCGTGTGCATGAACATATCTGTTCGCCTTGGTCTAGGTGTTTTCTATGTATAATAAGTATTTATTTACAAAAAAAAGTATTGAAGTATATTTATCAGCAATCCCAGAAAACCCATAGTACAGTCAACAAAGGAGTTGACTGACCCCCCTCTGTATATATGATTAAAGATTTCTAAATATTGCGTGAAGGGATTTACTTGAAAATTTATTTATCAATAGTATTCATATTGTACTATGTAATTAAAATTTTTCAAATAAATCCCTTCACGCAATATTTAGAAATCTTAAATCATATTTACAGGGGGGGTCAGTCAAATCCTTTGTTCACTGTCCAAACCAAGTTGCTTAGTTTGGGACTAGATGGCGTTGTGTAAGAATATAAAAAATATGTAAATGATCTAGCTATTGAATTTTGTAAATTGTATACGTATTTATGTATAATTATAATTTCATATTTTAAAACGAACCGCGAGCGAATCTAATTGGTGACCCCTGCTCTACACGTAGTTTATTACCTAGACATGGGGCAGATTTCATATCGGATATGTTCGGGAACGAGAATAACGTCATTTCGCGGATCAAACCGAATCCATCAACTAGTTTATGCTATGCTGATTATCAATAAATGACTAGGCATTATGTTAACACGCGTCATTGATAGCTAACACGAGAAAATTACGTAATGAAGTAAAACAAACCAGATTATACTCGCACGAGTAGTTGACATGAGCTACAACGATATTTACAGGGCTTCCCACCCTCTTATTAATAATAGTTTAAGAGAGGTTGGGCACAGCGGATAATCCGCTCAAATCGGAGCAGCCCGTCTGGGGAAGGACCTCCGCCTTACAGAAGATCGTAGCCAAATAACATTGGTCTCGGCCATGTTGTGTTCCTACGGTGAGTAAGGTCTCCAGAGCTCCACTTGGGGGGTTGGGAGAGTTGGCAACGCGTGAGTGATACCCCCGGTATTGCAAGGGTCTATAGGCTACGGTGATGCTTAACATCAGGCGGGCCGTATGCTTGTTTGCCAACTTTGTGGTATAAAAAAACTGGATTAATTTCTAATCCGTAATTAGAATTTGCCTGCACGTGAATATTGAAAAGATCGCTATATTTAGCGAATTTCTGCATTTGTGTCCTATCCTACTAATATTTTAAAGGCAAAAGTATGTGATATGTTTGTTACTTCTTCACGCTCAAATGGCTGGGCCATTTTTTATGATATTTCGTACGTAGGTAGCTAATATCTTTGATTAACACATAGGGTACTTTTATCCCTAAAAGTAGGCGGTACTCTTATCCCTTAAAGTAGGCGGTACTTTTATCCCTAAAAGTAGGCGATTCCAGTCAATAAAGATAAATAAAGACCGAAGAAACAACGTAGGTACTGTGTGTTACGCAGGAAAAGTAAGGTAGTAATGGTTGATAAGAAAGAATTGAAGAAAATAGAGATTTACATTTTTAGGTAAATAAAATAACTTGCCAAAAAATCTTACATAACTGTCAATTTATTTGGCTAACTAAAACTTTGTGAATTTTAGCCTTACAGTCAGTTTCTGAAACGCATTTTAATTTTTACTTCCACATTAAGTCTTATGCTATCTCTTTTTTAGTTTGACAGTTGAGTGCCATAATTCTATGTGTCATAAACTTTAAAATGTGTTTCAGAAACGACTGTTTATATAGTGGCAGCACTTGACTTTATAATGATTCCAGTTATGTTTACTTTAAAAAAAAACAAAGACAAAGTAAATCCTTTGGCTATTAAATATATATCAAAAAATTATAAAACTCAAAATATCAAAATTAAAATAAAAACTCGCGAAGCTTCGAAGTAAATTAACCGAGCCACCCTTCGTAGCACTTACGTAACAAAACCGTAGAGGGCTCTACGCATTATCTCCAAAATTCGTAGCATGGTACTACGCAGTGCGCGTATCTTTATAATCCGTAGCACGTCTACGTTACTAGCTACGAAATATTCGCAAAGCATTCATATTCACTGTAACCTTTTGTTAAAAAAAATAAGTAACTTATCAATTTGTAGGTGATTATAGAAAGTTTAAACTTTTAGTGAAAAATACTTTAAAACAATGTTTAATTCAAGGACGATTTAATATTTAATAATGTCCCGATAAGTCCCAGATAGCTTATTTGTCGTACGTTTTTTTCGACAATTTAACTAACAGCACCGACCTTAAACTTTGTCGCATTACTACATTACCTTGAAAAGATTGCTTTGAGCAATAAGGCTGCCTTGTTGCATATACACTATTTCGTAACTATTACTGTTTACCTACTGTAACAAGTAATACTTGTTTGTGCATTTTAATAAAATCTCTAGAGTCAAGGTGCAGTGACACGCTTCAAATGCAATAACCCATTTTCCTCGCAGTTGAATGCACAATATTACATTAAAGAAAATGATAAAAATAACGATAGCCCAATGTTTAAGCTTTTTTGCATTACATAAATGTTATGCAGAGCTTTATGTGAAAAATAAAACACAATTAATTGAATAAATTAAGCTCGCAGACGCACACACAGTTCTACGCTTGTTGTGAAGTTTGTTCGAGAATAAGAAATGTAAATATTACCTACTAGCTTTTCCCCGCGGCTAATTTTATGACATAGATCTCGTTTGACAGCAAAACAACCCATAGCGCGACTTGTGGCGCCATCTGTTGGCCGATACAGCGCCCTCTATAGTAGAAAAAATATTTTCCCATTGTAATGACATACTTTCACGGGATAAAAAGCCTATGTTGGGCTCTGTATCCGTGCCAATATATATACAAATTTTCATAATGATCGGCTGATTAGTTAAGCCGTTAAGGAATAACAAACAAACAAACTCACTTTCTCATTTATAATATTAGTTAGGATATCATAATTCCGTTAATTTAATTTGTTTTTTTTTATGGAAGACGTTGGTAAACAGGCATGTGGATAACCCGATGGCAAGTGATCAACGCCGCCCATAGATTACAGTTGTACACGGGGGATACCCTGTGCCGCTGTCATCAACTAACTGTAGTTTCAAATAAAACTTGTAAAACACGAAAGTCTGACGAAGAAATCGAAGAACATAAAATAAAGCCAAAAATAAGAACTGTAACAAAAACCTAAACTTATATAATACTCAGGACTCAGACAGACGACATTACTCGATGGAATAATCTAGTACCAGAAGGAGATAGGCACAATATTGAGCCTACAAACATAATAAGTACAATATTCTGTTTCACGAAGAGCATTTGGCCATGAACGATGTATGTAAAGGCGTGTACGCACGACCGAACACGAACATGGTGAACATCGAACACGAACACGGAACATGTGGTTCGAACGTGAGGACGTAAATTAGCAAAGCGAACATGAACATCTACAAACATAGTTCACTTGTGTTCGCGCGCATCCATTCACGACCGAACAAGAACATGGTGTCGAACAAAAGAGGCTACCAAGTTCGATGTTCTGTTAACAATGTTCTTGTTCGGTCGTACTGAGAACATCGTCCACACAGAACAACCAAATTGGATGGACACGAACACTTTTGACGAACAAATTGTTTGATGTTCGTTATTGGTACGCACGTGCGAACAAAGTGTTCGTGTTCGATGTTCACCATGTTCGTGTTCGGTCGTGCGTACACGCCTTAAGGCATGTATGTACATTGTTTATGTGTGCGTTGCGTGACCGATTTTACGAACGTTTGCGAGGTTACTCACACTACGAAAATGTGGATGTGAACGTGGCAACATACATAGCCAAATGCTCATATGAAATAGGATATCTGTAAATGTATGTCATAATATGACAGAAATTCTTATCGTTTGTATGTATTTTATTGCCTCGGGACGAGACGTCAACTCGTTAAATATAATGTGGAGTTAGAATTAGCTTTTGAAAATGAATTATTAGATTGTTTAGCTCTGTGTGGTTGAAAACGTACGTATTTTATTCTTACGGTAATTGCATAATTACATTCTAAAAAAAATTTTTTTTTTGACAAATCACACAATGCCATCTAGTTCTAAACTAAGTAAAGCTTGTACTATGGATACTAGATTGCTGATAAATATACACAAATACTTTTTTTTATAAATAAATAACAAATGAACAAGTTGCACACAACTGTTTGCCTTGCGCAGGTTTCGAACCCGCGGCCCTTGGGACAAAGTGTTAGTGTTAGCGACTCGATCACCGGGCCTGTCAATTATTGTCGAATAGAGATAAATATATGACTACAAAATATAAATATAAAATACTAGCTGTTACCCGCGGCTCCACCCGCGTGGTCAAGGGAAAATGTCAATATTTTTTCCCATGGGAATCTCTTTATCCCGTGGGGAAAAAAGTAGCCTATGGGGATAGTGTGCCCCAATTAAAAAATTACATCAATCCGTTCATTACTTTCGACGTGAAGGGACGACAAACAAACGAACACACTTTCACATTTATAATATGTGACTAGCGCCCTGTCCCAGTTTCGCTCGGTTTTTTGTAAGGATCCCTATCCTTTTTTGTAAGGATATTTAAAAAAAAAATAGCCCATGTTACCCGCTGATAGCTTAGCTTGGCTTCCCAACAGTGAAAAAAAAAAGCGAAAGTGATATTTTTCAAATCGGTCCAGTAAATTCATTCGTTACAGACATTAATACAAATATTTATAATAATACTAGCTGCTGCCCGCGGTGTTACCCGTTAATTTTATGCACAGCAGCGCCATCTTTATCAGATTTTTGACCAAATAACTTCGACGATCGCGTACTTTTCGGGATAAAAAATACTATAAGTGTTAATCCAAAGTATCAGCTATCTACATACGAAATATCATAAAAATTGGTCCAGCCCGTGAAGATGTAACAAACATACACACAAAACTTCGCCTATATAATATCTATTAGTAGGTTTAGTATAGATAAAACGACCGACATAGACTTTTATGACGAGAATAAACCCGCTGATATTCTTCTTTAAATTCATACACGTAGGTACTTAGAAATAAAGAGTGTGGCTGCGCCCACCATCGTCATGATACGTCCAATAAGCCAGTGTGTGAATAGCTCGCAATCGATTCACTTGTCTCCCTTGCATCGGTACACAATAGATATAATAGGTAGATGTAAATATCAATGTCGGTGAAATATTAAAAGCATAGGTTTGAGGTGTCCTCTATGAACACAGAGGGCATCTCTACAGAGTTTATTTCTCATGATGTTATCATTTCTGTTTAAACGCATGATGGTAATGATAAATGAGTACGTTTTGTATATAATCTGTACTGTATGTTATCCAAATAAAATAAAATAAAATGGTAAGTTACATATAGCCTATCTATCAGATAAATTGACAGGTTTTGTGTGGCTTTCGATTATATGTCAGGAGGACATCTTTGGAACTACAAGTCGGATTTGAAAAATTCTTAAAGTAAAGTTACAAGACGGACAAAGTATGTGTCGCACTCTAAACGATCACGCAAGTCAAGCAACTTCGACCCTAGCCAATGTTTGGATGGGTTTCGTAATCTCGACCTTCTCCGTGCTTCGGAGGGCACGTTAAGCCGTCGTCAATAGATGACAGCTGTTAAGCCCAGTCGGTGGCCTTCTGGCGGCTTGGTAACACCGACCTCTGCCAATTCGCATTGGAGCAGCGTGGCAGAGTACGCTCTAATCCCCTTCAATTGAAGGGAGACTCGTATCTCTGCAGTGTGATGATTATGGGATGATAAGACAATTTTTTTTAGCAGCCATTTGTGTCTCACATACTCCCACTGCGGGGCAAACCTCCATTTTTTCCAATTTTCTCTTACTTGGGCCTTTTCCAGACAAGACTAATAACATTTATAAATTAGCAGAAGAAGACGTGTGTAGAAACTAGTATTAAGGTGAATGTGGTGACAGTTCCCGGCGGCGGTTCTCTCGTGACCCGGTTTGCGTCGGGTTCGTCGGCCGTAGGCGTGTCCTCCACAAGAGGCTTCCATTTACATCAGAGCGCAGACTGCCAGACGAGAGGGAACACTACCTTGTTGTAATGGATATTTCTTTGTATTGCATAATGCGTATTTAGTATACATTTTGTTTTAATAATAAGTATAAATTATTTTTTATGTAAAAATACCGCCCGCTTGTATTGAATTATTACAGTATCTATTTTTGATTACGTTATTTTCGATTTTAAATTACATAATGTATGCGATGGTATTAAAAATGCATTTAAAATATATAGAGATTAATATTGATGAGAATAGCTGATACAACAAAAGACATAAAACGCAAAAGCTACGCAACTACGCCTAAAAATGCACTTTTACACAATAGCGTAGAATAATATCGTACAACAAACATTGTATGTACATAAGAATGAAAAACAATTTTCTAAAATATACGAATTTCAAAGTCACTCTTTTTATGGACACATTGTTGAGGTGCTATACTCGGAAGTGAACAAAAGTGTCCTTGAGTCTCACTCAGATACCCTCGAAATACAGAATACAGAACCAAAAAAAAATCCACTTATTTAAATACAACCTACCTGCACTATGATCGGCAGGTCCACAAACGAATCGCTTTGCGACAATACAGGACGGTTTTAGAGCGATTGATTAGATATGGCGTCGTAGAACGTGGTAGCGGGCAGAGTACGTCTTTCCGCGGACACCCGGCGATCGCGACTGAAGTGAAGGGAGTGGGCGCGGAGCTCTCCTGAAAAAGTGAAGTGAAAAACATTATCGATATTGTGTACGGAAATATAGTCTTAGATTGTTAAGAGATACGCCTATTTACATAATACGAACCATAATTTTAGGGTAAAATCTAATTTGATTAGTCTATTTATATCAAGGGTCAAGCTTAATGAAAATTACGTTGGTAAACTAAGACTAGTCTATAATTAGTTTCGAATAATAGAGGTGTTAGTGATGTTACATGTTCAACACGGTATTGAAAACGACGTTATATCAACTGCACACGCATTCTCGTCGAATTGCAGAATTTAATTTTAAAACAAATGATACATAATCTGACGCTGTCGTCAAAAATAGTCAAAATTAAGGAAGAAAAAAGAGATAGCTTGCAAAATGTTTCATATTATGCGACTTGTTCTGTAACTGTTTACTTATCTGTGCGTCCGATTTTTTAAGCGTAGCGATATTTCATGTACTATTTGTCGAGGAATAAATAACGTAGACGATACAAAATAATCTTGCTATCGATTTTTTATTTCTGTCTAATTTTATCGATATGAATAAATCACTCGAATGTAAACATGCAGAATCGCACGCCCGCCGGCCGGCGGCGACTGAAGCTGGCATGTACCCATATGCATCGCTTCCGTAGCTGAAGCTCGACAATATCCGAAATTATCGGCTTTTCCTTAATACATTACTTCTTTCACAACAGGGCGGTTTGTGAATGGTAATTCCAGACGAGCAATGTAACAGCACGTCGAGTGTAGAGTATTAAAACTCCAATATGATATTTTCATGATACAAGGCAGGCTATAAAGGAATGTACACGCCCACGACGCGCTCCAACCCTTATTTGTGTTATTGTAAATAGGGCGAATTCTAATTTTGTTCCTAAGGGAAGATTAAATAATAAATAATCTGCGGATGGCGATATTAATAAGAGTAAAAAAATTATAAATAGTGTGATTTAACCAAAGAAAATTCCATCAGGTCAGAAGTTTCAAATGTAAACATGACAACCCTAGTATTAATTCCTCATTTTGCAACTATTTCCAAATGGGTGATTTGACAATTGTTTACTTGTAAATAACTTACTTGCAATAGTATTGTTGTCAACACTATTTTATTAATTACCCTAGCAGCGGTCCGCCCCGGGTATTATATCTGTGACCCTGGCTTTGCACTGGGATAGTGAAGCCTCCCAATGGTGAAGTACTTAGACAGTTTTTCAGAAGTTTCGGAGTTAAGTAGTTTCGGAGCCTATTCAGAGCAAACAAACAATCAATTAAATCTTTCCTCTTTATAATATTAGTATGAGATTGCCTACATAAATAGATATACTAAGGTTCAACGAGGGATATTATACTATCATAGTAAAACACTTGACTGACCGTGATTAAGTCGATTTTATACCTGGATGGATATACTATCTACTATTATTTATACAACCCTTCCTAATATTATAAATTCGAGAGTAAAGGTGTTTGTATGTGTTCTCTTAAACCGAATGAGATATTTGTTATGGGGATAATATATAGATTAAGACCCTTTATAGGACATAAATAGCTATTAGCCCTGTAATTATCTCCCTAACTGGTTAAAAAGTATGGTGGTAAGTAGTTTCTGAGG
The DNA here is from genome assembly GCA_905163395.2 of Endotricha flammealis. Classification (NCBI taxonomy): domain Eukaryota; kingdom Metazoa; phylum Arthropoda; class Insecta; order Lepidoptera; family Pyralidae; genus Endotricha; species Endotricha flammealis. The sequence continues at coordinate 14,042,644 of LR990854.1, read as the reverse complement.
AATTTTTATTTTTATTAGCCATAAATGTCCCACTGCTGGACAAAGGCCTCTCCTCCCCAACAAATTTTTATTATGACCTCCGTGGCGTAATGGTTACCACGCCAGACCGCCACCCAGGAGGTCCCGGGTTCGATCCCCGGTCGGGTCATGATGAAAAACGAACTTTTTCTGATTGGTCTCGGGTCTTGGATGTTTATCTATATATGTATTTGTTATAAAATATAATATCGTTGAGTAAGTATCCCATAACACAAGTTTCGAACTTACTTTGGGGCTAGCTCAATCTGTATGAACTGTCCCTATATATTTATTTATTTATTTATTAATTAATTGAAACTTTAAAGTTCTGGAAAGGACTGTTTTTCCCTTTCCGAAATGTCACGTAGACGAAGTTGCGGGCACAGTTACTGAATTATTTATTGCACTATAGTTTTTTTATGACTTCAAACTGAATTGTGACCATATTCCATCCCGGGTCGGGTCATGATGGAAAAACGAACTTTTTCTGATTGGTCTCGGGTCTTGGATGTTTATCTATATATGTAATTGTTATAAAATATAATATCGTTGGGTTAGTATCCCATAACACAAGTTTCGAACTTACTTTGGGGCTAGCTCAATCTGTATGAATTGTCCCTATATATATATATATATATTTATTTATATTAACAATACTATAAACCTTGTTATGACATTGAAATGTATTCAAAGGGTTAAAAGAAGCTAAGTTGATATCAATGATCTCCACTGCTCATTTTTAATCTGTGCTATATACGGGAGACATTAGAATACGAGGGCGACACTGAAAGTTTTTAGAACCGGCCACTTGTAAACAATATAATTGAAAAATAAGTTTAAATTTTGAAAATGGAACTCTTTGCCAATATTAACGAGTATGATTTTTTTTATTTCTCTTTTGTTTTACGTTTTGGTGGCAAATCGAAAATTGCCCGAATTACGTCAGCATGAATTTAACGCGAGAAAATTTTCGTGCCATGATTTTTTATGACTTTTGATAGCATTTAAGTCAACAAAAACGATATAATCTGGTTATTATAGACTTCGAATGGCCTTTTATGATTCATCATCGCCCCATCCCGTGCCACAATATACAACTGGTATAATAAGTTCAAATGTGGTCGCACTATTCTTACCGATGATCTGCGTGAAGGACAGCTTTTTACGGCGACGACTGAAGTTCACATCAGTGTTGTGCAGCGTATGATAGAGAATGACAAACGAGTGACCTATCAGCAAATTCGGACAAGCTTAGGCATCCGTATGAGTCAAGTGCACAGAATCCTCCATGAACTGTTAGCGGTTAGGAAGCTTTGTGCCTGGTGGATCTCATAATTTGACCGATGCCGTAAAGACGAGTGGGAAAACTGCTTTGCTCAGTGGTTTCATCGGATGCAACGATGCATTGATGTGAAGGGACACTATTTTGAAAAGAAATAATAAACTAATATCTTTCATTTTTGCCCAGTTTTTGATTTTCTAAGAACTTTCAGTTTGACCCTCGTATTAGTGACATAAATAACCCAATTTAAAAATAGATGCCATTAGCGCCATTGGCTAATAATATTTTTACATCCAGTTTCGGAAACGCATTTTTAAAGTTAATGACGAATTAAAATATCACACTGTCACATTCAAACTAAAGAAGAAAAAAATAACGTGAAACTTAAAGGGGAATTAAAATTGAAATACGTTTCAGAAAATTATTGATATTTTGTAGGAATTGAAGTAGATGAATTTAACCATCAATTGAAATAGAGTGCGCCTTTACTGCCACTACTGTGGAGTTAAAAATCATTTTTCTGTCACCAGAAACCTCCTTGGCGTTGAAAGTATCACATTTATTAGGGCTAAATGTCCCCCGACACTGCCAAGGTCACATCGATCGACATGAGTGTGAGTGAGATGGAAATACTTTTGTCTCTCTCCGTCTGAAAATCTCTGTTTCAGTAGAAAATTTCGTAGACTTGTTGATAAACAAGGATTCGCAGCAGTTATTTTAATTTTCAACTGCTATTAAAGGTGAGTTCTAGGAACATTTAGTTTTATTTCTGACAAGTTCTAGTTACTTTATCTGTGGGATAAACGGAAAAGTAAGTAAAATCTACAATTTATCAGTAAATGTTTTTGACAATTTTTTCCAAACTCTAAACTTTTAATTTTACAAATTACATACAGTTTTGAAAATTCTTCTTCACAATATATAGCAAGTACAACGACTCATACTTAAACATATTATTATGTACTTATGTACAAACTTAAGCGCATTCAGAAGCCACTTAGTTCTACAGAATTGCGGATTATCTCCACGGTAAAGGGCGGAAATCATTGTAACATTATTGTTTAGTTTTGTTTCTTGTGTTTGTTCTAATATCAAACTTAAACAGAAACGTTTAAATAACAGACAGCCCTCTCATGCACTATCTCTTGTAATTTACATACAACTTGTATAAAATAATATTTTTTTAAACTACAACCATTTCTGAAATAAGTAAATTGGCCACCGGTAAAGGAAATGGCGAAAGAAAACCAGTTATCCTTCTGCCAAATAAACATTTTTTCAAACACGAAAATAAATTAACATTTAAATAGAAAATACCTATATATTTTTTCAAACACGAGAGAAACATTTTTTTTTCTTTCTTTCAAACACGAGAAGTGTAGCTTTATTTGGATCGGGAATACGCAGCGCACATACTGCCATGTCAGCCTATGCCCTATGTAGAACAAGGATTTAGAAGGTCAGCGTCTACTTCATTTTATAGATCGTTTGTTGATCCCTCACACTGATTGTCTGTCAAACGGATTTTCTTGTTATGTTACAGGTATTACTAAAGAAATGTTAAGATTATTAGCATCGTAATTTTAAACCATCAAAATCTAATATAATAATTTATTAGTGCGTCGTGTATAACAGGATTTAGAATAATACGTAGATATAAATCTTATAAGCAGCTTAATATTTTAAGTGTATTGACAGCCCGACGATTCAGTTGGTAGTGAACTAGTGACCCTACATTCGGTACCGAGGACGCGGGTTCGATACACGCACCACAGAGTACTACGAAGCAAACATCTAGTTGATTAACATTAAAATTTGTGTTGTTAGTTTAGTTTTTAGTAAAAAAAAAATGTAAGTAGTTCAATTTTTGAAGAAACTTCGTTAGCGGTGCTTGGCACTTTTTTAGATGGGTAAAAAATGTTAAACTTGTGGGGCAATTCACGTAACAAGAACCGATTCTAGTTCGCTTCAACGACACTCGCTGTAACGTTCAATTCCTATTTTGTATGAGTGAGACAGCGAGTGTCGTTGAATCGAACTAGAATCGATTCTTGTTACGTGAATAAGGTCACTGATCAAAAAAGTACGACGGATGGAGAGGACATTAATGTTTAAGTTTTCACTTCTGCCGGAATTCCTTCTTTTTTAACAACCCGTCCTTTAAAAAAAAAATCATTGTAAGTTTATGCTTTTGGGACCATAATTATTTTATTTACTTATTTGTTACAAAGTTTCATGACGGTGCTGACATTATTAGCATAAAAATCTTTGTTCTTAGTTCTACCTGCTCACCTCTTTGATTGGTTAACTATATACTATTAAAATAAAGTCATCATGTTCTATCTGTGTTGAGGTATTCATGAACCAGGTTCATCATGAACATAATCGAAATTAAGGAAAAGTTAGTAAATAACACTATTATGTGTACCAATTTACCTAATGGGTGTTTTTGTTGTCCTAATGGTTGGCGAAATAATATCCTAAAAGTCACTTTAGGATCGAATATCTCAGCTTTTATATTATACAATTATATACTTTAACCCATAGAATTAAGGTTTATCTTCGTGGCTACAGTTACAATAATTTTCCGCGCTTTCATTGAATTAGTTATTGTTTACTTTTAGAATGGGAATTACTTGTTTTGTATTAGTCTTTTCTACTCTTGTCATAACATTATTTTCCAATACATAATGTTTTATTTATTATTTTTCTGGCTACCTCTGTTTACGCTACGTCAGATGTTTAAACATGATCATATTGTACATATTTCATTTATACTTGACACATTTTCATTGGTTATTTGATTTTCTAACTACTTATTTCCCATTGGAGTCGTAGAAGGCGAATATGGGAATATTGTAAAAGTAAATAATAGGCAGTAGCACAGGCTTAAAAAATCTCCATCTACTGCGCTCGCCAACTCGCCTGCCAAGCGTATCAAATAGGGACCTGCTAGGTTACACTGCATGCAGTACAATCGCGATTTAAATTTCAATTCTGTATAATTTTACATCTAAAATTATTGGCAAATGCTAATAAAATTCGTACCCTTGTTTTATACTTAGGTACCTACTATTAGGTACTATTTGGTTAAAATAGAATCCGATTTCATTTAGTTTCGGATTTAGTTAGCGCTAGTCTGTGTAAAGAGAGAGTACCAAAACGGAATAATCCAATGCCGATCGAGCGAATTTATTTTCAAAAGTAAGGCACATGCTGACCTCTTACTCACTCTTTAGTTGACTGTACAACTTTTTATCATAATTAAAAAAACTATTATCTATACGAGCAACGTTCGTACAAATAAAAGGAATAATTGAATAATCAAAGAGGAAAAACAATGGCCGTCAATCCGAAGCGTCGAATCGACGATCATTATCTACAAGAGCGTTTTCCATTCGTTCCAAGCATCCATTTAAAATGTCATTTGATGCACAAAGGGATTCTTCGATGACGTCATAGGGTAGATTGGAACCTATCTTTTATTCGAGTCCTGCCAGCACTACATTCAGGTTCCAGTGAGGGGAGAGAGGGGGAGGTCGATAGGTTCGCGCTTGCGTGTTCACTCATATCCCTTAAAGATCAAAACACGCTTTTATTTACACTCAAATTTAAGGAATATGTTCTTTATTGTGTTATGTTAAGAGTCAAATAGTAGAGCGAGGCACAGGACGGACCTGGAAGTTCTAGAAGGTAACTTATAGTAAAGGTCCCAATTAATAAAGCCGCGTTCGAGTTATTTCCTTGAGACCGTCCATTGATAAGATTTATATGGAATTTGGCTTCCTATTGAAAAAGTTTTGTTGTTTATCGCGCTTTATAAAATTTTTAAAACAGAATTGAAATAAATATATTTTGATGAAACAAACTTTTCGTTTTATTTTTATCTTAGGGGGCGGCTAGAGTACCTAGCTAATTTCGTCGCGGCGATCGATGTTTTTACCACTGTTTATAGATACATATATAGGTATATATCATAATATATCGAAGAACAAGATCTCAAGAATCACTCAAAATTTCAATCAACTCGTAATCACTGTTCGTTTTTTTTTAATTTTCCGACTTGCCATCGAAAATCCAGCTTTTCTGGAATATCTAGTAAAATTGTTTTTGGGCACTTGTTCAGGGTACATGGTTCCTTGATAGTTTACTACGAGAACCATAAAACTTGACTTCGACTTAAATGTAATGAAAGTTTGACGAATTTAGCGAGGCATCATAAACACTAGAATACAATTAATTGATGTTCCGGAGCGAACGGGGCGTCTGGCGTGTTTCCAATGAATGCCAAGGAATACCCTAATTTGCAAACATTACATTTAGTTTAGGACTCCGAAATAGTTTATGATCATGTGGAACAAATAACACAATACACTATAAACTATAATTTGCATCTGCACTCTTAATAACTTTGCAATGTAGCTATAAAATATTTTCAGCCAGTTTATGAAACGAATTTTTAAAGTTTTTAATTTTTAATTTATTTGTTAAAGACACATTTAATTTACTGCTGTTACTGTCAACAAAAAAAGAGAGTTAGCTGGAGACTTAATGTAAAAAATGCGTCTCAAAAGCTGACTGTATTAAATGTTGTTTTTTCAACAAGCTATTCAAGTCGAAGTGCAATATAATAAAAAATGTTGACGTTCGATACGATGATCTTTAAATTTCTAAACGGTACTTTTACCAGAACCTAGGAACCACATGTATAAGTTGATTTCTAATCAGCTATCGTTATTTTATACAACACCAGTAATAATTTGGCACGTTCACAAGGGGTGCAATAAGTTGCAGTTGCCGTGTGCATCGATCGCGGTGCAAGCGACCTACTTAAAGGTCAAACCACCCCGTTCATTCAAGCTCGGGGTTTCTTTCATTAAAATATGGAAATGGAACATGATTTAAATATCCCTTCCTGTTTTAAGATGCATAATTGGCATTAGGCAGCGTAGAGACCTGCACACTCTTTCATTCCTATACACTATACTCTTCAATCCTCGTTCTCCTTCATATCTCAAAGTTTTAATTTCTGCTCTTCCTCTCATAGTTTATCACTTCGCTCCTCTGAAAATCTTACTCTCCTGTTTCCTGTTCATTCTTCATCTTTCTTTGATAAATCTTTCACCATCCAGGCTGTGAGACTTTGGAATAGCTTACCAGTATCCATTAGAGCGGCTAAGACTATAAATATGTTTAAAAACCAAGTCAAAAACCACTTTTTGCTCCTTTAATTGTACATTTACTTGTTTACTTTTTCCTTTAGCATTCTTACAAAGTACCTTTATGTATCCCTTCATATGTGAGTATATGTATATATATATATATAATATATTTTTCTATAATGTATATATGTGTGAGTATTTATTTATTATATAGTATGGTATATTAAATATATAATATGCTGAAGTATTTACTTCACCTACTCAAATGAGTATTTATATGTGATCTTCTTGTTTATATTTTTAATATTTAGTTTATTTTATTTTATTATTGCTAGCCCTGCCTACTCCATATAAAGCTCTGTTACCCTAAGGTTGCCTTGAAAAGATTGCTTTGAGCAATAAGGCCGCCTTGTTGCCAATACACAAGTCTGTAATCTTTTTTATTGTGTTTACCATATTGCATTGTATTTCTTGTGTTCTAATGTTTACAGTCTGTGTGTTGCAAATAAAGCATATTCTATCTATCTATAATTGACGACCTCCATGTCGTAATGGTTACCATGCCAGACCGCCACCCAGGTCCCGGGTTCGATCCCCGGTCGGGTCATGATGAAAAACGAACTTTTTCTGATTGGCCTCAGGTCTTGGATGTTTATCTATTTATGTATTTGTTATAAAATATAATATCGTTGAGTTAGTATCCTATAACACAAGTTTCGAACTTACTTTGGGGCTAGCTCAATTTGTATGAATTGTCCCTATATATTTATTTATTTATTTATAATCTACTACGATTACATTGAAATAAGCAAGCGGTGTGCGCGAGGGTGGTAGCCGGCAAAGCGCGAGCGACGCGGCCGAGTTTCCGCAGCTAACTTCACAAAATCTAGTGGCGCCATGAGTGGCGCGTAATGGAGGGTTCCGTAGTTGCAATACATTGCTTGCTTGCAGATGAGTGCAATGCCACACAGAGCAAGATAGATAGCGAATAGATAGACATGCGAAACTATAAGGATTTCTTGTTAGTTTACTACGGAACCCAAAAAAGGTTTGTAATTCGGGTGATTCGGGTTTAAATCAAAAACAGTTTTACTGGGTCGATATTGTATATTTGCTATTGCTAAATAACCACCATAAGCAAGATTACAGATTTTTACATGAAATGAGAAGTAACTTATGTAAAGTGCAATTTTACTTTACACAAACAAAATATAAATTATACATAATATTGTTACTTACTATGTAAACCTCAACCAAATTAAATTTACAATGTTTAATAAGACTAAAGAAAGATACTTTAAAAACTTAGAAATTATGCCATAGAGCTCGTGTCCCAAGACCTCGAGTTCAAACCGATGGTATTTTTTTACTATGATATTATTTACGCCATTGATTGATGTTTAATATCGGCGTCTATGACGTGCCTAAGTACAAGAAAATACCATAGGTACGAAAAAGCCCGACGACGATCTATCTATGTGATATACACAATATTACATGCCTTTATACAAATGCCGTGTACATACCAAACGTATTGTCAGCTGCCGATATAAAGTAAGCAAGCAAATATCAGTTTAAATATTAGGCTACTTGAGCGAGCATAGTGCTAAAATGTACGTAGCATGGGTGACTTTTATGTGAAATATAAAAGTCAGCTGAACCGCACACATGGTCCATGTGTTATGTACATAAATGTGAAATCAGACGTGCTCTAAAAAAATTCATGTCCGTCCGATAAATTTCGTCGTCTAACAATACGCTTGCTGTAAACAAAGCCAAATAATATAATAGACAATATTGCACTTTACTCAGATCTAAAACTATAATTTGATTAGTAGGATTTTCATTATATTGTTAAAACTTTAACAGCCAGTTTCTGAAATGCATTTTTAATGACACATTAAATTATACCTATCTGCCACTTTCAAACTACATAATAAAAAATAAAAAAGGGGACATAATGTCAAATTTAAATTAAAATTCGTTTCATAAACTGGTTGTAACAATGCTAAAATATGCCTGTTTAGCTATGCTCACTACATTTACATTGAATACGGCACTATTTAATATTATGGATATATTTTGTTAATGTACATAATTGCATTGATATATGGGTAATAATGCGCGGAATATTTAAAAAAAATTATAATATTAATTATGGAACGGAAAACATGACCAAACGACAAAATAGTCGTATATTAGAATTGATTTTGTGTCTCCTATGTACAATAATTTGGTAAAAAAATTATAAAATTATAATAGAATAATATAGAATTCGATTCCTGGCTAGAATAAAATAGAAAGTGAAAACTTCTTTAGCAGCGTTTGGCACTTTTTTTAGATGGGTAAAAAATGTTAAACTCGCGTCAGATCCGTAGCCTGATCGAAAAAGCGTAAGATTATAACCATTCCAAAATATTTAAAAATTCACAACGTTGATGTTCCAGTTTTCACTTCTGCCGGCACTCCCGGAGTGCAACCCGTCCTTTTTTTCATAAAAAAAACTCTTTTAAGATTTTTTCTAATAGTTTAAAAGTTAGCTTTAATTTATTATTTTGAAATTATTACTTTCACTTTGACATTGAACCGTTTTGTTTGGGAAAAGTTCACTTATAAATTGAATGCAAAATGTAAATCGTCTGAACAAGATCTTTTGATAGAGATCTAGAAAGCATAGTAGACCTAAAACTCAACAAAAATGTTGGAGCATTTTTTTATTTTTAGCAGACTTTGTGTGTAAGTAATCTCTACCATCTAAGAAACGCTTTTTAGGGTTTCGTTGTAAACTACAAGGAACCCTTATAGTTTCGCCATGTTTATCTGTCTGTCCGCGGTCTAGCACCTAGACGCTTAATGCTTGAAAGCTGTAATTTGGTATGTATACACATATTAACAATGCTAAAACGTGCTGGAACAAAATTTTGAAAAAAAAAATTTTTTGAGTGCCTTATGTAAAGTGGAAATGATTTCACACGCCCACCCCATGTTGTGATATCTTTAGATAGGTCTCTTCAAAACATTGAGGATGTAGAAAGACTAACTCCGTATAGACATATTGCGTTGTGTAGTGGCCACACCACTGCGTGCGTGTGAAAACACTGGCTTTGCCTGTCGAATTGAAGACCTCTCACCGATAACATAACATACGTATTATGTACTATGCAAACGGTGTATTTTTATGTAATAACGCGTTGGTCTCTTGTAAACTCTCAGATGCAGTAAACTTTTAAAGTTACTCCGTGCAAATAACTCAAACCACTGTGCGAAACGAAAATTGACACGATAAATGTAAATAATTCCGAAACGGATCATTGTATCGAAAAATAATCTTTTCACACCCTCAATGTTTTGAAGAGACCTATCTGTCGATAACCCACATGGGGTGGGCGCGAAAGAAAATCATTTCTACTTTAAATGGTAGGGTTTTTTCGAAATTTTGTACCAGCACTTTGTTACCTTTGTTAATATGTGTATACATACCAAATTACAGCTTTCTAGCATTAAGCGTCTAGGCGCTTGACCGCGGACAGACAGACGGACATGGCGAAACTATAAGGGTTCCTTGTAGTACTACGGAATCCTAAAAATGGGCATAGAAGCGATACAGTCGCGCTTTGAATGCGCACTTTTACATCGATACAAAAATCAATCTGTCTCTTACACAGTTAACTTTTAATTATAATTCTTCCGCGCATATTACCCTGATTTCTGTACATGAGCGTAAATAAAATTTGAACTATACAATATACCATAGAATTAAAAAAATACTACCAGCTGTAATCCTACGATATACGAAATTATTTCAGAGTAAATATTATTTTTATTTAACTTATTGATTATATCCATGAGTAAAATTTAGAGAGTTTAAAACGCGTAACTCACGAGTTAGATGCGGATCGAGCTCGGCCATATAACACGTTTATATATTATTATTGATTAAAAACGGGGCTTGAACGCGCACTCAAACTTACTTGTTTTTCACCCGACAGAGTTGCATCTGCCGTGGTCACGGGGCAAAGAGTAAAGTAATATTAGGGACTGACTGGAGTACTGCGGTGCACAGGTTGATGACGACGGTAGAAAGATGTTAAACTACCCACTATATTGCCAATAAAATTCACTAGTTATAAAGACCCATACACAACACTAACTGTATCGGCATTAACCGCGTGTTGCCGAAACGTCGGGTGAAAAAACAAGAAAGTTTGAGTGCGCATTCAAGCCCCGTTTTCAGTCAATAATAATGTGTTCAAAACGCAAAAGTTTAAAATATACGTTCATATATTACTAAAAACCAAAGAAGGCTAATTTTAGCGTCCTAAAAAAAACGTTAAAAATTCGTGATCCTTTTGAATCAATTTCACAATGGGGAAGAAAACGCAAAGCTAATAGCAGATGTCGCTGCGCTCGCTTGACTCGAAGTAAATATCTGTCACCTGTCAGTTTGTTTAGTTCTTCGCATAAATTACCACATTACCGCGTTTATAATATTTCTTTTCTTGATCAAAGATAACTATGTATTCAACATGGTCTATTCATAGCAGAACTGTCGCCTTTATAATCAGATGCAAAAAATGTTCTGAACATAACCTCAAATTGTTCGTAGCAGCCTTCTCCCAAAGTCTTCTCATTCGCAAATTCTTAGGAAAAGAATGGTTAACATTATTATTGCACCCAATTACAGCACAACGAGGCATTTTTGTAATAAAAAATATTTTTTACATTCGAGGTAAAATTTTTCATGATATTTGACGTAACTTGAACGTTGTTTTGAGTCAAGCGATATCAGCGCTACTAGCGGCTAAACTTGGCAGTTTTCTTCCCCATTGAAACATTACGGACACTTACATCAACTTAACATAACATTACAATGTTATTGTTAACGTTAAATACACGTTGTGATTATTATTTTTTGACTTCTAGGTATATAAATTTCCGCGCTCGCCCTGCGTCCAACGCGCGCCTGTCTTCAATATATTTCGCGCATTATTGCATTTTCTACTAATTGTTTGCTAGATGTATTTTTTTTAATTCTATGGTATTCTCTCAAACTGTTCATGATAGTGTCCTGCGATGCACTGTAACATAACACCAGTATCACTGCACCAATGAAATACCAGTCAACTATTTGTCAAGCTTTGTGCATACCTACGGTTTGAGACCAAGTGAGACATACTGTAAAAAATCTTTTCATATTGAAAAGGCATAGGTAAAATTATGATAAACGAAACTTGCCATTGACACATCTGATAAGAAATTGTTTTCATTGAATTCACCTTTCGCAAACAGCAAAATAAAACTAGACACATACTTCTGAGACGTGACTGTTGTGACCCCTCATAAGCATATTGGTTTTACAATTTTAGCAGACTGTAATAGCTTCTGACCCGTCACACTTTTCAAGTGTATTTACAGCATTAGTCTTTCAGGTCTTTCTTGAGTAATATTTATTATTTCATGACAATAAACTTCCATTTCTCTAGGTTACATACACTGTTTGCAACAACTTTACCAAAACCAACATTATGACCAGCACTAAATAGACAACTTATTTTTATTATTTATTTGTCTCCCTAAGTCTCACAATCTATATCCATAAGTATGCACTACGCATAACTTTTGCCGACTTAGTATCGTCTCCAATGTCATGGTGGTTGTTTGGCCGAGTGTCGCCGGACGAATAATAGCTAATATCGGTGACGGTTCGGATATATGTTGGGGTTCTGTACATTAGGGTTGGATTGTTGCACTGGGTACCCTTGGGTGATGCTGCCAGGTTTCGATTGCTGAAAAAGAACAATATTGTTAATAGGTATAAATGTCTTTTACTCAAGATCAAGTTCCATGTTTTAATGCTTCACATGACAGACGTTGCGTATTATTTTTATGTTATTTTAAATTAATAATTAATAAAGAAATATATAGGGACAATTCACACAGATTGAGCTAGCCCCAAAGTAAGTTCGAAACTTGTATTATGGAATACTAACTCAACGATATTATATTTTATGACAAATACATATATAGATAAACATCCAAGACCCGAGGCCAATCAGAAAAAGTTCGTTTTACATCATGACCCGACCCCGGGTCGAACCCGGGACCTCCTGGGTGACGGTCTGGCATGGTAACCATTACGCCACGGAGGTCGTCAAATATTTGACTCTTAAGAGCCACCGCCCACTTGCGATTTTTAATCGGCCGATAGTTTGATCGTTCTGGGATTCAGTATGGAGCTATATGGCAGTGCGCTCATTTGACGATAAAAAATCGGCCGCTCAAACTAACGAAAATGACTGCGATTAAACTATCGGCCGATTAAAAATCACAAGTGGGCGGTGGCTCTAACACAAATACCAAATATGCGTGTCTAGACGAAAACGAGAGTTTCGGGACAAGCCCAACACACATTCCCTCCGTTGTGTCTCTTGTAGACCCAGGACAACAACGGCGACCTCTGATTGACAATAAGCAATTAAGCTTATTGACGTCCCGGGGGAGAAACTACAGCTGTCATGGAACTTACAACAAATTTAATCAGAAAGAAATGAGATGGAGTATGTATTGAAAGGAGTGTGGACTGTTTTGTCGCCCTATTTCGTATTTACTTTAACTTTGTATTCTAACTTCGTGCCTAATTTTACTTCAGAGTGAGTACACGCATATGAAATTGTGGTGTATACCTGCATGTTGTTGTGATGCGGTGGGGGGTGCGGCGCTAGATGGCGCGCGGGAGGCGCCGCATAGCCGCCGCCGCTGCTCACGGACGGGTGATGGGGCTCGCTCATCCCCAGCAGCACTTGTGGCTACAACGGGAACAACAAATTTAACATCTCGGAAATTTCCCTTACTTAGGTAGGAGGGTACGCTAAAACCGGGTACAGACTTACGAAATGTAGCATGCAATCAAAGAATTTGTCGTCCACATTGTCACAATGTAGATATCATGTAGTGTAACAGAATTCCCATAGTGTGGGCGCCTTGTGCGCACGAACCGTGCACACTATGCGCACGAACCGTGCACACTATGCGCACGAACCGTGCACACTATGCGCACGAACCGAGCACTTCAAGTCGTCCGCGCCACGATCCGCCATTTGTCGGTTTTTTCGCCGAACACAAAGGAAAAGTGTGCACGGAGCGTCATTGTGGACGGGTTGTGTATGTCTGTACTAATAATAATATTTCTTACCTGTGGATCTTTCTTAGGCTCCTGATGAGGCTGTCCATCTCTGTTCTTCAGTAAATCCAAATACAACTGGGAAGGTTGGGGGGCTGGTGCATACATTAAGTTTGTATGGTGCGGCGTATGCGGCGTATGAGGGGTGTGCGGTGTGTGGGCGTGATGCGCGTACAACAGCGGCGGGGGGCGTTCCCCCACTACGCCGACGACCCCAGACGTCGGCATGGCGTAGTACGCCTGCGACGACACTGACGAGCCACCGACGTTTGATGCGTATTGTGACGGTTCTGGGGATATTAATATTGTTTATTTTAATCTTATATTAAATGGAATTTCATTCAAATGTGAAAGAGATAAGCGTAAACGTTAACTTAGTACCCGTACAAACTAAAATTTAGAGAACCGCCATACCAGTAGGTATAGGTAGTATGGCGGTTCTGTAGGTTGGTCGCGCAGCGTTGACGCTACGCTAGGGTGGCACCAACGCGTTTTTTGCTAACGCTACCAAAGCGATGTAGTTCACACACTAAAAGACGACCCTCGAGACAAGCTAGTATGAGAAATCTCGTCTCTTAGGACAGGTTGATAACCTTCGACTCATGTTAACTTAAATTATATTACTCACGTTTTTGCTTTTGTTATTTACCATCAACATGTCAGAACTATGCTTAGTAAATGAAAGTGCACATTATCGCAAGCCACATCGCACCAAATTGTATCGTATAAAAAATATATTTACCACCACAGTTATATATCAAATCTTTTTTTTATATTATACGATGCGGCTCCTCTTATTGTTCAGTCAGCGGCATAATTATGGTGTCACTTTGGTACAGTTTTTTTTTTTACTGAAGACTTGAATAAATATGGTAACATTGTTATATAGGTAAGGTACTAAAATGATTACATATTTTTGACGCTGGCTGTACGCTATTTATAATAGGAATTAATATCAAAAAATAAACAACACTCTAACATGTTTAAAATATCTTGTAAGCAACATTATTTTTAAGATGAAAAAAGCAACGAAACGAAAATACAACAACAAAAGATAAAGTAATTGATAACAGAACCATGCGATTAAAACCTCAAATGGTTTGAACATTCAACCGATGAGGTTTGCATATTGCAATGGAATTAGTCATGAATGATTATTTATGACGATGATGATTAATGGACATAAAAAGGACAGAACACAAAACAAAAGAAATGAAAGAAACAGAAATAATTTGATAAAACAATTAAATATTTAGCGAAAGAAACCATAACATTTAGTGATAGGGATGATTCGTTACGGCGATGGTTAATGGGCATGAAAAGGACAGAACACAAAAGGAATGAAAGAAACAGAAATACAGGCTAGTGAGTGAAGCTACAGTGACTCCGAGAACTCACTGTTCCACAGCACCGCGCGGGTCAACGGACGGCTTATGCGGCCATCCTCTACCTCTGCAAAAGATTATATCGCCTTCATATACATACAGAAATACAATAAATGAGCGTGACCTCGTCATTATTAAATTTTCTATTAGGTACAAAATTAAATTAAGTTTACATGGAAATTACCCCATTATTTAAATTAAGTTTTGTCAAGTACAATATTATCTATAAGTAAAGAATGTGATACATTTAAACACAAATATAACTTCAAAGGTATTATGTAATAATTTTAATAAGAAAATTCACTCAACATTACTATAAACTATATTTCTTTTATGTACCTACACAATATATACATAACATTTTTATTATTACACAAATAAAGTACAAAAAAATTCTTTATTAACTCTTTAGTGTACTTACTATGATCAGAATATACAGGTTGATGTTTCATTTGCGGCTGCAAACGATGTGCATACAACGTGTATGTAGTTGGCGACGGACTACGCTGCCGCTTGACCCCTGATTGCATGGGACCGCGCACTAATGTCGGCTGTTGCGGAAACAACATGTAGTTTGAGTGCTTATTCTTGAACAAAGAAACAAGGGATTATAGAAGTGGGAATTATTTTTAATATAGATTATTGCTTAAAAACTAGTTATTAGATACAATGTAGTAGGCAATGTTAGAGACCTCTTCTCTATTGAATAATGTCGACAATTTTTTTACAAGGTCGGCAACGCGCGAGTGATACCCCTGTTTATGCAAGTGTCTATGGGCTAATGGTGACTGCTTACTATCAGGCTATGCTTGTTTGCCACCTTGTGCCAACAGTGGCATAAAAAAATATATTGTTAAGGCCCATTTAGTCGATGCCAGTTTATTGCCAGAAGCATACAATAATGTTATAGCAATAATTAACATGCATCGTCCAAACGACTGTTGCTTACAATTTTTGAAGGACAAATTATTGCTTCCACTAAATTGCATACAATTATTGCTCTTGAATGTACAAGAATCTGGCTTCGTCTAAATGGGCCTTTAGTTTTATACAAAGAAGTCTAATTGTTGTCTCGAAGTCGTTTCACCCTTATCCTCTGCTACAGATGTCTGAATAGGCATTTACGTTATGTATGATACAAAAGTATTTTCGTTTTAAATCATTTCGTGATTTTCAACAGAGCGTCGAGCAGTTAGTAAGACCAGTATGCTACACGTTAACTTACGATATAAATTTATAAAAATCATTCAATATAAATACCTTATTCAATAGGTGCGATGTAAGAGGAGGCGGTCTGCCTTGTGTGGGCGGGGGTTCGCCTTGCCCCGTCGACGGTGGCATATTAAACATTGGCATTGGCATATTTCCCATCGCCATTTTCATTGGTTGCATCTCACTGGAAATTAACGTGTTTTTTACAATCATGTCATAATATTTGACAACCTAATGGTTGGTGACCCTACCTTCTAAAGGGTGTGGATTCAATCCCCGCACAAAGAAAAAAGTATTTCTTGTAAATCTACTTGCAAAATAAATGATTTTATTTATTTAAAACATTTATGTGACTCGAGTTTGTATTCTATATATTATAAGTATTAATTTACAATAATATATCCCTTGTCTGGTACCCATAACAAAAGTAGGCTAAGCCTTACTTACTGTGGAACCAGGTGAATGAGCTTTGTTTAAAAAATTATTATGTTATAGTTGTTAGCTTAGTTGCAATAAAAAAATACAATATCTAGCAAAATATGTTACTGTAATACAGCACACATTTCCATACTCACTTGGTCTCCTTTTGTTGTTGTCTCTTTCTTATCTCATCTTCATTCAACACCTTCTTCAGTTGCATGAAAAGTTGTTGTTTCTCTTTCTCTAATTGTTTTAATTTCTGCTCCAATTGTTCTATTTGTTCTTTTGTTTCCTCTGAAATATTTTATAACATATATTTATTATTATATTAATGACAAGAGAAACCCACACAACTTTGCGTTTATCCTGCTTTTCCGTGGGAATTTTGAAAAGTCCTTTCTGAGTACACCCCTTGACGTCGTAAGGAACAGACTTTTTCAAATTTGGAATCTCTAGACCCAGTGGTTTGGGCTGTGCATTGATGCATAGTTAAGTCAGTCATTTAATTTATATACATAGACTAAACCCACACAACTTTGCATTTATCCCGCTCTTCCGTGGGAATTTTGGATAATCTTTTATTGGATGCCTACGTCATACAAAGAACACACCCTTCAAGTTTCAGGTCCTTATGATCAGCGGTTTAGGCTGTGCGTTGATTCTCAGTCAGTCATTCAGGACAAAGCATTTTAAATATATAGATAAACCTATTTATATAAACCATGATAAATAAACTGAATTATGATAACTCATACAACACTAATTTCAATGATGACACTTCGATCATCAATCATATCGATTTGTACACTTCCACTAGAGAAAGTGCAGGTGCAGGCTTACTTTCGGAATAGATGCTTTTATCTCTTTATCTTGTTCATACATGTCAAATCAAGTTTCCTTTTTCCTATAGGTTTCTTAAATAAATAAATAATAATAATAATAATAAATAAATTTTCATTAATCTTTGAAATCTCTTGGAGGGGCTTATGTCTAGCAGTAGACTTCTTGTGGCTAAGATAATTTAAAAAAAACTAACCGAGTGTCATAACATCCTGTCTCTCTCTAGCCTCCCTCTCTTTCCTTAGTCTCTCTTCTTCAACCTCTGCTTCATATTCTGTAATAAAAAATATTAAAACTTAGATTTTTTTATGATTTTTAATTTTTATAAAATAAATATTTTTTTATGGCACTACTAGTTGTGTCCCGCAACTTTGCCTGCATGGTCTAGTAGCCAATGATTCGTCTTGTGGTAAATTATTTATCTTGTGGGATAAAAAGTAACCTAAGTTGTTCTCTGTACCCCTGACAAGCAACTTTAATGGCATTTTGTTTGGTCGTCCACTGCTGGGTTAGTATAGCTTATATAAGCAGTATTACTGTTATTTTGTTTTTACTGAAGCTAATGAGCAAATTATTCCAATTAGTTAGAGGTAGGTTAATGTAAATATTACAACTATACAACTTTTATCCAGACATAATTTTTACAAAGTAGGTAGGTACCTTCTTTTTTCCTTTGCCTTTCCCTAATAATATATCGCTTTAATGCATTCCACATTTTCTGATCAGCATCGTTCTGTTCTTCGCCTGTAGTTGAAGTTACGGCAGGCATTTTGCTAGTCTCCGGGACACAGCACTCCGTAGTTTCTGGCACGATTTGATCAATAACAGTGTGGAAACGAGACTAAGACACAAAGTGTAACCTATCTAGAGCTCTAGAATCCTGAGTATACACGCAATCAAGAAGATATCGTTTCGTATCCTTATTTGGATAGATTTGACTATATTTTACAAACCTCGGCATAAATAAATTTAGCTGTCTAAAATTTTTTACTGACTGACTGATGATGAACGAAAGAAAGGAGTTTGAGAGGGTTTGACAAGCAAGAAGTCAGTGCTGCCAGCCTAATCGACGTAAATTACATTTTACTTTGGGGCTTTTGGGACCATCCCAATGGGTCAGCGCCAGCCCTCCTATGGCGGAAACACACTACCGTGTCGGGGCCTGTCGTGTCGCGCTCTGTCGTGACGGTGGGTGTGCACACTTACGTGTCGTGTCGGGGCGCGCTTCTGTTCAGAAATGAACGAAATAAACGCCAGACGTTTATTTCTTTCATTTCTGAACAGAAGCTCGCAGTGTTTGCCTTTATCTGGGTGTTTTCTATAATGTATAATGGTATTTATTAAAAAAATATATATTTAAGTATATTTATCAGGAATCTAGTACCTAGTAACTCATTATCACGCTGCAAAAACAAATTTAAAAAAAAAGCGTCGACTTGTTCGCGCCACGAGCCGCGCGCGGGTATAGAAACACATTTGCAGGGCGTGTCGTGTCGCGTCATAACCCCCACCACCGCCGTGGCGCAATCGGCGGCCAGCAGTCCGCGCCACGACAGAGCGAGTCACGACACGACACGCCCTACAAATGTGCTCCTAACCATATAAAATGTATGAACGCGATATGCTTCTGGCGCGACACGACACGCCCCGACACGGTAGTGTGTTTCTGGCTTTATGCCCCGTCTACACGTTGGCCAACACAGTGGCCAAAAATGTTGGCCACTGTGTTGGCCAACGTGTAGAGGTAGACGTTGGAATGATGGTACGTGTTGGCCCACAAGCTGGCGCGAAATCCGTGTGGTGTCGGTTTTTTGACACAGATCAAAGGAGTTGGCCGTAGTTGTGGCCGAGTTATTGGCCAAGCGTCCACACGTTGGCCGCGTGTTTAGTTTGCAACGAGCAAAAATAAACAATATAATAATATTCATTTAGTTAGGTAGGTGTTTTGTTTCTATTTATTGACAACATCAGCCACCTTCTTTTTTTCCATGTCTATTTTATTACGTAGTAACGGTAGGTATGCTGAAAATAAATAAATCGCAGCAGCCGTCAGCGCCTCAATTATCCTCCGCACATTGGCCCAAACCAAATCAAACTGAACGACCTTCCATCGTGTGGACATCGTACAAACTATCACCACAATCTTGGCCAAAGTGTTGGCCAACGTGTTGGCCAACGTGTAGAGGGGGCATTAGGTAGGACGCAGACGTTCGGATTCGTAAGGTTTCCGGATCAGGAATTCAGGTTCTGAAACCCGAATGCTCTATTTACATTGATTTACATACTAAAATGTTGAATGAAAATGTTAAATGAGCAAGGCGCACACGTTCGTTTCGGATTTTTTTTCCAGCGTGCGTTCGGATAGTAAAAACGGAAAAAACATAATGAAGTTTCCTGAACGCAGTTCTCGCGAAAGTACATTTTGTTTCGCTCGTGGCACATTAATGGCGGAAACACACTATAAGCGTGTATTACACTACACGATTTCTCGGGCCCTGCCGGCAGGGTGTCCTGCCTACCAGTTAGGGTGCCGCTTATTACACTACGCTGGAAATCGCGCCCTGTTTGATTTTCTCTCAGTTTGAACGTGAACGTGAATGACTGTGCACGTCACGTCTGTCGCTATGGCACCGACTTTATCGAATCATCAAAAAGTTGCTTTAGCGGTGACTTTGGCACTTACTAAATCCATGAATATTTTTTTATTTTATTATTTCCTAGCCTGAAGGTCTTGTGTCCCACTGCTGGGCAAAGGCCTCCCCCTCCCTTTCTCCACTCGTCACGGTCCAAAGCTACTTCTGGCCACATGTCTAAGAAGGCATTCAGATCGTCCCGCCATAGCCTCCTCGGTCTTCCTTTACCTCGTCGGTCGTTCGGAACCAAAAAAGTTGATATTTTTTGCCCATCTTTATGGTTGCTTAGGGCAGACACAGGCCACATCCACTTTAACTTGACAGTTTTTGCACCTAGGTACGTCTTTTACTTGTGTGAGGGAGCGCAGTTCAACGTTCCTCATCTTAAGAAAAAAAGAGAAGAAGAAGGATCTGGGTCAAGCAATACTTGAAATTAAGAGGAAAGCACTCAAATATGCGGATACTCAATGCTCTGGAACCAGCGGATTTCAAAGAAAGGAGAAATTTGAATATTTATTAAAGTAAAAAAAAAAAAGAAATTCAATTTATTAGTGAATAACTAATTTATTAATAAATAATATATTTAATAATAGCTCCGTAATATAACGCACAAAAAACGACAGAACGTGTGAACTCTGCGCTCGCGCCGCAGCGACTGAGCGTCTGAGCTCCCTGCCTCCCTGTTTCTTATTAGACTACCCGATCGGCAGGGCGGCAGGGAGGCAGGAAGATCGGAACCACCCGATCGCCCGATTTAGGGACCCTGACTCCCTGTTTCTTATTACATTGCCCTGTCGGCAGGACACCCTGCCGGCAGGGCCCAAGAAATCGTGTAGTGTAATAAGCGCTTAAGTGAGTTTAACTGGTACCACATCAACTGTGAAGTTATTCGCCCTTCCTCATTGGTCAGCAGTTGGTCAGCGCCCAGCCCCCTTCCTTGTCTTGCTTGTCATGTCAGTGGGTGATGTCAAGTCAATTGTCAAGAAATCCATTCCTGCCTGGTTCCGTGTATTCGAGCCACTTTTTCTATTTCATGTAAAATTAAATAGTTTTTAGTTTTCAATCGAATTAAAAAAAATACTAGAAATCAGTTGCAAATAGCAGTGGTATTTTATTAAATTATAAAGAATGGACGGACCGTCACGGCCTAAGAAAAAACTTAAAACGGTGAGTACCAATTGCATTCCACTATAAATTATGAGATTACTTAAAAAAATATGGTTTAAACTGCTGCTTGCTGTTAGATATTATGAAGAGATTATGAAGTAGTAAAGAAAATTATTTTTCGTTGAATAAGTTGTTTTTTGACCTTGTTCTTGTTTTGGGTAAATTTTATCTTTGCAAATGGGCAAATTTATACTTAAACAATTTCGATAAGAATATCCATTACAGGTTTTTGCTACAACGTTTGAGTTAAAAATATAAATTACGTAAAACACCTCATTGTTTCAAGCGGAAATCGAATGAATAATTAAATTAATTACACGTATTAGACAGTGCCCACTTCTTGATAGTTACTCCACATAGAAATAAAATTAATACCTTCGATAATCAATCTAAGGCGGTCTAATGGATTAGGAAAGAGAAGAGAGGCCAACCAACACAAGTCCCTATTATTAAATAGGTTAAAGTTATAAAAGATCTATTTTAATTTTCATTCATAAATTAAATTTTAATGTCTTACTTACTTAATTTTCTTGATTCTCACCTTGCTGACCACTCAATGCAAAAATTATTTACCTTATGGTTGCATTCAAAAGATAGTAGCGTATAGAGTAGATTTATTACACAAATCATTTATTACTGTATAAACTAGAGAAAATGCCTGTGATGACCTGTATTATGTATAAGCCTTTTTTTCAAACTGTTGAATTGCTTTTATTAATAAGACCGCCTTGTTGCTAATGCACAAGACTGTAAGTTAAGCCGGGTCCCCAGCGAAAGTTTTTTGAAAACATTCAGCAAAAACACATAGGTACACAAAACTTTGGTTTTTAAACATGTTTCTCTACACACGCTGTCCATAGCGGCTCGCGGTCGCGTAGCTTGTGTATTGTGTAGCGAGGCGAGACAGTTGTCAAAATCATGATATAAATGGTGGATGAAATGACAGTACCCTGCTCCTCGACCCGTGCGGGGGTATTTTGTGTTTTCCATCGGGCGTGGAAAACAAAAATATTGTTGATGTACAGTCAACAAAGGAGTTGACTGACCCCCCTCTGTATTTATGATTAAAGATTTCTAAATATTGTGTGAAGGGATTTACTTGAAAATTTGTAATTACATAGTACAATATGAATACTATTGATAAATAAAATTTCAAGTAAATCCCTTCACGCAATATTTAGAAATCTTTAATCATATATACAGAGGGGGGTCAGTCAACTCCTTTGTTGACTGTACACAAAAATGTGTATTGAAACAAAGTTTTGTGTAGACGATTTTGTTGAATGCTGTCATGTTTTTGTTGATTGTGTAGGGCAAAACACGCGCTGTGGACCCGACTTTATGAAATTGAAAGTAAAACATCAATTTATCATACATGGGTACTTTATACTGTTTTATAATTTAAACAATATTTTGTACCACAAAAAGAGTGATTCATTTCTTAAATGGATGTCATAATTTATATGATAAGTGTTGCAAAAATTTATAAGTGAGGCCTAAAAGATAAAAACAATTCTGTTACTAAAATAAATAAATAAAATATATATTTTATTGATAAATCTTAGATCTAAAATAAAGATTTGATAAAATATACTAAGATGAAATTAAAACATATGCCCGAACTAGGAGATTCTTGTGTTTCGTGCTTAACCTACTAATCTATCTGTCACTATACTTTCATACTAAGTAATATTATATATAACACAGGACACATGTATAGTTAGTAAATAAGACCCCTTTTATTTCTTATTTTTGTAAAACAAAATGGTTGGTTATTAATTATAAGATCATTAATGTGGTACAAATTTTAGAACAGCACCCTGTAAAACAATATAAAAACTATTTTTTTAATTTATAATAATTAAGTAATTAAAATAGTAAGTTACTTCACTTTTTTTCCATGTTTTTTGAATGCAAACTTACTTACATCTTTTTGTTGACTTCTCAAAAGCTTTTGACTCAGTGAAATGGCCAATTCTGTGGAGAACATTGCTTGAGATGGGCACACGAAAACATCTTGTGCACCTCCTAAGGCGGCTTTACGAAGAAAGAACGGCATCAGTGCGAACAGGTGACATCCTATCTAGCAATTTCCACCCCGGTGCTGGAGTCCGCCAGGGGTGCATTGTATCGCCACAATTATTTAATGTTTACAACTGGACGGATAGAGTTACAGTTGGCGGATATAAAATTGTAAATCTACGCTATGCAGATGAAACTACGCTTTTTGCGACTAGTGCACGCCATATGGAAGATCTGCTTTATAAAGCATCCTATAGGATGGAGCGTGTCAGCCTCGAATTCGGATTAAGGATTAATCGCAGCAAAACCAAGATGATGATTGTAGACCGCATTAACAATACGCCAGAAGTCACTGAAGTCGCGAACTGTAAAGTAGTCCAATCCTTCATATACCTTGGAACCTTAATCTCAAATAATGGCGGGTGTATGGACGAAGTAAAAAGGGCGCATGGCGATCACTAGGACAGCAATGGACAAAATGAAGAAAATATGGAGGAACAGAAATATCACAAAAGCCATTAAGACCAGGCTCGTGCGAACACTCATTTTACCCATATTTCTGTATGCTGCAGAGACGTGGACTTTGCGAGAGGTGGAAAAAAAGAAGATAGATGCTCTGCAATTGTGGTGCTGGAGACGAATGCTTGGAGTATCATGGACGGAATTTCGTACAAACGTGTCCATACTTCAAGAACTCTGTAATTCTGTATCAAGCAACGTCTGTCTACCACAGTCCAGTCTAGCATCCTCACTTTCTTTGGACACGTGTCAAGGAGGAACAGCACGTCCATAAAACACCTCGTCGTCCAGGGCAAGGTGGAAGGCACTAGACCGCGCGGACGGTCACCCATGCGATGGACCGACCAAGTAAAATCTGCCGAATGACCTATAACAGGGAGAAATGGCGAGATGTCGTGAGGCGCATTAGATCTACCCCAGGCCAAGTCTCTACATGACGATCACGACCGTTCTGTCAAGAGCGTTACGACCAAGAAGAAGAGGCTCTACTAGTTACCGAGTAATAGCGAACTGATAAAATAAAATTTCTTTGATGAAAACTTACAAATGTGATAAAATTTGATATTGGACTCAACTGAAGGCAAGCAAAGCACAGCAAATACGGAACCCTACATTGTGCGTGGCCCGACACGTACTTGCCCGCTTTTTATATTATAGATACGCAATTCACACTAGTACAAAATAATGTGATAATAGTGTAGAAAGACAAAATCTAGTGAAGTGTCAGATTTCAAAGATATACCTAGTTATTTTCGACACTGTGCAACTTACATCTTGGAAACCTGACCCTTTTTGGATTTTTTTTGTTTTGTCGTGGATTATTGATTTGAATTAATTAAAGACTGTCATTTTAAAGATATTAAAAATTAAAAACCGGCCAAGTGCGTGTCTGGTCACCTACTATGTAGGGTCCCTATTGGGGTATTTGCTAGTTTTGACTTTTGCTACGACTTGCTTGCTAATGATTTTTCCTATTTTGTCTACTTGTTGTTTACTTGTCTTTATGAACGAATACTTACCTCTACCAA
The DNA here is from genome assembly GCA_905163395.2 of Endotricha flammealis. Lineage (NCBI taxonomy): Eukaryota > Metazoa > Arthropoda > Insecta > Lepidoptera > Pyralidae > Endotricha > Endotricha flammealis. The sequence continues at coordinate 14,017,776 of LR990854.1, read as the reverse complement.
ATAACAGTTTCGCAATGGGGATACATGCACGAGTACCTAAAATTCACAGCTTGAAGCTGTTCAAGCTGTGAATTTTCGGCAAAAAACTGACAGTTTTTATAGATAGTTTCTTTTTAGTGTGCATTTGACGTTACTTAATTAACTATTCGGGACTTTATTAGTAAGTGGTGAAACCTGAATTTCAACATCTATTTCGTAATGGACCTTTGTATCAAAAATCTCTTATACTCTATTATTTTATTATCTTCCCACACACAGCTAATATTTTACCCACCGACCTATCTAACCACACCAACCAGCACAAAATAAATCAAGTTGCATGAAAGACAGCCCCAAATATTTTTTCAAGACAGACAGACATGACGAATCTTTAAGGGTTCCTTGTTTACTATATACGAAACCCTAAAAACGAGTGATTATTTACACTTCCTTGATAATAGTTACACGTAAAATTTTGTGCAGTCCAATATCAATTCTAGATAGCGCTGCCTGATTGTTAATAAAGTTCAATTTATGCCGACATGTTTTCAAGCAATTTATAATAAGAATCGGAAAGTGAATGCCCCAGTGTTGCCTATAGCGGCGTGCGCGCTACCGCGTTTATCGTATTCTGTTTTCAAACGTAAAGATTTTTGCCGCGAAAGTTTTTTTAAAATTATTTTGTTTTGAATTTTTGGCAAAATGAGTTTGGAACAAAGGAATAATAAGGTTGTGGATGCATTCCAAAAATACAATGTAGGCGGTTGGGGAAATGGACGTAATAGGACGGTTAGTTGTTACTTTTATTATTTTTATAAAAAAAATAATAGCATATTTTTATTGAAGTTTTTTTTACATAAATATATTTTTGTATAATAGGTACCTAAATAATTTAATTAAATACACAAAGGTTATTGTTTAAGTATAATTTAGGATACTGCGCATTTTATTATAGATTTATTGATAATACCTACTTAATATCTAACCGAAAATTAATAGCGAAGATTAGTCACATAACATACCTACATATATTTGTGTTGTGGTTTCAAGTTAAATCTAGAATTAATTAAAAACAGAAAAATAAGTATCATTTGAGTGAACGTTCTATTTATTTACTTACCTAATGAACAACTGGATTTTAATTATTCCCACATTTTATTACAGTACTGTTGCATTGCATTTCAAGAAATATGCAAACTTTCACTATTATTTCACATGTCAACTTTCTTTCCGGTCATTAACTTTCTTAGTAATTTTTAATCTATATTATGTAATTGTTTGTTTACAACTTCGATCACATATAAAGGACCATCTCCACGAGCGAGAGAATCGCGACGAGTCCGAATGAAATACGCTGCGATGAAATCACCGCCGTGTAGACACGTTTTTGAAACATTGTATATTTTATTTCGAATTAGGTGGCACGACGTTTATTATCGTCTCGATTCTCTCGCTCGTGGAGATGGCCCCTAAGTTTACAACATGAATTGCTCAAGATTGACTGATTAACTTGTATAATTACTGTTTATCGTTGTTCAAACTTGTTTTTAGGGCCTACGCCTCCGTTGGTCCGTCTGTTTGTCACCAGACTGTACCTATCTCATGACCAGTGTCAGCTAGACAGTCGAAATTTTCATTTTCAAATATCGCTTGCTCAATTTTGTTGATTGTGTTGTTTTTTTTTTGCGACAGTTGTTGATGACAGTTGTTGACAACTATATCGATATAATCGGTATAATTCAGCGTAGCCTTCAAACGTTGACCTTCGTCCAAACGTTTTATCATTTTTAGTATCAATTGTATTTTCTTGGAAAACTAGATAATATTCGTATTCATAGTTTTTCATCATCATCTCAGTCACAAGAAGTCCACTGCTGAATATAGGCAGCATCAAACGGTCTCCATCCTGCGGCTTAAGCTTGATTGTATTCATCCACGATTAATCACTTAATCTGAGAAAGCCAAACCTTATCAAAGATATCTAAATCAGCAGGCCCTAATGTTCAGAAATTTGGTCCTGTTAATAATGATGCCAGGATGAAGATGTCTCATGTCCTTCAACCCTCACCATAACATGCCCAAACCACGCAAGGCACCTTTTATCTTTTCTGTAACAGGCGCTCAGGCTCTACTTTTAAAATTAATAAATAACTTACATTAATATACAAAAATCAAATGGTATGGTAATGAATAAGTAAGTATTTAAACCAAAAAAATTAAAAGCCATGATTAAAAAAGCTCTTATCATGAACTAAAAAAGTGCCACTGCACAGACCGCGTGAGCTTATCGGACTTCCGCGTGAGTTGGAAATTCGGACCGCGACGGACCCGCATCTGTTAAGGACTCTAGGCCCCTGTATTGGCAATACCGTCACAACTCACAAGTCTGATCAAAAATACCGAAATCTATTTCGGCTACATTTTCATCTTTCTCGCCATAGAACACAATATACCTATAGGCAAATGATGCACTTTAAGATACAGGTATAGAATGTGGAGAAAGTAAGTTTACGTAAAACCGACCGTCTACGTAACATGTATTACAGTATAATAGTCAATGCATGTGTAGTAGTTACTACTATAGTTTGTTTGTACACAATACGGTCATAATGACGTAGACTTATTGTAGCATATTTTAAGGCCCTAATGTTATCTACATTGTAATATTATTATGTATGTATACCACAGTGTCCATTTCTTTACATAGAATAAAATGCAGTCGCTTCCCCTGTCTGTCTGTCCAACGTCTGTTCTTATGTATGCTTAGATCTTTAAAACTACGCAACGCGTTTTGATGCTGTTTTTTTAATAAAAAGAGTAATTCAAGATGAAGTTTAATATGTATTATACATTCCGAAATTACCACGGGAAAGCGGGATACACGCAAACGAAGTTGCGCGGGATTCGCTAGTAACCTTATAAATTATTTACAGACGATATCGAAGTTAACTCGCAGAATCTCACTGCTTGGGCCTTTTTAGTATCATGCGGATTCTCTCCCGCGTGTGGACCATTTCCCTACGTGCCGCCAGCCCCCTATCGCTTCATACACGGTGTTTCTTGTCATAAGCCCACCATTCACTACACGAACCCGGACCCGACTCGCAACCCGGACCCGACCGCGGACCAATCCGGCGTTGACCATACACTGCACGAACCCTTCACGAACCCTCCATTCGAAGTATGGCATGTGGCGCTCGCGGCTCGCAACCGCGGACCTGCGAGCCCGACGCCAACCCATTTGACAGTCTGGCGAACCGCTTCGTCGCTTCCATACACAGGCGGATTAGTCCGATGGCGGACCAATCCGCCGGACCAATCTGCGTGTGAATGGTGGGCTATAGAGCCGCACGTATATGCGACTTAATGTCACCCGCATCGGTGACTAGCGGGTCGTGGTGGTGCTGCCCACACGCAGTCCATCAATTTCACTGACAGATAGGCTGACTGAAACGTGTCAAAATACCAGTGCAAACTGTCTGCATATTGCATGTTATTGTATTGTTCTGTTATCTATCAGTTTTAGCCTTGAATCATATAAACACTACATTGAAAGTTATTGTAACTTTGAAGGCCACCTATAAATGATAAATGACAGTGGTTAATATTTTCCACTGATATTTTGTCTTGTTTGGTTATTAGACATACTAGCTAACGGAAATTACTCAGCAGTAATTAGAGTTGGCCATGAGACTATTCTAATACTAGTTTGTGACATTGGCTATCCCATACAGGATAAAAACTTTACCACCATTTGAAAAATTAATAAATATACTTAATATACTTCCTTGCCTTTAATGATTCATCATCTCTGCCACAAGGTCCTCTGCTGGACATAGGCCTTAAAAATCAACTATACCTAGAGTCAATTCTGTTTTTAACAAACGAATACCGAAAATGTTTACTGCTTAGCTATTGGTCCACGTAATAATTGCTTTTGGTTGCGTTGCAATTGCGAGCTGTGTTATTGGTTGATACCCATTCATCATCTAGTCCCAAACTAAGCAACTAAGCTTGTACTATGTCAATATCTGAAAGCGAGGAACATACTCGGTACTTAATTTGAAGAAAAAAAAACAGACAATAATTACCATATAGTTGACAGTCTATTTTATAGACTGGTAATAATAGCGAGTAGGTACTAATAAATAAGTAGCACCAATAGAAGAAAAGATGAGGACGGGTAGATTTCCCAATCTACCCCATACCATCCCTGCGGGCCTAACATGCTTACACTCGAGATAGTTTCTCGCACGCGACAAAGCTTCTTTGCCAATAGCAATGCCTGTTTCGTCTACTGTAGACTTAACCGAGATACGTTATTGGCAGAGCAGAGCGAGAAATTTTTTTCGTGTTTGTCATGTTAGCCCGGCTGATATGGGCATGTTATGAGAAGAGAACAGGGTAATGTAGTCAGAAAGGTATTGGACATGAAAGTTGGAGGAGTAAGAAGTAGGGGAAGACCAAAGAAAAGATGGATTGTGTGTGTGAATGAGGATATGCGGAAAAGGAACGTTACGGTCGACATGACAAAAAATAGGGCAAAATGGAAAAAGCTTACAGGCGTACCGTCCCCACGCAGGGTGGGATAAGGGTAGGAAGAAGAGACTAATAAATTATGTATTCTCCGTAGCTTGGTATGGCATCGAGTCTTTATCGTTGAACTTCCATATACTTACACGTACGTTTTTTTTAATTTTTTTAATTTGACTTTAATTGATCGTGCGTGTATTTTATGACCTTCATGTTTAATTTTTCGAGTAACTGTCTGTTTATCTTATTAGATTTGTCGTCCAAACCTCGTTTTTCGTACCAAACTTATCTTTTTGACAAATAATATATTTATTGTCACATTTAATTGATATATTTAATTGATGGATCGACATCCCGCGTTTTGAGCTTGATTTCTGTATGTACCTGGATCTGTATTTTATTTATTCTTATAAATGTACTTACACATTGTAAAAAAAAATTTAAAGGAAAAAAAAAATGGTAAATGACAAAAAAGGCCGTAACCGGGTTTCTTTCGCCATTTCTTTTACCGGTGGCCATTTTGCTTGTGTCCGAAATGGTGGTAGTATATAACGTAGTTTATTCTCTATATACATATATACAAATTGTAAATGACAAGAAAAAGTGCCTGTGAAGGTCTAATTTCTGAAATAAACGATTTCATTTCATTTCATTTCATTTCATATACTTAATATCTTCTTTCGTAAAACAGAACAACTAAATCCTATCTATAAAAGTCACCTGATTCTGCAGTCGCTGCCGCGTTTAGTGTAATGTCGCTCATACAGATATAATGAAATAATGATGCTGACCGCGATTTTCCCGACCCTGTCAGGGCTGTCACGCTGCTGGCAGTATCTTTTGCGCTTAAGTAAAAAACTACTACCGACTCTTATCGGATTGTAAAGGATTTATTTTCACGTACGCAAATATGAATTAGTATTCATATTTGCGTAGTATATTGATAGTATATTGATACGAATAACAAGGTTTGGATGACGATCTAAATTGGCAATGTTGCAATATAAATAAAAATATTGTTCCTTTTTTTTGTCCTGTCAAGGAAGTTTACAATTCGTAATAGCGCCTATTTTAACGGTTCTGCGAAGGTCAGTTGTAATTAGTTTCAGACTCCAATCTAGTTATGTATAAATATATCTAGTAAAACGGGATAATAAAAAACTTCCTTGTACAAAAAAATGTTTGATATTGCAATTCAAGGCCTTGGTGCAATTTTGCGAGTCACGTTTGTTATTGCCATCAAATTAATAATAATAAATTATATATTGTTCACATTGATCACACAGCGCCGCCGTTTAGACCTATTTAAGACGCGAAACATATATACGCGGCGCGGCTCGGAGACGGTACCTTCTACAAATCCCGAACACCTTTCCCGTACATTGGCTTCACAGGATCCTGATAAGTTCCAGTTACTATCTGGCAGATAAATTGTCATGAAATCTTACAAATGAAACGCTAACAGGAGCTTATCAACCGAACCGGTGATTCGGGCACTGAATCGATCACATAATATTAATGCTGTACATTGTTATGGTGATAATGGTTAACTGATAACAAAAAGCTTTTAACCTTTATCAGTAACTAACTAAAATCAATTAGTTTGTGTTCGGTACTATATTGTAATTAACTCGTAGAAGGTACTAGTGGATAGAGCAAATTCGTCTTATTTTCATTGAAATGAAATGAAATGAAATCGTATATTTCAGAAATAAATTAAATACTCTTTTCTCCTTTTTGTAGCTAGCAACGGATTTATAACCCCCCCCCCCCCGGTGTTTCTAATGTTCATAGGCGGAGGTAACCACTTCCCATCAGGGTGTTTGCTTCTAAAGTTAAAAAAACTTGATGTAACTAATAAAAAAACCGCGCCCGATCCGCATCTGCTCTCTGTGTTTTTCGAACTTAAATCATCAATTTGTTTATAAGTTTCTGTACAATCTTATTATTTCATGTCTTGTTAACTTAAAAAACATTCCACAACATTTTTTTGCGGTTACAAAAGTACAAACTTATTTGCGGTTTATAAACATTGAATTAGGTACTCGGCAAAAAAATTGTGCTCATAAAAAATAGAGTCGACATGAAAACTTCCGTTTTTTCATTGGTAAAAAATTGATAAACTCTTCACTTTAGGTAGATTTAGCCAGTTTTTGTATTATTCTAATTTGTAACTTATTATTTCAGTGCTTACAAGTGGCAACAAATGTCGTGGAGCAGAAGCACCAAGTATCCAGAGCGAAGCGGAGTAGAGCACTCGGGAGCAGAGCATTTAGAGGGAGCACAGTATGGTTTACTGGACTCAGTGGAGCCGGGAAGACTAGTATAGCATTCGCACTTGAGGCTTATTTGGTTTCCAAAGGTAGAGTTATTTTTAGGGTTCCGTAGTTAACTACAAGGAACCCGTATAGTTTCGCCATGTCCTTCTGTCGGTCTGTCCGTCCGCGGTCTAGCGCCTAGACGTTTGATGCTAGAAAGCTGTAATTTGGTATGTATACTCATATTAACAATGCTAACGAAGTGGTAGAACAAAATTTAAAAAAATCATTTTTTTGGGTTGCCTCCCCCTACAGGTAAAGTGGGATTTTTTTTTTCGCACCGACCCCACCTGTTGGGGTATTGTTAGATAGGTCTTTTAAAAAACATTGAGGGTGTGGGACGATCATTTTCCAATACAATGATTCGTTTGAAAATTATTTACATTTAACGTGCCAATTTTCGTTTTGCACGGTGGTGCCAAGTCTTGAGTTTAGAAATTTGAAAAAATTCATGGTGGTAGTCCATATAGTGAACCTACAAGAAAAACTATAATGCACTACTAGTTACCGAGTAATAGCCGACGAACTTATGAAGTAACATTTCTTTAACGAAAACGTACAAATGTCATAGGATATGGCATTGTACTCATCTGTAAGAAGAAATGCGTAGCCAATACGGAACCCGGTTTTTTTAGATACTACTGAGGTGACAAACAAGTACACGGCCCGCCTGATGGTAAGCAGTCACCGTAGCCTATGGACGCTTGCAATACCTGGGTTATCACTCACGTGTTGACAACCCTCCCAACCCCCCCCCAGTGGAGCTCTGGGGACCTTACTCACCGTAGGAAAGGAACACAACATTGCAGAGACCAATGCTATTTGGCTACGATCTGTAGGGTGGAGGTCCTTCCCCAGACGGGTTCCATTTGTTAACTTAAAAGTAGAAACTTTTTTATTCGAATAGGTCCATTACAAACTCTTTCGAATCGTCACTTTTTTCCCTACCACCAGTTCAGACGGCTTTTCACTTTAAACCGGTCGGCTGTCGGCCGTGGCCCGCGAAACTTCCCTTTACGACCTGCAACGTATAAACTCAAATTATTCAATAAATAGACATCTATTTGCTATTAAATTATTAAACTATACATAATAATGAAGCTGAACAGTTTGTTTGGTTAAACTTACTATTCTGCTACTGGTTCAAATCGAAGAAGTTGTTTAATGTTGCATAGTTCATTTATCTAGGGAAGCTATAGGCTAGGTAATCTCAGGTTGTGCAGACATACTTAACGCGGATAAGCTAGTTTATTATACAAGTGCCGGCTTATCTCTAACTCATTTTGTCACTATGTGGCCCTTACCTTACTTGCATCCAGTCAGTGGGATGCAAGTAATATTTTAGGACAGGTTATAAGATAAGAAGAACGACGACGAAACGAGCAAATGACTTTTAAACCAGTAGAGGATTTTGTTATTAGTTTTATCATAAAACTAAACCAGTCTAGGTTTTTGATGAAAAAAAACTGGATATTTTCAGGTTTATGCTAAAACAAAGCAATGATTTTGTCTTCTTCCGGTTGATCAAAAGCCGAGGTTTTTGATCAAAAACCTGATTCCTACGACATATAATATACAAATTTTCATAATAATCGACTGACTAGTCAAGCCGTGAAGGAATAACAAACAAACTCACTTTCTCATTTATAATATTAGTATGATAACAGACATAGTAGGCTACTGTAGGTACATAGAATCTTCTTTAAATACAACTAATATTATAATATATTGTTTGATGTTTTTATGCAAAAATGGCTTGACGGATTGCTTGAAAGACACAAGATTAAATTTTTATCCCGTATGTCAATTCGGGTGCTGGAACAATGGGATTTCGCAAGTAATCGCGGGCATCAGCTAGGTTAAATAATAAAATACTTTAAAGTTAAAACATCTGCAAATCACTATGAGTCATACGAAATAATATCGCTTTTATCTTAATACGTACGTAAGTACGAACACTTTTAAAGATAATCTATAACAGATGATATAATATCTTTATAGGGGATACGAGATAAATATTTAATAAAAAATATACTAATATATATTCGTAAAGTTTGATCGTTTGTCTGAACGTGCTGTGAAACTATTATAATACGTTTTGCTAATCAGAGAGCTAATCTCTGGACAACAGCATTAATCTATATAAAAAGAAAAGTCTTGACGGACTGATGAACAAAACGTTGCGTGAGCTGAAAATTTGCACAGAGGTTCCCTATACTAAGGTTCTATATACTAGCTTTTCCCCGCGGCTTCGCGCGCGATTATTTTTATGACAGATCTCGTTTGACAACAAAACAACCCATAGCGCGACTTGTGGCGCAATCTGTTGACCTATAGCTCATCCCATAGCGCCCTCTATAGTAGAAAAAATATTTTCCCATTGGAATGGCATACTTTCACCCGATAAAAAGCCTATGTTGGGCTCTGTACCCCTGACAATATCACTACATAGTATAAAACAAAGTCGCTTTTTCTGTCCCTATGTCCCTATGTCCCTTTGTCCCTTTGTATGCTTAAATCTTTAAAACTACGCAACGGATTTTGATGCGGTTTTTTTTAATTGATAGAGTGATTCAAGGGGAAGGTTTTAAAGTATCATACATTCCAAAATTCCCACGGGAAAGCGGGATACACGCAAACGAAGTTGCGCGGGTTTCGCTAGTATGTATATACAATTTTTTATAATGATCGGCTTAATATTAGTATGAAGTATGATTTTTTAAGTCAAGTAGTTTTGCAAGTTTACAAGTCAATTATTGTAATAGACTCGGAAAGCTGATTTTTTCGATTGATTTTGTAATCATCTCAAACAACACAAAGGTTGGTGATTCAGGATATCTATTAGTTGCAAAAAACTAGGTGTCAGTCGGTAAAAAATAATGTTTTTTTTATTATCATTATGACATTGCAAAATACAAGGATGCATTTAGAAAAGTAGTGATAGAGCTTTTGTATATCAGTCGTTAGCAACCTTTTGGCAGACAAGCCAGTAAGTACATAGTGGCCATGTAACAAAATGAGATAAGAGGCCGGGCCGCTTATTAGATTTTTATATTTTTTATTTTCAAGTCGGCCGATATCATACTGACTGTGGAAACTCCCAAAAGTGTTTTTCCATTTACAAAGATCTAATCTAATTTAGTCGAGCCTGTTTAGGGCCTGTGTCACCACTTTCAGATATCATATCTATCTGATAAAAACTGTCAAAACATCTGTCAATTTTCCAGACACTTTCAAGAGCTCCCCCAGCTATTTGCAGAAACGTATCTTAATCTTAATTTCACATTAAATCTTAATCTATCTTTTTCCTTCTTCTTTAGTGTGAAGACAGATGTTTTTGTGCAACTCCCCATCTATCAAGATAACCATACTTAATGGTTTTAATTAATTAATCTTTTTATTCCAAAATAGCGTGCATGATCAGTATGCATTATAATTTACAATACACACGATATGAATAAAAAATGTTCAATATTGATACGTTGACCTAGTTGTCAGGTAATTCAATACACGTAACCTAATATCTACTTTGTATACACGAGTTATTGCAATTAAAATGAGATGTACTCATGTTATATATGCCCTGTATAACTTGCCGCTTCAGGCCGTGACCCTTTGGCCTTAAGGTACGTTCAGATAGGCGTTTAACGCGCGTTTTTGTCGCGTCTTATATTCCATAGAGGAGTATCAATCTAACCTGCGTTACACGGTTTAAATCGGTTTGGAAATGAGGCTTAAAATAGTGTAGAGGTTTCATGCCAATGAAAACAATAGACTGAGGTGCTCGCCAATAGATCTTCACTTGATTTCACATCTCTATGCTATGAAGAAAGACCTTTCTATACTTCTACTCCGTCTAAGTAATATTTTTCTGATTAATTTCATTGTGCTGAGTTCCAAGAAAGCTTGTTTCTCCCCCGGGATAATAAGTATCGGACGGTCCAGGAAAGGGAAAAGACAGGAAACCGCGGGCAAAACCAATAAAGTAATAAATTTTATAGGAGTTTTTGTTATTATTTATTTCTTTCATTCACAGGTATACCAGCCTATGGTTTGGACGGTGATAATATTCGGACAGGGCTGAATAAGAACCTTGGTTTTACAAAGGAAGACAGAGAAGAGAACATTAGAAGAGTGGCAGAGGTTGCTAAACTCTTCGCTGACAGCGGGGTTGTTTGTTTGTGCAGTTTTGTATCGCCATTTGCTGAGGTAAGGCAATTCCCATGCGAATAAATAACATTAATTTTAATAACAGTTCCGGTTCCCACGGGAACGGGTCCGGAACTTCACGCGGACGAAGTCGCGGGCAAAAAAGCTAGGAAAATAATAATTTGTGTCGTGAACTGAAATGGAAGTTATAGGACACTTCACTTTCAGTTATATTTTCGCCCTATGTTGCAGAACATAAAGTCCTAAATATTCTACGAAATTTTTTATTAAACAAAATTTTTAGTTTTTTTTTATTACACGTTTTCAGTGTACCAAATGGTGTACACAAGCTGTCAAATTTTAATGACCTACATATCATATAGACCCCGACCGAGTTAATAGTGTATCCCTTATTAAATTCAAAATTACGACGAAATTCAATGATTTTATTTATCCTTTATTAATAAGTTGCTACAAATGAAACAATATGTTTTACAGTTTTTTTTTTAGCAAGAACCGATGTAAAACATTTGCTGGGCACGGTGCGGCAATTTAAATGCATCCATACCCTTTCTGATTCACACTAGTCCGTTCCGTGTAATCGCCAACACGGTTGACTCGCGCAGACGTAAAATGAAATTCGAAACTAATTCTTATTACTCGGTGCATAACGATGATCGATTTTCAATCTATATATATTAAATTCAAAGTCCTAACTGACTTATTATTATATGAACGCACAGCCCAAACCGCTGGGTCTAGAATTCCAAATTTGGAATATAGGTTCCTTACGACGTCTAGGGGTGTACTAAGAAAGGATTTTCATCAAAATTCCCACGGGAAAGCGAGATATGTATACGCAAATGAAGTTGCGAGTATTTTACTAGTGGTTTTATAAACTGCGAGCCCAAATTTTGTCGCGTACCTACTAATAGTCGCGTTCTTTGTATTGGACGTTCAGAAACAAGTTTTAGTTTAGTTTTTAGTTAAAGAAGTTAGTTTGTCATTTGTGTATTTCGCTCGTAATAACGTGTTTGTATGTGTTGTTTGTACAAGTCATTGTTTTGTGAGATAAAAGTACTATAATATTATAGGTCATAAGTTTAATATGTCTGTAGAGTATTCTCTACAAATATTTACAGTTCATTGACTTGTGACATCTTTTATTGTGTTATATAATGTTATCATTGTTTGTTAGTTTAACAAAGCTGAAGAGTTTAGTTTTTATTTGAACAAGGTAATCTCTAGCTCAGTTAACTTGACAATTTCTAAGAGTCTTTACCTAAGAATAGATTTTCAAAATCATCATTATGGGAACAATTATATAGCGTTGTGTACATAATTACGTAGTGTCTAGGGTCCATTAATTACATCACACTATTTCATGACGTGTGATGTCACAAATTTAACATGTTTGAAATTGGAAAGTAAAAATCAAACATTCATTTATTAAACTTTGCAAGAAAATAGCATCAAATTTACTTGGAACGAAGCAAAAATACAAACTATTTTTGTTTACAAACTCGCTGTCGGTCTTTGTGGGACAACTGCCTTAGGGTGATATTCTTTCGCTTATAACTTTACAATTTTAAAAATATAACCTTATTGATTTACCACTTTATAATTTTATTGTATTTTATCACAGGACCGGGAAGTAGCTCGCCGCATCCACATAGACTCTGATCTTCCGTTCTTTGAAGTGTTCATTGATACACCACTCGAGGTCTGCGAACAAAGGGACACCAAGGGCCTCTATAAGAAAGCGAGAGACGGACAGATTAAGGTAAATATATTGAACTACTATGCCCGTAGCTCCGTTCCCATTTTTGGTAAAAGGTACAAGCCACATGTAGTCTTGTAGCGTCGAGGCTGGCCACACTATGGGCCTCTACTCGCTATGGTCTGAGCGCGGAACCTCGACTCGAAATTTAAGGTTTCGTGTTTTAATGGCGAATGGGATACGCAAGTGTCTGTTTATTTTTCGTATTTTATATTAACCTTGTTCGCCTTATATTGTTATACATATTACACACAGTGAAATTATATTATATTTTCAATAGTAATCAGTGTTTTTGATCTAATAATTTCCATCCCTTTTCACACTAAATAGAAAACTATGCGTCAGTGTTTTAAAACTGTGCGGCGTGGGGTATAGATAATTTTTGACTTTGTTAAACTCTAATCAAATAGTAGATTTTACAACAAGTGCACAAAACGAATCATTTCTATCCGAGACTTTTAGTAGTAATGTCGAGGATAAAAATGGTTTTGTGGACGAGTTATAAACTCTGCTTTTCACTTCGATTGCGAGGAAATAAATTAATAAACGCACGAAAAAACAAGACCTGTTTCCCGCCGCTTTTTTCTTTAAATGTTACGACAATGAAATTAGGCTTGGGCTACAGACCTATAAGCCTACTATTCAATTAATTTTGTAATAAAATAATTTTCTTAAATTAATTGAATAACCTACCATACTTTAATTTAAATTTTAATATCTTTTATGACTTAAAAAACACATAAGGCAAATAAATTAAAGTAAATATTATAAAATAACAAATTCTGTCTTTGAACTTTTTCTTGTGTTTGGCTGTATGGCTCATTTCCTTTGCCTTAATATAGATACATTTATGAGTAGATACGTTTTTGCCCTTGTGCACAAAATTCGATTTTGTGCAGCCTATATCCTGCGCAAATAAGCATTTTCTGAGCATGACAAGTGAAAAAATTATATCTGCTTTAACTGCAATGAACAATCGACTTAATTGCTTTACGTTCATAATCCTAAATAGTTATTCAACTTTGTTCAGGGTATTTTGATTATATGGCCATTGATGGCTATCACTTCCTAAAACACTCACTTATCACATCATAATACGATTCGCATCATGGAATATTTTTTCTTTATCATATAAGTACACGATATATATAAGTTATATATACATATATATAGGTATAACAATATCTAAATCATTTGACAAGATCTATAACGTAAATTAGCATTTTCTAAGACGCTAACCGGTCTTACTTGCATCTAAAACCCTTCACTGCGAACGGTATGGAATTTGGAATATCCAAATAAGTATATGTATACCTAACAGGTATATCACTGTAGTACGGGCAGTGAAGTAGAGATTTGTACAACGAACATGGCCAACTTACAGACTTGTGTCTTTTCAAGGCAACCTTAGGGTAACGAAGTAGGTAGTAACTGATCTGAAATACCTACAGTAAACCTGTAATTTAACGTAACGAGGTTTTAGTAGAGTAGTCGACTGGGACCGTGGTTTCAGTCGACTAAAACCTCGAACTTTAATATTTGCCTTCCGGCTGGGACCGGTCGACAAATGAATAAGAAAATCTATTGCTGAAATTCAAAATTACAGTCAAATGAAAACATGTTTAAAGTAAGAAGGAAAGAATAAATTAATAAATAAATAAATTCTACATAATATAAAATAAATTAAATAACCATTAAAAAGAAGTTGTTATCAAAAAGTTTTTGTGCATTTTCCTACATATTTGCTTGTAGATAATAGTGCGGAAGTAGGTAGTTTTTTTATTGGTGTTTTTCTTCGGTGTTTTCATAGTTATCTACATTTGTGTTTCAAATTATCACTTTCTTGGATTTGACGAAAAAAATTATGTGGCAATCGTAATTTTCATGCAATTATATTTTCGAAGTTGTTTATTAGACCTAACATGGTTTAGTTTAACCCATAGATTTAGTATATACTAGCGTACCTATAGATCGGCTTTGGTTTGATTAATGCGAGACCAAAAACAAAATACACTAGTGTGCGTGGAATGTACATGTGTGCAAGCAAGATATATAATTTTGTGGATTTTCCTTTTTGTTTGAGTTACATCCAGGCACTGCACAGGTAACCATATTTAATCACGTCTAATTAACATAAAAACTACACTAAAAACCATTAATTTTGTAAAAATAAGTAGTATTTGTTTTTAACACGACTGACGTCAGGCCGATACAATCCGATAGCGTGTATAGGAAAATGGTCTCGCCTATCTCGCTCTAACCAACGTGTATGCTATGATCTATTTTTTTTGCATTGCCAATCTTACGCTAGAATATAATAAATCTATGGTTTAACCTAAGTTAGATCAGCGGTTCTATTCTTGCATCGAGTAGCCCTTTTCAATAGAGACGCCTTCAAGACCATTGGGTTTGTCTGTGTTTGCGCGCGCAATAATTGACAACTGAGATTTGAGGACAATTATTTTTGAAGAAAATGACACATTACGTCTCTATTGGATACATGCTTGCTGTATTCTTGTAATAACGCAAAATACAAAATGCACGAAAATCTTAAGGCTGGTTTTAGAGGCGTGCTGACTACACGCTGACAGCAAAATGTTTCAACCGTCCGCGTTGGTAACTACGCGTTATACAAAAACGCTTCCTAGAAGTTCATACATTTTCGGCTGTCAGCGCCGACAGTCGGCGTGCTGTCAGCGCCACTCTAAAATCAGTCTTAGGTTGTGGAGGTCGTTACTTCATGAATCATGATGAACTAATTTTGAGTTTTGACATGGCATTCGAGTTATTTTTGGGTAGTTTTTAAATTATTTTGGTCAAGATATACATAAGGACATATTCAGCCTAAAAAAATGGCCGACTCTCGCGTCAACTCGTGAACGGGTGCTGCCTGGGGGGACTGGTCTGCTCACTCTTGTCAGTACTGACTTTTTTTAATTTTATTGTAGATTTAAGACTTGTTCATTCCACACCATTGTGTATAACATTCCGCGTATTCTTCTTATAAATTTTTTATGTACTTATACCTACATTGTAACTAATGAGTGGAAAAAAAAGAAAAAAAAAAGTACAAAATGACAAAAAAGGCCGTAACCGGTTTTCTTTCGCCATTTCTTTTTACCGGTTGCCATTTTGGTCAGAGTGTAGCCTTAGGGGCACTATTTGTAGGACTTAGAATTTTTTTCTGAGTTGGCTTAGGGGCACTATGAGACGCCAAGAAAACATGAAAAAAAAAATTTTTGAGACAAAATTTTTTTTTGTAAATTTTCTTTTTTTTTGGTTCCATCTTATTGGGGGGGCATTTACGAACACATTTAGCTCTTTGCACTAACCGCGTCCGGGCTACCGTTTTCGATATATACGCCATTTTGTAAAAAAAAACAGATTCAAAGAATGGCCAATTACTCGTAAATGGTGATTATTACGAAGTTGACTTAAAGGACTAAAAGTGTCTCTAGTTGCCCCCCCGACACGATAAGGACAAAAGGAGCGAAAATTTAAAGAAAAAAAATCGATTCGAAAATTTGTCACGAGTCTAAAAAATGCTGCCCCTATCCCTGCAATAGCACTGAAAAGGGAGTTGGGACTTAGTTTTTTTTTTTAGAAATCTTCACTTCTTTTTGTCTCATCATGTTGGGGGAGGCACTTACGAACACTTTTAGTCCTTTGCACCAACCGCGCCCGGGCTGCGAATTTACAAAACCTATACCATTAGAGAGAAAGTGTAAACTGAACTGGCTTAGCTTCTGTTTGCCAAAAACTTGACGAAACCTTAATCACTACAGAAATTGACCGAAATCGCATAGACTTTGTTAGATAAATCCATTCTAACATTGTAGCAACAAATGCTATTCATTTCATTCCGATATTAATCTATCTGTCGTAGGTTTATGATGAAATCAGGTTTTTGATCAAAATCCTAGGCTTTTGATCAAGATCCGTAAGAAGACAAAATCATTGCTTTGTTTTACCATAAACCTGGAAATATCCAGTTTTTTCATCAAAAACCTAGACTGGGTTAGTTTTATGATAAAACTAATGGCAAAATCCTCGACTGGTTTAGTTTTAAGATGGCCACAAAGTGGAATAGTAAGAAAAATTCGCGCCTCACTCGCTTCGCTCGCTCGGCGGTGTTGTGATCACAAGATAACCCTAACCTAACCCACCAATATTCAGACAGACATTGGTGGGTTTTTTTTTTTTTTTTCATGACGAAGTTGTGCAGGCTGGTGAAGCGCTAATGGGATACGCTTCACCAGCAACATAGGTTTTACGTGGGCGAGGTGTCAACCCGCCGCACAACCCCCGAAATGCTGGAGGACCACACCCGTCGTTGGTCAGCGAGTCCATCGGACTTAGCCGGTTAGTGTAGCTAGGCTGTACTACCGACCATTCCCCTATCCGCCACCTTGGGGACGCTCCCCTACGCTGTGAGGGCCAGCGCGGGGACATTGGTGGGTTAGGTTAGGGTTATCTTGTTGTTGTGATCACAAGATAACCCTAACCTAACCCACCAATATTCAGACAGACATTGGTGGGTTAGGTTAGGGTTATCTTGTGATCATAACACCGAACGCGAATTTTTCTGAAAAGATTCAATCAACGCGTTGTCGTCTATTTTCGGCTTATCTGTTTGACTCAATAGTACTTGATTTGTCCTCGTCGTGTCAGGAGCGCAACTAGAAACACTTTTGGTCCTTTACATCAACTTCCTAAAGGTCACCATTTACGAGTAATTGGCCATTCTTTGAATATGGTCATTTTACAATACGACGTATATCTCGAAAACGGTAGCCCAAACGCGGTTGGTGCATAGGACTAAAAGTGTTCGTAAGTGCTCCCCCAACACGATGACATCAATAGAAGGGAAGATTTCTAGAAAAAAAAAAATATTCAAAAATTTTCTAAGTTCAAACTCGATTTTCAGTGCTATTGTAGGGATAGGGGCAACGTTTTTTTTCTAGAAATCTCCCCCTTTTTTGGTCTCATCTTATTGGGAGGGCACTTACGAACACTTTTGGTCGTTTGTACCAACCCCGTGCGGGCTACGGTTTTCGAGAAATTTGCAGTTTTTGAAATCCGACTTTCTTCGAAATTGCGTATATCTCGAGAACGGTAGCCCGTACGGGGTTGGTGCAAAGTACTAAAAGTGTTCGTAAGTGCTCCACCGATAAGATGAGACCAAAAAAAGGTGGAATTTTACGAAAAAAAAAAACGATCCGAAAAATTTCAGAGTCCCAGAAACAGCGTTTTTAGGACTGACAAATTTTGAATCCACTTTTTTTTTTCTTAATATCTCCCCTTTTTTTATCCTCATCGTGTCAGGAGCGCAACTAGAAACACTTTTGGTCCTTTACATCAACTTCCTAAAGGTCACCATTTACGAGTAATTGGCCATTCTTTTAATATGATCATTTTACAATACGACGTATATCTCGAAAATGGTAGCCCGAACGCGGTTAGTGCATAGGACTAAAAGTGTTCGTAAGTGCCCCCCTAATACGACGGGACCAAAAAAAGGGAAAAATCGGAGAATTTTTAAAAAAAAAAAAATTTTGCGATAAAAAAATCTAAGTCCAAAAAAAAAATTTTTCTCAAAAAAATCTTTTTTCATGTTTTCTTGGCGTCTCATAGTGCCTATACTCCAACTCAGAAAATTTTTCTAAGTCCTAAAAATAGTGCCCCTAAGGCTACACTCCAACCGCCATTTTGCTTGTGTCCGAAATGGTGGTAGTATATAACGTAGTTTATTTTTAATTTAAACAAGTTGTAAATGACAAGAAAAAGTGCCTGTGAAGGTCTAATTTCTGAAATAAACGATTTCATTTCATTTCATTTCAATAGTAGTAAATAAATATAAAAATTGTAGTCACTTGAATCACTTGATTTATGTGAAAAGTTTCAACGGTAACGCTTGTCGCCTATAGTCGATTATGTTGACAAGTATAAGGAAACGGTCTCTTTTTAATTGTATTCATGTCTTCCTGGTTGTCCCTGACAAAACTTGAAAGTTGTAATTGAAAAATCATTCTAAATCTCAGGGTCGAAACGATAATTTAAACGACAAATCAAATAATAACTCGGTAATAGTTTCCGTCTTTTTTGTGTAGTTAAAACAATTAAGTGCAACACTCAGTCAGTACATATTAATTTGGTAAATTCGTAAATTTCTGTACTCCTGTTGACTCGTAGAGAACGCAATTTTATTATCATTAAGTCGGCCTATTATATCAGTACTTTGTATTGAGGGCAATAAAGTTAAATTAATATTTAGTGAGTTGCACAAAATACATTTTTAATGAAAGCCGCATGTTTTATTTTTCAAAATAATACATAACATTCTCTTAGCCAGAAACATTAAATTCACAATTAGAATGTTATAGCACGAGCACAGTAATTTCCATACATAAAATTATCACACTTTAAATTAAATATTCGGAATGCTAATATTCATTACACAATTTTCACTAATTATTTCAGGAGGAAGTCATGTTTTACATTTAAAACGAAGGTCGCAACTTTTTACAATGTTCAAAATAATTTTAAAATATTTCGTCTAGGCAATGTAATCTAGCGGAAATGAGCAAAAGTTATCGAAATGTCTAAAGTAATATGTGGTTCTATTAGTGAAGACTTCACGGGAGTAGCCAGATACTGACTGAGAGTATGGATATTCGACTGGCTATGGAAGAGTCCCAAAGTACACAAATTAAAATTATATAACTTATCCCAAGTGAATACTAAGTCAATAGACATAAGCTGTTAGTTGTATTGTAAAATTAATATAAATAAAATTGTTTCAGGGCTTCACAGGTATAACCCAGGAATATGAGCGACCCGAGGCACCAGAACTGGTGGTGCAGACCGTGGCGAGCACCATCGAGGAGTCTACCATGGAAGTCATACGGCTGCTGGAGTCCCAGGTAACGAGGAACAACCTTAGAATGAAAGTGGCCTAAGTCAAATTTAATGATAGCAGGTGGTGCATCCTACCTTTGGCACTAGAGAATGCGGGTTTGATTCCCGTGTTGTGTGAATGTGTGTGTAAAATTTATTATTTAATTTTACTAGCTTTATTGAAGTTCCGGACCCGGTCCCGTGGGAACCACATTGAATTTCAGGGAAAACTATAGCCTATGTCACTCCCTGATAATGTAGCTTTCTACTAGTGAAGGAATTTTTGAAATCGATCCAGCAGTTTTGGAGCCTATTCAATGCTTAAACAAACAATCAAATCTTTCCTCTTTATAATATTAGTATAGATTTCCCCATAAACTAATTAAAAAGAAGTATTCTAGTTTATGCAAAAATAACAGGTAGCTTTCATTTTAAACATATCTTTGTTGTAAAAAAATCATCGTACGCAAGGTGAAAAGTTGTATCCCGTGGGAATTTTGTTAGACCACGTCTTATCCAATGTTACAGGGATTTTCTGCTCTCTAGATTGCAAGGTTTGAGCGCCCTGCGGTCCCATTACGTCCATTAGCATAGGAATTTCAATACCGGACCTCTGATATTATTATAGAGGTTTGTGATACGACATTATGCGGTCGTTACATGGACTTTTTGTGTCTTGTAGAAGCTACCGACGAATATTTGATTTCTATAGAACCAGTATGAAATCATCCACTCCCTGCGCATACTTAAACATATTTGTGTCCAGTTGCTTCCACTTAATGCATACTCATGACGATCAAAAAGAGTTCGTGTGTCGGTAACCGGCAACACGTTTGCGTAGCGCCTATAGGTGTACCTTGGACACCCCCAACTTCGCGACAGAAGTACATCACCACAAAATACCTCAGAAATATGTTTGTAGATTAAAAAATTGTAATTATTATATTTCAGGATATCATTCCAAAGGCGAACAGTACCATTGTGGAAGTCGAAGAGCTGTTCATATACGGAAATAGACTGACAAGTGCACAAGAAGAAGCTGCGCTACTACCACAGATCGAAATAACCACTCTTGACCTCCAGTGGGTACAGGTTAGTACGAATAAAATAATCGCTTTTATTACGTCTCATGGCGTGATTCCTTTTATTTATTTATTTATTTATTATCATTCATTGCACATGTACAGCTTAAATCTAATTAATCTAATTGGTACATGAACCCGAAGGTTGCCTTGAAAAGATTGCTATCCACGCTACGCGAGATGAGACCTGATTGATTTGACTTGCGCAGTAGACGATTTCTAGTAAAATAGTATAGAAATCGGCTACAGCGCAGGTCGGATCACGTGATACCCCAGGGGCCGTACCACGACCTTTTCTAACTATCCTTAAGGACCCATTTCGCCGTCTTCTCCGCTCGAATTTGACGTTTTTAGCGCCACTATCGCAACTGCGCCCCGCACACGCACACATGCATGTATGCATAGTGGGTCGTGACGGACTGTGACTCGACAACTAAATTGTAACTTTGGATTTTGTTAGTAAATATAAAAATTGTTGTCAAATGTACTTATTTCATATAACAATAATTACTAACTGCTGCCCACGACTTTGTTTGCGTGTAGACACGTTTTTCCGTAAGAATCAGGTGGGAATATTTTCCTGCGGGTGAATTTTTTTGCACATTTGATTTAATTCAAACACAAACTCTACAGGAATCGCAAAATAAAATAGTAGATTACAAACTCAATTTATTCCATTAAGATTTAATGTGAACATGACAGTTGCAAATACATATTATACAATATCTATTTGACACCATAATGACGTACTTTAATGACAAGAGTTTCGTGATGTAGGTTTGTCTCAGATTAGAGGTAGATATTCAAAAGCCAAAAAGACGCACGGAAACCAAAGGTATAATAACTAATTACAACCCAAGCCTTTTGTATGATCAAACCAAAAACATAAGAAACAGAAATAGATATACAAAACGAGGACTTCACTAAACTTGTAGATTCCCACAAAATTAATACATAACAAATGCTAAAATATAAGTGATCTTTCATAAAAAAGGCTGCCATGTTATTATAAATGAGGGCTTTTCAAGGAGACTTTAAACAAAATAAAATAAACTAAAAGTATTTAAAAGTTAAGTGTTAAAATCTATAACTGGTGATGGAAATCTATGCAATGCATGCAATTTTTGGGTTGGCAACTGTCAAAAGTGGCGCTAGCGTAGCTTGAACCGATGGTACTAAAATTTGAATGGAGAATTTTATGTTTGAATTTATTTAATAAAAATAAAAATAAATTTTGCAATGCCAATGACCTGTGAAGGAACCTTTTGGAAAAGTAATTGAAGTGCACAAATTTCCAAAAGACGATGTTTTACGAAAAAATTTAAACTCATATTTCAACTTGAAATTAATAGCATTTGCAAAATTTAATTATAAAAGAAAAAGGGAAAATATATTAAAATGTAGTTTTGAGGTTATCCCTTTCAACCAATTCCATTGTTCTTTCTCGCCAAGATGCTCCACGTTTCTATAATTATTTTTTAAGATCAGTCACCCTCCACGTAGAATACATTATTTATTTTTGGTTTACTACCTTAAAAAGAGAAAAAATCGACAACTTTTCGAACAATCGCGGCAAAAAAATTTTTTACAGGTTCAAGCACATACATATTTTAATAGGCATAACATTCATGATAACTAATCACTCAAAAGATATAAAATCGATTCATATAACGTTTATGTAAACTAATATATCCAGACACATAACTTACGCGGTATACACGTCAATATGCATACCGTTCAAAAAGTAGGTATATATATTGTTTAAAAGACTTATAAATTAAAATGTATAGGTACCTATCAAAAATTATCAAGCACTAAACGAGGGATGTCGATCCAAAAAGCGCTATGGTCAAATCTTAAATATGTCGAATATGTAGATGTTAATAAGACGAGCAGACCAGTCTCCCAAGATGACAATCACAACTGAGAGTCGGCCCGCCAGCCTCCATCACTGAGATCACCATCAACAATATTATGACAGATATATCTGAGATTTATATATATTTTTTAAATCAAACAATTTAATATATATTTATATACTTATTAGTAACCGAGTTGATCCTATCCAGAATACAATACCACTGTGCACTGATTTTGTGTAAATACAACACGATCTGTCAATACATCGCGGTCTGTCAATGCGACGCAAAGCGACGTGTTCCCTCTTCGGAGGCGCTGGGCCGTCTGACTGAAATTGAGCGACGAAGCGTTGGCATATCATGTCACGGCCGCTTCATAGTAATTTGTATGAAGATTTTTAGCGTAAAAATTAGACAAGTTTGTGATTTTATTACACAAAATAAGGATATATTGTTTAAGAAATAAAGGTTTCAGGCACTAGTTTATAGTTTTAACTTTATTATTTGATAAAATTCATTTCATAATTCTTGATACTTTTGACACAGTTGTTGCAGGACGAAAGTGCGATTTACACGTTTTTAGTGATTTTCTGATTTTTTTTTACATTTATCTATAAACATTATCTTAAATTCGAATGTTTCATGGACTAGTACCATTCATTGGCTAGCTATGTGATTTTTTTCAAGGTTGTGGAACATCGTTTTCTATATAAGAATATGTCTTTCCCGACCCTCGATTCCCGTAAGGGACCCTTAAACGATTGTGTAAACGAGACGTCGCCTTACATCATGTATTGCGCTGTCTCCCTTACGCAGCCGTTCTTGTTTTGTTTTAAGCGGTCATGGTACGGCCCCATGTCTCATCTCTTGTGACTGTCATTCAATAAATCAAACTAATCAAATAAAAATCCAGAGGGGCTCGATGGCGTCGCTGTGTGTCGCGCTCAATGAACATGCAAGGCAAGCAACGTCGACCCCAGACAGTGTGTAGATGGGTTTTATCATTTCAAGCTTCTCCGTACTTCGGTGGCTGTTGTCGATGGATAACAGTCGTTAAGTCAACGGCCTTCAGGCGGCTTGGAAACACTGGCCTCTGCCAATCCGCATTGGAGCAGCGTGGCAGAGTACGCTCTAACCCACTTCGATTGAAGGGAGACTCGTATCCCTGCAGTGGGGTGATTATGGGTTGAAATGACGATGATGAGAATCATTTGAAAAATTGTAAAAGAGCATTTCTGAATATGTTGCCTCTGTATATGAAAAGGAAACAAAACATAGTTTTTATTTATCATTTTTCGACGTTGACTTTGACTGTGACCCATATATTAAATGGTGTTTATCAGTTATACCCCCCTGTTCTTATAGCTATTTATCGCAAATTGCCAGATTACGATAACGAATATTGTTTTTATCTTGTTAATTTGTTTTAATAAGCAAGTCATAATTACCTACTTTTTTCATGGTTGAGGTAGTTACCATTTGAAATTTTATACAAAACCTACTTTGTTTTCGTATCTCCCTCTTTCCCGTGGAAATTTCGAAAGATACTTTCTTATCGGATGCCTGTCAAATAAAGAACACATTTTTTTTATACCGCAACGGTGGCAAACAATCGTACGGTCGGCCTGATGGTAAGTCGTCACCGTAGTCTATAGACGCTTGCAATACCGGGGGTATCACTCACGCGTTGCCAACCCTCCCAAGTGGAGCTCTGGAGACCTTATACTCACCGTAGGAACACAACATGGCCGAGACCAATGCTATTTGGCTACGATCTTCTGTAAGGTGGAGGTCCTTCCCCAGACGGACTGCTCCGATTTGAGCGGATTAGCCGCTGTGCCCTACCTCTCACATCCTCCAAGTTTCTGGTATCTACGACCAGCAATTTGGGCTGTGCATTCAGCGTTGATACGTAGCCTATGCAATACGAGCATTAATAACGCATTGCCGACTCTTTAAAAACCTCCTCGCGCCTCTTAATAAATGCCATGTTGGAGACCAAGGAAAATCTGAACAGAGAATTAATTCCACAACCTTAAGATTCGGGGAAGGTAACCTCTTAAAATATACACAGATAGTAAATGCTCATCAAAATGTGTTTGTAACTTCGATCGTAAAATTGAATCATAGGCAAAAAACGTTGATTTAACGATATCAGTAATATAGAATTTTTCAGTTAAGTTGGTTAAAAATGCAAATCTTTTTACAGATTCTCTCGGAAGGCTGGGCTTACCCGTTAAAAGGCTTTATGCGGGAACATGAATATTTACAAGTGAGTATCAATGACATTTTCCACTAATATATAACCTTGCCTTGATCGCCAAGTCTTCAATATTCGGCAAGAGTTAGCGGAACTAAAGAGACTTCAAGGGAAACCCAGACCCGTTGAAAATTTTTGACAGGAAGAAAGGAGGAAATATGGAGAAAAGAGATAGAGTTCACACAGATTAAGCTAGCCCCAAAGTTAGTTCGAAACTTGTGTTATGGGATACTAACTCAACGATACTATATTTTATAACAAATACATAATATAGACAAACATCTAAGACCCGAGACCAATCAGAGAAAATTAGTTTTCCATCATGACCCGACCTTGATTCGAACCCGGGACCCTCTGCGTGGCGGTCTGGCGTGGGCATTACGCCACGGAGGTCGCTAAGTCAGGAGTTGGGCTTGCAGATTGCTCATTCACTGATCGTATCGCATTGTTGTTTCACACCGTTATTTTTTAAGACGGTGGTACTTCCCCGGTCGAGCTAGTCTATTTCATAAATGCTCTACCACTACCATCTATCTTCCTTGTAGCGGACAACGCATTGTAACCTGATGTTGCTACAGAAATTCTATTTCACGAAGAGATTTTGCTATGAATGTGTGTGCGTGTGTACGAGCGTTTCCAAGGTTACGCACACGTTAACAATGTGCATATGAACGTTACAACGTTCATAGTCAAATGCTCTTCGTGAAATGGAATATCTGTAGGCGTCAGTGGCGAAGGGTGAAATTTTACTCAGGGGAAGCCGGAGCAAAAAAAAAACAGTGTTATCTTACCACAGGGATGGAGAATTTCCAATACCATATTAAGTCTTGAATCTAAGTTGCAAATTATCCATTATCATACATAAAAGCACTGATATAATATGGAAAACCAAAACAGCGTTTTAAGTTTACAACTACCTGTGAGCCACGAATACTTTTCGTACAAACAATGAAAATGTTTTGTAAATTCATCTTTCCGTCTATAATCTATTTTCATAGAAGGGCCAGCACGGCCGCGCTGTATAATATCTTTATTATTTTCAAAACTGTGTGTTTGAAAGTTATTATCTAATAAAAAGTCTGTGAGACAACAACCCACGTCTAAAATTGCAGCCATTACGAATGTAAACAAAACAGACTAAACCAAAATAAATAATTAACTACTTACACCTGAATCCGATAAATTCTACAACTATAACACAATTCACACCGACCCCTGTCCAATTCACTCTAATCTATTCAAATTTACTAAATTAACAACAAACAAATTAAAAAAACTAACAACAACACAAGCGAAAGCACCGGCGAAAGTGAATTGAAAAAAAAATGTCATATGTTTGACAATTACAACGCGACAAAATTATAGTTGTTTTATTATTCAAGCACTAAACACATAATTAACTATATTTTTTACTTCTCAGGTTAATACCTCTGTTTATCTTTGTCGCACTAACGTAATCTGATATATGCCATCCTTGTCGTAACTCGGCGACTACCGGCTTTAATACGTTCATATGATCGGCGTGAGAAAGAGACCGCGCTAGGAACAAAATATACGCGTAAGAAAGAGACAGCCGCTCCTAAAACTGTATGCGGCTACAACTCGAGAATTACCGGCTTTCGACGAACAGGCGTTCGTCGAAAGCCGGTAATTACAGCGATGTGTGATATTGCTATTTATTATTGTATAGGCGTTTGGATATCATTATTATGTATGAATCGAAATCATGTTATTAGCAGAGTCGATGCTGTTAGATAATTCACTATTTTTAAAAGGGAAGCCGACAGGAATCGTGTTATTAGGACCCCTCGCCACTGGTAGGCGTATCACTTTCCATCAGGTTTCTCGCTCGCTTTTTTGTTTGCCGTATTTTTGTTATGCCACAATGTTGGCAAACAAGCATACGGCCCGCCTGATGGTAAGCATCATCGTAGCCTTTAGACGCTTGCAACACCGGTGGTATCACTCACGCGACCAACCCTCCCAATCCCCCCAAGTGGAGCTCTGGAGTGGAGTGGAGTGGTGTGCCGCGTATATTATTAAAAAAAACTTTTTTTAATTTCACAGGCTCTCCACTTCAACTGCCTGACATTACCAGATGGTTCAATAGTGAACCAGTCAGTCCCAGTGGTTTTACCAGTAACAGCAGCCGTGAAAGAAGAAGCGACTGGTTCTGATGCTGTAGCGTTGATGTACAATGGTCGGGCTGTGGCGGTGTTACGAGCACCAGAGTTCTACCCGCACAGAAAAGTGGAGAGGTGTTCGAGACAATTTGGAATTTATAACACTGGACATCCTTATGTCAAGGTATGGTAATCAAAGATTCGAAACTTTATTTAAAGAGGTACTTTCTCTCGTCAAATAGTTGTGTAATTAATTTACTCTATAAGCTCCTACTAACAGTTTGGAAACAAAAGCAAAATGACCAGTGGTAAAAGATTAAAGTTTTCATTCTTACATTTCCGATATTAATAGAGTGAGATGGTTCATTGTATCAACCAATAGGAATGTTGGCAATCGAACCGCAACCAATAGCAAAAATCGTGGATCAATTATGGACCAAACGCAGCCAAATAATTCAGTCGTCGTTTGTAAAAAAAAAAATTCAAATAGTTTTTGTCTATCAAATAGGCCACACCCTAATTAGAAACATTTGTTTCTATTTGTATTTGAAAGATTTATAAGTTAGACCTAGTTTAATTTTTAGTAAAATTTTAATGTTATTATTAGTTCAATAATTGTAATTTTACCAAATAAAGAGTCATATTATATGAAAGATTATTGGAAAGATTATATGTAAACAGATTTTGTTCGATATTTTCAGATGATCTCGGAATCGGGCGACTGGCTGGTCGGCGGCAATTTAGAGGTGTTTGAGCGTATCCGCTGGGACGATGGATTGGATTCATACAGATTCACACCTAATGAACTGAGGAAAAAGTTCAAAGAATTGCAAGCGGACGCCGTGTTTGCTTTCCAAGTAATTATTATAAATTTCTATTGAAATTCTATATTTTTTTTACACAGGATAGAAGCGATGAAGTGATAGATTCTCCGTTCAAACTTAACAAACTTCTGGGACCGTTTTATTCAAATTAAATATTAGGCCAACACACATTTTCACTACTTTGTCTCCTTAGCCAGGATTTAACCAAACATTGTGAATAGAA
Organism: Endotricha flammealis; assembly: GCA_905163395.2. Lineage (NCBI taxonomy): Eukaryota > Metazoa > Arthropoda > Insecta > Lepidoptera > Pyralidae > Endotricha > Endotricha flammealis. The sequence continues at coordinate 13,989,749 of LR990854.1, read as the reverse complement.
TTAGTAGTGAAAGTCATTGACGTCACAGAGGACAACATTACAACTATCTACTTAAACAGAGTAGGCAGGATAAGGACTCTTTTCTCTCTCTCTCTCTCTCTCCTTAGTAACGTGAGAGACAGCATTTTGAAACATTAGGCATGTAGCCTAAAGAGATTGGCAACTGAAGTTCACTTCAATTGGCGAGCAATACGTTATATTGTAACATCACTATCACTACATAGTATAAAACAAAGTCGCTTTTTCTGTCCCTATGTCCCTTTGTATGCTTAAATCTTTAAAACTACGCAACGGATTTTGATGCGGTTTTTTTTAATTGATAGAGTGATTCAAGGGGAAGGTTTTAAAGTATCATACATTCCAAAATTCCCACGGGAAAGCGGGATACACGCAAACGAAGTTGCGCGGGTTTCGCTAGTTAGATAATAAAGAACACAATTTTTCTTTGTCGTTTCAGCTTCGAAACCCAATCCACAACGGGCACGCTCTACTCATGCAGGACACACATCGACAGCTTGTGGAGAGGGGCTACAAGAAACCAGTGTTATTGTTACATCCTCTTGGTATGTATATAATTCACTAAAATTATGATAAAACTATTTCTCATATCATACTAATATTTTAAATGAGAAAGTGAGTTTGTTTGTTTGTTATTCCTTCACGGCTTGACTAAGCAGCCGATCATTATGAAAATTTGTATACATATCAGGTCAGGTCAGGGGTATAGAGTCCAACATAGGCATTTTTACTCGGGCGAAGCCGCGGCTTACAGTTAGTTTAATTATAATTACAACATCAAGATGAACATTCAACAGCTTTGTAAGTTACTAGTGTGTTGAAGAACATATCTATAGTATTTGGCTATCCGTTTGATCTCAGAGCAAATGAGAAAAGGACACAAATTCAGAGATAAATGTCAAATTCCATTAAAAAAATATGGAGTGTCAAATTCAACGGACATATTTTTTACTGTGGACTTTGACACTTATCCTGTTAACTATGTATATATATATTTAGTTACAATTTATAACTAAATTGTTTGCTTTTCTTATTCCATATCAAAGTTGAAACGGATAGTACTTTCAGAATTCTCACAGGAATAGGATTATATGAATTTTTATTCATTCAGCAAGAACGCAAATAACACAATACTAAAATTAAATGTATACTATGTTTCAGGTGGTTGGACGAAAGACGACGACGTGCCTCTAGATGTCCGTATGAACCAACACAAGGCGGTGCTGAATGAGGGCGTATTGGACCCCAAGTCTACCATAATCGCGATATTCCCTTCGCCTATGATGTACGCCGGACCTACGGAGGTAACTAATTGTTTTGTTTACTCCTGCTTTTAGTATCGACTGAGGCCGCACAGTCATAATGGCAGGGGCTATTTTGAGCGTGCTCGACTACAGAATGTATATATTTCTCTCTTGGTTTGTATTCCAGTTGTGCACATGACAATCTGTCTCGTGCACAAGTCTTTCTCTGTCTTTGACGTGATGACACTGGCGCTAAAAAGGCGATCCCAGATTAGTCAACGTACTTCGACACTACGTACACGTTCAATGCTACGCAGTATGCTTCGTCGTTCCGAGTTTGCGACCTTAGTAGTAGCACAGAATAGATAATAGACTACGTACAGAAGATTCACTCCGCAAAATCAATTCATGAAATAGGGACTTTCGCTACGATACAATAAGGTGCAATTCAGCTCGCACTGCGCACACAACCTACAGTTATATTCACCTAGAAGTTTCCTCTCTTTCTATCGCGTATTTTTTACCTCTTCTGACGACGTTAGGGTTGTCTTCTTTTAGAGAAGAATTTAATCTGAATATTAAATTACCAGTTAGGTATGTGCCTATTTCCACAGAATAGATAATAGTACTACGTACAGAAGATTCACTCCGCAAAATCAATTAAAGAAATAGGGACTCTCGCTACGATACAATAAGGTGCAATTCAGCTCGCACAGCGCACACAACCTACAGTTATAATCACCTAGAAGTTGCCTCTCTTTCTATCGCGTATTTCTTACCTCTTCTGACGACGTTAGGGTTGTCTTCTTTTAGAGAATTTAATCTGAATAATAAATTACCAGTTAGGTATGTGCCTATTTCATTCACCTACTTTAGTTACAGTTTATTTACGTGATGATTAATACTCAACAAAATAACTTACCTTTTATTATCCGTACGGAGTTTAAAAAAAATTATATCCGATTCCGCCTTTGATTTATTTAAACAACCTTGCACACAACAGTAGTACCTAGTTTTCGTATAGTTTGTCATTGTTTATTTACTCGACACGCGCTGCGGCCGAGTCCGCGCTATGCGTCTAGCTAGCGGCACGAGCGAGAGCCGAGTGGTGGTAGCCTTGAGATTAACCGGCCGGGCCGGTCCCAAGGTCAATCGTACCTAAACTGCGGAGTGGGACCCCCCTGCTATTTCTTTAATCTAAGAAGATAACTAAATATTATATTTAGATATTCCATTGGATAGCGCTAAATTGAAATCGGTTTCGATGCAAGAGCATTAGGTTCTCACTCGCCGATATAAATTGTACCTACTTATTTAATAAATAATAGATAAAAATAACATGTGTATCACTTAATTCAATAAATAGTAATATGTAGGTACTAAACTACTGTATTACTAAAGGTACAACAGTAGTACCTAATTTTCGTATAGTTTGTCATTTTTTATTTACTCGACACGGCGGCGCTGCGGCCGAGTCCGCGCGATGCGCACGAGCGAGAGCCGTGTGGTGGTAGCCTTGATATTAACCCGCCGGGTGGGTCCGAAGGCCAATCGTACCTAAACTGCGGAGTTTGACCCCTCTGGTAGTAGGACACTCCCAGCGGCGCTCATGTATACGACACCATCGCCACAAAACATTGTTTACGGGACACCGAAAAATTTATACGGGTTGCGACTTCGCTGTCCCCTTTTGTTTATATCGAATTGCTGACCCCTATTCGACTTTTATTCCATTACCGGCTGTCTACGAGTGTGATACATGTGATCATCGTAGCTAGCAATGTATCAGGAACTACAGTAGGACCAAAACAATATATCTGCATTTGATACTTCAGCAAAATTTATCAACGTAGTTTTATTTACCGGCGGCAGGCACAAAAAATTTTATATTTCTTGTTAGAAGTGCAAAATTAGTTCACTTTTATCTATGCTAAAATTATAAAGAGGAAAGATTTGTATTTGTGTGTGTGTGTTTTTATGTGTGTGTGGGTGTGTATGAGTGTGTGTTTGTATGCGTGTGTGTTTGTATGTTTGTAACGAATAAACTCAAAAACTACTGTGTCGATTCCAAAAATTCTTTCACCATTAGAAAGCTACATTCATCCTGAGTAACATAGGCTATATTTTATTTTTATAAAAATTAGGGATCCCTACTAAAAGCCTGGGCGGTGCGCTAGTAATAAATAAATGTGATCTATTTAGGCCCATCTTTAGTGTGATTCTCTCGCCAGGTGCAATGGCACGCCAAGTGCCGCATGAACGCGGGCGCCAACCACTACATCGTGGGGCGCGACCCCGCCGGGATGCCGCACCCCGAGGGCGGCGGGGACCTGTACGACGCGCGCCACGGGGCGCAGGTGCTCAAGGCGGCGCCGGGGCTCAACGACCTAGAGGTGATAAGGAGATAGATAGTTACATTTATGGCTCAAAATGTCTAATGGGGATAGTTAAATCTAAAATTACAGCAGTGCACAGTTAAAGATATAAATAAGTATGCAGGGTGCCAATTACGATTCGAAGTTACTCAATACATAAAAGGATTTACATCAATTTTTGTCATATTGTATAGTCAGCTGCAAAGGAACTTAAACCCCCAAACGAAGAACTGTGTTTTATCATCTAATATTCAATGTATTTTTTTTTATTACATAAAAAAAATTAATTCTCACTTCGTTTGGGTCAGGTAAATACAAAGTTTTATACAGAATGTTTGTTCTGATTCCCTGGGTACTTAATTTTTATTTATTGGTTATGTTCTTGACTATACTGAAAAAGATTTTTATTTTATTGAAAACACAAAGTAACACCTGTTTGTCAACTTTATTTGTAAAAAAAAATACACTATTATACATTACATAAAATGTATTCTTTTTACAATTACTTTATTATAATAACACAAAAACACGTATGTTTAGATAATACCGTTCCGCGTGGCCGCATACGACACATCTGTCGGCAAGATGGCGTTCTTCGATCCGACACGCAAGGAAGACTTCGACTTCATATCAGGAACGAGGATGAGAGGTGAGTCTGCAAAAGAATTAACATGTTGAATATGAATAACAACTACTTTCGTTTTCCCGCGAGTTCGCTGGTGTTAGGGCCAACACTAAAACTCGCGCAAGCACCCGTCAGCGTGTTTGTTTCGTAAAAATCTATGAGCAGCGCCCTTCAGTGCGGGCGCGTGCGGCGTGTTTTGACAAACAAACAGTTCGGACGCCCGTTCCAACAACTAGTTTGAAAATCGGTCCACAATTGACGGAGTAATTGGCGGACATACAAAAAAAAATACATACAATGAAACAAAACCTCCCTTTTTTGAAGGCGGTTAAAAATATGATGGAATATGATACTGTACTCATCTAGAAGCAAGCACAGCGTAGCAAATACGAAAGCCAACAATGTGCGTGGCCCGACACGCACTTGCCCGGTTTTGTTCTCTCTATTCTCACCTTTTTCCTGCAATGCATTGGAAGCGTCTACTAATGTTCATAGTTCGCGGTAACCACTTTCCATCAAGTTAGCCTGCATGTTTGCCAGATGTATAATATTAAAAAAAGCATTTTTTTATTTTTTTTATTTTAGGTCTCGCAAGAGCAGGAAAAGAACCGCCTAAGGGCTTCATGGCACCTACCGCATGGAAAGTCCTGTCCGAGTATTACCAGTCTTTAAAATCTAAAATGGATACTAACTAAAAGAAATCTTAGTTTATTATTTGAGGCTCAAACCTAAGACAATGCGAGCACAAATGGAATTAGAAATGTATGTTTTTGATCAATGAAGTTTTGAATATTTAAAAAAATCGCATTTTTCACACATTATTATGATTATCAGGACTTCCCGTGACAATATGCAACCATGTAGAAACGTGTAAAATCAAATACGTTTGTAGAGATAAAACCTAAAAATTGGTTTATTATGTAAAATTTTTAGTCATGACTAGGACTAGGACCCAGTGCTAAAATTTCGCGCAGTGATTCTCCTTTTGGTGTATTGATTTTTTTAATTCCCGCAGAAAAGCGGAATTTCTGGATTCCGCAAATGAAGTTGCGTTAATTTCTATAATGTAATATAATAATGTAACTTATCAAAACATTGTCATCAGTTTATTTTGAATAATTTTTGAATCGCTTTTGCCTTATAAATTAGATTACGTTTAGTATTATTTACAGATTTTTTAATGAAATAGCTAGCAAAATTGTAAATAAACCTAAACAGATTTCTGTGTCGTGTAGTGACGGGTCAGAAACATATCGGCTCTAAAAAAGTATGTTTTGAACATTATTTCAGTGTAATAATGTTGTGTGTAATCGTATACTTAACCATTATTAAAAAAAAATTATGAAATCGATGTTGATTCGTCAGCAAGAAGTTCACTGTACATAGGCGTCCCTCAAACGCTACAAGCCTCCCCCAAATGCTACAGGCCTCCCCCAAACGTGACAGGCCTCCCCCAAACGTTATAGGCCTCCTTCAAACGCTTCCAGTATGATCGGCTGGCAGCGGCCTGCATCCAGCTACTTCCTACGACAGATGCTGATTCGTCACGACACAGATATGTGTTTCCAACTTTATTTTTAAACCGCATTATTGTGCGAGCATTACAATTTTATGCAAAATAATTGGGTCTACGAGTATAACCGATACCAATTAACGAATAGGTTTAATTAGGAAGCCTAAATGATGTCACAATTTCTCTAGGACATAGTTCTTCGAAAATCTACGAATAATAATTTATTGGTACTTAAATTACTTTGTGCAATCCCGTGCAATACAACAATTTTATTGTATTTTGTTTTTACATTTTTTATTAAATAAAAAATAATTTACATTCCTTTGTGAAATGTATTTTTTATGTTATGTATTCCAATATTGTATAATAAAATCATTATTTCCATGTACAGACTACTGACATAATATTCCGATTCATATTTCTATATCTAACATGATAAAAAAATAATCGATCACTAAAGTACATTGACTACTTAGTATTTAGTAATTAGAATAAAAAAACTAAAGGAACGTGCAACGTTTCTTAGTGCCGACATTGACGGACTGCTCGGACTGCTCGAGCTGTTGGCCATAGATCAACATACAGCGCTCTTGCAGTCATAAACAACAGCTTGAAGCTTTGACCGCCCGAAGCAGTTGCAACTGCTCAAGCGGTTTGTATATGTGTGTATTTAGAACACTGTAGTTCACTATGCAGTCGCAGTTCCAAGCAGTTCATCTTGACTGCTAGCAGTCCGTTTATGTCGACCCTTAATACAATAGTAATAATATCGCTTGCTACTCCAAAAAATAAACAGATTAAAACTTTCTCATATATTATGTTCTTATTAATGATGTATAGTGCTTTTGCTAATATTTTATACCAGTACAGTCTTAGTACATTATGTCTTTTTTATTACGAATAATGGGACGTATTGTTAATTTGTAAGAGGTTTAATATTAAATTGTTGTAATTACTACGGTGCTTTTAAAGCTAATATATGAATATAGTCGTTAATAATGTATCCGTTTTGTTTTATTTTTGTAATTAAAAGCATGTCCCCACTGCAGACCAACTTTTTTCCTCCCTATCCTCCTTTCTTTTCTGTCCAAAGCTGTATTGTATTTAGTCATCATTGGAAGTCATATCAATGTTGATAAGTAGTTGAGGATGTGGACTATATAATAAATGATTTGGAAACGAAGGTATATATAATTACAAACGATATTATAACAATTCTGGCCGGCTAGCTGGCTCGAACCTTTTATAAGACAAATATTATCATACTAATATTATAAATGAGAAAGTGAGTTTGTTATTCCTTCACGGCTCGACTAATCAGCCGATCATTATGAAAAATTGTATATATATTGACAGGGGTACAGAGCCCAACATAGGCTACTTTTGAAAGTATGTCATTCCAATGGGAAAATATTTTTTCTACTATTGAGGGCGCTATGGGATGAGCTATCGGCCAACAGATGGCGCTACAAGTCGCGCTATGGGTTGTTTTTGTTGTCAAACGAGATCTATGTCATAAAATTAATGCGAGCGAAGCCGCGGGGAAAAGCTTGTGTTTTATAAAAGTACGAGCCAGCCAGTCGTTGACACGTGATTGGAGGGCATTGATGAAAATCTTTATGGCAAAAACATTCAAGAGAGCATTAATGCATTTCATTTTTTTTGCAATAAGCGACGATTCCGCTGTTCCCGATGTGATTGACCACTGTATTTTCAATCAAATCCATCAAGTCGTTTTTGCGTGAAAAACTAACAACGTCCATACATCCATACAAACACATCCATACAAACTTTCTCTGAAGACCTTGAACTATAACGTAGTGTGTTGTGTTTTTTGAATGACGTAGGCATCAACTAGCAAACGAAATTACGCGGATTTCGCTAGTTGATTATAAATCTATACACACCTTCGAATTTAATTAAGATATGAAGATAAATTAAACAGTGATAAACATTATGTACACACCCGATTATTTCACTGACCCAACAAGAGATAATGATAAAAAAAATAATACCTAATGTAGGTACATTATTTAAAGTAATATGTAAGAAATCGAACTCTTGCGCTCGATATTAAATTGTTTACAATAAACTTAAACTATAATGTTATATAAAAAAAAAAGATAAGTTAAAATCGACCCGAATATAGCACACTTATACTCCCAAGGTAGGTAGGTACTAATATTATAAAGAGGAAAGATTTTATATTTTTGTTTGTAATGAATGAACTCAAAAACGATTAAACCGATTTTTAAAAAAACTTTCACCATTGGGCAGCCTAACATTAAAAAAAAAATAGGGATCTTTACAAAAACCTGTGCAAATCTAGTGGCGCTAGTCTGAAATAAAACTCGTGTTGTATCGATAACAGAATCATTTCATTATTTTCTGTGTCATTTATGAAATTCAAAAATTATGTCGATTAATCTACACAATTGTAACATCATTATAACTATTTTCATTATGCCAAAATAAAATAACACCCATATCATTATAAGTAACCAAGTTTTATCAGTTAACTTATCATATACGTCACTATCAAAACAACAAGCGCAACTCAACCTTATAAACATACACATAAGAGTCAAGTCCATACAATGTAGATAATATATGCTTTCGACTAAACATGGTAAACGAGTAGCACACGAGTAGTATCGCTGTGGTTATGGTAGGGAGAGGTTGCTGGCCTCGCTATGGCAAGTTTGTGTGTGAAACGTTTACTGAGCAAAGGGAAAACCGGTGTAAGGAGTTTGTCGCACTATCCCATTGATGATAATGTTTCTGGACTGTCTAGTGAGCAACGTCAGGTAAAGATATACATATTATCATTTAAAACAGACATTCCACTTGTCGCAGTCGCATTAAAACACACATCATTGTTTACTTGTACTTGTGACGCAAATCGAATGACAATTTTTAAAGAATAACGCGAAGATTTTGTACTGATGTATTTGTCAAACAGGTCACTGAGATTCTTTTATTTTACTTTAATTAAAAAAAAAATAGAAAACGTGTCTTCAGTATTTAAATAATTGATTTATACATTAAGTTCAATTCAAGGTTTGATAGCACACGATTATTTCTGCTTACTAGATACTACATATGCCTAAACATTTTTTAAATTAATTATTTAATATACCTAGGTACCGATTTATATACGGTCTACGCAAATTTGACCATGTCTCCGAATACCGTGCACAATTAAAATGGCTTCCCATTCGTCAGCGTATATGCACATTCTATATAGCGAGCAATGTTGGACTTGTGTCGATGTTGATATGTTAGGCGTGGACTCGGGTACCTTCACGTATGTTAGTGATATAAATGGAGCGACTAGCTGGTTAGATCACTGTCTGGTTACTCAATCAGCACACTTGTCGGTTTTAAGCGTTCATGTTGAATATGACACTTTGTGGTCTGACCATTTTCCCCTCATTTTAGAATGTGATCTAAACTTAGTTACACCTAAAGTACCACATACAAAGTCTGATTACTGTAAGAACTTAACATGGGGAGTTAAAAGTGAGGAACAGGTTAAAAAATATACCACTGAGTGTCATAAAAGACTGAAACTTATTGACTTTCCTTTTGAATGTCTGAAATGTGCAGACTATTATTGCGACGACCTGGGCCATCGGCGTGTTCTTGACAATCTTTACTCCGACATTGTGGCCGCTCTTCGCGATGCGTCTTCGGCAGATCGGGGCGGCACCGGGGTGGGGGGGCGTGGGCCGCGCATGGTGGGGTGGAACAGGCACGTCAGCGGCGCTCACGGGGAGGCCAGAAGGTCATTCATTGAATGGGTTGCTAGTGGTAGGCCCAGATCCGGTTTCATGTATGACGAAATGTGTAAATGTAGAACAGTGTTTAAATCTAGATTGAAGTGGTGTCAGGATCATCAAGAGCAGATCAAAATGGATGCATTAGCTGTGAAACATTCTAAGGGGGACTTTCGTGGTTTCTGGAAAAGTACCCGCAAAATAAATGTTAGACCTGGTATCCCTGTGAGCGTTGATGGCGTGAGTGATCACAAAAAGATAGCTGATAGCTTTAGGGACCATTTTTCGGTGAAGTCTGCGTTGGGACCGGTGGTGGATGGGTTTAGTGCTGAGAGGCCTAAAGGGAAAGTGGGGGTACAGTTTTTCTCTAAAGATGTTAGAAAAATCATCAAGGGGATGACTAGGGGTAAATCCCCAGGTCACGATGGCCTCAGCATTGAACACATCCAACATGCGGGACCACATGCACCCAGAGTACTGTCAATGCTCTATTCACTGTGCGTGAGCCACTCCTATCTGCCACCGGATCTTATGAAAACTGTGGTCGTGCCTATAGTAAAAAACAAAACCGGTGATCTTTCCGACAAATGTAACTATAGGCCGATTTCGTTAGCCACGATTTTAGCGAAAGTATTGGACGGTCTGCTTAACGCACAGTTGGATAAACACATAAACTTGCATGACAACCAGTTTGGGTTTAGACCCAAATTATCCACTGAAAGTGCAATCCTGTCCCTTAAGCATACTGTCCGGTATTATACGCGACGTAAAACCCCGGTGTATGCGTGTTTCCTCGATTTGTCGAGGGCATTCGATTTGGTAGCTTATGACGTACTGTGGAAAAGGCTTGAGAGTATTAACCTACCTCATGAAATTTTGTCTGTCCTCAAGTACTGGTATACACACCAGACCAATAACGTCAGGTGGGAGGGTACAATGTCGGAGTCTTACAAACTAGAGTGTGGTGTGAGGCAGGGTGGTCTAACGTCACCCTCATTATTTAATCTGTACGTGGATGCCCTGATTGTTGGGCTGAGCAGTCGGTATGTAGGTTGTCATATTGATGGCGTTTGTGTCAACAACCTCAGCTATGCGGATGATATGGTGCTGCTCAGCGCGTCAATCTGTGGCCTACGGAAATTGTTACGGATATGTGAGGAATACGCGGATGCCCATGGGTTGAAATATAATGTTGCTAAAAGTAAATACATGGTGTTTGAGGCGGATGGTGCAAAATGTCCACAAAACTTGCCACCTGTTCGTCTCAACTGTGCTCCACTAGAGAGAGTGAAACAATTCACGTACTTGGGGCATATTGTTACCGCCTGCCTCAGAGATCATGCGGATATTGAGCGGGAGCGAAGGGCGCTGTCGCGGAGGGCGAATATGTTGGCCCGCAGGTTTTCAAGATGTTCCGTCGGAGTAAAGATCAGTCTCTTCAGAGCGTACTGCACATCTTTGTACACATGCAGTCTGTGGGCTAGCTATTCGAAAAAAGTGTACAGCTCCCTCCGTGTCCAATTTAATAATGCGTTCCGGGCGGTGGTGGGGCTGTCTCGCTACTGTAGTGCATCAGGCATGTTTGCGGAGGCGAACGTCGACTGTTTCCATGCTAGCATGCGGAAGAGGGCGTCGGCTCTAGTGCGCAGGGTTCGAGCCAGTCCCAACACCGTCCTGGCGATGATCGCCGATAGACTTGACTGCCCCTACATCCGACACTGCTGTGACAGACATGTCCCGCAGGGCCGGATGGAGAGGCGTTTTTAATCAATATTGCTGTGTGTTGTGTATTTTGTTTGTCTGTTTCTGTTAATTTATAATCCTCTGACATTTTTATTTGAATTATTTTCTAAAACTATTTAATTTAATTTTATTATATTTTATTAATTTTTATTTGAATTGGATTGAGTGGATTAATAATTTCAATTTTATATTGTATATGGGTCTTGTAACCTGAAATAAATGCATTTTATTTTTTTTATTTTTTTTTATTTATTCTCTCCCTTCTCTACTCTATACTCTTTAATCCTCGAACCCCTTCCTATCTTAAAGATTGCTTTCATTTTTCCTCTTCTGCCCATGGCCTTTCTCTCCGCTCTTTTGATAATCTCACTCTTCTTATGCCTATTCATTCTTCCAAATTCCTTGATCAATCTTTCACCATTCAGGCTATCAGACTGTGGAATAGTTTACCAGTAACCATTAGGAAAGCGAAATCCATTGACATATTCAAAAAGCAAGTGAAATGTCATTTCCTGGCCCTTTGACTATAAATAGTACATGTTTCTCATGTTCGTATATGATTATGTATATTTATGTATATATTATATTTATGTATAATATGTAATTTATATACCTATATATTATACTATTTTATATGTATATTTATTGTTATTATGATATTCGTTATTGTGTCATATGTTATTTCTTATTCATGAGTACTTATTTTACTAGCCCTGCCCAATCCATAAAATATTTCGTTACCCTAAGGTTGCCTTGAAAAGATTGCTTTTTAGCAATAAGGCCGCCTTGTTGCGATTTCACTAGTGTGTATATTGTGTTTATGTATACTGTGTCCTACTGTTGTGAATTGCAAATAAAGTATATTCTATCTCTTCTATCTATTAGCCCGGTGCGGTGGTGCGTTGATAGAATAACCTTCGGTAACAAAGAGCGCGGCTTCGATTTCCACTCGGGGCAAACACTTATGTGATGTGATGACGACCTCCGTGGCGAAATGGAGACCCAGGATCCCGGGTTCGAATCCCGGTCGGGTCATGATGAAAAACGAACGTTTTATGATTGATTTTTATCTTGGATGTTTATGTATTTTTTATACAATATAGTATCGTTGAGTTAGTATCCCAACCATAACATAATATCCCATAAGTCTCGAACTTACTTTGGGGCTAGCTCAATCTGTGTGATTTGTCTCTATGTATTTATGTATTTATTTATGGCATTTGTGTTTGTTTTCGAGTCTGGGTATCCATTGTCTGGTACCCATACCACAAGCAGGTTAAACTTACCTACATTACTTTGAGATCAGACATAACTTTCGCCTTTAGAATACCTACCTATTAGTAGGATTTATTTATCATCACTTTATCTTGATGTCTAAAAAGTGACGCTGGTAAAAACTTTTATTTTAGCTCCGGCAAATGGTGTTCGACTTCACTCAAAAGGAATTAGCGCCGAAAGCAGCGGAGATAGACAGAGAGAACAATTTTAAAGACCTCCGAGAATTTTGGAAGAAACTTGGCCAATTAGGACTTTTGGGTAATTTCTCTTATTACTTTACACCAAGCAACAATGTTTTATTTGCTTAAATAAGGTCATTGAGAAGTACATAATCATCTATATATGTATATAAAAGAGAAAATCACTGACTGATTCATCACGAAATCTCCGAAACTACAAGTGCCAGGAGTCTCAAATTTTGCATGGGGGTTCCTTTTGGGGCGTAGGTGCTCACTAAAAAAGGATTTTTGGAAATTCATCCCCTAAGGGGGTAAAACGGGGGTGCAAAGTTAGTATGAAACTTTGCCGTTTTTGAAGTTATTCGAATGAAATTCAGCATTAAGGTTCTTTATTGAAAGGGATGAAACACGAGTAAAATATTTTTCTCAAAAATCATCCCTTAGGGGGTTAAACGGGGGTGCAAAGTTAGTATGAAACTTTGCCGTTTTTGAAGTTATTCAAATGAAATACAGCATTAAGGTTCTTTATTGAAAGGCATGAAACACGAGTAAAATATTTTTCTCAAAAATTATCCCTTAGGGGGTTAAACGGGGGTGCAAAGTTAGTATGAAACATTGCCGTTTTTGAAGTTATTCGAATGAAATTCAGCATGAAGGTTCTACATTATAGGCATGAAACACGAGTAAAATATTTTTCTCAAAAATCATCCCTTAGGGGGTTAAACGGGGGCGCAAATTTCGTATGAAACTTTGCCGTTTTTGAAGTTATTTAAATGAAATTCAGCATTAAGGTTCTTTATTGAAAGGGATGAAACACGAGTAAAATATTTTTCTCAAAAATCATCCCTTAGGGGGTTAAACGGGGGTGCAAAGTTAGTATGAAACTTTGCCGTTTTTGAAGTTATTCGAATGAAATTCAGCATGAAGGTTCTTTATTGAAAGGCATGAAACACGAGTAAAATATTTTCTCAAAAATTATCCCTTAGGGGGTTAACGAGGGTGCAAAGTTAGTATGAAACTTTGCCGTTTTGAAGTTATACGAATGAAATTCAGCATGAAGGTTCTTTAGGCGATACGAAGTTCGCCGGGTCAGCTAGTTAGACATAAATTTAATTAGGGTGTTATCCTAGAAAAGTGTTCTACACATAATACACTGGTAATAATGTATTGATTCTATCCAATTCAGCATCATTACTTGAAAATGCAATATTTTACTAGACATGCGTACAATACAATACAATACAAAAACTCTTTATTGCACCAAACAAAATTACAATAATTACAGACAATTAATATTAAAAGTACAATAGGCGACTTCATTGCTAGGCGTACCTGTTTTGTCACTGTCATTTTTGAGAAGAATTAAGTTAAGTGCGAAAGTGACAAAATAAGATTTAAACCTTGGCTAATCTTTGTTGATGAGAGGAGTAAGAACTATCATCGATACATAATGAAAGGAGGCTTTTATTCCCAAGAGTGATTGACGATTAATTTACTCGTATATCGAGAAATAGTTTTATGACATTCTTACCAATTTCAGGAATTACTGCGAGCCCAGACTATGGCGGAACAGGTGGAAAGTATTTGGATCATTGCGTTATTTACGAAGAAATTAGTAGGTATGATATTAATCTTCTCGACCATGATTATTGCTTAATCGACACATAAACACATTATCATTTCATTTGATTATTTCAGAGCAAGCGGCAGTATCGCTTTATCATACGGTGCCCATTCCAATCTGTGTATAAATCAAATCAACAGAAATGGAACACATGAGCAGAAAAGCAAATATTTACCCAAGGTAAACATGGAGTACTTTATCAGTTATTCTTCAAGTTATTGAATTCACAATAACACATGATTATTTTTACGTTAGCGATAGTACACCTTGTATGTGACCAACTACAACGATTTTCGACAGTTTGCTGTTGAAGTGCGCATACGCATTGATCTTGAATAATCTTGGAATATGTCTAGTAAGGCGATAAATGAATTACCAACTAAAGACACAATTCCAAAACATTTAAATTTAGGTTTTGGATAAAATTACATAATGTGTCAACATGATCAATGTCAATTATTACACAACTTTTTCTGAAAATGTACTTAATATTCTATCTACATCCTGCTTGCTGTCTCTGGCTGCTGGCTTTGTGCCGTCTCCCTTGTACATTCCAAATAAGAATAGGAATGAGGAAAACCAATGTCAAAATAACTGAAACTTAATAACAAAAAAAAAGTTTTCATGACATTTCTTCTTATCCTTATTTTACTTTTGTAATTACAGTTATGTTCTGGCGAGCACATGGGAGCTCTAGCTATGTCTGAACCTGGAGCAGGCAGCGATGTTGTATCCATGAAGCTGCGAGCCGAGAAGAAAGGAGACTATTATGTGCTGAACGGGAACAAATTCTGGATCACTAATGGTCCTGATGCCGATGTTCTGGTGGTAAGCGCTTAACTATTAACCCTTTATACACAAGAATTAAAGATCTAACATCAACAACTGCTATCATCTCTTCGGAATATGGGTCTTCTTCATTTGAAGGTAAAACAGACTCCATTGCAGATTACCCTGATAGTCTTCTTTTCACGTGTTTCCCTCTATGACAAAATTTGAGGGGAAACGCTCCATAGCTGTTCTCAGTGTTTTCTGTTCACCAGACGCCCACTGAAGGTGTAACCGCTGTCAGGCCGCACGTAGAAGCTTGACATTTTATACCCATCCAAATACTGGGATCATCGATACTGATCTTGCTCGTTCATGTATAACATACGTAAAGACGCCATCGGTCTTTTTAATATCTAAATGGTGAAACAGACAAATGAAGATGATTCTGCATTCCAGGTTTACGCAAAAACAGATCTAAATTCTAAACCGCAGCACGGCATAACAGCATTCTTGGTAGAGAAAGGTTTTTCTGGCTTCTCGACAGCACAGAAATTGGACAAACTTGGAATAAGGGGATCTAATACTTGTGAATTAGTTTTCGAAGATTGTAAAGTAAGTACAAACTGGCAACAACTCTTTCTTCATCAGGTTTTACTAATATAATATACCATTTTTCATACTTTTTGGGCTCCTGACATCAAAACGGAAACCAGACAATTAGTGTCATATTTTTTTTTTAGAATCATGATTTAATTCTAAAGAGGCATGGCACGGCTACAGATGCAAAATCAGTGATTTTTTTTGTAGGTGTACCTACCCCTTAACATTTAAGTAGTAGGGAAGAGCCCAAAACACCCTCGCTTCCCAAAGTGGTTGGCCAGAAGACCAGTTTGGCTTAGCAGGCGTTTTTACGACATTTTAAGTAAGTACTAGTCTCCTAGAAAAGTACGAAAAACAAGGATGGACTTATTAGGCGCGATATTATCAAAATTCTTATATCGCGCCTTATACTGAATATGGTCCATAATCCAGTCCCTAACCTAATTTAAAGGCTTAACCTGTTAAACGTTTTAGGTGCCAGCAGAAAATGTTTTAGGAGAAATAAACAAAGGAGTGTATGTATTGATGTCTGGATTGGATCTTGAGCGGTTAGTGTTGGCAGCCGGTCCTATCGGCTTAATGCAGGCAGCAATTGATGTTTCCTTCGAGTATGCTCACACTAGGAAACAATTCGGAAAGCATATTGGAGAATTCCAGCTTTTGCAGGTAAAGCCTTACTTCTTCCTACTTTAGGTTTAAAGAACTTTATTCTCATAAGACATAAATCACCATTATCACCATTATTGTTTTCACTTTTTATAAACACCCTGTCCTCTTCGCTGTGCTGTTCTTACCATTTTTATGCTGATGATCTTCAGATATACATTCAAACGACTGCTGACAATATTCCTTGTGCCATTGCTAAACTGAATAAGGATCTTAAGAGCATCAGCGACTGGTCTGACCAATTTGGGATTTCCGTCAACCCTGCTAAATGCCAAGCTATCGTTGTTGGCAGCAAACAGCAAATAGACAAGATCGACTTTGTTACCGTGCCGCCTGTTGTGTTTGAAGGCTCGGTTATTCCTTTTGCTCACTCTGTGAAAAACCTCGGTCTACATATCGACACAACTTTAAGTTGGACCACACAAATTACAGAAGTTAGCCGCGGAGTCATGTCTGCATTGCGGTTTCTTAATAGGTTTAGGAATTTTCTTCCCATTTCTACCAAGGTCACTCTCGTCAATTCACTTATTTTCCCACTCATTGATTATGCTCTGATGCAAGTGAAGTGCACCTTAACAAGTTAGAGCGACTCGTGAACAATGCCATCCGGTTTGTTTTCTGTCTCCGCAAATACGATCACATATCGTCTTTCCGATCGCAACTTAAATGGCTCCCCATACGTTTGCGTAGACAACAAAGGTTGCTCTGTACTCTCCATACGGTACTCAAAAATCCTCTGAGTCCACAGTATTTAAAAGACAAGTTCCAATACATCTGCAACACACATGAGCTACACCTTCGATCTCATAATTCACTCGCTCTGGCTACTCCTCGTCACCGCACTTGTTTTGTTTCCGAGTCCTTTTCACTTCAAGCTACTCGTCTCTGGAGAAAACTACCTGTGCCCTTGAGGACAATTTCTAATAAATTTAATTTTAAAAGGAAAGTTAAAGTTAGCCTTCTCTCAACAATGCAGTAATTGTCGTCAACGTAGTCTATTATATAATATTTTGTATCTATAGTAAGTATTATATTAGTAATGTATTCTTATGTGATATTTATTTTATGTGTGTATTGTGTTTAGTTTATGTAATTATTAGTATTATGGAAATACATTGTTTTTTTTTTTCTTTTTTACATCTAAGATTTATTGTAAGTATGTCATATAATTAAAAACCGCATTCGCGAATATCTGCACTTCCCAAAGGTTGACTGGTAGATAATGCATTTAGCGTTAAGTCCGCCTTTTGTACCCAAATATTGTGGTCAATAAAGTTTAAATAAATAAATAAATGTCACTAATTTGAGAACTAAAAAACTTACCTACCTTTCTACCTTCCGTATTTTTATATTCTTTACTTCTGATTTAATTTTGGAAATTAAGATATTTGTCAGCTCACCCAGAGGAGAAACTAAAGTTAGGCCACAGTCATGTTGCGTTGTTGACGTGCTGATATCCTTATGACATTTTAAGCCACCGCGATTCAAAATATATAAAGATTTATGAACAAGCAATAAATATTTGTATGTAGGAAATCAATATGATCGAAAAATTTCTTATCTAAAATTACAGGGAAAAATGGCCGACATGTACACTACATTGGGCGCTTGCCGTAGTTACTTGTACAATGTGGCGAAATCATGCGACGAAGGCCACGTAAGCAGCAAGGACTGCGCAGGCGTCATACTCTACTGCGCGGAGAAGGCGACGCAGGTGGCTTTGGACGCTATTCAGATTTTAGGTATGTATTCTATGTTTATTGACAAGGTATTTTATAAGATCAAGGCAATAGAAATTAGCCAATAAGGGCAGAAAATTACTGTCCCCGTATGTACTTTGAACCTAGCGTAGTTTTGGCCCAAATTTTTTCTGCCAGTCCTGAAACAGGGTCTAAGACACTATTGTCAAATAAGAATTGTCAGAATCATACAAGAACTGTCAGCAATGTGTCATTTATCCTTACTAATATTATAAATGAGAAAGTCAGTTTGTTTGTTTGTTTGTTATTCCTTCACGGCTTGACTAAGCAGCCGATCAATATGAAAATTTGCATACATATTGTTAGGGGTACAGAGCACAACACAGGCTACTTTTTATCCCGTGAAAGTATGTCGTTCCAATGGGAAAATAATTTTTCTACTATAGAGGGCGCTGTATCGGCCAACAGATGGCGCCACAAGTCGCGCTATGGGTTGTTTTGTTGTCAAACGAGATCTATACAGTCATAAAATTAACGCGAGCGAATCCGCGGGGAAAAGCTAGTGTAATATAAAACAACACTAATTCAGTTTTTATTTAACTAGACCGCAACAATGACTAATATTTTTTATTATTTTCTAATTCAGGTGGCAATGGATACATCAATGATTACCCGACTGGCAGGATCCTTAGGGATGCAAAACTCTATGAAATTGGTGCCGGTACCTCAGAAGTTAGAAGAATGGTCATAGGTAGAGCATTGAATAATGAGTATAAATAATAAGAACAATATGTAAAAGGGCAATATATTTTTTTACAAGTCACCATTGTATTTTATTTCCATATTGTGATATGTACCAATAGTAATTTTTCCTCCAACTGTTACTTTTTAAAGCTGTGTGTGAGTTCCTAGCTCAAATTCGTGAAATTCCTTTTTGGTCATGCTCCTTTTATTTACCCATTAAGTATATTCATAATTATTTTGTTGATTCAAAATAAGTTATTATTATTATATAGCAATTTTTCAGACGTCAACATAAAGTTATAAATATTTTCACATAAAATTTTGCAATGTAGGAGGAAAGCAGAGAGGAGCAAATTATACAATTAAGATTTTTACCTTACTGTTGCTTCGACTTATCATGTAAACTGGCATCTCTATACTGCAAATCCTGAAAAAGCGAGGAATGCTAAATGTCACAGAAAATGTGTGAAACTCATCATTGTTTATAATAGCAGTTTATGTAAATTAAATTATATTTTACTAACCTTGAACATATTAAAAATTGTAAGAATCTATATTCATGTTTCTTAGTCTGAGTTCGAGACAAATGTTCAGTTCCACCAAAAGCTCACAGAAAAGCTCATTGACAACGATTCAACAAAGTGCCACCATTTCGGAGGTATATACAACATCTGTCCAGGTTTTAAAACACAGTAGTATACTTTTGCATCCTTAAATTTAGGATATTTTTCAAGGTCTGGTTCTCTCGGATCTACTTGAGCAGTGTTATTTAACATTTCATGTGAATGCGGGTACAAACAGTCTGAATTTTTAGGAGAAAAAAGGTATAGTTGTTTTTCACCAACAACTTGAGTTAGTAAGTTTTTCTTTGGATCATGATGCAGAGCCGATATAGTACCTTTTGGGCCAAACCAAGCCATCACATCAACAGGTTCATCATTCTCAGTAAAACAACAATATTCCGGTTCAGAAATATCTTTTTTTAACTCCGGAATATGAGTAAATAATTGATACTGAGCTAAATAGCCTTTAGGCCCATTTGTTTGGTAAATATATTGATCTACAAAATCCTCAATTGTCATTAGTTTCTGTGTCCAATCCATGTCTGTGTAGACACGTCCCAATTCAATAGGTACGGTCCTAGAACCAGCTAGTTTTTTAAAATAATCTGGATTTTTCCATTTTGTTAACGCTGGCCAATGATTTATACAATTACTTAGGATAACTGGTTGTTCTTTTAGAATATAATTTGCATAGAAATTTTCCATGCTCGGACATACAATTATATCTATATTTTGTGATATTTTATTGGCACTTGTACCTATTATGTCATTTTCAAAGCAAGGAATGCTCACAACATCATTATTAGATGGTTCCGCTATTATAGAATTTAATATTGATGCACAATGATGGAGTAGTTTTGGGTCTTTATCTACTGGACACCCGAAGAGCATAGCGAAGTCAATAATTTTGAATGATTCCTTAATACATTCCTCATTACACTCAGATAGCTTTAAATGCGCTAACAATTTTATATAAGAAGCTATTGTTATTGTTTTCCTTAAAAAAATCCTTACTTCTTTCCAGTTGCCAATGTTGATCTGTTCATACATATAATCAATTACAGAATTTATTTTCAAAAGTGATGACTTATTTAGGTTTTCAGAATTGTTTAGGGACTCACGTAGTACAGTTTTGCAGGCCATATCTAATTCAGATATCTCCGTTAAAGATTCAATAACTTTATCTTTGAATTCCGAAAGTTTGTTGTAAGTTTCAGTTGCTGAATACATGACGTATCACCATAAAGTATAATTATGTATAATCAAATCACAGAATCAAATGTTTCTTTCTATTTTATTTATTATCTTTGTTTTGATTTCAGTCAATTATAGTAATTTATATATTTACAAAATCAAAACTCCACATTGTAAAAACTGAAATGTCAATGTCAAATAAACATGCTTCTACTTGTTTTTATTTGATATGGTAATAATTTTGTTATCAGAATAGGAAAATTATTGTCTATGATAATACAAAATTAATAGAAAACACTTCTAAATTATTTGTACTGTATTCAATGCAAGTTCATCGCGTTACAAAATATGATAATATAATTTTCAACAAATTGTTTTACAAAAAATATTAAAAGCTTTGCTTTCAATGACCTTGACCCATGCGTAAAAAAAATTGTCTATGATAAATCATATGACTTTCGCACGCACGTGATCTGTCAGATTATTTACTAATTACAAAAGTGTAAAAAAGGAAAACATTTATTTTTCTTCAAAACGTCTCAATTTTGAACAACAAAGATGCCAGGTAGACGAAGCCACAAATTTTCTGTGAAATGGTATTATTGAGGCGATGGCATTCCTCGAAAAATTATTTTCTTTTAGGAGAAAATTTGATTATGGTAATCGCGGATCACAGAACCGGGACAGGTACGTCATAGAATGCCTTTCATTCATGTTATTCTATTTCGGTATTGTGTGGCATGCGGTTGTGAGGTTGACGCACGGAATATACGTCCGTAGTGGATGTCCGGACTCGTCGAGGGCGGTTCGCGGTCCTTTGGGTCGGGAGTGGTGACGCACGCGACGCTGGCAGTACGGCGAGCATATGACTGCGCGGGGCGCGGGCTACGGGCGTAGGCGACCGCGCGATATCAGTTCACGTCACTCCCGAGGAGAAGCGGGGCGACTCTCAATGTTTACTTATTATTTACACTCAAACTAAGGTAGTACAACAGCACATTCCACTTGAAACGGACGATAGCTGTCATTCGCCAGAAATGTGCATTTTATGTCTAATGTGATTGCATAGATGGGTATTGAGTGCAAGTGACAGTATTTTTGCACTGCTCCACAGCTGCAAACAGCTGATGCGAGTATGAAATAAAATGAAATTTAGGTAAATTAATTTTGTTTTATGATACAATACAGTAATGATCAAGGTTTGTATGTTATAGTGCTTAAGCAAATGTGTTAAGTGGTGTAAATGTATTAATAATGGGTTATTAAGAAATGACATTATTGTTAAGAAAAAATTGCTGAATAAACAGCGAATTAAAATAGCAATAGCCTTTATTTGGAACAAATGTATCCAGTTTTTATTGGTGTGTTGTTAGTTTAGTATTTTGCTTATCTGTGATTGTTTATTTGCAAATGCCTCTTCATACTTTTGTTCAATGCCTTATCAACATTTAGTAAATAATTCATACTACAATGAGAATATGTTTCCTTATTAGACTCTTTTAAGTCTAAAAAGATTATATTTCATTCATTTCATTTATTTATTTCACAAACAATATACATTGTGTTGAAAAGTTGAAATACAATAATAATAAAATATAAAATAATGTCAATAATGTGAAATTCAATAATAATAAAATATAAATGTCAATAAAGTAAAATCCAAAAATAATAAGATATAAATGTCAACAATGTAAAATAATATACTAAGTTGAAATCAAAGGCATGCCAGCAGTGTCATCAAAAAATTCATTGACATATAGAAATATATGTGACCATAGATTCTAGAGAAAGTTTTTATTATGTTGTCAATAGTCAATGGTGTCGCAAGTCCAACAATACATTGGTTGCCGGTGCCATTTCTGTTACATTCCATTTTACAAAAATTCTATAAATTGATATATAATTCAGTCACTCTATCTAAAAAAGATACTTTCTTACTTATCTTAACCTGTTAATTACAGATTAGTAGTTAGAGTAATAATATTTGAAAGCTCTTCATTAGCTACTCATTTATTCTGAAGTGTTGATACATTGCAAGAGTATTTTTGCTAATCTTTGCCATTAAATCTATGAAACGAAAGCAAGTCAGGGAATGAGCCAAAACTGTGTAGACATTTTTGTCACCTGCCACTTTAGTATTTTTTTCTTCTGAAAAATCTTATTGTTCTGTGTTATGTCACTGAATTTCTATTTTATCCCAGTTATTGACTTTACAAAGATAAATATTGGTTTTGCTTTTGAAAAAATAGTAGATGCAATGTATGTTGTATGTACACTTAGACTAAAGAAATGTCGTTAAGTTAGTATCTCATAACACAAGTTTCGAACTTACATTGGGGCTAGTTCAATCTGTGTGATTTGTCCCTCTATATTTTTATATTTATAAAAAAACAGGTGCCTGTGAGGGCCTAGTCTCTGAATAAATGCTTTTATCTTTTTATCTTGATGGTTAGACTAAAATAAAATCTAGATTTCAAGAAGAAAACAAAGAGCCTGTGGAGACCTAACATCTAAACAAAATATCTCCTTTCTTTCATACATTATAATTTGAACATAATTAAGTTTGTTATTATTTGTCAACAGTTCTTCTGAAATAAATTCGGAGCAAGTGAGGTTGCTTCTATTCAAAGAGTGTGATCGCAGAGGAAGAAAACTTCTTTTTGACTCATCGACTATAGATAAAGTACCTGCTGGGAAAAATGATCAACCGAATGTCAAGCAGATGGGCGAGGTGCCTTGCATCGTTGAGGTATCAGAGGGGTTCACATATTTGGTGAGTATAGAATGTATTTACCTTTTTAATATCATGTAATTAAAATTTAAAAACTAACTGCCAATTTCTGAAAGACATTTTTTAAAGTTGACAAATGACACCTTGAATTTTAGTTGTCACTGTCAAACTTAAGAAAACGTTTTAGTTACCTTGTGATCTAGTCAATAAAGTTTAATTTGCTATGAACGATCATTTTCACCGCGTGACTCCCGTCCGGTCCCCGTAGGGCGGCCGCGCGCAAATTTTCGCACCGTCAAAACGCGCCATAAATCTATGCAGTCAGCGCCGTGCAGACCAAAGAGTAAAGTAATATTAGGGAGAGTGCAGACACACTGGCCGATCAACGCCGCTAACCTTTGACTATTAGCGACTAAGCGCCAGGCAGACATACTTAGCCCATACGCGTCGTTAAATTCCGACGATTGGAGACTGAGCGCTGGGTAGACATCAGCGCCGCCGTTAACTTCGGACGATTAGCCTAGCTGTAAAAGCATACAAATCGATTTCTAAATTGATTTATTTAAATTATATGATTACGTATCTACGAGTGTCGTAGGGCCAATTTCGAAGGTTTCTCATATGTTTTCGTTTCGTTATCAGTCAAAATAAAATTGTCAGTATTTGTATGATTTTTCGATAATTTATATGATAGTTTGCCTAATATAAGCATCTTATAATACTAACTACTGTCACAATTTATTTAGCTTATAGATAGAATAATGTGTTGCAGCTCACAATGAAACCGTTACTTTCACGGTGACGCAACCGTACCTACCTACGTATATATCGTTGTGTTCGTGTTTCCTTATCATTATATCAGTTTAAAAATAAACACTACAATTGACACGCTGCCTGGTCACATGATTACAGCTCGTCGTTTATTCGCACACGCGATGTCTAAATTTAGATCACTTGAACCTTTTCATTATAGTTTTTAAAGTGGGACTAATGAACTGCATCGTGGGATTGTAATTTTAGACTCGCTTTAATTTTATCACATGCTCTTCAATTCAACCGTGCTGGCGTTGCTGCAAAGTACTTGTGGGCGTGGCCTGATGGGCGTGGTTTTCCATTTGTTCAGTCCATTAACTGGTTCATACTAGTCCAGGTGGGATTTTATTTAAAAATTAAAGCCTACGTGACAAATAATTTTGTAGGCGAACTAAATGGCTGCCTTGCGTGTTTCAATACACGGAAATTAGTTGACAACATCCCTTATCATAAATTTGATGGGCTTAGTGTCGATCGATCCTGGCTGACATTGAAATAACTGTAACGGAATGATAACAGTTAAGTCAATGCCATTTACGTTGGTTGGTTGGACCCCCCCCCCCCCCCCCCCGACTCACACGAATCGATCGTGACAGTAAGCTTTAAAACATTAAAGAGGAGTAATGTTTTAAAGCTCATTTTGCTATTGGGTATTTCTTTGGCCCGCTATGGTTACAAACATGCTTGACCTGGCCCGCCGCAAAATTATGCTAGGTATGACTTTAAAAAATTTAACTAGCTAGCTCGCGGGCCGTATGTAGGGCCTACGTGGGCCGGATGGTGGCCCGGGGGCCGTATGTTGGACGGGCCTGGTCTAAACATACTTCACAGTGGCGGAGTCACCCCAAAACCCCTAGAACGCGCGATTAAATCTATAAAAAAATAATTTGATCTAAGTCCTATCGCTCGACTCTATAATGCTTAACAAAACAATAGACCTTGGTGCTCGGCAATCGAGCTTCACTTGATTTACCGTCTCTATAGGCTTGCCTTATGTATAACCAACACGTCTAAAAAAAGAACACAACACAGGAAGTTAGAATAAATCCCGCTCTTCTACATAACACTTATTTACATAAAAGGAAATCCCAAACAGTAAAATGTTACTGTATGTAACAGTATTGAATAAATAGATAGATAGATATAGATATAAATAGGGACAATTCATACAGATTGAGCTAGCCCCAAAATAAGTTCGAAACTTGTGTTATGGGATACTAACTCAACGATATTATATTTTATAACAAATACATATATATATAGGTATAGATAAACATCCAAGACCCGAGGCACAGATTACTTAATCTTCCCGAGGCCAATCAGAAAAGTTCGTTTTTCATCATATTCATAAATCCTATTTATTTTAAAATTTCCTGCTTGCGTTCAGTAAATCTGATGACGGTCATGTCAAAATCAATGCAAATTGACGAGCCTAATATAAAATTAACATTAAATATTGATTCATAGTAAATCCAACAAACTGTATCATTGTATAATGAAATGGTAGTGAATATTCCAAATATTTTCTTGAACATATCCTGGTGGGCGTTAATGAGCGACCAGCGACTCAAAGTTTGTTATTTGGGTGCCAAAAATGACGTAAATATTTTAGAGTTGTTTGTAACTTGTCCATCATTATGTATGAAAGATTTTTGTCGAGCGGAAGTTACAATCAAAGCTTATTTTTACTCATAAAGATTTTAATGACAAAGGTTTTTTTAATTCTTTCTTATGAAATTAGTTGTGAATTTCAAGGTAGCTTTAATTTCTCCCCCGGGACGTCAATAAGCTACATTGGTTATTGTCAAACTGAGGTCGCCGTTGTTGGTTGATCCTGGCTATACCTACAACGCGGTAGGAATGTGTGGTGGGTTTGCCTCGATGGTTCAATAGTTAAATGTATTTATGGGGTTTATAAGTTTTTTTATTGTTTGTTTAGCACAAGGGACCGTCAGCGGATGCGAATGTTCTCGGTGAGATGATATTTGGTGCAGTCGCCATGAACTATAAGAGTGTTTCGTTGAAAATTCACATCATGGATGAACCTAAAAGGTAAGTTGTTTACTCCTTTATATCGTTTGCAATTATCTTGCTTTCCCGTAGGAATTTCGAAACGTTTTATTCAAATAAATCTTCCTCTTTTTTAAAAAACCACATTTAAATATGTTGCGTAGTTTTAAAGATCTAAGCATAAATAGGGACAGACAGACAGATAAGCGAATATAGACGATACAGTTTATTTTTCTTTGTCGTCAATTATACCTATTTGTTCTATTTTGGCGACAGGTTAATGTGCACAAAAGTATTCTGCGTTCCAACTGTGCGTCGTGTCAGTCGCACTGATAGAAAGACTGAAGTGAATGCAACAAATGTAAGGAATGGGTCCCAGCCTTTGAACGTGCCGCAGTTGAGGGAAGAAGGAGTGTCTTTAAGCTTCTCTATTGATAGGGGAGATTCCGGTGAGTAGGTATTTGTAATAAATTTATTTTGTTATGTATGTGTAGAGGGTGACAGGTTTATGGTCCAATTCCTTAAAAGTAAAGATCATTGATCATCAAGAGAAGATCATTTGTAGGTACCAAATTAGCCCCTACCAACTGGGGGTTAGAAGTGAGCGGTTTAATTTTACAAGAAATGTATAAAGTAAATGATATGTGTTGTATGTACCTATGCCAAATTTCATCCGAATCCGTTAAGCTGTTTTTGTGTAATTGATTTTAAACAACATACATCTAAAAAGAGGTGATCTGAAACAAACCCAGGCTCCGGCGCAAAAATTTTGTATTACAGATTTTAGAGGATATTTTTAAATACTATTCTAAACTTATCTATCTCTCTATCGGGCGGCTAACACTTTTTTCTCTCATAAAGGTTTCTAGGCGTTCATATTAAAATCTTCGGATCTACTATGAAAGTAACCATCCGAAACAACAAAACAAACATAACACGTAGTCCTGTCAAAAAAGACATTACTATAGTTAGAATAAGGTTCAAAACGTAAGTCCCTATTTTCGGAATTTCCTTTCAATGGTTGGCCCCCTTATTGTGGGTTTTTCTACTAAGGGAATTGTATCACCTCCTTTATAATTTAAGATTATTAGGTGGATTTTCAGTAAGCAATAACTTCAATTACCTACCAATTCTTTTTTTTATCTTAGTGATCATTATGAAGTGGATACTTACTTGCCTTTATCGTATTAACAGGAATTATTGTAAGATATACTATATTTATCTATGCTACTGATATGTACTATGGAGTGGTAAAGCATTTATGAAATGGGCAAGCTCCAGAGAAGTACCATCCTCTCACAGAATATCGGCGTGATGCTGAAATGCATTTTTCGGTGAATGAGAAACCCGAAACCCTGTTTCCACCTTCATTGTAGCAACCCTGGTGTTGCTGATATTCATAGCGCCGGTAACCACTTTCCTTCAGATGGCCCACTTGCTAGTCTTCCATATGACATAAAAAACACAAATCGCTTTTGCAGCGAATCATATAATATTTCAATCATATCGCGTCTTGACGATAATCTTACGAAAAGGCTAACGTTTACGATTCATGTGCAAAAACTTAAATTTTTTATATCTTCATAGGTTTCTACGGGGATTCATCATCATACAGCAGCGTTGGGTCAACGTTTGATTATATATCCATGTTCGACGTATTGGACAGTAGTGATGCACAAGAAGACTTCTATTGTTTTCGATGTAAGTAGTTGACGATTTTTTAATCTTCATAATATGAAAATTTCGATAGCAAAAGTCGACTAACTTCAGCTTACTAGTGTGAGTCCCGATTTGTCGCTTAAGAGATTAGCCGACAACAAAACACATGTACAGAGAGAGAAGGAGAGAGAGAGACAGAATTAATTCGATTTAATTGTTAACGTTCACAAGGAAGTTTCGATAACAGAAGTCGCCTAATTTAAGTTTTGTTGTGAGAGTCCAGTCAAATCAGTCTAGTTGCTTCAGAGATTAGCCGACAACAAGCACACATACAGAAAAAGACAGAAAGTGAAACAGAAAAAGAGAGAAAGAACGAGTGAGAGAGAGAGAGAGGGAAAGATAAATTTTCGTTAATTAAACATGTTTTGAAATTATCCTTAATTTGTTTATAAGATATGGCATTTTTTAGCACCCCCGGGAAGAGAGCTGAGTGTATCAAGCAACGGCAGCTGGCAGCGTCGGACTTTCCAGAACATGTCGACTCGGTTCGATCTAAGCCAGAGTTCCAATCTGTTGACACTGCCCACCAACGGCAGCACTGCCACCAACTCGAGTGATTCACAGGTACTTTAATTCAATGGGATTTAAGAATATACCCCACTAATATACTCTCTACTGCGAGTTGGCGAAGGTCAGTGTTTATAAGTCACGTGACGATCACTAACTTCACATAACGACTCATCGAAATCAACTTACCGGTACTTACGTCCTTAGCAACAAGTATATAAAATAAGTATTCTGTTTATTATTGCTTTACCTGCGTGTTAACTCCATTTGACACTTCTTTTTTTGTGAAGGGTTGGAATTCTGTAATATAGGGAATCCCTAGTACAGATTCCACTTTGATTACAGATTGGCATAAGTATGCCATCGTGAGAGCCAAGTACTTATAAATGAGCGCTATAAATTGTAATTTATGCATTATATCTATACACTTTTATCATCTTGAGGTACCTATATAAATAATTTTATTATTATTATTTCGGCTTTACGCCTTTACAGTTATTAATTATGAATTCAAATTAAATTTAGAAGTTTGTTTGCTCGCCGTATCGACCGCGTGACGGCTCGTCACATGAGTGACCGCGGCTATCGTTCACGTAGTTATGTGAACTTTATCTGGACAAAGGATAACAATAGTTACGAATACAATAATATAGAATTCACTTGTAAATACATAGCGATAGTGCGATGAACGATGACACATATCTACTTGACTTGACGCCTTTCTAAACATTGTAAGCTGGCGCCAGCTTGGTATAGTTATTTTTGTTATTCGTTGGACAGAACAGCCTAGTTGCCCTATCCCGATTTGCACTCTGATGTTTCTTGTACAACATTTTCTTCTTACATTAAACCCTTTTTTCCTACAGTCTATAAAATAAAGTAGGAAAATAGGGTGCTTACGTAAAGCGGCAGGTTTCCGGCGCCGATCAGCGCTGGGTTAACTTGTATAAAGTTTGTCGACGCCGTTAACCTGTTTTATAAAAGATCACAAACGTAAGTATCTAGCCGCTTTATGTAGGCATCTTTAGAACATATTCCGCTTCTTTCTACTGGCGAAGGTTAGAATTTTCAAGTCACCTGACGGGCACGGGACCAGATGTTTATGAGTGTGTAAACGATTTGTTACCGTCAGATGATCTGCTCTATTGTTTATTATAAAACAAAGTCCTCCTTGACGTAGGTACGGCGAACAATTAAGGTCTCTGTATACCCAACGGGATAATACCTCGGACGGGACGGGGACGTGACTTTTTGTTCGACACAGCCACGTTCCCGTCCCGTCCGTGTATCCGCGACTTATGGATATTCACATACATTTTGTATGGAACTATATTTAACTTCCCGTCCCGTCCGTCCGGGAAAAAACACGTTACGTATACAGCGACCTTTAGATTTTAGATCCATTGATGGCAGCTAATATGCATACATTATGATCCAAATTAGGCGTAGATACTTTTGCTATTGTACTGAAATTGTTTTACGATGTCACAATTATTCCACAACCAGACGGGAAAACAATTGCAGGCTAATATTTGCATGGCGGGAAATCGAGTCAGGAGGGCTACTACGAAACGTAAATTCGATACTTCGGCCGAAGTATCGGAAGAATTTTAACCGTGAAATACAAGTTATTTCATGATTATAATTCAATGAACTACTAAAATAACCATAAGTACAAGGTATTTCATGGATAGAATTCAAGGAATTACTAAAATAACCATGAAATACCTTGTATTTCACGGTTAAAATTCTTCCGATACTTCGGCCGAAATATCGGATTTACGTTTCGTAGTAGCACTCCAGATGTTTTTAAATAAATATTTGTCTAGATACAATGTTACTGTCAGCATTTAAATTAATAGTTGAATATAAAGCGGATCGGTATCTGCGCGTTTCTGTTCGCGTTATTGTTAGTAGTTTTTTTTAAATGTAAGAGTTTGGCAATCGAGCATGTTGGTCACCTGATTAGTGGTCACTGCCACCCATAAGCACAGAGACACCGGGAGAGTCCCTGAGCCGCTGTTGATGCCGGCTCTGTGACTCCCCCGGTTGCCTTTAAAGTAGATATAAGTAGATTACTTCTGTACTTCTCTGTAATTTTATTGTCCATGGGTCGCCGTCGTCGAAATCGATGAGGAGGACTAGATAGACTTTTCTCGCGACATCCTTTTAGATTTTTGTTACCTAAATCACTTCTACCTATGTTCTACATTCATTGACTTGTGTCAACGCGTTCATACTGCCTTACTGTGTAGATGTAAACGAAACTTTCTATTTTCACAATAAACAGCACACAACCACTGTCATGTCAACTTAAGTATGTCAATGCGACCGTACTGTTTTACTTACAACGATTCTTAAAACTTCGGATTACTTAATACGTTGACATCAAATTCAAATTCAAAACTTTTATTCAGAGAATAGGTTTTCACAAACACGTTCTCTTGTCAGAGTATACAGTAATAAATGATTTGGATAAATTAATCTACTCTACCATTTCGGAAACAAAAGCATCAACGATATTATATAAAAAAAGTAATGTTATTCACATTATTTTCGAATTTCATTTACGACACCCATAGCGTGATATGTGGTAGTAGAGAAATAAATATATAAATATAATGTACAATAGAAAGAAACTTAATTTAATTAATTTTTTAATTCAACTGGTAGTTCAAGAGATTACGCATATACAAAAAATCTCTTCAGCTTCATTACATTAGTATACATTTTCACTGTATTATTTATAAAAATAAATAAAATAAATATAAATATATAGGGACAAATCATACGGATTGAGCTAGTCCCAAAGTAAGTTCGAAACTTGTGTTATGGGATACTAACTCAACGATACTATATTTTATAACAAATAGATAAACATCCAAGACCCGAGGCCAATCAGAAAAAGTTCGTTTTTCATCATGACCCGACCGGGATTCGAACCCAGGACCTCCTGGGTTACGCCACGGAGGTCGTCAATTTATTGCATCGTATCATAATAAAATTTTGTTGTGGACAAGACTTAAAGACTTCGGATGCTCAAGGTTGTTAAACCCATCCAATGACAAGTAACAGTAGTCGCTGCTTAACTTGAATATCATTTCGATTGTAAATTGATACAGTCAGCACATTAAGCTGTCACATTTTTTACGTAAAATGTTTTCGCTTTTATGTTATTTATATTTTTTGTCATAGGTATACAGCAATAGTTCTACAACAGAAAGTCTTACCAGCAACGGCTCGTCAATAACCAAGAAAAACAAACTAGGTCTAGCTTTACTCTTCACAGTGAATGATGCTGCTGAGATGTAAGTACTCATTACAATGTTGCATAATATATTTTTCTTCCAAAAATATTTAAAAAATTAGAATGGTAGACGAAAACAACATTAAAAAAGTCATAAATAATGAATATATTGCTTGCACATAATGTAGTGATGCAATGCAAAGTTTTTGATTTTAATAAAATGACAGTCTACCACTAAGTTTCTTTTACGAATATTGTTATTGTTTATTCAAATATTTTAAAACATTTATTGCAAATTATACAAATCAAGCTTGACTGTTTTGTATATTTTTATTGCATTCTAAATTTATGAGCAATAAAAACTTAATATGTCCATTAGAATGGTCACAACAACGAGGTCATAAAATCACCAAAACCAGTTTAAAATGACCAAAGTATACAAATGTCGAACCGTACAAATTTCCGTTCTAAATAATGGACATAAAGTTAATATTCGCAGGGACATGGTGCAGAGATGTGTGGAACATTCACCTCAATTACAAGCGCTGGTGTGTAGGCTGCGGTTGGCAACACTGAATGCTGGGGCGGGGGGTGCATTCGTGTCGACTTTGCATAAAGCTGCAACTGATGCGGCGAGATGGTAAGAATTTGTACACAATTCACACAGACATCTAGAGATTATCTTTTTTTACACCATTCTCACAGCACCTCCTGGTACCAAAGTAATCTAGACATAACCAAATTTCCCAGCTTGTGTTATGGTTATCCAAGAATACATACCTTTTGTAAATATGTATAGTCAACAAAGTAAAGGGTTGACCAGGGATTTCTAAATATTGCGTGAAGATATTTACTACAAAATTTATTTATCAATAGTATTCATATTATTGTACTATGTAATTACAAATTTTCTAGTAAATCCATTCTTTGTTGACCGTATATTTGATACATTTCATAACCCCAGACTCGGTACAATCACATATTTTTTTCCTTGCGCAGAGACCGAACCCGCGTCGTCGCGAAAATTGTGCATTGTGCACAATTTATATTAAAAAAAATATTAGTCACATTTTACGATATTATATGCATATAATGTGTCGTAATTTGTTGGAAAATTCTGTTATTAACTTTATGATTGAGTTGTGAGAAAGTTATACGGAAGAAATATTGTAATATATATAACATCAAAACAAATATAATATTTCATATTGTTTGCAGACTTTAATAAAACTATTACGCCATTAAATGAATTCCATATACATTATTTGTACCTAAATATGCTAATAGTATGTTTGTACAGTCGATAACCATATATTCCGTGAAAATATTATGTTAGTTATGCAAATTGAATGTACAAAGAAACTTTTAAAGTTTTCTATAAAAGAACTTATATTCATTTAATAAAAGTACTGAAAAATACAATGTTATAAAATAGTTTCTATTCAAACAAAACAAAACTCTTATACACCAAAATTACCAATAAAGAACTGACGAGTGATATGTTAAAACGCGAAAAGGATAGGCTCTTTCTTGCCCAGTAGTGGGACCATGATAAATATAAATAAATAAATAAATATATAGGGACAATTCATACAGATTGAGCTAGCCCCAAAGTAAGTTCGAGACTTGTGTTATGGGATACTAACTCAACGATATTATATTTGATAACAAATACATATATAGATAAACATCCAAGACCCGAGGCCAATCAGAAAAAGTTCGTTTTGCATCATGACTCCCGACCGGGGATCGAACCCGGGACCTCCTGGGTGGCGGTCTGGCGTGGTAACCATTACGCCACGGAGGTCGTCAAATCTTTACATAAACTACTCAACGGATTATAGTCAGTGGCGGTACTTCCAATAAAGCCGAAAAGCCGGGCTTGCCCTACTAAAATACGCAATATAATATAAAAAAACTCAATAAAGTTTAGCTACATATTTATACTTATTTTTTAAATCGAAATCGATCGAAATATTATTCAAAAATAAATAATTCATTAGCGCGCCATCTCTACGCGGCCGACGGATGAACTAAACATGAAGGTTAATTTTTAATACGAACTGTGTTCCCCATCCGCACCGCACGCGGCACACGCACACATCTCCGTCGACATAATGATGACACAGTCTCGAGCGAGCGAGACAGAGTTCGCTCAAAATGGGCTTTATATGAGATTTGTACCGTGCTTCCCATCGGCTTTAGACTTCTCGCTCTAACGTATGAAAAAACGCACACAAACGTATCTGACGTATCTGTCAAAATTGAAGAAATTACTATGGAAAAATAAGCCTTGATTGCAAATGAATTTAGCCGCGGGTCGCGGATCCTCAATGCTTCTTTCTTTTCATTCGATCGAACTTCATTCATATTATTATTGTTCATGCCGCTAATTTGTTGATGTTTTGTGAAAAAATTGACTTTTGCATTAAATAACGAGTTTAGAATCGGTGAATATTGTTTCGTGTGAAGTGATAAGTGTGTTTTTAAGATTTGTGAACTAAGTAAATGTGAAATCGTATAGATTTGCTGTTATAAAACTTACAAATGTTAGTTAACAACAGAACCAATGAACAGAACTCTGAAACCTACCTACTCCGTACTTGTGTAAGTATTTCTAACTCTTTAATAGAACAGAGACAGACAAATAGAGTAATTCAATCAGTTGGCTGCTCTCGATCTTAAATATTATTATTGATTGTTTTACATATTTTTTACGAAAACTCGTAAAATTAAGATACGTCCCTAGATACCTACATATTTCACTCGATTTTATTTACGGAATAACCACAATCGCAGTGTTTTTCAAAGATTAGTAGACAGGTAGTTATTGTGGGTTTGTGCATTTGTTGTGCATTCATTAGGCACAATAAGAATTTGCCTTGTCAAAAATACAATAAATCGAATCCTTCGCTTGGATTAACTAACACATATTCGACGACCTCCGTGGCGTAATAATTACCACGCCAGACCGCCACCCAGGAGGTCCCGGGTTCGATCCCCGGTCGGGTCATGATGAAAAACGAACTTTTTCTGATTGGCCTCGGGTCTTGGATGTTTATCTATGTATGTATTTGTTATAAAATATAATATCGTTGAGTTGGTATCCCATAACACAAGTTTCGAACTTACTTTGGGGCTAGCTCAATCTGTATGAATTGTCCCTATATATATATATATTTTTTATTTTATAATAGAAATAAATTCAATTCCAAATGTTATTATAAATAATAATTA
Source organism: Endotricha flammealis (assembly GCA_905163395.2). Taxonomy (NCBI): domain Eukaryota; kingdom Metazoa; phylum Arthropoda; class Insecta; order Lepidoptera; family Pyralidae; genus Endotricha; species Endotricha flammealis. The sequence continues at coordinate 13,954,869 of LR990854.1, read as the reverse complement.
TGCATGCGTAGGTAATTTAAATCTCGAAACGATTGACACGATAATTTAATAAAAAAATCGATTAATTTTATTCTATGAAACTTCGAAAAGGTAGCATCAATTCTCTCAAAAAATATAGGTCCGAGAGTCGCGTTAGGGGCAAAGTAAATAGGTAGGTAGCTACCTATCTGGCTTGCCTTACTATTGAACCCTAGGCACGCCACTGATTATAGTGCAGTTTTCTGCAATAGATATAGTGAAAAAGAAGGTTTATATGTATAACTTAAGTTATTTATTTATTTATATTTATTAGGTTTACCATAATTGTTACAATATAACATGTTCTTATGAGTAATTTTACAAGTAGTTTTTAGCCAAGTGTAATTTTTTGTGTGTTATTAGATAAGTATGATACTGTTTGAAATTAAGTGTGAAATGATTTTAACTGTAATGCTGTTAATTTTTATATGAAATAAATAAATAACAAATATTCCGTAAAATGAAGCAATATTCGAAACTTTAGTTATTCTTTAGTTAAAGGCCGTCTTGTTGCTAAAAACAAGACGGCCTTTTGACCAAATGCTATATTTTCTAGTTAACGAATTTATGCCAAGAGTATTTATTTGTAAACATTTGTCTACAGGTTAACAGACCTAATGTATGGTCCTAGATTACAGCCAGTATGGTTGACAATGGTTACCGGCAACCCTCGCACAGCATACAAAACAGCCGAAACACTCCTTTCAGACTTGTGCACTGTGCTTGCTGTGGGTGATACGAAAAGCACCAACTTGTGAGTATTAATGTCATTCTTTATATTATAGATCGTTCGTTACCTTTAAGGTCGTTGGATTGGCGCGGCCCGCAAAATTCAAAATTTATTTCGTTTTTAACAAATTGTATCTCAATCGTTGCACATTCAGAAGAATGCAATTCCTATCTATAAACACAATTATATCTACTGAATAATCATTTTATAAATAGTAGCGCTTCTCTTTGTATTTGTGACAAATGTAAGTTTATAGGGGGGAAAATGCATTTGTGTGCACAAACGTGGTGGTGGATTTTTCTGTATACTGTGTAAGCGTTTATATTACTTGGAGAGTAGAAATAATGCGTGAAAATTAATCCTTACTAATATTATAAATGAGAAAGTGAGTTTGTTTGTTCGTTTGTTTTTTATTCCTTCACGGTTTGACTAAGCAGCCGATCATTATGTAAAATTTGCATACATATTGTTAGGGGTACAGAGCCCAACATAGGCTATACTACTTCCCGTGAAAGTATGTCGTTCCAATGGAAAAATATTTTTTCTACTATAGAGGGCGCTGTATCGGCCAACAGATGGCGCCAGAAGTCGCGCTATGGGTTGTTTTGTTGTCAAACGAGATTTATGTCATAAAATTAACGCGAGCGAAGCCGCGGGGAAAAGCTAGTATAACATACGGGAAAGTCGGATCCACTCAAACATTACACGAGTTTAATTTAAAAATGTAAACATATCCTAGTGCAACATTTAGTATCGCTAAAATTGTGCGCGCGTGATCCGATACAGTATATCCACGCGGGCATGACGAATTTTATTACGGGTTAGATAACTAGTTATGCAAACTAACACATCATGTGAGAAACGATATCTGATATTATTGTTCGTTATTTACATTTACAATCATCATTTATTTTTGGTTATATATGTTTATTTTTATCATACGCAAATACATAGTACGTCGATATTCAAGTTCAATGTTTAATCTGCTGTCTGAACTGGTGTTAGGAAAGAGTTGCGACGATTCGATTATTTACTAAACAATTTTATTGACAATATTATTAAAGGTTTGCGTTGATTACTACTATGTGCTGTGTTTTAGGACACGAAACAAAAGAGACACGTACTCGCGAACAAAGTTTATTGGCCGACTGTTCATACAGATGAAATATAAAAATACCTACATACTAACACACTATGGTTGTCACATACATCACGGTATGGTTTTCTTAAATATTGCGACTGCTGACAGTTTTGACACCAGAATCAGGCATACAGTGCTACAATGATATTTATGAACGTAAGTGACGTTTGTAGGAATTGTAGGAGGGCGTTGCTGTGACATATTTTCATACATTTTGTCAAAAGCGAACTGTCGAAAAGTGACGCAATATGAACGGGAGTTGTATTTCCAATTTCGGCCACGTTCATAAATACCATTGTAGCACTGTACGCTTACTACAAGCTTCAAACTCCATTATTTATAGTTTAACTGTAAAAGAAGTATTAATTATGCCTGCCTTAGACTTTGTGTTTTGAAATCGAATACAATATGCCAAGAGAATTTTTTTTGAGCTTATTTTAATTAAACACTGTAAAAATAACCCATCTTCCCCTTGAGAAATCTCGTAACAATTAATTTAAAGACTATAGCATTTTCCTGGACATTTTCCAATGTGCTTTCGGGATTTAATGAGTTTCGAGGTGAAAATTTGCTCATTTGCTACGTGCTGATTACGAAACATGTGCGAATGGATATGTTCGTTTCGTACAAACAACGTTACAGAGGTCACTGCGGGTCAAATCTATTTTTACAAAATTTTATTGACTTGCCATATTTGTATGTAACTTTTCCATTTCGTAGCATTCTATTTTTATTTACAATGAATGACAAAAAAGACCGTTCTTTCGCCATTTCTTATCCTAGTGGACATTTTGCTTTGTTTCTGGTGTTAGTTTTTGTTTTTTTTGTTTGACAATGTTGCGCAAATTTATTGCGTTATAGCTAGTGAAGCGCTAACGGGATACGCTTCACCAGCAACATAGGTTTTACGTGGGCGAGGTGTCAACCCGCCGCACAACCCCCGAAATGCTGGAGGACCACACCCGTCGTTGGTCAGCGAGTCCATCGGACTTAGCCGGTTAGTGTAGCTAGGCTGTACTACCGACCATTCCCCTATCCGCCACCTTGGGGACGCTCCCCTACGCTGTAAGAGCCAGCGCGGGGTCTGGTGTTAGTTTAAAGAGTAGATTATTTAACATGTACTGAATAACATTGAAAAAATATGTAAACTACGACTAGAGAACGTATGTCTATGAAGGGCTATTCCATAATCAGATTTCATCTTCATTTAAAACTCCCACCAGCGGTGTTTCCGAACAATTATGACTTAGACCTTCAAGAAGCGAGGGTACATATACTTAAAAAGCCACGGTTCAGTGACTCCCCAGGTGTCTCTATTCTCCATGGGTGGCGGTGATCACTTAACAACAGTTGATCCCGATGCTCGTCTGCCATTTTTGCCAACCTCATACATAAAAAAAACTCGTTATAAGTCGAGACGTAAGTTAATCTAATCTGATACATCTGTGTATTTTGGGACTCGCAACATTTTCTACGTTTACGCGTTTTTCACGTGATACTGATTATTTTAGAATGGTCTGCTAACAAAGTGTTCCAATCAGTTGTGTAACTAAGTGGGCGGGTCTGTTGAGATTTACTGAAATAAATGTTAGTGAAGCCGCTAATTGTTTTTGTAACTTTGTCTTGTTTACTTTTTCATATTTGATCATTCGGTTAATGCGATTTGAACGATGTTATATTGTGAATAGACTCATCAATTCATTTTACAGAAACAAAAAAAAACTACAATCACTCCTATACTTTTGGTGATTTAAATGAAGGGACATTAATTCAGACACTTATCAATTCATTTCAATTGCACACGTATAAAGTAGCTTAAAAAATAATGAACTACGCTAAGGAATGGTGGTATCAACCTTGAACTTGGGTTATCGCAACAATTTTGTCACATTGAAATTAAACCTTATACTATATAAATGAAAATGTCTTTATTCAAGTAAAGTCTCTTGTAATAGGCCTTACAAGCTCTTTTGAATCGTCATATTTTTTTCCTACCAGTTCATGATATGAAACACGGATTAATTTTAACATAAGTATTTTATAATAGTCATCCTTGTCACGAACAATAGAAATTAATTGCTAAATTAACCTTGAAAAACTAAATATAGTAACTAGGTTATTTTGTTACAATTCAAATGTATCTCTAAGGTCAGAACGTCATAAATTTTGTTTATTCTGTTCGTATGGTAAATTAGTGCGATCTTTGTAATGTTGCATTCATAATTTATATTACAGACAATTTAGTATAACGTTTTGTAATACGATTTTATCGTCGATACAAATTTATTTGATGCGTTGTGTTGTTAGATGATAATGATTTGTTTTGAGTACGAGTCAAGATCAAGTGAAGCTTTAAAATTAGATTTTATTGGTATTATTCTTAGGTTATGCACCAAGAGTAAAAAGTAACATATTCTTATTTAATTAAGCCTAATACAAGCTCTTTCGATTGTCCGGATGGTCTTGCGCCATTTGTCTGTAGGTACATAATAAATAAGGTAGACATTTTGTTTCTTTATTTGATATCTTTTTTTTTTTTTTTTTTTTTTTTTTTTTTTTTTTTTTTTTTTTTTTTTTTTTTTAAATCTGCTATCAGCCTTGCAGCCATAATCAGATGTGTTGTGCATATTTAATAGGAATTGCGAGTGCACATCCAGCGATGTGTCGTCTCATTAAATTTATATTTTTTTTGTTCAGAAAGGTAAGGAAAGGTTCAGATGGAGGCCAGTCGCACCCTTTTCAGCCTAAATATGTTACCATCTATATTCAAGAGGTCTGTAGCCAATTGATTTCTGTGCAGTTCCAGTCTCAGTTTGTATTTCACAGAGCATTTGTCTATTTCTTCTTTGACTGTTGGGATGTCCAGGTATTCATGGACTTCAGTGTTCCGTGTGAACCATGGCGCGTTGCTCAAAGTCTTAAGTACTTTATTCTGGTAGCGCTGGAGAATTTCTATATTTGAGTGACTCGCTGATCCCCAGAGTTGTATGCCATAGGTCCAAATCGGCTTCAATACACACTTGTAAATAAGGAGTTTATTTTCCACACTTAGTTTCGATTGTCTACCTAACAGCCAGTACATATCTCGAAACTTTTTATCTGCTTGCATCCTTTTGGCCTTTATATGATCTCGCCAGGTGAGTCTTCTATCTAAGTGCATTCCCAAGTATTTAGTTGTCGCCTGTTGTGGCAAGATGGTGCCGTCGAGTGTTACGGGTGAGCAGTCTCCCCTCTTAAGAGTGAATGTAGTATGTACCGATTTTGCAGGGCTTGCTCGGATTCTCCACTTCTTTAGCCATAGTCCAATTTTGTCTAAGCACTCTTGCAATTTAGTAGATGCTGTCTTAGGATCTTTATCACATGAGAGGATTGCGGTGTCGTCTGCATAGGTTGCGGTCACTACTTCTTCTGAGGTGGGTATGTCAGCGGTGTAGATAGTGTACAGAACGGGACCCAGCACAGAGCCCTGTGGCACTCCTGATTCTATTTTGCAGATAGATGAGAAACATTCTTCGCATTTTACCTGGAATATTCGGTTTTGTAGGTATGATTTCATAAGCATGTAAGCAGTATTTGGCAGGTGCATTTTTAGCTTATACAGCAAACCCTTGTGCCATACGCGGTCAAAGGCCTGCTGCACGTCGAGGAACACAGCCGAACAATATTCCTTCCTCTCCAAAGCTTGCCGTATTGTGTGAGCTACTCGGTGTATTTGTTCTGTCGTTCCATGATGTGCTCGGAAGCCGAACTGGTGGTTTTTTTTTTTTTTTTTTTTTTTTTTTTTTTTTTTTTTTTTTTTTTTTTTTTTTTTTTTTTTTTTTTATACCACAAGGGTGGCAAACAAGCTTACGGTCCGCCTGATGGTGAGCGGTCACCGCAGCCTATGGACGCTTGCAACACCGGGAGCATCACTCGCGCGTTGCCGACCCTGTAAAAATCTTTTAATGCCCTTTTTGAAGAACCCCATATTATAGTCTAAAGGAAAGACCTCGGCGGGGATCTCATTCCACAGCCTCAGCGTTCGCGGGAGGAAACTCCTCTGAAACCGCGTAGTACGCGACCATTTTGGTTCTAGTGTGTGGTCCGGTATCACTTTTTGTTCTTCAAGTACGGGGAGAATTCGCCTTAGGAGTAGTTTCTCAAACACTTTGGAAAGCAATGGGAGAAGACTTATGGGCCTGTATGACGTGACTTCTGTAGGTGGCTTCCCCGGTTTTGCAACCATGTTTATAATAGCTATTTTCCACAACATTGGATAATATTGTAGTCGCAACATTGCATTGAAGAGGATTGTTAGCAGAACAATGCCTTTTTTTGGTAGTTGTTTAAGGACTTCTGCTGTTATTAGGTCGAATCCTGGGGCTTTTTTTGGTTTCAAGCATAGGATGGCTTTTTTAAGCTCGGCTGGTGTAACTGGTCTTAGCGGCAAAGACATTTGTTGGGCACTATTCAAGAAGTCATCAATTTCCTTCTCTGTGTGCATAATGTCGGGTTCGTTGGGTTTAAATACATATTTTAGGAAGTCTGCGAATAATTCTGCCTTTTCTTGAGGTTTCCGTGACCAGTTGCCACTAGATTGTCTTAGTGGAGGCATGTGTTCTTTTGGTCTTTTAAGAGATTTTGTTATTTTCCAGAGTGAATAATCGTCTGCTTTGTACGGAGACAAAGTCTTCAGTTTGTCCTGTAAGGTGTCATCCTCATTCTCCCTTAGTTTATCTTTTAAGACTTTTTTTGCTTTATTGAGTGCCTTTTTGTCTTGTTGGTTCCTGCTAGTATGCCACTGGCGTCTTAGTCTTCTCTTAACAGTTATCAACTCTTTTATTTCCTGGGTGATGTCCTGACTATGTTGTTTGAATTCCACGTACGGGGTTGATAGCCAAGCTGCTTTTTGTATTAGATTGGTGGCACACCACATAGAGTCCTCTATCTCATCTTCCGTTTTAAGGGATATGCACAGATTAGCATTTTCTTCGATATAACCTCGGAAGGCTTCCCAGTCCGTTTTGTGGTTATATAGGGTCTCACGTGGTTCCTTCATGATAACAGTAGAACTCACTGTGCATATCACAGGTGTGTGATCAGAGGAGGCATCTAGACATGATTCCGCTTTTATATAGAGTCCTGAAATCCCTTTAGTTATAAAGAAATCGATGAGATCTGGAGTTTTGTTAGGATCCGATGGCCAGTAAGTTGGTTCACCTGTTGATATTACATTAAGGACATTATTGTCAATTGTCTTCTTTAGTTCCCGGCCCCTTGTAGTTGTCATTCTGGAGCCCCAAAAAGTGTTTTTGGAGTTCCAGTCTCCGCCTGCAATGAATCTGCCACCAAGTTCGTGGAAGAAGTCACTAAACATTTGTTGGTCTATGCGATGTCGCGGCGGACAGTACACTGCTACTAGATTTAGTGCTCCCTGCCAATCATCTATTGATATTACAGCAGCCTGTATGTGTGCGAGTTTATAATTTGGTAGGATGTGGTGTCTTATATTTTCTTTAACTATTACAGCGGCCCCACCATGTGATGTCCCATCTGGGTGATTGGCATAGTATGTGCTGTATCCTTTAATATTAATCACTCTTTGATCAGTCAGATGTGTTTCAGAGACCAGTAATACGTCTATTTTATTATGTTTTATGAATAATTCGACTTCTAGCTTATTCGGGGATAAGCCGTTTATATTCCATGCGGCTATGCGCAGGAACTTCATTTCTGCTGCTGGGCTATTAGCGTCGTTAGGAGACTCATTAGAGTCCCTAATTGTTGGATGAGGATGTCAATCTTCTCTGATTGCTTTAAAATGATTTGCTCTAGTGAGCTTGTTGGCTGAGATTGTGTATTCTCTTTTTTTTTATTCCAGTGGTTGTTGGGCATATCTTCTACTTGTGCCGTTTTTCTTTCCTTGATGTTTGTAGACTGTTGTCTGCTGTAGCCGCTGGGTTGTAGCGGGGGGAATTCAGTCATTTCCGGTGGGGATGTGTGTGTTATATGTGCGGGCTTCTTTTTGTCTAGTGGGACTCTCCTGTTTCCTATATTTGTTAATTTTCGTGCTCGAATCTCTTTGTATACTATGCAGCCTTTGTAGTTAGCTGGATGATCGCCATGGCAGAGAGTACAAGTAGCTGGTGTGGTTCTATCGGTTTTTGGGCAATCTGTTGTTCTGTGTCCTTGTGCGCATTTGACACATCTGTATGGGCGCATGCAGTTATTTTTGGTGTGCCCATATTGCTGGCACCTAGTGCACTGAGGAATTTCAGTTGATTTTCTTGGATCTTCGATCTTGACCCTCGTGTGGTATATATATTCTATACTTTTTATTTCTGGGTTATTGGGGCTTGGTTCTATGTTTACAAAGAACATATTTAGTGGCTTCTTGTTTTTTCTGGATACAGCACAAACTATTTCACCTCGTACTTTGTTCCCAGTTCTTTCAATTTCTTCTACTATAGCCGATTTTGGGGTAGTGTAATGTAGATTTTTTATTACAATTCTGTAACATTTATGTTGCTTTTGTGTAAAAGTGTGTCCAATGAGACCATTAGTCCTGATGAGTGCTATCAGGTCTTTATATATTTCAGCTGATTGGGTCATTACTCTTAGCTGGTCTCTGTTAATGATTTTATATGAGTATCCATCAGTTGGTATAGTCTTATGCAACAATTCTGTTAGTTTGGATAGATCTTCTATGCCATACAATATAATAGGTGGTGGTTTGCTGACTTTTTTGACAGGGATGGATGGCTCTTCAGTTGACTCTTCGGTGAGATCTATAGGTAGCCCACTGTATCTGTTCGATGTATTGATACTTATTTGTATTTGTTTTTCGAGTTCTTGAGTATGTGGTGGACTATTGCTTCGCTTCCTTTTGGGGCAGCGGTCTGTTGGTATTCTTTGCCAGGAGGGAGGGCAGGCGATTTCAGCACTACTATCTGTGGTATTAACCACTGAAGCCGTGGTAGTAGGTAAATTGTTTGAGTCAGCCTTGATATTTCCTAGTGAAGATGACCTTGGTCGTTTGACGAATAGGCTAGGATGGAAAGCCTGCTGAGTAAATTTTTTGTTCGTGTTCGTGCTGCCAGTAGCATTCACCGTCGCAGGGGCCTGGTCACCCACTCCCGCGCAGTTTCGGATTTGATATCTGCCCCCAACTTTCTCATATAAGGATTTAGCTGTTCCTTCAACATCCTATGCATCTCGGAAAAGGAATTAGTTTAGTACAGCTATTGAGTAATATGAGTTCACCTATCGGTAATTCTAATTTAAAAATAAATTGTTACAGTTTCATCAGCACTCTTCTGACACATGTCCTGACTTATCATCTCGGTTGGGTGACGACAGTGAGTCCATACGACACCGTCGAGCCGGTAGTACCAACAAAAGTTGCAGAAGGTAGAAGGCCATATAACGCGCTGTGGGCGCAGCTTAGCGACCTCTGCGGAAGCATAGGGTTCCCACCTCGCGCCGCTCGAACCATCATCAGCGGTACCACAAATTCACAATTTGTAAACAGACTCCTTCTTGTATTAACCTATTTCCTCCGCTGCGGTGACGTCAAAAGAAACGAGTTCCAGTTCCAAGGATGTGTGCTGAAAGAAAGCAGAATTATAAATGTTAATAACGATAGTTCAATCAGTGAAGTTGTTGACAGTCTGAAAGTGCCCTTTGTGAATACTCAAAACAGTGATAGTAGTGTGAGTACTTTAGCAACAAGTTATGCCAGCATCAAGCGGTCCTCCACGCTCGCCAACTTAAATCGAAAGCTCTCTAACGACTCGCAAGTCGCCGCCGAGTACAGCAACTCCAAACCAAGCGCGCTCAGGCGAAACCCCACGATGATGATTTCTCTGCGATCCTCCTCAGATTCTAGTCTAAACTCCTCCGGCTCGGAGGAACCCGAAGAGGAAAAGAAAGTTGTCTTCGTGTTGGGCGACGACGAGAAGCTAGTCGGCCTGAAGAACAAGAAGTCTAACGACGGAAAGAGTGTGAAAAGGTCCTCTAAAATACACAACGAACCAATTAATTTGGAGGTCCCAGAAAAGGAGGGCTGTGCCAAAGAACAAAAATGCGAAAGAAGCACCGACAGCCCGTCCAAGTGCTGTGGGCAGACGCTTCAACATTCCAAACCCATAAAACATTCCGGCTTTAAATTCGAGTTTGATAAGTACCCTCAGATAGTCACTAATTATATGAAAAGTAAAAACTTAGAGATATTAGATAGACATTATATCGGTAAACCGGGGAATTTGAAGTTGGACAATTTCCAATTTGATCCAACTGTCGTGCCTCAAATCCAGGAGGAGAGATGTGAGTCGTGCTACAAGTGTCAGCAGATGGAATCCTTGCTCCAGACTCCGTGCAACGCTTCTGAAATGGAATACATGAACGATATTCCGAGGCATTCGGAGCCGCAGTATGCAACAGAGTCTGTAGCGAAAGATACCGAGCCACGTTGTGACGCAACACCAAAGACTTTTGTGCGAAAACGGAAGGAGAATACAATAGTAGTTAATCCTCCGAATTGTGGTCGATTGAGGCTCATGGTAGACGAGAAAAGAGAGGGAGAGGAGAGAAGAAGAGGGCGCGAGAGAGAGAAGGATAGAGTTTTGGAAGTAGAGCGAGTGCTGGAGTTTCCACCGCCGATATTATGTGCAAGTCCGCGACGGCAGGCATCGTCAGGATTTGACGCTTCACTACTTGGTGGAATCACTGACCATTATGTACCTGATTTAGTTTTACAAGGTAATTTTTAATTTACAGTTAATAAAGATACCAAAATAGATACATTTTCAAACGTAGCAGTTACATAAATTTTAATCCATCAACGTCAAAAAAGCTGGATTTTGAAATAGATAGATTGATTCAAGTACAGACTTGTACTTCAGTTACTTATTATTATCTATCTTAGCTGACTGTATAATTTACTACATATTGTACATTTAACAATGTATTATGATGATTTACAGGCACAATAGCGCGGTCTAATGTGTGGGAGACGGAGTTACGGCGGGATTTGGACCTTACATCGTACCTGAACAAGATTGAAGAATCCCCAATACAAACGGTTGCTATCATCGGGGATACTAATACATGGTAATTAATTTATGTTGTTTTTATTATGAAAAAATCTTACTTTTAGACTTTTGTGCGCTTTTTAAAGATGTTTGAAGTTTCACTTTACTTTAATAGTTAATTTTCAATGTTTGTTACTATTATCATACAGGATCCTGATACCTAAATTTATTAAATACATTGAGAAATGTTTCAAAAATGTGATATTTTAGTATAATACCTAATATACCTATGATAATGTTTGCGCTAATCTCTGATACTACTATTTGGATTTGCATAAATAATAATTCTTTATTTTCTTATAAGAATTTACAATAATAATGTGCCACTACGTCTGAACTAGATATTCATGTGTCTTATTATCATCAGTATTGATTATCTATATATGTATTTGTTATAAAATATAGTATTGTTGAGATAGTATCCCATAACACAAGTCTCGAACTTACTTTGGGGCTAGCTCAATCTGTGTGATAAAAAAAAGATACGGGCATATATATTTTGTATGAATTTAACAGGCAAGTTCGCGTGTTGGGTCGCAACTGCGGCGCCGGTGGGATGTCGTCGCTGGTGGGCGCCATGCTCGACGCTTTACCTGCCATGTGGCGAGCCAAGGTGCCCGCGCATCAGGTATACCACGTTTTATCTTAGTTTTTGTGTGAAAGAGTAACAAACATCAACACGTAAACACATCCATCTAAACCTTTATTCGAAACAATTTTAATAATTATTCTATCTGTTCGACCATCGAAGTATTGAAATTCAATTGGATGAGACAACCCGGTGGTGTGGTTCGTAGTGAGCAAAACAGTGCGCGGGTTCCATTCCGCTCGGGGCAAATGTAATGGCAATTGTGTTTCATCTCGAGTCTATATAAGTGTTTTCTCGAGTGTATTATAAGTATATATTTACAATAATATTATTCGTTGTCTGATGACGTCATCTGTGTGAATTGTCTTTTTTTTTAAATCCTATAATTTCGTTTATTTTCAGTGCTTAACATACCTCGAGGACAAACTCCGCGAGTTCTGCGTACTGTCAAAGACACTAGCCGATATGCTGATGACAACGGACTTTTGCGATATTGCAACCCTCACAAAATCCCTTAATATCGATGTCAACGATGTCCCATTGCTGCTGGCTGTTGCTACCACACATACTCCGCAAGTAGCGGCCAGATACGGAATTAGTTATAGGTAATAGATATCTTGTCAGATCATAATAATGAGGAACACTTTGATGTATTTAGCACGCTTAGGTGCTCAGCTATGCTTTAAGTAAATGCTATAATAAAAACTTTATGCTACAAAGTTTAAATGCAGTGATAATATCGGGCTCCGTTAAATAATGAGAGCTTCTTAGACCAAATTTAGCTTTTACAAAATAAATCGTCTTTTAAGAACACTTTAGCAAATTAGAATGTAATTGTTTTGTAATATTAGAAATTACATTGGATTTTATTACTTATTAAAGTAAAAGTGATTCTTCTTTGATATAATTATAAACAAAATCTAACAACGAGTGGTTACATAGACTTTAATTTATAACTTCATAAATGTAATAAATACCTCCAGTATTCTTTATTTTGTGGTCTGATGTATTATGAGTACAGAACAAAAAATACACAATATAATCCAATAATAATAAGTTCTACACAAAAGAGTTTTTGGACGTAGACACTAGCCGAAATAATTCATAGTAGACATAACAATTGGCGCACTGCTATTTCGTACGATGTTTGCACGCAATATAATAAAAAAGTCACTATTTCCTACGGACAAAAATCCGTCGTTTATATTACCTATAGCGTGACTAGTAAAGTTCTTGCAAGATGTGTGACATATTACAATATGTCATCTCATCAATCTAAACATACATGTTTAGATTAATATGATAAGTTGACTGTGGAAAACAAGGCAAGCGTTCGATAGTTCTAGACACTCATATTCGTTTGTTACATTTTTGGTGAGAAGCGTCCCCTCCGAGGGCTTTCAATTTCTTTCTCTCGAGCTCCACTTTTCTCCAAACTCCTCCTCAATAGTCAACGGATTATTGAAAGTTTTATGATGTTAGCATTGATTCATGAGCTTATTTGTAAGAAGAGTGGAATTTTAAAACGCAAGTTTTGATTATATTATAACTCTTAAAATATTATTGCAATAAAAAAAGATTTTGCACGAATCTTTAATAAATCACAAATTAATTATTGTATTTCTTCTGTGATAAGACGCTTTCTGAGAATTATGTATTTCTCAATAAAAATGTGTCTAAATATGAATTTTGTATAAAAAAATATTTATAATAAAAAAAATATTGCCATAATAGTTGAATACCTACATATCACAAAACATTTGTGAATGGGGTGGTGTTAACTGTTTACGTTGTACGCATATTTGTACGTGCAGCTTCGCCGTACTAGTCACATTTTACACTTTGTATATTATTATTATATTTATCGTAAATTTGATACGTTGAAAATTAAAAATTAAAAATGTAAACAAACAAATGTTATTTCAGGTCATGTCAAAGTGACATATCAGGAGTTTCAAACAATTTGTGAAAAAACTTTGAGTATGATTCTATTAAGGTCGCTGTATACGTAACGTGTTTTTTCCCGGACGGGACGGGACGGGGCGGGAAGTTAAATATAGTTCCATACAAAATGAATGTGAATATGCATATGTCGCGGATACACGGACGAGACGGGAACGTGGCCGTGTCGAACAAAAAGTCACGTCTCCGTCCCGTCCGAGGTATTATCCCGTTGCGTATACAGCTACCTTTAATATGGGAGTAGAAGTCTCAAATGTTGCGAGTACAGGGTTTCAGTAACTTTATATTATTGAAAAAAGAATGATTTTATTAAAATGACCCAACACAAACGAAATAGGTATAATTTCTAATTTATAAATCACGACATCACATTTTTTTCAAAAATTCAAATATCTTGAAATTTTTATAAATTTCGTGCCACAAGTTTTTGATTTCGAAATATTTTCAGCAGCATAAAATATTTTCCAACATTTTTAACAATAGATTTATTACAATATACTAGCGTTAGATTGGCAATGAAAAAGAGATAGATCATAGCATACACGTTTGTTAGAGCGAGATAGAGAAATCGGGCGAGATAGAGCGGTCGGGTCATGATGAAAAACAAACTTTTCTGATTGGCCTCGGGTCTTGGATGTTTATCTATACATATATGTATTTGTTATAAAATATAGTATTCGTTGAGTTAGTATCCCATAACACAAGTGTTGAACTTACTCTGGGGCTAGCTTAATCTGTGTAAAAAAAAAAGAGAGGCGAGACCATTCTTCCTATACACGCTATCGGCCTGCATCGGCCTGACGTCAGTCGTGTTAAAAACAAATCCCACTTATTATTACAAAATTTTTGGTTTTTAAGTGTAGTTTTGGTGTTAATTAGACGTGATTAAATATGGTTACCTGTGCATTGCCTGGATGGAACTCAAACAAAAAGGAAAATCCACAAAATTATATATCTTGCTTGCACACATGTACATTATACGCACTAGTGTATTTTGTTTTTGGTCTCGCCTTAATCAAACCATTACCGATCTATAGGTACGCTAGTATAATACTAAATCTATGTTTTTTACGATTAAAAAAACATAGAAGGGAGGGTGTATTTAACCTAAAAACGTTTATACGGCTCTTTTACACGTTGAGAATAATTCGAACGTACCTAACGGTTATCCATCATTGTTGTTTATTGGTATATGGTATCATTTTTGTTTACATTTTTGATCGTAAATTCCATTTCAACGTATAGTGCTCAATAGACTAGCGGCATGTGTAGATGGCAGATGCAACTTTTGCCGTGGCCGTCGTCGCTATTTATCGGCGGCAACTGTCAGCACTTAAGCGGCAGCCCATATAAAGCGTCGACGGCTCTAGTTGACTTGTGGCAACTGCAGTTTGTATCTGCCATAAACAAGCGCCGCTATTCGTCAACGGCAGCCGTCAACGCGTCATCGGCAGCTAGCAAATGCCGCGAACAGATGACGGGTACAATTTCTGCCGTCAACACATGCCGCGTTTTTGTACGAGCACTTATCCGCATCTCACGTACAGTACATAGTAAAATGCGTCGTAGAGGGTTAGTGATCATGAAGATTATTTGCGTATTAAGAGTTTAATTCTAGAGATTTAAAGAAATATCACATTTGTTGTGAGTTCCAAGAGTGTTCTCTCCGGTTGTCGGGCGCCGAATTTACCCGTTTTTCTCCGCGGTAACGGTGATACTCCTTGTAAAAGCCTGTATTCTCTTTGATGAGTGCCAGTGCAGGTGATTTAAACTGAGGGTGAGGGTGATTCACTCTCAATTACTACGATGCAAAAGATTTAGGTAGTAGAACTCTTGGTACTGAGGGTGATTCACCCGAATTACTAATCACCTGCACTCGCACTAATCAAAGTGAATTTTTGCCATAAGGCAAGGAGTGCCACGGCTGACGTTCGTAATACATCGCGCTCGACTCGCACACTGTGTGTTTCGCTAATTACTACAGATGTTTGTTTATACTTTATACAATGTTATTATGATGATGTTGAGGAAGAAATAAATGTACATAATATATATAACGAAATTTATTTATTTACTCAAACGCCTCCTCTTAGTATCTGCATAAATGAAAAAGATTTCCAATTATACATATAAGATAAATTTCTAGATATCTATGTGAATAAAAAGAAAATTTTATAAAAGTTACATGTATATCGACGTATAGTTACATTAAGTTACATACGACACACACGACTCTGAAACATTTACCTTTTTTTTGTGTAAATCTATTATCAAACAATTATAATAAATAAGGTCTAATAGTGTCGGCTACATACAATAAGCGATTTTTCCTGTTGAGTGAGTTTTTTTTGTTGACAGTACAATATTATGCTAGACGCCAACGCTCCTGGCGCGCGAAGTAATGCAACAATTAAGCTGCATGCGCGTGCCAGGAGTCTGCGTCCAGTATAATAATACTACGAGGGGTGCGTGTATCTGTGATTATGTAATCCTAATAAAAATGGTGTGTATGATTGTGATAGTGGCTTCGAAGTTGGCATACATATAATGTTTATTAAGATATTTGATAAATCTATAAAATTTCGCATGTTAACAGTTCTAGCCTATAAGCACGCAGAAATCGAAGACATAGCGGGCTTACACGCATAATGCCGTTTATGAAAAAAAGAAGTATTAACAAATAAATATAAATACTGAGTGGTGGCGCCGCCACTGCCTATTTGAGAACTATTAACTGGCGATTGCCGGTACATGTTTGCCTGCAAATATAAAATACTAGTGCGATACTCTTGTAAAGTAGTGAATTTAAAGCAAATTGAGAGCAAATTAAATCGCAGAGATATTATTGTTATAAAATTTTATCAAAAAATCATGAACACGCTTTCGTAGTACGGTAATATCCGGGTACAGACTTCTGTAAAGTAAAATGTAATGTTATGTAACGTGAAAGGAGCACTTCATAGTGTGGACGCAGCGCTGTGTTTTCTTCCTCCATCGGTCGTGGCGAGCACGAGTTGAGTGCACGGTTCGTGCGCGCAAGGCGTCCACACTATGGGATCTCTGTTATATAACATGTTACGTCACAGCAGTCTATACTCGGCATATACCCGGATTTTAGATTGTAACACGTCTATGAGATTCTCAGTGTTATAAGTCTGTGAGCATAGAATAAGATACGGTTATGCAATGAAATTATTTATTTAGGATTCTCTCGTCTCGTGGAGGTTACGCCTTTGATAAAAAAAAGTTTGTTAATTATTTATATACTCCCTTAAACATATCCACAATAATATTATTTATTAACTATAAAAGTACCTTATCCGGTTAATTATGTATACAACGGTGATATAGGTTTTTTAAGTTGTAATAATTTTATACCTCTGTCAATTTTAATAAATTATTTTTTAATAATGTAAGCAAAGTTTTTTATTTCTGATTGTATTACTGACTGATTGTTTTGCTTTCGTTCGCGTCTTGGTTTTATTATCCCATAACAAACGGATAATATTATAAATGTGAAAAACTTTGAGGAATTTCCGTTAGTATCAGAAAATTGCACGCTTTAAGTTGGATGATGTCCACAGGCGCAATGCCATGGTCATAGGTTTCATGACGTCACGCACAACACGAAACCGAAGAGGAAGGGAGACGAGAAACAAATGAAGAAGCGCGGCGCCACCGTCGCAATCATTGTAGTATTTTGTTTTGCATCCTATCCTATCCTTGTACCTACATACATAGGCTATACTCCCGCTATTTCAAACCCGCATATTCCCGCAGGACCATCTGATGATCCGCCCACCACCGTGACTCTCGAAATAGGGTATAGAATTCGCTCCTCCATAAGTAATTGACAATGATTTGTAGTTTGTGAAAACTTGTGAAAAACCGCGAAAGTACCTGTACAATGTGTTCAATATACATGTCTGGTTGTCATAGTGCCGATTCGTCCCGGTTCGCTTAAGTAGGTATACGCTCCAAACTTGTCAAACTTTGTATACGTATCAAGCAACTTTGTTATATAATTACAAGAGAACTTCGACGTTCACTTTACTGGAAATGTGGTGTCACTCTTGGCAGGGTCACCATCGTTTATCATGATGAAACTGATATTGTATCGTCTGGCCATATGCTGGAATTTGTGGTAGGTATAAGTTCAACCCACAGCGACGTCATCGAACTTATTACTAATCAAGGCAAAAAATGGGCTAGCTATCAAACTAAAAAATAATGTACTAAGTACGGATTCTTTACCAACTGGTAGTTCCATCGCTATCACAAAGAATCAAACATCAGTTCTTTTTTAATTCAAATAAAATGAATAAATCATAACAACAGCACAATTCTTATAGCAAGTTACAAAAAAACAGGAAAATTAATAGCATCTTACACTAGAACAGCATAATTAGCTCGCGATGCGACCCAAGCGCCATTAGTGGGATTACCTTCACAGAAAGCTAATATTTTATGAAAGGCGCCCTCCAGCGCTCGTAACAGATGCATTTACAGTTCGTAGATATTACTTATTTACCCTTTTTTGACGAATTTCTATGTTACTATTTTATGAAAGTAATAAGTGTATTTTATTAATATTACTTCATCATCATCATCTGAGCCACAAGAAGTCCATTGCCCTGCAGGACAATTATTTATTACTATTCTATTGCGGTAGATACCTTGGAGTGCCTTCGTTCGTCATTTCATTATGTAGATATTTTAAACTTTTCGTCGGTCTACAATCTACAACTATTAGCTAAGTACCTAGTGTTTTATTATTAGAAATAGCATGTTCTAGTTAGCTATGATATGACGGCAGAAGACGAGATAAGTTTATGACTTTTTTACGACTGCAACCCAATGTTACGGCTCCCGGAATATTATCTCCAGAATTGCGTATGGGTTTCCGTGAAAATAATTATATAAGAGTAGAAAATATTTGTACTTAAACTAAGGTATTTCTTTTAATTCTGATCGTAAAACTTACGCTTATTCGATTACCAAAAAAGGGGTAACATTAAAATAAACTGGCTAGTACCTTCCTGTCGAGTTTTTGACAATAATTCCGTATTTTTATATTAAAGGCTGTCAATCTGTAAAATTACTTCAAACAATCGTGTTTCAACTCACATCCGTCTGTCTTTATTTTGTGTTAACAACACAACAACAACAACAAGAACGGTTCTTTTAATATAACTTTAATTTAAGAAACTTAAACTATAGCGCGATGCCGAATACTTAGGTACCTACATCAAACAATCGTGTATCAGCCATGTATCGGCTCACATCCGTCTGATTTTATTTAGCGCGATTGCCCTGCAGTGCTGGTCTCCATATATCAATGAAAATTTAAAATTCCACAGTTTATCTTTAAACTTTTCACCTTAGGTCCAAAGATATAATAATAAAAGTATACTATGTATAGGGACAAATCACACAGAGCTAGCCCCACAGTAAGTTCGAGACTTCTGTTTCATCATGACCCGACCGGCATTCGAACCCGGGACGGGACCT
This sequence comes from Endotricha flammealis, assembly GCA_905163395.2. Lineage (NCBI taxonomy): Eukaryota > Metazoa > Arthropoda > Insecta > Lepidoptera > Pyralidae > Endotricha > Endotricha flammealis. The sequence goes on along the minus strand of LR990854.1, from coordinate 13,935,847 downwards.
CCTCTAACCATTAAACGCCACGGAGGTCGTCAAATGTATTTCATTTGGCAGCACAGTTCAATTCTCAATTCAAGCGTTTTTAATTAGGCAACCATATCTGTAGCTCTAGATTTCTAGAACGACAAGAAACAATCAGAACTTCACCAATCTTAACACTAAACAACCTACGTGTGCCTCGCGGACACATTTTTGAGTTCAAAGATGTATAAAAACGAAAGTATTTCTGCGAAATTCCGATTTATCCAATCTATCCCTGTAGTTTACTGAATCCAAATCTACACAAATACTTTAAAGAGGAAAGATTTGTAAATACAAATCTTTGTGTGTGACTTCGTGTGTTGTGTATATAATGTTTGTAAGATTAAACTCGAAAAGTCCTGGACTGATTTAAAAAATTCACCATACCGTTCGTTGTTGGGTGTTAGGACACCTATCCCCGACCCGAGTAATATTGCTGTACTAAATATAAAAAAAAAATCGGATCCTTAGTAAAACCAAATATTATAGACGAGTAATACGCACAGCTTCACACTAGCGCCCCTACGGCATGAGGTGAACGATTTCAATACTTTTGTGCGTTTTGTATGCAAAATGTTATAGCGCCCCTAGCGGCATGAGGTGAACGGAGGTTGCCAAGTCATTATATGAGAAACGTCAAGAGCTGTGCGTATTAATTACTCGTCTATAGTATTTGGTAAAACCAAATGTATGATAATGATTAATAAAGGGGACAGCGCGTACGCAGTCCCCACTATCAAAAATTACGCGTCCGAGTTATCCACATTAGGGATAATCGCAGGGGTCAACCAGCCCGCAGTGCAATGGGTAGGCCTCGCCCTGGGGGAACCGCCTTGTTGATCACGGTGTCCCCTACGCCAGGTAAGTATGAATTCAGTTCGTAGCATTCCGAACGTCATTCCCAACGAAAAAACTTTTATAGCGCGATTCAGGAATCGCTTCCAAGCGTACAGCGCCATCTGTCGGTAGTTATTGGAGTTAGACGAATATTTTAGCAAGCAATGGCCAGCATTGTGATAAATTAATTTCGCACGATTATTCCATTTGAGATATATGCCAAAGATTGTATTTTAAAGAATTTTCTATTTTTAACACATTTCATTCATTGTCGTTCGGTTTGGGAACGTAACGTGTAATTAATCTCGAACCTTTAGCACAAATGAAATAGTTTGTAGGGCTAAGTTAAACCTACAAACTATTTTATTTGTGTGTTTTGTGACTAATGAAACCCGCGCAACTTCGTTTGCGTGTATTTATTTATGCACAGCAGCGCCATCTATATCAGATTTTTGACCTAATCCTACAGGAATCGCGTACTTTTCGGGAAAAAAAGTGTATGTGTTAATCCAAGGTATCAGCTACCTACATACCAAATATCATAAAAATTGGCCCAGCCAATTTTGAGCGTAAAGAAGTAACAACCATACACACAACTTTCGCCTTTATAATTGTAACAAACCGAATTCTTTACCTCTTTGTAAATAGTTATTGTTTCCTTTTTCTTTATGGTTTTTATATTCTATTTTACTGTCATCTTCACTTCACTTTTTCACCTTCTCGCCATCAATACATATTTTTCTTTATTATAAGTTTTCTTTATCCCTTCCTCTTTTCCTAATCTTTCCATCCTTATTAATAATATTAGTAGGATATCTACATTTTCGTTTATATACCTGTAATGTGTCCGTCAGACACTACTGGTCAGTTATGTTACTAAAGCATACTGGGTACTGGGTTGTTAAGGGTTAAACAACAGGAGAACCTGAAACGTGAAGAACTGAATAACTCCAATTGATGCTTTTCAATGAGGAATGAGATGAGCTCCTAAAAAGATCTGGCCTTTCATTTAATCGATAAACATAAAAAGAAACGGATTGGCGTTGGTGGTGGTTGGTGGCCATTTTATTAAAATTGAATTCCAAAGTAATTTGGATTTTGTAGAATCCGAAGTACCGATCTTGGTCCAATAGAAAGAAAGAAAGTGAACATTACATGTTTATTGTACGACCTTGCTTTACGGTCACCATGATTTCCGAAGAAGCACCATCTTTATTATGAAGTAAAATTTTGTGTTCTATAAAATGTGACACAAATCAAAAATGGAAAAATCTACTACTTACATATTACATATATAATAATAAACAAGCTATTTTATACACGACTTTAGTCTAATAGACCAAAATTTATTACTTTATACAAAAAAAAACACTATTTAGGAATTTAAGAAAAACATTTTTTATTATTTCTTGAAATAAATTTTATACTTAGAAAGTTAACAGTAAAGTAAAAATGTTAATTTAACATTGATATAAATGATTCGCCCATTAATTTCCACATCACGACACGACATACTTAAATATTAGCAAAAACCTCATTATCTTCGTTCGTCGGGATACATATTCCGCTATTCCTTATTCTTTGTCTACTTCATATAATTTTAGCCTGGATTTGTGGATAAAAAAATTTACATGGACGACGGAAGTTTAATCATTCAGTGTTAAAAACTCGTCAAAACAGAGCAATATGCTTAAAATGTAATATTAAAGTATTGAATTTTTAACAAAGAAAGAGATGAGAAACCTGAAAAATTACCTACGGCAGACGCCCCCTTACACAACAAAATGAAAATATATTTCATAAGAAAACATGTACCTACCTACCACAGATATAAAACTAAATATAAATATAACACAAATGACTCCCGTGTATAAAACCTGTGTAATATTTCTTTATACGTCCTGTGATATCATAAACACTGAGTCGCCTGATGGGCTGATGGTATCGCTCGCTGTGATGAGTTATGTACTGCACACGGTTCTTGGAGTATTAATAAAGAAGAGAATAGGGAGAAAAAGCTAAAATTCAGAATAAAACTAATTTCCTATTTAACTAGTTTAAAAAAAAAAGACAAACGAACCAACACGGGTCAGAGGGATCAAGCAATGGAACCAAGTGGAAGGAACCTGATGGTAATAATCATCGCTGCCCAAAGACATCCACGAGTTCCACGACTAAGTACAAGAAACTTTTATGCGTTGACAAGTTATCTAAGAAGAAATGAAAAAGGAAGAAAGGGTAAGGAAATAGGAAGTAGGAATCCGGACGGGTATAAGACTTCCGTCTCTCACTTTCTGACAGGCTTAGTAAGTATTTTTTTTTATTTTCTTACAAAATTAACAAATTTTACGTATCACAAAAACATTCGGTTTGTCCCGATACTTGAGTGTCAGAACATAATTACGTATAAAAACATAATTATAAACGATTATTTAAATATACTAAACTATACCAAATATATAGTTGAAGCGCTTGATTAAACCCTGATTGTGATTTTTTTATGACATTATTTTATTTTTAAATAAAACTTCTATTTATTATACTTGCGTCGTCTAAATAGATTTATTTCTAAAACATGAACGCTAATATTTTATAAAGCAACGTTTTCTCGAAACGTGTTGAGGCGAATGACACGGTACGTTTCGTGCGAACACATTAATCCGACTCACGGCTTAATTTTTGAAGCTGCAATATGAAACGCTTTAGTATTAAAATTAGATAGTATTATGGCTTAAATATTGAATAGCTTCGATATTAGGTCTGTTTAAAAAAAAATCCTCAGTACGGTTGGACTTTTTTTACAACCTTACTATATTTTAAAAATTTAAATTCATTTATTTCAGGCCATTTTATAAACAATTCTTGAAAGTTACATTTTCTTAAAAAACTGTTCTACCTACTAAGTTTCCACAAGTTTTTGGAAGTTGCAAACTTGAATTCACCCTACCCAATAGCCATATAACATACCAAAAATACATAGCTATTATATATCACACTTATCTTATTTCAACGTACTACTTTTTCCCAATGAAATGTTATATGTCTATAAATAACACTAGACTGTCGTGGAAACTACCAGTTAACTGTACCTAATAATTTTTATATTAGAATTATGTGTTGATTTGATGAATTGTCTTGTAATGAAGTAAAAAACGCGTTTTTGACAAATGGATTAACCAAAAATCTTATAGGTCAGGTTAAAACTATCGCAACAACTATTTGGTGGAGATGGCATAGTTCGCACATCTAATATGATTTGTAACAGCGGAGTACCTTCTGATTAGACCTAATTAAAACGGCTTAGTTTGACTAGTACAGCCAATTATAATTTTCATTAGCCACCTCATGAAATTGTGTATGTGGATCACATCAAAGCCTTGCATTAGATTGAGCTTACAAGACCTATTAAAGTTTAATTATGCGTATGATACAGAGTAACAGAGACATGTTGCTAAGGCGAGATTGGATTTAATTAACTCAATAATCGAGTTTCGATAACCGTATAGTGGTATCGTCAAGTCACGCGGTGTATATGTTACTGTAAAAGCTCGAACCACGGTAAATCTTAAGATTTAAAAGTAAGTCTTAGGATTTACCGACATGAGTTGGTAAATGTAAGTATTTCTGAAAATGTGACGATTTTTTCGGGCTTTTACCATTCGAATTCAGTATATGCTAGGTTTTACCACTGTCAGCTGGTAGATGTTAGTTTTAGGAATAAAACAATAAGTAATTCTTAATCATTTATTTGAATTAACTATGAGTCAAAACCTTAGGTAAGTACTTATATTATATAGATATCAAACGATAGTAATTAAATAACTAATCCTAATCTATTTAAATTATTTTCATTTCGGATATTATTTTATTAATAAATTTAGGAACAGTTGGTACGAGGGCGACTTGTAAACAATATAATTAAAAAATAAGTTTAAATTTTGAAAATGGAACTCTTTGTTGTATGGAACTCAATGTTAACGAGTATGTTTTTTTTTATTTTTCTTTTGTTTTAGGTTTTGGCGGCAAATTGAAAATTTCCCGAATCACGTCAGCATGGATTTAACGCGAGTAAATTTTCGTGTCATGATTTTTTATGACTTTCGATGTCATTTAAGTCAACAAGAATGTTATAATAGACTTCGAATGGTCTTTCATGATGAAGCTCCATCCCGTGCCACAATTTACAACTGATATAATGAGTTCAAACGTGGTCGCACTATTCTTACGGATGATCTGCGTGAAGGACGGCTTTCTACGGCGACGACTGAAGTTAACATCAGTGTTGTGCGGCGTATGATAGAGAATGACAAACGAGTGACCTATCAGCAAATTCGGATAAGCTTAGACATCGGGAAAACTGCTCTGCTCAGTGGTTTCTTCGGATGCAACGATACATTGATGTGAAGGGACACTATTTTGAAAAGATATAATAAAACTAATAACTTTTATTTTTGCCCAGTTTTTGATTTTCTAAGAACTTTCAGTTTGACCCTCGTAAAACTCATTGTCCTTTACATCTACCACAACTGCAATAATGCTTTTTGGGTCAGTTTTAGCTCTGTCAATATCAGATACTTTCAGTCTTATACTTTGACCCACTTTAACATTTGAATATTTATCAGCTCAAAATAAAAGCCGAAAAAAAGAAAGCCGAAATGGCTTGAAAGACTCTTTGACTCATAGTTAATTCAAATAAATGATTAAGAATTACTTATTGTTTTATTCCTAAAACCAACATCTACCAACTGACAGTGGTAAACCCTAGCATATACAGAATTCGAATGGTAAAAGCCCGAAAAAATCGTCCCATTTTCAGAAATACTTACATTTACCAACTCATGTCGGTAAATCCTAAGACTTACTTTTAAATCTTAAGATTTACCGTGGTTCGAGCTTTTACAGTAACATATACATCACAAACTTAATAGTAATGAAGACAAGCAAAATGTTGAGGTGAATAGTTTTAAGGTATAAAAGTAAAAATACGTCGTAAAAATTGTCGTCTCTGTTTGTAACATCGACCTAGCATACGCGCTCTACCGCGGTTTGTAATGTTCAAATAACATTTATAAATGTAATACACTTTCGAAACTGTATAACAAGAGGAATAAGCAGGAAGTTACGTACTTTCTTGTACAAATAATTTTGTAAAGATATCTAGGTACATTTTACTACGAGTCGAATACTTACTAGATACTTCCGTTACGTTTAGATATGAAATCCCCACAGGAACGGAAACACGGAGAAGACTCCTCATGAATATTTTCGTCAAAGAAATGCTGTAGGTATTACTTAAATATGTGCGCTCAGGTCCGTCCCAAAAACAACATTTCCTAAGTAGGTATTTTTTATTCAATTATTTAAGTTAAATAAAGTTGCGAAAGAAAGGAAAACCTTCACAGTAACCATCAAATAGAGGTGAAGCCGAAAAGTTTCAACGAAGTTTGTGCAAATATAAAAAGTTTTGGGCAACGCTTGAGTGAGACAAAGGTCGGGTAGGTTTCTTTTTGTTAATGTTTAACTATGGAGCAACACAATGTTTAGGTTCCTTCTTATTACTTCTAGCTACCTCTCAAACTAGTGAAGTGCAAAGATCAAGCTTTTCCTTCATTCATTCCTCTTTTATTGACTGTGCAAATTCAAAATTTTCAGACACTTTTTATCCGTTTAATCCCCTCGTTTCAACTTGGACGAAGTCGTGGGCTTACCATAGTCTCCAATAAATATAGGGATGAAACATCGATTTGTGCTTGAGCTGCACAAGATTACCTACAGTTGCGCTTACCGCAGAGGAAATCCCCACAGCATTATCTTTACGCTCTCATTCCACGGGCATGCTAAATGTAGGTCATTTATCTCTCGCATATTCCTATTTTCTAAGGTGATACGTTTTACTAGTATATTTTATTTATTATGTATTTTGACAGCCCGGTGGTGCGTTGGTTGTGTTCCTACAAGCAGCATAGGGCTCGGGTTCGATTCCTGCTCGGGTCAAACATTTTATGTGAAGGCAAATGTGTTTGTTATCGATTCTGGGTGTTTTCTTTATATCCGTTGTCTGGTATCCATTACACATGCAGGTAAAACCTAGCTTTGGATCCAGATGCCGTTGTGTGAAATTGTGAAAAAATTATTATTATTTATTAGGTATATAGTATACTAGATTATCTTGCGGACGCGGCTTCCGCCCGCATAGTTATGACTACGGGGGTGTGATAATGAGTTTAACTTTACAGAAATGAAAAATTTCGTCACCACTATCAAACCTTCCCGGTAGTTAATCCTAGGAGGCTAGGCACTCGGCCAGATTTTGAGAGGTTGTGGGTTCGAAGTGTTCCCCACCTGGTGCGGGGAGGAAAATTTTTCATTGAAGTATTTTCGAAAAATTTTAATGTTCTCTCATACAGCAATTAATATAATGTAGGTACCTAATACAAAAATTTATAAATGAAAATTGGGATACACCCACTTGCCAGAATTTCATTTGTCCGAATTTCATATGCTATAATGATCAACAGAGATAATATTGTTTCTCATAATTTCATATGTCATACTCATTGTTTACTATGTTAGTCACGTGCTAGAAACTTTGCTTCCCTTATAGTCAATTTCAATAATATCATTAAATTTGCTATAATGATTGTAAGCGGTATTATCACAAGCCATAACGTTAACAGGGATTATTCTTAGGAACGTGGTGGTCTGATTTACACAGCAGTACAGGTTGGCAAAAAAGTCCTGAAACGGAACTAAAAAAATTAGTCACTGGCAACACTCCTTCTATAAACTTCTATTAGTCGGTACATGTTGTGTATTAGAGTTTAATTCTAGAGATTTAAAGAAATATCACATTTGTTGTGAGTTCCAAGACAGCTCGCTGTCCCCGGCGAATATTATGGTTATCGAAAAATCTAAATTTTACAGGAAAAATAAAAAACTGTTTTTACTAAATAACTTTAAAAATACACAAGGTAAAGAAACCATTTATATACCAAAAGAAAGCTAATTTTTTGGGAAATAAAGATATGCATTTTGTGATTATTAATTATTATTGGTATTTAAATTATTAATAAAATTAATTTTACCAGAAATTGTAAGTGTATTTTACGACGCTAAGCTACATTACAATAGTATTCGAGTAAATTCCAAGATTCTAGCTTCACAATAATAAAGTATTACGATATTATTCGTTATTCTCTATATTGCGCTGGGTAAACGTAACGAATTAAAGCCATTTTATTCGAGTATCAGTGAAAACAAACGCATTGACGTATTGTTGTGTAATCGTGTTATTCGTCGAATCTAGGTAATTAGATATTTTATGTAATAACAGTTTGCAGTTAGAGCAAATAACAAATATTTATTGTAAAAAAACACTATTTTTCAGTTAAAATCTTTATTTTAATATTAAAATAACAAAAAACGATTACTCTTTTAGAATTTCTTTTTAGAGCGACATCCTTTGTATTCTTTGCCTGAATTTTTTAGTCACCTTCGTTCAATTTAATCTCTTGAAAACCCTTAAAAGCCGCAAAAGTTTCATGGTGACTAACAAACCTTCCCCAACACTGCCCGGAATGTATGGAAGTCCCTCAACTTACAAATGCAGTCGTGTTCCCATTGACTATTGTCCTGACTGCCAGAAGTTCTCATGAAGTCGAGGCCCAATACGCAGTCATCCATAATTTCAGCCACGATAACGTTGTGAGTGTATAATGTTTCACCCACTTGCAATGTGACCAAAATTTCCCCTAGACCCGTTCTAGGGGAAATTTTATATGCTGGCCGTAAGCGGAAATAAGTTGGACATCAATGGTATTGTTGCGCTTCTTCATGGTTTGCATGAAGTTGCAGTTTCGGCGTGATTATTGTCCTAGAGGCTCCCGTCATCCGTGTCCACAGTTATCTTGCAGTCTCTCAGGAGAGACTGCAAGATAACTGTTTAAGGATACGCTAGTTCAAGGATACGCCGCTCAGTGAACAGGTTCACCGAGTGCCGTATCCTTAAACTATTTCCATTGCTAGCTTGTGAGATGATCATTCTCGGGGTTTCTTCTGTTCCAGCCAGCACCCGCCCCTTAGCCCTGACTGTTAGTCGTTTTCCTGATTCTCAACAGAAGCTGATGTATCCATCTTCTTTGCCATTTCCATAAATTGCTTCTGCATCTTGCTCAACTCCTCAGCAAGTTTAGCCGTTTGAGGCTCCTTCTTCAAACTGCAAATGGCCTGTTTCTCCACATACACTTAGGTGTGTAGCACTTAGGTCCGGTCTTTTTCTTCGGCTGGAACGACGTCTTTATCTCCCGCACTTTTTCCATTACTTCCCGTACTTTGTAAACTGGTCGAACATCACGTCGCAGGGTTTCACCTTCTTCCAGGGCTTCCTTTAATAAGACATGATGGCGAAGCCATACCGCAGCCCTAATCTCCATGTCTTTGATCCCATCGACGAAACGCTGTAGTATAGATAGGTAGGCCTTGCGGACAAGCATCTCAATTTCCAATGGCCACTGCTGCAGCTCTTCTACCGAACGCTGAGTTCAGTCTCGTAATTGAGCACGGAAGACATGCTCCAGATGTTGTTCGCCGTACCTTGCTTCCAGTGTCTCCATTAGCTCCTTGAATGTGCTCCCCGAGGACGGTAGCGCCTCCAGAACCGAAAGAGGCGATCCCCGAAGTGCAACTGTCAGAGTTGTCAACCTTTGTTCTTCCATCCAATCATTAGCATTGGCCACGGTCTTAAATTTCTGATGGTAGGCGGTCCAGGATGTAGTGCTGTCGTAGGTTGAAACTTCTACTAGAGGCGCCCGGCTGCCTATAGCAAAGCCACTCGACATGACAGGGGCCCGATTCTACTAAACAAATGCACCAATGGACTCTCAATTGTGTCTCAATCGTGTCTCAATAGAATGCCGATAGTGTATCAGTGAAATAGTTTTTGATATTTGTTATGGACTTAAACAATAACATAATGTTTAACTTATTGTTGTAGTCTCCACTCGCAGAAGCCCCTTCCGCAGCCATCGACATCTTTTTTTAGGGTGTCCAATGTCCATGTTGTCCTCCAGATTGATAACCCTTTCTTCTACTTGGTCTACATTCTTCTGTAGGTTTTCCACCTTATCATCCACTGAACCTACGGCATGCAGTAATTTTTGACGCCATTCCTCCTGCTCTTGGCGCATTTTCTCTTGCCCCTGGCACATGTAGTCCATAATCTGCATTAATCTATTAAAGTCGAATGTAGATGCTCTAGCCTCTTAAGCTGGCGACGAGGTCCGATGGGTGGATCTAGTGGACGGGGCCTGCATAGTTGATGTCGCCTGGTTCTGGTCGATGAAGTCGGTAGGCGTGTCCCGATGGTCCGTTGATGGGTCCTGTCGGGCAGTAGCCATGACTTCCGCGGCTTCCTGTGCCCTCGTTCTGACCCCGGCAGTTTCTTCCCTCGGAGTCACTAGCATCTCCAAATCCTACTTTTGACACCAAATGTTACGAACGTGGGGGTCGGGATTTGGTTTAAACACCGTTGACTTGTTATAAGAATTTGTTGAGCGATGAACAGGTCACAGATACAATCACTGTAGCCAAATCACACACAGAATCGAAGTAATACGTTAGTTGTTTTCATTTAAATAAAATGTATTAGAACTTTACCAAAAACACAAAACAAAAATATTTACTCGAATAATATCGTATTTGCGCTTGCCGAAAAATTTACGAATATTTATGTCTCGAACAGTAAGGTTATATTACACTGCCGACAAATCTCGAACTACAGATATCAGTAATCAAATGTAACATCCTTTTTCGGGTACATTAAAGAACATAAAATTTTAACGAATGTCATTGTGATGTACGTTACAATAGGTGTGGAAAAGTCCTAATTCCGTCAATATCAATAGAAAAAATCTGAAAAAAATTGACAAGGTGTAATGGGGCCATAAGATAAAGAATCTGTCAAAAAGTGAAAACTATGGTAATAGTTGAATACGGGAATATTCCCGGGGGGCAGCGAGCTGTGTTCTCTCCGGTTGTCGGGCGCCGAGTTTACCCGTTTTTCTCCGCGGTAACGGTGTAACGGTGATACTCCTTGTAAAAGCCTGTATTCTCTTTGATGAGTGCCAGTGCAGGTGATTTAAACTGAGGGTGAGGGTGATTCACTCTCAATTACTACGATGCAAAAGATTTAGGTAGTAGAACTTTTGGTACTGAGGGTGATTCACCCGAATTACTAATCACCTGCACTCGCACTAATCAAAGTGAATTTAGGCCTTAAGGCAAGGAGTGCCACGGCTGACGTTCGTAATACATCGCGCTCGACTCGCACACTGTGTGTTTCGCTAATTACTACAGATGTTTGTTTATACTTTATACAATGTTATTATGATGATGTTGAGGAAGAAATAAATGTACATAATATATATAACGAAATTTATTTATTTACTCAAACGCCTCCTCTTAGTATCTGCTTATATGAAAAAGATTTCCAATTATACATATAAGATAAATTTCTAGATATCTATGTGAATAAAAAGAAAATGTTATAAAAGTTACATGTATATCGACGTATAGTTACATTAAGTTACATACGACACATACGACTCTGAAACATTTACCTTTTTTTGTGTAAATCTATTATTTATTTATTTATTTATATAACTTTATTGACCACAATACACAAAGTACTGATACAATTGGCGGACTTAATGCTAATTGCATTCTCTACCAGTCAACCATTGGGAGTGCAGAAATTCACGATTGCGGCTTAAATTAAACGAATAAGATATTAATAAAACAATAAATGCAAAGAAAATAAAATGAATAGATAATAAATACAATAATAAAATACATAAGTAATAAATATAATACATAATAGATACAACTTACATACAAATAATTGATGATTCTTGTATTACTTTTATAAGCAATGTATTGTAAATTAAAAGACAAATATTAAGTACTTAAATTAAGAGCACTGAAAAAATGAGCACGTACTCTTTTTTTAAAGATGAAAGAATTGTGGGAATCCCTGATAGGGCCAGGCAGTGCATTCCAGAGTCGTGAAGCATGAAGAGTGAAGGAATTAGACATAAATCCAGAATGAAAAAGAGGAGTGAAAAGTTTGAGAGAATCATTAGAGCGAAGTTGTCTGTCATGTGAGTCGCAGAGATATCGAAATTTTTCTTTGAGGTATACTGGAGAATTTGGGTTAAATAATATGGAGAAGAGTGAACATAATATCCTCTGCTGTCTGCGCTGGCGAATAGGTAGCCATCCAAGTTTTGATCTAAATGACGAGATGTGGTCATATTTGCGCAGACAGAAGATGAAGCGAATGGCATTATTAATTAGTCTATCCAGTTTATTGAGAAGGTCTTCGTTAAGATCAGGATAACACACATCACAATAATCAATAAGTGGAAGTATAAGGGATTGAACTAAAGTAACCTTGGTAGCAATAGGTAGAAAATGCCTATACCGATTCAGGGAACGTAGTGAAAACGTAACTGATCGACTAACCTCAGCAATTTGCGTGGTCCAGCTTAACTTAGCGTCTATGTGCAACCCGAGATTCTTAACACTGGAGCTAAATGGTATAGTTTTGCTTTCAAACGTGAGAGGTGGAATCACAGTATAATCTATTCGAGCAGATTGGTTATGGCTACCGACGATTATTGCCTGGCACTTTATAGGGTTCACTGGTATCCCAAATGATTTGGACCAGTTGCTGATGCTACATAGATTTTTATTTAATTCGTTGACAGCACTATTTATTTTATCTATAGGTTTTTGTACATAAATTTGCAAATCATCAGCGTAGAAGTGGTAAGAACAACTGAGCGAAGAAGACAAAAGATTTATAAAAATAGAAAATAATAAAGGAGATAATATACCACCCTGCGGAACGCCAGCTGTCAGACTATTCCAATCCGACAATTCACGCCCAACACGCACAGCCTGCTGACGACCGCGAAGATATGAGGAGAACCAATCCAAAGCAGAGGGGGAAAAATTGAGATGATCAAGGATGGCAAGAAGTATATCATGGTCAACCATGTTAAAAGCATTGGAGAAATCAATAAGAACGAAAATGGTGACCAATTTGCCTTCCATACCTTCACGAATATCTTCGGTTACCTTCAGGAGAGCAGTGGCAGTGCTATGCCCAGGGCGAAAACCAGACTGAAAGGGGGAAAGGAGGTTATTAGAAAAAATGAAAGCCGACACTTGCTTATGAGCAACAGCTTCTAGGACTTTGGAGAGAAAGGGTAAAATGGAAATAGGCCTGTAATTGGATAGTACTAGAGGAGAGGCAATTTTGGGAAGAGGTATGACAAGCGCCTTACGCCAAAGGGAAGGAAATGTGCCACTTAAGAAGGAAAAATTAATAAGGTGAGCGATGACAGGTAGAATGTTTTCCATGACGGCGACGATCATATCCCTACTCACATCGTCGCAACCAACCGCTTTGGATTTAATAGAAATAATATTTTTACGAATGTCATCTTCAGAAGAAGAAGAAAATGAGAAAGATTCATTTGGAGATTTTACCATGGAAGCTATCTTCGAGACAGTGTTAGATTTCATACTATTGCCAAGAGAAGGCGCAGAAGAGAAGTGGTTATTGAGCTCATTGAGAGAAAAGGATAAACTCTGTGATTCGGCAAGAGACTTACCCAAACCAAGAGAATGAAGAAACTTCCAAATGTTGGCTGAAGATGAATTACTAACGTTATCGTGGAAATATTTTCGTTTAGCTGCTCTTACCATAGTGTTGCATTTATTACGTGCCGATTTATAAGACTCCCAGTTCACATCCGACCTCTCACGCTTGAAGACACGAAACGCCCGATCCCGTCGTGTCATGGCCATACGTATATTCCTACAAATCCAGGGAGCGGGTGGCCGCTTCACCTTGACAGCTCTTAAAGGCGCATGAATGTCGAACAAATTTAAGATTAGTGTATTTATGTGGGAAACTTTTTCATCAATTGTCGACGCTTCGTACACCGCAGAGAAGTCAAGCTTAACAGCATCAGCTTTTAGTTTTTCTTTATTTATTTTAGAAAAGTTTCGCATCATTACGATTTGAGGCTTTGGTTTAGGTGGTCGTAATTTGTATTGCACATATATTAGGTCATGTTTAGAGAAACCAGGTGCTAAAAATTGCCCATGTTTGACAACATGGTCGAGAGACGATGTGAGGATTAGATCAAGCCATGTGTCAGGTGAAGATGGGTTGTGGTGTGTAGGCTCCAAAGGCAGGACAGAGAGATTCACTGACTTGATTATATTGAGAAGTTTAAGTGATTGAGCGTTAGTACTCATAAGATCTGTGTTGAAGTCACCCATGATTATATGATGTGTGTAATCCGTGGAAAAAGATTCTAAGATAGTTTCAAGGTGGGAAAAGTAATCTACAGTAGGTGGACAGTATACGACTCCGAGAACGGCTTTGGCACCTTTAACAGAAATTTCCAGAAAGAGATATTCCGCAGCACCGGAATATGTAGAAGGGGAAGAATTAAGTACAGTGTAGGGTATATTGCTGCGCAAGTAGATAGCAACACCTCCACCTCGCTTCCCAGTACGATCATTACGAACCAATACGAAACCTGGTAGCGAAAAAGTAGAGGAGGAGAGATTTGGTTTTAGCCAACTTTCGGAAATAAGAACAGCGTGTATAGAGGAAGAAGAAGCAAAAGTATCGACTAGGTCGGAATAATGGGAGGCTATGCTTTGTGCATTTATATGACAAGCGTTAAAATAGTAAGGTTCGTTGGAAATAGCGTTTTCTAGTGAAGTACCGAGGGTTTCAGGTTCATTAAATGAATCATTGCTTGATGAACAAAAGCTAATGTCGATAGCGGAATGAAAAGAATCATCAGACATAATAAATATAATAATAATAATAAAATAAATAAATAAAATATAATATTTGTAACAAATATAAATACGATTAAAATGCGCTAATAAAATTATTGTCTGCATCCTGCCGGTTGGAGATTATAACACAAAAAAAAAGAAAGAAGAAAAAACAAAAAAAACAATATAAAAAACAATATTGAAAGAAAAAAAAAAAAACAAAACAAAAACAATTATAATAAATAAGGTCTAATAGTGTCGGCTACATACAATAAGCGATTTTGCCTGTTGAGTGAGTTTTTTTTGTTGACAGTACAATATTATGCTAGACGCCAACGCTCCTGGCCCGCGAAGTAATGCAACAATTAAGCTGCGTGCGCGTGCCAGGAGTCTGCGTCCAGTATAATAATACTACGAGGGGTGCGTGTATCTGTGATTATGTAATCCTAATAAAAATGGTGTGTATGATTGTGATAGTGGCTTCGAAGTTGGCATACATATAATGTTTATTAAGATATTTGATAAATCTATAAAATTTCGCATGTTAACAGTTCTAGCCTATAAGCACGCAGAAATCGAAGACATAGCGGGCTTACACGCATAATGCCGTTTATGAAAAAAAGAAGTATTAACAAATAAATATAAATACTGAGTGGTGGCGCCGCCACTGCCTATTTGAGAACTATTAACTGGCGATTGCCGGTACATGTTTGCCTGCAAATATAAAATACTAGTGCGATACTCTTGTAAAGTAGTGAATTTAAAGCAAATTGAGAGCAAATTAAATCGCAGAGATATTATTGTTATAAAATTTTATCAAAAAATCATGAACACGCTTTCGTAGTACGGTAATATCCGGGTACAGACTTCTGTAAAGTAAAATGTAATGTTATGTAACGTGAAAGGAGCACTTCATAGTGTGGACGCAGCTCTGTGTTTTCTTCCTCCATCGGTCGTGGCGAGCACGAGTTGAGTGCACGGTTCGTGCGCGCAAGGCGTCCACACTATGGGATCTCTGTTATATAACATGTTACGTCACAGCAGTCTATACTCGGCATATACCCGGATTTTAGATTGTAACACGTCTATGAGATTCTCAGTGTTATAATGTGAGCATAGAATAAGATACGGTTATGCAATGAAATTATTTATTTAGGATTCTCTCGTCTCGTGGAGGTTACGCCTTTGATAAAAAAAAGTTTGTTAATTATTTATATACTCCCTTAAACATATCCACAATAATATTATTTATTAACTATAAAAGTACCTTATCCGGTTAATTATGTATACAACGGTGATATAGGTTTTTTAAGTTGTAATAATTTTATACCTCTGTCAATTTTAATAAATTATTTTTTAATAATGTAAGCAAAGTTTTTTATTTCTGATTGTATTACTGACTGATTGTTTTGCTTTCGTTCGCGTCTTGGTTTTATTATCCCATAACAAACGGATAATATTATAAATGTGAAAAACTTTGAGGAATTTCCGTTAGTATCAGAAAATTGCACGCTTTAAGTTGGATGATGTCCACAGGCGCAATGCCATGGTCATAGGTTTCATGACGTCACGCACAACACGAAACCGAAGAGGAAGGGAGACGAGAAACAAATGAAGAAGCGCGGCGCCACCGTCGCAATCATTGTAGTATTTTGTTTTGCATCCTATCCTATCCTTGTACCTACATACATAGGCTATACTCCCGCTATTTCAAACCCGCATATTCCCGCAGGACCATCTGATGATCCGCCCACCACCGTGACTCTCGAAATAGGGTATAGAATTCGCTCCTCCATAAGTAATTGACAATGATTTGTAGTTTGTGAAAACTTGTGAAAAACCGCGAAAGTACCTGTACAATGTGTTCAATATACATGTCTGGTTGTCATAGTGCCGATTCGTCCCGGTTCGCTTAAGTAGGTATACGCTCCAAACTTGTCAAACTTTGTATACGTATCAAGCAACTTTGTTATATAATTACAAGAGAACTTCGACGTTACTTTACTGGAAATGTGGTGTCACTCTTGGCAGGGTCACCATCGTTTATCATGATGAAACTGATATTGTATCGTCTGGCCATATGCTGGAATTTGTGGTAGGTATAAGTTCAACCCACAGCGACGTCATCGAACTTATTACTAATCAAGGCAAAAAATGGGCTAGCTATCAAACTAAAAAATAATGTACTAAGTACGGATTCTTTACCAACTGGTAGTTCCATCGCTATCACAAAGAATCAAACATCAGTTCTTTTTTAATTCAAATAAAATGAATAAATCATAACAACAGCACAATCTTTTTATCAAGTTACAAAAAAGCAGGAAAATTAATAGCATCTCACACTAGAACAGCATAATTAGCTCGCGATGCGACCCAAGCGCCATTAGTGGGATTACCTTCACAGAAAGCTAATATTTTATGAAAGGCGCCCTCCAGCGCTCGTAACAGATGCATTTACAGTTCGTAGATATTACTTATTTATCCTTTTTTGACGAATTTCTATGTTACTATTTTATTACTATTAAGTGTATTTTATTAATGGTACTTCATCATCATCTGGGTCACAAGAAGTCCATTGCCCTGCAGGACAATTATTTATTACTATTCTATTGCGGTAGTTACCTTGGAGTGCCTTCGTTCGTCATTTCAATAAGTAGATATTTTAAACTTTTCGTCGGTCTACAATCTACAACTATTAGCTAAGTACCTAGTGTTTTATTATTAGAAATAGCATGTTCTAGTTAGCTATGATATGACGGCAGAAGACGAGATAAGTTTATGACTTTTTTACGACTGCAACCCAATGTTACGGCTCCCGGAATATTATCTCCAGAATTGCGTATGGGTTTCCGTGAAAATAATAATATAAGAGTAGAAAATATTTGTACTTAAACTAAGGTATTTCTTTTAATTCTGATCGTAAAACTTACGCTTATTCGATTACCAAAAAAGGGGTAACATTAAAATAAACTGGCTAGTAACCTTCCTGTCGAGTTTTTGACAATAATTCCGTATTTTTATATTAAAGGCTGTCAATCTGTAAAATTACTTCAAACAATCGTGTTTCAACTCACATCCGTCTGTTTTTATTTTGTGTTAACAACACAACAACAACAACAAGAACGGTTCTTTTAATATAACTTTAATTTAAGAAACTGTTAAACTATAGCGCGATGCCGAATACTTAGGTACATCAAACAATCGTGTATCAGCCATGTATCGGCTCACATCCGTCTGATTTTATTTAGCGCGATTGCCCTGCAGTGCTGGTCTCCATATTTCAATGAAAATTTAAAATTCCACAGTTTATCTTTAAACTTTTCGCCTTATGTCCAAAGATATAATAATAAAAGTATACTATGTATAGGGACAAATCACACAGAGCTAGCCCCACAGTAAGTTCGAGACTTCTGTTACATCATGACCCGACCGGCATTCGAACCCGGGACGGGACCTCCTCTAACCATTAAACGCCACGGAGGTCGTCAAATGTATTTCATTTGGCAGCACAGTTCAATTCTCAATTCAAGCGTTTTTAATTAGGCAACCATATCTGTAGCTCTAGATTTCTAGAACGACAAGAAACAATCAGTACTTCACCAATCTTAACACTAAACAACCTACGCGTGCCTCGCGGACACATTTTTGAGTTCAAAGATGTATAAAAACGAAAGTATTTCTGCGAAATTCCGATTTATCTAATCTATCCCTGTAGTTTACTGAATCCAAATCTACACAAATACTTTAAAGAGGAAAGATTTGTAAATACAAATCTTTGTGTGTGACTTCGTGTGTTGTGTATATATGTTTGTAAGATTAAACTCGAAACTGGACTGATTTAAAAAATTCACCATACCGTTCGTTGTTGGGTGTTAGGACACCTATCCCCGACCCGAGTAATATTGCTGTACTAAATATTAAAAAAAAATCGGATCCTTAGTAAAACCAAATATTATAGACGAGTAATACGCACAGCTTCACACTAGCGCCCCTACGGCATGAGGTGAACGATTTCAAAACTTTTGTGCGTTTTGTATGCAATATGTTATAGGCTTATAGCGCCCCTAGCGGCATGAGGTGAACAGAGGTTGCCAAGTTATTATTGGCTATGTGCACGACAGTAGCGCCACCTAGAATGCGCAACTTTCCGGGATTATGCCAAATAATGACATCAGTATTTTATTGCTTTCTAGTAAATTAAAGATAAATAAAAAGACGACAAGTGGTATTTTTAAAGGAATTTGTTAAAACAGTGCATAAAATAATGAACATCATTATAAAAACTGGTTTTGAAAGTGTAAAACACAATATTCGTTTCCAACCTCAAACCGTGTTGGTAGGAGAAAAATTAGTTTTAGCACAACATGTAAGAAATGTTGAAGAGCTACGAAAGAACGGCAATAGTTATTTATTACGAGCCCACATAAGACTTCGTAAATATCACATAAAATATAGCGCAAATAAAATTGATCATAATTTAAGGTTTTACTTATTTCTTTTTATGGCATCTATCCATTTATTTCTTTGATTTAAGTTTAGGTAATATATAGAATTTACACCGACTATTTGTGCCGTTATTTTTGCAGTTCACAACACAACATCTATATATTATTAGGCATTTTTATTTTTTATTACGAACTCCGTGCAAATTGACTTTACTTTCCCGGATTGTTGCGTATTTCTGCCACGACAAGCGCTGCGATCGCTTTACTATACCCCCACCATGTATTTGCATTTATTTGCACATAGCGAATATGAGAAACGTCAAGAGCTGTGCGTATTAATTACTCGTCTATAGTATTTAGTAAAACCAAATGTATGATAATGATTAATAAAGGGGACAGCGCGTACGCAGTCCCCACTATCAAAAATTACGCGTCCGAGTTATCCACATTAGGGATAATCGCAGGGGTCAACCAGCCCGCAGTGCAATGGGTAGGCCTCGCCCTGGGGGAACCGCCTTGTTGATCACGGTGTCCCCTACGCCAGGTAAGTATGAATTCAGTTCGTAGCATTCTGAACGTCATTCCCAACGAAAAAACTTTTATAGCGCGATTCAGGAATCGCTTCCAAGCGTACAGCGCCATCTGTCGGTAGTTATTGGAGTTAGACGAATATTTTAGCAAGCAATGGCCAGCATTGTGATAAATTAATTTCGCACGATTATTCCATTTGAGATATTGCCAAAGATTGTATTTTAAAGAATTTTCTATTTTTAACACATTTCATTCATTGTCGTTCGGTTTGGGAACGTAACGTGTAATTAATCTCGAACCTTTAGCACAAATGAAATAGTTTGTAGGGCTAAGTTAAACCTACAAACTATTTTATTTGTGTGTTTTGTGACTAATGAAACCCGCGCAACTTCGTTTGCGTGTATTTATTTATGCACAGCAGCGCCATCTATATCAGATTTTTGACCTAATCCTACAGGAATCGCGTACTTTTCGGGAAAAAAAGTGTATGTGTTAATCCAAGGTATCAGCTACCTACATACCAAATATCATAAAAATTGGCCCAGCCAATTTTGAGCGTAAAGAAGTAACAACCATACACACAACTTTCGCCTTTATAATTGTAACAAACCGAATTCTTTACCTCTTAGTAAATAGTTATTGTTTCCTTTTTCTTTATGGTTTTTATATTCTATTTTACTGTCATCTTCACTTCACTTTTTCACCTTCTCGCCATCAATACATATTTTTCTTTATTATAAGTTTTCTTTATCCCTTCCTCTTTTCCTAATCTTTCCATCCTTATTAATAATATTAGTAGGATATCTACATTTTCGTTTATATACCTGTAATGTGTCCGTCAGACACTACTGGTCAGTTATGTTACTAAAGCATACTGGGTACTGGGTTGTTAAGGGTTAAACAACAGGAGAACCTGAAACGTGAAGAACTGAACAACTCCAATTGATGCTTTTCAATGAGGAATGAGATGAGCTCCTAAAAAGATCTGGCCTTTCATTTAATCGATAAACATAAAAAGAAACGGATTGGCGTTGGTGGCCATTTTATTAAAATTGAATTCCAAAGTAATTTGGATTTTGTAGAATCCGAAGTACCGATCTTGGTCCAATAGAAAGAAATAAAGTGAACATTACATGTTTATTGTACGACCTTGCTTTACGGTCACCATGATTTCCGAAGAAGCACCATCTTTATTATGAAGTAAAATTTTGTGTTGTTTATAATGTGACACAAATCAAAAATGGAAAAATCGACTACTTACATAATAATAAACAAGCTATTTTATACACGACTTTAGTTTATTAGACCAAAATTTATTACTTTATACAAAAAAAAACACTACTTAGGAATTTAAGAAAAACATTTTTTATTATTTCTTGAAATAAATTTTATACTTAGAAAGTTAACAAGTAAAGTAAAAAATGATTCGCCCATTAATTTCCACATCACGACACGACATACTTACATATTAGCAAAAACCTCATTATCTTCGTTCGTCGGGATACATATTCCGCTATTCCTTATTCTTTGTCTACTTCATATAATTTTAGCCTGGATTTATGGATAAAAAATTTTACATGGACGACGGAAGTTTAATCATTCAGTGTTAAAAACTCGTCAAAACAAGGCAATATGCTTAAAATGTAATAT
This sequence comes from Endotricha flammealis, assembly GCA_905163395.2. NCBI lineage: Eukaryota > Metazoa > Arthropoda > Insecta > Lepidoptera > Pyralidae > Endotricha > Endotricha flammealis. The sequence goes on along the minus strand of LR990854.1, from coordinate 13,914,500 downwards.
TAAAGTATTGAATTTTTAACAAAGAAAGAGATGAGAAACCTGAAAAATTACCTACGGCAGACGCCCCCTTACACAACAAAATGAAAATATATTTCATAAGAAAACATGTACCTACCTACCACAGATATAAAACTAAATATAAATATAACACAAATGACTCCCGTGTATAAAACCTGTGTAATATTTCTTTATACGTCCTGTGATATCATAAACACTGAGTCGCCTGATGGGCTGATGGTATCGCTCGCTGTGATGAGTTATGTACTGCACACGGTTCTTGGATTAATAAAGAAGAGAATAGGGAGAATTAATAAAGAAGAGAATAGGGAGAAAAAGCTAAAATTCAGAATAAAACTAATTTCCTATTTAACTAGTTTAAAAAAAAAAAGACAAACGAACCAACACGGGTCAGAGGGATCAAGCAATGGAACCAAGTGGAAGGAACCTGATGGTAATAATCATCGCTGCCCAAAGACATCCACGAGTTCCACGACTAAGTACAAGAAACTTTTATGCGTTGACAAGTTATCTAAGAAGAAATGAAAAAGGAAGAAAGGGGAAGGAAATAGGAAGTAGGAATCCGGACGGGTATAAGACTTCCGTCTCTCACTTTCTGACAGGCTTAGTAAGTATTTTTTTTTATTTTCTTACAAAATTAACAAATTTTACGTATCACAAAAACATTCGGTTTGTCCCGATACTTGAGTGTCAGAACATAATTACGTATAAAAACATAATTATAAACGATTATTTAAATATACTAAACTATACCAAATATTATAGTTGAAGCGCTTGATTAAACCCTGATTGTGATTTTTTTATGACATTATTTTATTTTTAAATAAAACTTCTATTTATTATACTTGCGTCGTCTAAATAGATTTATTTCTAAAACATGAACGCTAATATTTTATAAAGCAACGTTTTCTCGAAACGTGTTGAGGCAAATGACACGGTACGTTTCGTGCGAACACATTAATCCGACTCACGGCTTAATTTTTGAAGCTGCAATATGAAACGCTTTAGTATTAAAATTAGATAGTAATAAGGCTTAAATATTGAATAGCTTCGATATTAGGTCTGTTTAAAAAAAAATCCTCAGTACGGTTGGACTTTTTTTACAACCTTACTATATTTTAAAAATTTAAATTCATTTATTTCAGGCCATTTTAAAAACAATTCTTGAAAGTTATATTTTCTTAAAAAACTGTTCTACCTACTAAGTTTCCACAAGTTTTTGGAAGTTGCAAACTTGAATTCACCCTACCCAATAGCCATATAACATACCAAAAATACATAGCTATTATATATCACACTTATCTTATTTCAACGTACTACTTTTTCCCAATGAAATGTTATATGTCTATAAATAACACTAGACTGTCGTGGAAACTACCAGTTAACTGTACCTAATAATTTTTATATTAGAATTATGTGTTGATTTGATGAATTGTCTTGTAATGAAGTAAAAAACGCGTTTTTGACAAATGGATTAACCAAAAATCTTATAGGTCAGGTTAAAACTATCGCAACAACTATTTGGTGGAGATGGCATAGTTCGCACGTCTAATATGATTTGTAACAGCGGAGTACCTTCTGATTAGACCTAATTAAAACGGCTTAGTTTGACTAGTACAGCCAATTATAATTTTCATTAGCCACCTCATGAAATTGTGTATGTGGATCACATCAAAGCCTTGCATTAGATTGAGCTTACAAGACCTATTAAAGTTTAATTATGCGTATGATACAGAGTAACAGAGACATGTTGCTAAGGCGAGATTGGATTTAATTAACTCAATAATCGAGTTTCGATAACCGTATAGTGGTATCGTCAAGTCACGCGGTGTATACATCACAAACTTAATAGTAATGAAGACAGGCAAAATGTTGAGGTGAATACCTAGATATAAGGTGAAGTAAAAATACGTCGTTAAAATTGTCGTCTCTGTTTGTAACATCGACCGTCGTTCAAATAACATTTATAAATGTAATAAATACACTTTCGAAACTGTATAACAAGAGGAATAAGCAGGAAGTTACGTACTTTCTTGTACAAATAATTTTGTAAAGATATCTAGATTACACATTTTACTACGAGTCGAATACTTACTAGATACTTCCGTTACGTTTAGATATGAAATCCCCACAGGAACGGAAACACGGAGAAGACTCCTCATGAATATTTTCGTCAAAGAAATGCTGTAGGTATTACTTAAATATGTGCGCTCAGGTCCGTCCCAAAAACAACATTTCCTAAGTAGGTATTTTTTATTCAATTATTTAAGTTAAATAAAGTTGCGAAAGAAAGGAAAACCTTCACAGTAACCATCAAATAGAGGTGAAGCCGAAAAGTTTCAACGAAGTTTGTGCAAATATAAAAAGTTTTGGGCAACGCTTGAGTAAGACAAAGGTCGGGTAGGTTTCTTTTTGTTAATGTTTAACTATGGAGCAACACAATGTTTAGGTTCCTTCTTATTACTTCTAGCTACCTCTCAAACTAGTGAAGTGCAAAGATCAAGCTTTTCCTTCATTCATTCCTCTTTTATTGACTGTGCAAATTCAAAATTTTCAGACACTTTTTATCCGTTTAATCCCCTCGTTTCAACTTGGACGAAGTCGTGGGCTTACCATAGTCTCCAATAAATATAGGGATGAAACATCGATTTGTGCTTGAGCTGCACAAGATTACCTACAGTTGCGCTTACCACAGAGGAAATCCCCACAGCATTATCTTTACGCTCTCATTCCACGGGCATGCTAAATGTAGGTCATTTATCTCTCGCGTATTCCTATTTTCTAAGGTGATACGTTTTACTAGTATATTTTATTTATTATGTATTTTGACAGCCCGGTGGTGCGTTGGTTGTGTTCCTACAAGCAGCATAGGGCTCGGGTTCGATTCCTGCTCGGGTCAAACATTTTATGTGAAGGCAAATGTGTTTGTTATCGATTCTGGGTGTTTTCTTTATATCCGTTGTCTGGTACCCGTTACACATGTAGGTAAAACCTAGCTTTGGGTCCACATGCCGTTGTGTGAAATTGTGAAAAAAATATTATTATTTATTAGGTATATAGTATACTAGATTATCTCGCGGTCGCGGCTTCCGCCCGCATAGTTATGACTACGGGGGTGTGATAATGAGTTTAACTTTACAGAAATGAAAAATTTCGTCACCACTATCAAACCTTCCCGGTAGTTAATCCTAGGAGACTAGGCACTAGGCCAGATTTTGAGAGGTTGTGGGTTCGAAGTGTTCCCCACCTGGTGCGGGGAGGAAAATTTTTCATTGAAGTATTTTCGAAAAATTTTAATGTTCTCTCATACAGCAATTAATATAATGAAGGTACATACCTAACCTACCTAATACAAAAATTGATAAATGAAAATTGGGATACACCCACTTGCCAGAATTTCATTTGCCCGAATTTCATCTGCTATAATGATCAACAGAGATAATATTGTTTCTCATAATTTCATATGTCATACTCATTGTTTACTATGTTAGTCACGTGCTAGAAACTTTGTTTCCCATAAAGTCAATTTCAATAATATCATTAAATTTGCTATAATGATTGTAAGCGGTATTATCACAAGCCATAGCATGAACAGGGATTATTCTTAGGAACGTGATGGTCTGATTTACACAGCAGTACAAAAAAAAGTTGGCAAAAAAGTCCTGAAACGGAACTAAAAAATTAGTCACTGGCAACACTCCTTCTATAAACTTCTATAGTCGGTACATGTTGTGTCATTTTTTGTAATCACCATCGTTACTTGTGTTATTTTCTATTTAATTACGTTACTGTGGTGATATTGGTCTTCAAAATGAACAGAACTATGACTAGTGGCGCCACCATTATTGTCAGGACTTTCTTGCCAACCTGTACCTAAGCCGTGTCAGAGACAAATATAAATTACAGTCTAAATTACGCCAAGAAATAACAGGTAGAGGTAGGGCACATCAAATAATCCGCTCAAATCGGAGTAGCCCGTCTGGGGAAGGACCTCCACCTTACAGAAGATCGTAGCCAAATAACATTGGTCTCGGCCATGTTGTGTTCCTACGGTGAGTAAAGCCTCCAGAGCTCCACGGGGGGGGGGGGGGGGGTTGAGATTGAGAGGGTTGGCAACGCGTAAGTGACACCCCCGGTATTGCAAGCGTCTATAGTCTACGGTGACGGCTTACCATCAGGCCGGCCGTATGTTTGTTTGCCACCTTTGTGGTATAAAAAAAAGAAGAAAATAAAAGAAATATAAGCAGAGGTAAATTCTTATCTTAACATTCTTATGTAGCCCGTAGAGCGTAGAGTGATCCATATGAGTAGAAAGTGAAAACATTTTACCTAGTTAATTAGAATAAAGAAAATGACATATTGTGTTTAGTATTTTCTAAAACAAACAACAGAATATTATAATTGATTGAGATAGCATCAAAATGGTGTCACTCAGTCAGCTTATGTCACGGTGTGAGGCAGAGAGTGAAACCTTGTTCAGAAAGGTCGAATTCGCAGAGTCATTATCCATTGCGGATTTGCAATCAATATCATCTTGAGGTCTAACATACAAAGAGCTCAATGTAGCTCGAAACGCGTCGTCAACGCGCGTACATAATGTACAGGGTCTACCGCTGTTTTTCAGCGATACTTTAATAATATTTACTTTTTGACCCAGAAAACCTACTATTCATACGATATCATCCAAACAACGAGCACATATTGATAATTTATAATGAAATAATTAAGTTAATGGATGCAATCGTGCTAATGGCTGCGTCATTAATTATTATCAATGCACTTTGATATCTGCATTTGCAATTCTAGGGGCAGATTTTTCACATCAATTAAAGTATAGTACTTGAGCTGCTGCGCTGAGGGACATATTCATAACATTGGATCATATTTAAGAAGCTTCCTCCTACAGTCATTTGATCATTGCTGAGCTGAGCGACGTGATGTGCCCGACTCATGACTCACGATGTCTATATAGTGGCTATCTTAGCCTGTTGTAATGCGTTGGAGCACGTAGCCCTAGACCATGGATGGACCAGGTAGCGGAAATTCTGGCACAAGATCGGAACAGATGAAGGGAAACGGTGACTAAGTTACATCGGAGTCACAATCCTCAATATGGATGAACCGATTGACTCACCTGGTCAGACCATCGTGTACGACCCCTGGATCTTTTTCCTTCTATCTTTCCGGTGACCATAAGCTTCTCCAGATTATCTGCTGGTTTTCGAGCAACATACTGTGCACACTCTGGAGGCAAGTGCTCACGAGTTTGGTTTGGCTGTGTGCCGTCCACGGAATGTTTGATAACAATAGATACAGTCAGCCAATTAAAGAGGTGAGCAAGGCCGTAATTATGATTCAAGTTTTCTAAATATTGTGTGAAAGGATTTACCCGAATTTGTATGTAATTCCAAAGTTTCATAACGATACTTCTAACATGAAATGCTGCTGAAAATGTTTCAACCCAATGTAAATTGTTCATAAAACTTAATCATAAACTGCTAAAAATAGGATGGTCTTTTGTACGAAGAATTAATTCCTTTTAGTACACCACAATAGGGTTGAGTCCGAAAAAGTTTTTGTGTAGGTAGATATGCTCATGCAAAAACTTTGTGTTGGGCTAATTTAAAACTCTCGTTAAAAGTTACCCTTGTTTGATTTTGTAAAGTTTTTATGCGGTCCGTCAGCCAGTGGGCATTTGGAACTTAAAGATTAAGGCTGGAATATATTCAACGCACCATTTTAAAAGAATCTTCTTAATATATTGACTTAAAGATAATGATTAAACTTTGTATCTCTATCGTGATATAAAGAGTGAGAAAAGTGTAAAAAGAAAAATATAAAAAAGCTAGTCATTACATCAACCCATAATCAATGCTATAAAAAGAGAGCACTAGCTCTGTCAAGCTGCTCCAACGCAGATTGACGTAGGGCAGTGTTCAAGCTGCTTAGTCTGAAGAGCACTGAAGGACTACGAATGCAACACGATAATATTGAGAACATTCTTCCATTTTTTCGACTTTTCAATAATTTTTTGATATCAAATGTTGCCCAGTAACACTTTAGAAACGTTGCTCTACAAAAAGTAACTGCGGTCCGGATGCACCGTAACAGATGGCGCTGGTCAATATATCGACAATCCTGAATCGCGCTATGGTTTCAACTTTGTTAATAAAAAATTACAACACAATGCGCAACACCGCACACATACCGTTGTGCCTTTGTTGAAATACGAAGATATAAACTAAATAAATAATAAAAATATGTAATATTTTTGTAGTGGTTTGTGGCAACTATTTTCATTCATATGAAAATAGATTGTCTCTGTATGTATGTATATTGAAAAAATATTATGAGAGTGAAATAAATGGACCCGCACGCAGATTTAAAGTAAAGTACCTAGTTGCCTGATTGTACTTAAAATAATGGTAATTCGTTTATCATGTTTTGCGAATATGTTATTTCGCGAATTATGATTGTTTTGAGAATAAAAATCCTATTCCCTCGAAAATAAATTAAATGTGAAATCCTTCATAAATATAAGGGTGCTTGCTCCTTCATAAATATTATATTGCATAACTTGCATGTTCGTTTTGGAGTGCGACACACAGTGCCGCCAATGAGTTCAAAAAATTCACAGATTTCGTGCTTCACACGACTATCGTGCACATTGGAAATGAATCTACGGAATTCGAAAAAATATTGTCGCTGAGCGACGAGCTGTGTGGTGTGTCGCACTCTAATATGAACACGCAAGATAAGCAACATCGACCCTAGCTAGCGTTTGGATAGGTTTTGTTATCTTGAGCTTCTCCGTGCTTCGGAGGGCAAGACCCGTGGGCATGACCCTTTCTTTATAAGGCAGCGGGAATATATTTCCCACCATATTTTTTTGGATTTTTTTTGAAAACGAAACTAGTGATCGAATTTATTCCTATGGCAACAAATTGTGGATTTAATTTTTTTTTAAATCTAGGAGTTAAGAACGGTTACGGAAGTTATGAATGTTTTTACGAACAAACATGATGCTGTCAAGAATGCACTGTGATGCCACCGTGAGAATATTAGTGCCTTTGAAAAACTCGCGAAGAGACTCTCGGACCACGTTAATCCTATTTCCTTTTTTGCTTATTACAGACTATCTGGCAAATGAGTAGGAGTAGAGAATACTTAACGACTAGCTGTGCCCGCAGCTTCGCCCGTGTGGAATTGGGCTTATGACTATAATAGTATAGACGGATTTAACAGTCTCCTATTACTACTGCTATAGTTTTTCCCCGAGACATCAGTGTTCTTTATTGCTCATTGTCTATTTGCTCGCCGCTGTGTTTTATTTAATTTTATCGTACCTAATCAAAATACCTAATGTCAAATCAGTCTGAAAAATTAAAATTATATTAAAATTGAAATCGTCAGCTCAGTTATACCAGGGGGGGTCCCACTCCGCAGTTTAGGTACGATTGACCTTGGGACCGGCCCGGCCGGTTAATCTCAAGGCTACCACCACTTGGCTCTCGCTCGTGCCGCTAGCTAGACGCATCGCGCGGACTCGGCCGCAGCGCGTGTCGAGTAAATAAAAAATGACAAACTATACGAAAACTAGGTACTACTGTTGTGTGCAAGGTTGTTTAAATAAATCAAAGGCGAATTCGGATATAATTTTTTTTAAACTCCGTACGGATAATAAAAGGTAAGTTATTTTGTTGAGTATTAATCATCACGTAAATAAACTGTAACTAAAGTAGGTGAATGAAATAGGCACATATCTAACTGGTAATTTAATATTCAGATTAAATTCTTCTCTAAAAGAAGACAACCCTAACGTCGTCAGAAGAGGTAAGAAATACGCGATAGAAAGAGAGGCAACTTCTAGGCGATTATAACTGTAGGTTGTGTGCGCTGTGCGAGCTGAATTGCACCTTATTGTATCGTAGCGAGAGTCCCTATTTCTTTAATTGATTTTGCGGAGTGAATCTTCTGTACTTAGTACTATTATCTATTCTGTGGTTATACTAAAAAACTTTCATAGTGCGATTCAGAATCTAACAGTGCCATCTAGTGAATTTGAGAGGAACAAAATTTTAAATGGTTAACTCAAGTAAAAAAAAACTTTCATACACAGTGCTACTGAATTTAAAAATGGTCGTTATGAGATATCGGGCGATTCCGACTCTGCAGTGAGTGACAATTAAAAAATTCTTAGGCTGTTGAAAATTTAAATGAACCCTCATTAAAATTTTCAACAGCCTAAGAATTTTTAACTTCTATTCCTGACATCCAGTTCGATTCGGTTCGGTCCGGTCCGGTTTAGTCTGTTGTCAGTAGTTATGGTGTACCAAGTCTCAAGTTTGTAAGTGCGAGAAATATTTTTTTTCTTACATAGTCAGGATAGAGACCTTTAAATGACCATAACTTATTTTCCTGACATCCGATTTAAATGCGACAAAACCTATATTCTGCTTCAAGCCGAGCTCTATCTTCCTTAAGTTAAAACAGCATTAAAATCCATTCAGTAATTTAGAAGATGTGCGCGTTCAAACAGACAGACAAAAAAAATTTTTTAGCTTTTGTTACCTTTCTCTAACTGTTCCCTCTCCATTTTTGCCAAATATGTTCAGACATATCGGGGTCTACTGTTTTATTATATGTATATAGATTTACAAATAGTCAACGAATTGGAAGACATATTTTGTCTTCCCGATGTATCTGATGATGGTTTTGATACTGTATTGAACGATCCTAAAAAACTATGACGAGCCTAATGACGGGCCTATGGCACCGACACCTGATCCACCTAGCAGCATAATACCTCTCGAAAGTCGAATCTAGCAGTTCATCTGTTAATTTTTTATCTATCCCTCCGTCCTCCGTCGTCCCATCCCAACGCGATCGTTCTAGGTGGGCAGCAAGATTTTAAATTTTACCCAATATATCTGGTACTCAGCAGACCTCAGAACCTCAAGCCACACGGGCAGAGGGAATATTTTTACCACCGTGTTTACATTACATAAAACATAAAAAAAAACAATCTAAAAACATAGTTTTTTTAATCTACCCTAGATGCTTATGTCCTAAAAAGGGTTAAGCCATCGGTCCCGGCTGTTATCGATGGATGACAGTCGTTAGGCCAAGTCGGTGGCCTTAGGGCGGTTTGAAAACACCGGCCTCTGCCAATCCATCATTGGAGCAGCGTGGCAGAGTACGCTCTAATCGCCTTCGACTGAAGGGAGACCCGTATCCTAGCAATGGGATGATTATGAGTTGATATGATGATGATGATGATGAGCGACGATAAAGTCGGGATAAGGAAAAGGTTACAAAATAAAACTATAACGTTTTTGACTTTGTTCAAAAAGGTTAAGCTACAGGGCAGACCCTTAACCCGATCATCTTTGTTTTAGGCTCAAACTATAGCTGACTAAATTGTCCAGACGAGTTTTTCTCAAATTTTTGATATCATTCTTCGTTTCCAAAATATCGAGCGTCAAAATCAAAAATTCGGAAAGAAATGATATTTATTTTCACAATTTCGGCCATAACTTTTTTCGTTTTTGACTTTCTCAAATAATTCTTTTTGCACCTTACAGCTCTCGTGAATACGCGTCTTTTGAGCTTTTTATGAATATCATATCTTCACAACTCTTTGAGATATAAGGGGATCGCACTTTTTCGTGAAATCGAAGCCTATACTGAAGCGAACGAAAAGACATTTCCAATGTCAAAAACAAGCAAGTAAGAAAACTTTTTTTGGAAATATGTTTCGTTTAGAAACGCCCTTGTCACTGCGATGTAATTTATGGATTTTTCCTTGTCTATGAAATTATTGTATTACCCGCGCAACTTCGTTTGCGTGTCTTTATGCATAGCAGCGTCATCTATTTTATGAAGCGTCTATCACACTTTTGAACCAATCATACGAGAATCGCGTACTTTTCGAGATAAGTACCCTATGTGTTAATTCAAGGTATCAGCTACCTACATACCAAATATCATAAAAACTTTCCTAGCCATTGAGAGCGAAGAAGTAAAAACCATACTCACGAACTTTCGCCTATATAATATTAGTGTTTTTTTTTTAAATATATACGTGAGTAGATAACAATGCAATGTGCGCTCAACTTAAACATTTATTAGACCCAAACTCTTCAAAGTACATTACGCTACTTAACGATAGGGCTTAGCTCGTTAAGTATTTACTAACTTTTACTTTTTTCTTTTTAAGTATCCTGTGATGCGACGCCTCAGTAAGCTTATTTAAGTCCGTTAAATATGTTTTTCAGAATTATTTTATTTTTTACAAGCTGTTACCCGCGGCTTCTCCTGCGTAAAAATTTGACTATGTTGGGCTCTTGGGCTCTGTACTTCTGACAATATATTTACAAATTTTCATAATGATCGGCTGCTTAGTCAAGCCGTGAAGGAATAAGAAACAAACAAACTCACTTTTTCATTTATAGTACACTCGAGAGCAATGAAAGCAGGTCACCTAAAGAAACCTATAAATCTCGGAAACTAAGAATGCTAGCTTAATAAAATAAACAGTGTTTAATAGACACATATAATACCCCTTAAATTAAAGTAATAAAATTTATAAGTTGCTACATTTTATTTATTATTAATTACATAAAGAAAAAAAAAACTACTGATATCGCCTTAAAACAAAAATAGGAAACATGACATTTTTGTACGACAATATGATTTTCTTGAGGCTTCAATTCAAGAAAATCATATTGTTCTTATTTGGAGTGGTAGAGAGAGCCTTGCCACAGAATTAATAAAGTACTAACGGCCTAACCACTACTATGAACTGGTAGTGGCTCGTAAAAGGGTTGGCTCAACCGGGGCAGCACCACCCTCTCACAGCATATCGACGTGAAATAGCCAGTGATATGGCGTTGTTTTTCGTATGATGAGTGAGAGAACTGTAAGCCTAATACCCCTCCATCTCCTTACTCCCTTTTTCACTTTCCTTCCCCCGTCCTTCCTTTTTTATTCGTTCATAGGTGGGAAACGCATCCAAGATCTTATCGTCGTGGATGTCCATGGGCAGCGGTGATTGCTTACCATCAGGTGACCCGTTCGTTTGTCCTCCTCAGTCATAAAAAAAAATATTAACGGTCACTCGTACACTCGTACTGAATCCCTTCGGGCGATTCATCGTGAATAGCGAAAAGAATATACTCTAAATCTAAACTGTATAAGTAAAGAATAAGATAACAAGAAATCATATTAAACCTGTCAATTTATTAAAATGATAGGTTATCTGCAACTTATCAGGTACCTGTGGAACTGCGTCCTAATGTGTATCTCTCTTATAAACTCCAATTAATATGTGCATATAAAGACGTTTTATTTTTTTATTTAGGTACCACTTTTTTAAAAAATAATTTTTGTATTTCTTAGATACTCAAATTAGTTTTCGGAAATATGTGCCTACTTCACAGGAAAGGCATGTTTTATTTAAATTTTAGACCACTTGCATTTAAAATGGATTACATCTGATGTCTGAACTTTGCCTAAATAAATTACAGAGATAAGAAAGAGAGTTATATCGTTATTTTTCTTTCGTTTGTAGCTTAAATCCTAAAGTCAGCACTTCGTTTCGTACATGTTTGCTTACGCTCTTAAAATACGTCTAATGTGTTTCAAGTTTTAACAAGCAGGTCGTGTCTACTCTGAAATCACAAAGAAACTCCAACAGGTTGTCTAGAATTTCTTTTTAATAGCAAAATGTCGCTTGCGAGAAAATTAAAATGAACAACACTCTCAAGAAAGGTCCTACGGGAGTATTTTATACTTTCTTGAATATTGTAAGATAGAGATTGCACAAAGTAATATTTACTTATAAGTAATATTAAGTTAGTTTTAGTTAATTAACAAATAAAGATATTCCTGTTGGATAGGGTATGAAGGGAGGACGCAGACATACAGCCAGTTTATGAAACGAAATTTTAAAGTTAATGACGCATTAAAATATCACTTTAAAACTATAAAAAAGCTGTTACTTAAAGTGGAATTAAAATGCGTTTCATAAACTGGTTGATGATTTAAAAAATGTTTAAAGATTTAATTGACTAAGTATCAGCCAGTTGCAGATACGGATTTTAATTGATTCACACGCCGCAGTGACAGCCATAATTAAATTTGTCATTAACTTTAAATATTTTTGTGCAACTCACCATGAATATTAGCTCTAGAAATCTATACCCTCAAACATAATCTAACCGTGCATCCACACCGCAGTTAATTTTTGTGAGGCAACATAATCCAACACGATAATATTGGGTAACATTCTTCAACTTTTGCGACTTTTCAAATAACTTTTTGCCCACTAACACTTGGAAACGTTGCAGTACAAAAAGTAACTGCGGTGTGGATGCACGGTAAGAAACAAAAGATTATTGCTATCTCACAATTCGGATCAGAGAAATCGTCTGATGTTCAAAGTTAGGGTTAAAATACCTGGAGGATAAAGTTATTACTTAAGTTTTAGAAAGTAATATCCAGAAAAAGTATATAGAGAGTGTATCTAAAGATTCAAGTTTCTTGTAACGTGGAGCTCGAGAAGATTAGTTTGAAAACAAGGGTTTTCTTTTTTCAAGTTGCTGGCTTACTGCTTAGGTTAGGTGATGCTTTTATTTTACTTTTAGGGTCCGCAACGCGCGTGTGATAGCTGTGTTGCAGGCGTTCATGGGCTACAGTGACTGTTTTACTATCAGGCGGGCCGAATGCCTGTTTGCCACCTTATAAAATTTTATAATATTATATGTACATAATTAACGAAAACATATAACTTTTTTGGTAAAAGTTATTTACCATGTGAGAAACAGGCAAGCGGACCACCATCATCATTTAAATTTATTTAAATCCTGTTAGCTCATTGTGCGATGATAACCTGTTGTATTGTATTGACTGAGTAACAATTCAATAATAATTTAATTAGTAAGATTTAATCGTAGGGTTATTTTACATTGATTAATGATTTTGAACATTTGTATGCCTTGAATCGAAGACTTACTTCTTATCTCTGGAAGTCACACTTTGACGCTTGGTTTATTAATTTAATTAATTAAATCGCCCGGGCAACGCGACCTCAGTTCGTTGAACTCTATGAGAAGAACTCAATGACGCTTTCATAATGATTTATAACAAAACTTGAGAAACCCGCGCAACTTCGTATGGGTGTATCCCGCTTTCCTAAATACATATCAAAATCTTCCTTTTGAATCACTCTATCTATTAAAAAACGCATCAAAATCCATTGCGTAGTTTTAAAGATCTAAGCGTACATAGGGACAGACAGACAGGAAAGCGACTACATTTTATACTATGTAAAGCCACTATAATTTTCTTTTCTTATTAAATATTTTTTTTTAATGTTTAGGTAATTTAAAAAAAAATGTTAAAATGGCTTTTAAAAAAAAAGGCTATAGTTGAGTTTCTTGCGGCACTTCTTCTCAACAGGCCATTCACGTCTGAAGTGCTAGTAGGATAAAAAAAAAAATTTACGTGTAAAAGTATTTCTTGTAAATCTACTTGCAAAATAAATGATTTTATTTTATTTTAAAGATAGCTGTACCCGCGGATTCGCCTGCATAATCAAGGGGAACAATGAGTGTGTATCAGTACTCCTTTTCACGTGGGAATAAGATGTATTTCCAGGATAAAAAGTAGTCTATGTCACTCTGACAGACATTAAACTATTCCCAAAAAAAAAACATGTCAATCTGTTTATTACTTTCGACGACAGACTAATATAAGACAAAGTAAAAGAGGTGTGCCTCAGGGTAGCATACTAAGCCCAATTGTCTTTTTGCTATTTATCAATGACATAACCGTACGTATTAAACAGCCACAAATAAACAAACACACTTTAACATGTATTATATTAGTGTGGATGTAAGGAATTCTTAAAAAAAAATAAAAAAAAATAGTACGTTTCTGTTTTCAGCATAATTACTGCTCCACCACGCTCTCTTACCATAAGTCGTCATAGTTTCTCTTATACAATCAGTGACATAAGTAGGTATATAGGTTATGTCATTTTCCTACTAATTACTGAAAACTTTTGAGTGAATATGGCGTTAAAAATGTTACAGTGACAACGTTCTAAAGTTATTAAATACTACTAAACGTACAGTAGACCATTTTTTAAAACCAATTTTCTAACTTAATTCAATAGTTTGAGCACTGTAAAATATGATATATAGAACGAGCACTCCAGTCTCCACTCGACTAACAAAGGGCTATTTTCCGAGACTCTTGAGACCTAGATCACTTCGCTCCCTAGGGTTTACGTCGAGACATTTCTAAAGCGAGTAAAATCTACAACTATGCAGTGTGTTGAGGTAAAGTTTTTACCTTTTGTATGATTGCATTTTGATAGATGAATTAAATTACATAGCCTGCCAGCGTTTGAAACATACCTACTATTGTTAAAAAAATAAATGTATATTTATCAGCAATCTAGTACCATAGGCCATAGTACAAGCTTAGTTGATTACTTTGGGACTAGATGGCGTTGTGTGATTCGTCAAAGAATATTTTATTTATTTTTAAAGGCCAGCCGAGTCAGCCCATTTCATAAATCTACTATTTCATTTTGTAAAAGTAATAAATGTTAGTAAAAGCATTTCACAACGTAATATTATTGTAAGTTAGCCTCGGGTCGTCAGTTATATTAAAAAAGAAGGTTTACATTTAAAAATATTTATTCTAATATAATAAGTCACAATTTCGAACACAAACCTTTTAGGCTATTTACTCGGCAGGTACATAACTTAATAAGTAAAACCGCACCGTGATTTTTCGCGCACAATTACGCTTGTAAATTTAATCTTTCGCAAATGCTGTATACCTTAAGCCATAATAAAAGAGTGAGACAAGAAGAAAATATATTTTAAATAATATTTTAAAATGAAATTGTCATTGTCTTCTCATTTAGTTTCTTTAAATGTAGGAAATGAGACAATATCAATAGAACAATTTAAAAAAAAAAAAATTAAATGGAAAACTAAAATTATCATTACCTTCTAAAAATATTTTTTGGTCAAGTGTAGGATAATTTAATAAAATTTTGTCAAGCGTAGGAGAATTGACGAATTGGTCGCTGTTCGTGAAATTGTCATTGTCTTCTCATTTAGTTTCTTTAAATGTAGGAAATGAGACAATATCAATAGAAAAAATATATTTTTAATTTTAAATGGAAAACTAAAATTATCATTATCTTCTATAAATATTTTTTTGTCAAGTGTAGGATAATTTAATAAAATTTTGTCAAGCGTAGGAGAATTGATCGCTGTTCGTGAAATTGTCATTGTCTTCTCATTTAGTTTCTTTAAATGTAGGAAATGAGACAATATCAATAGAAAAAATATATTTTTAATTTTAAATGGAAAACTAAAATTATCATTATCTTCTATAAATATTTTTTTGTCAAGTGTAGGATAATTTAATAAAATTTTGTCAAGCGTAGGAGAATTGACGAATTGATCGCTGTTTGTGCGTCAACAGTACGTAGTTGACGCACGAACAACGACGAATTCTATCAAAAGTGTAGTTTGCCAAAAACTGTCGACGCACGAGCAGCAAGGCAGCAACCAATTTGAATTGACTCGCAGCAGGTTTGAAAAATCGTTTATCGTTGAACTGGTATAGAAATAATTCTATGTAATAGTAGTAATAATATGAACGTCAAAGTTTATATGGATGAATGGATGTGTGTGTAGATGTTTTGTATAATTTTTCACGCAACGATTTACTTGTTTGTACATACCCTTCCATGCTTAAATCGCCGAACTAATTTATGGAGATTGAGATCTAGGGAGGTTTAAAGCATAGTTTTTATTCCGGAAATAAAGCGTTCGCTAGCTAAGTAATTTGTATAGCTGGGTTCATATTGCATAACTACATCCAGTTTTGGTTTGGTTGTGTTAATGGATCGTCTTTTCAAATATTGTGTCACACGAAATATAATTAAAATTTTATTACCTCCGTGGTAACAAGGGTTGCTTGGCTAACGACATTACCGATATAATGGTCTTACCGGCGTAATACGCCCCCCGCACCACGCCGGAGTACAGCTACTTCACTACGCCCTACCGCCATCTTATTTCCGCTACTTGCACTTGCAACTATGCGATGGTATTGCAAAATGTAGATTAGTTCACGTAATTTTCACAAATTGCACTACGAAGTTGCGTCTACGATTGTTTTTGCCCGTGTCTACGCTCGTGGTAAATTTTGATCGACGTAGACATCGTGAAACTAAGCCGTGATGGCTCATCATCATGGTTTCGTTTTTTATTATTATGTCGACATGCTCTTTTTTCGGATTTTCAAATGGAATGTGATTCACGAGATAAAAAGTAGCTTATGCCTTTATATTAGTCCCGATTAATATTGTATCAAGAGGACTATAAAGTTAAACACATACTTATATTATTTAATTTAACAACATTTTATAGATCCACACTTGGTTGCCCACGCACGCTTATAACTTGTATAAACTTATTTTAATAAAACATTATTACATCTCCCCATTCGCGTACCCAAGACCTGTGCTACTTCCACTTAAAATAATTTAGTTTTCACCACTAAGAGCTTCGAGAGGGCGCACAACCGCCTGTAAGTGAATTCGGAGACTGTTCCTTATTAAAGCACTTAATATTTAACATTTGGGTGAATAAGACTTGTACTAAACTAAATAGTACCTACGTCTGTGTAACATAATACTCCTTATAACAAAATAAGGGCCAGTCGTAATTTTGTATCTAGGTAGGTACTATAAATAACCACAACTTATATTTAACGTTACATTGTAATGTTATGTTACAGGTTGTGTCATAAGGACAATTATTCGTAAGGATCCGCCAACAATTTTGGCTTAAGTGTCGTTTTTTTATGACACTATTTTTGTTGCCCTTTGCTTTGACTAGTATACATTGCTTCATCTATATATATAAAAGAGAAAATCACTGACTGATTCATCACGAAATCTCCGAAACTACAAGTGCCAGGAGTCTCAAATTTTGCATGGGGGTTCCTTTTAGGGCGAAGGTGCTCACTAAGAAAGGATTTTTGGAAATTCATCCTTTAAGGGGGAAAAACGGGGGTGCAAAGTTAGTATGAAACTTTGCCGTTTTTGAAGTTATTTAAATTAAATTCAGCATGAAAGTTCTTTATTGAAAGGCATGAAACACGAGTAAAATATTTTTCTCAAAAATCATCCCTTATAGGGTTAAACGGGGGCGCAAAGTTAGTATGAAACTTTGCCGTTTTTGAAGTTATTCAAATGAAACTCAGTATTAAGGTTCTTTATTGAAAGGCATGAAACACGAGTAAAATAT
This sequence comes from Endotricha flammealis, assembly GCA_905163395.2. Taxonomy (NCBI): domain Eukaryota; kingdom Metazoa; phylum Arthropoda; class Insecta; order Lepidoptera; family Pyralidae; genus Endotricha; species Endotricha flammealis. Next base: position 13,897,137 of record LR990854.1, on the reverse strand, counting down.
TTTTCTCAAAAATCATGCCTTATAGGGTTAAACGGGGGCGCAAAGTTAGTATGAAACTTTGCCTTTTTTGAAGTTATTCGAATGAAATTCAGCATGGCGGTAAATGAGTAAGTGCATGTTTCAGGATTTTGACCTAGGCGACTACACGTGTTTTATAGGGTGCGCTCATCCTAGAACGCTGAGATTTTGTATAGAGGTTCCTTTTATGATGTAGACAAGGATGAAGATGGTTTTTTTTAATTCCCACGGGAACGGGACAAATTGGACTACACGTGTGTTATTGTGGGCGCTCAACCTAGAACACTAAGATTTTTGTATTGAGGTTCCCTTTCCAAAGTACAGAAGGACAAAGACGGGATTTTTAATCAGGATAATAAATCAGGATCATATAAGTACATGTGTGTTATCGGGGGCGCTCAACCTAGAAAGCTGAGATTTTGTATTGAGGATCTCTTTATGATGTTGACAAGGATAAAGATGGGATTTTTTTAAACTCTTACGGGAAAGGGAGTAATAGGACTGCAAGGAAAGGGAGTAATAGGACTGCAAGTATATTATCGCAGGCGCTCAACCTAGAAAGCGGAGATTTTGTATTGAGGATCTCTTTATGATGTTGACAAGGATAAAGATGGGATTTTATGAAATTTCCACGGGAAAGGGAGTACTAGGCGTGCCTTTTAAGTTCTGTCGTTTCCATATTTCCCGGCAATTTTGAATTTGGAACTGTTCTATAGTCGAATGTGTTTACATTTTGAATCTCAAAACCAATGCCGTCTTTAAACTATTTGAGGCCCTGGGCACATTAGGATCATGGGGCCCCTATGACCTTGAGAAAACACTATTTAGTTACAATAGATAAAGAAAGACAAACAAGGTTCTAAATTTATTTTTATTTAGTTACTAACTATAAAAAAATAGGAAATATAAAAAATAATCTACAAAAGTAACTCGCTTAACTTAAAATCCTTAGATTAATTCTATGTTGATTGCAAAGGTACCCTTCTAGATTTAAGATGAGCAAAATCGTTAATCACATCTTCAAAATCTATGGTATTGAGAATATCACATTCTATGGACATCAGCGACAAACTAGTTAATCTCTCTTGAAGCATTGTACTTCTTAATTCATTTTTTATTCGTTTCAATTTGGAGAAGGAGCGTTCTCCGCTGCAGTTAGTTACCATCATACTTAAAAATATTCTCAATGCAATTTCTACGTTAGGAAATGTGTCTTCAATTTTGTTTTGCTTTAATAGATTATATACTTCCTGTACACTGTTAGATGCTTCATTTTCACTCTGAACATTTTTTAAGTATTCTTTTAAATGTTGACATTCTATTTCTAACTCTTTTTCATTTACATCTTCGTGATAGATTTGAGAAAATTCTTTGCATCCTTGTCGTATCTCTTCGGAATTCAGAGTTTTTAAGTGAAAAAATAAACTAAAACGTTGACTGACGGTCTCATATGAACTTTGTCGCTGTTTTAGATGAACACTCAAGGTATCGATTATTGGGAGAAAGGTTTCTACGTTGAATCGCTCTTTTCCATTCAATTGGACTGATGGCGCAGAGCCATCAAAAAATTCCAGCCGTGAGCTTCTACGTCTTGTTCTTTGAGATAGATCCTTGTAGTCAGATTCTGGGTTATTTTCTTTGGCAGATGATTCGAAGTTATCAAATTTATCCCTGAGGTTAGTAATAAAATCATAAAGTGAAGTCAACAAATTGGTTGCAACGTCCATTGTTATTGTTTCTTTCTGAAGATAATTACTTGTTTTGTCTATTCTTTCCAATATGGTGCTCCAGATTTCCGTCAGTATAATAAATTCTAGATTTCCCATTTTTCTAGACAGACTAAGGGCTTCGTCTCTTGTTTCTCGTGCCTGTTCAGTATCGTTTGCGATGGTGATTAAAGCTTCTAATATTCTTTTATAACCCCCATGCAAAGCACTTACTGCATCAGCTCGGGCTGACTATCTGGTTTGTGAAAGACTCTTAACAACTTTTTTTGAACCTAAATGTTCTGTTAATATATTCCATCTGTGGGTAGAGCCCGAAAAAAAGTTGTACACTTTCTGAACTATTTCAAAAAACTGTGATGCCTCCGGTACACACTTAGCAGCATGGACACCTACCAAGTTTAGTGAATGTCCTGCACTGCACATGGTATAAAGGTGGCAAATTCACATTTTTCCTTGATTCTTGTTTGTAGACCACTATACTTTCCCGACATATTTGAAGCATTGTCGTAGCTTTGTCCTCTGCAATCTTTTATGGGAATATCATGTATCTCTAAAAAATTTAAGATGGTCTCCGCTAAATACTTAGATTTATGCTCTTTAATAGGTATAAATTTCAAAAACCTTTCAACAGGAACACAGTCTTTTACGTATCGAATGATGAAAGTTAGCTGGTCAATATGAGACAGATCGGGCGTACTGTCAACGCTTATGGAAAAATATTTTGCTGATTTAACTTCATTTATAATTTTTTTTAGAACCTGTTTTCCCATTACTTCAATAAACTCATTACAGATATTTGCTGATAAATAAGAAATGTTACCCTTTCCAGGATTCCCAAATTTTTTTAAGTGATCTGCAAGAAATGGATCAAATTCACTCAATAATTCCACACAACCCAAATAATTTCCATTGTTTGGAGATCCTAGGATTTCATTGTCGCCGCGAAATGGAAGCCCTCTCGATGCCAAAAATTTTACAACAGCTACAATCCGTTTAAGTACGTTTCTCCAGTAATCCACTTCCTTTTGATGTTGAGATAACAACTCTATATCTACTCTACCAACCGCTTTACTTCGTGCCAGATAAGTCATCATAGATTGCTTATGCGCTGGGCTATTTTCATGTGTTAAAATTATGTGATTAATATGCTTCCAATCATTACATCCATTCCGAGAGCAAAGATTAACATCAGTTGGGTTAAATAAGCAGCATGAAAAACAAAATACAGAGCATTTGGAAGGCGAATACAGCAACCATTTTCTTTCGACGCTTTCATTGTTCTTTAATTTGCGAATAAATAATGCTTTGTTGAAATATCTCGTCACTAATTTATTACCATCTTTGTAGGTTCTGGATGCCTCGGAAAAGTCAGAATCTTTATTTTGAAAATATACTGGTCCCGTTGGAAAACTGCTGTTCAATTGACACAGTTGGAGTTGTCGGTTTTAGTGAAGTTACTGAAGTCGTTGCACTTTCGTCGTAGGAATAGTCGCTTTCTGATTCAATCTCTTTTTCAAAATTGGAACATGAAGGTTTAGAAATTCCCGCAATTTGTAATTGAGCTGAGTCATCATGTGGAACATTTATGAGTTGATTGCTACTTACAGAAGTTTCTCCAGTAGAAGTAGTAAAATATGATGTTAATTTTGGTAACTTTTCAATTACTTCTTTCTGATGTAGAGCTTTTTTCCTTTTTTCAGATCCACTAGGATATGACCGTTTCGACATTTTATATTATAATTCAGTATTTAATTAATTTTATAACGAAAATATTCGCTAACACAAAACAGACAATCGACGATTTAATCAAACAATACTATTTTTTTGTCAGAGCTCAAGCACAGTCAGTAACAAACTAACAACTACAAACAAAACAAACGCCACAACATCGCAGACAAATACTTGAAGGCAATTCCCGTTCGTCAAGTCAAACGACGATCGGGAGTCGGGAATTCCCCTTTTTTGTCTTTGGTATTACGAATGACGTTCGAATAGGTTTCTATAAGACATAAACCACACCGCATCAAATAATTCTTCTTTATTTAATTTAATAATTTTTCTTTTAATTGTATTCTTATACTTACATATAGGTATTTAAATTAACCTAAATATACTAATATCGGAAAAACTCATTTTTGAGAGAGAGTGGAGTACTTATACCCTGTTTATTTATTAGTTTGATCTTTCTTTTTGACGGATGTCAAATCTGAAATCGATATAACTTTGCAACGACGAACAATATTTTCTTATTTTAATAATATTAAAAATTGATAATAATCATAAGAATAGACACACAACATAAAAGTACCTGTTAAGGACTCAAGCATTTTCCGAAAGTCTTAAGTGGTTTTTATTGCTTCGAAGTAAAATTTAAATAGAAAAACTGAAAACAAAAACTGAAAAAAATGTTTTTATGTCTAGTGCAATAAAATTGATTGACGAATGAATTTATTTATTTTGAATAGTTTAAAACATACATACAGCCACATATTTAGCCAACACATTTTTTACACCAATAGATATTTTCTGTTTCCCATCACTGACCCATCTGTCAAAAAGTTCAAGCTATGTTGTACAAGGAATAGCTATCCGCATGCGGCAAACTAAAGCTAATATAATAAGCGTAGGTATTGTAGTAAGTCATTATCATCAGATTCTTCAAAATTAATGTTTTTCGGTAATACCTAAATATCGGTTATCATTTGGTAATCTGGCAGGAACTAGGGGGCCCCATTCGATCGCGGGGCCCTGGGCACGTGCCCATAGTGCCCAGTGGGGAAGAGGGGACTGCTCAAAACAGTTGAAAGTATTAGGATTGATGCTATTGTTTAGTCACAGCGTCGATTGGAATCTGCCAGGTCACGTACGAAAATGAATCTTTCTAAGCAAATGTTCGTGCAATAATTTTCTATAACTTTAGAAGAGGCCTGACACGGCTTCAGTGTTCTGAAGAGCTAACATCTGTGTTCAGTGATGAAGCCCCATGTCTGCGGACTGTTGAACGCTGGTATTTAGAATTCCAGCGTGGACACACTAGTGTTAGTGTCAAATCTCGCGAAGGATGCCCAAAATCCGCCTTCACTGAAGATAACATCATTGCTGTGAGACAACTGATTCTCGAAGATCGTCATGTGACGTATCGAGAGATAGAGGCTCTATTAGGCATCTCAGGGACAACCATTCAGAAGATTTTGCATGAAGCGCTTGGTGTGAGAAAGCTAGTTTGCCGTTGGATACCGCATCTGCTTTCCGACGATCACAAGGCGGCCTGCGTCAGATGGTGTAAGAAAACTCTGCAAAGGTTCAACCGAGGAGAATCAAATCACGTCTACGACATCATCAGTGGTGACGAATCTTGGATCTATGCCTACGATCCTGATTCCAAGCAACAATCTACAATCTGGGTCTTTCAAGACGAACAAAAGCCGACTAAAGTTGTTCGTTCTCGAAGCACTTCAAAGAAGATGGTGGCCACGTTCGTTGGAAAAACCGGTCATGTTGCGACTATTGCACTTGAAGATCGTAGAACGGTTAACGCAGAGTGGTATACCACAGTTTGTTTACCAGAAGTCATAGCCGAACTTTGTAAATCTAACTCAAAGCGACGCATCATACTGCACCACGACAACGCAAGCTCACACAGCGCTCGTCAAACGATTGAGTATTTGAAGCAGGAAAAAGTAGAAATTCTTGACCATCCTCCATACAGTCCTGACCTAAGCCTTAACGATTTCTTCACATTTCCTAAAATTAAGAAAAGTCTTCGTGGTCAAAGGTTCCAGTCCGGTGAAGAAGCAGTCGACGCTTTCAAGTCAGCCTTTTTGAACACCCCCACTTTAGAGTGGAATAAATGTTATAATAAGTGGTTTGCGCGAATGGAAAAGTGTATTAAGCTACGTGGTGAATACTTTAAAAAACAATAAAAAGTACTAGTTGTGTTTTTTTCTTCAAACGACAAAACTTAAAAGGCATGCCTCGTAATAGGACTGTAAGTGTATTATCGCAGGCGCTTTACCTAGAAAGCTGAATTTTTTTGTAAAGATTCCCTTTATGATGTTGACAAAGATAAAGTTGTATTTTTTTTTATTCCCATGGGAAAGAGAAAAATATGACTGCACGTGTATTATCGTGGGCGCTCAACCTATTTTGTATTAAGCTTCCCTTTATAAAGTAGACAAGGATAATAAAGACGGGATTTTATTAAATTCGAACAGGATTCGCAATAATAAGACTACACGTGTATTATCGGAAGCGCTCAACCTAGAAAGCTGAAATTATTTTAGAGATTCCCTTTATGATGTTGACAAAGATAAAGTTGTATTTTTTTTTAATTCCCACGGGAACGAACTTATTGCCATTTTCGCTTGACCACGCGGGCGGAGCCGCGGGTAACAGCTAGTATGGTATATAGCTATGATCGGTAGCTAACTATATCCATATAGAGTGGCCGGTAAACAATCCAATTTTTTAAAATTCATTAACCAACCAAAATCTTTAAAACCTGGTCATTGGCTACTACATTCTCTAACTGTTGGAAACCTTAAATTGTCTCTCTAAAATCTAATATATTTTGTACTTTTTTTGTAGTCAAAATAAAACAATTATAAACTCGTATGTTCATATTTTTGTTTTATAATAAAAAAAATATAAAAAAATATGCCACAAAGTTGGCAAACAAGCATACGGCCCGCCTGATGGTAAGCATCACCGTAGCCTATAGACGCTTGCAATACCGTTTTATACCTAAATGTTATGAATAATAAAATTGATTAAGCAGATAATTTGTCGATTGAACAGCTAGATTGATCATTATCAATCCAACGAGTTGAGAAATCGATCGAATATCGCTCGTATAAAGACTTTTGATGTTGGCGGAATGAAATTGAATGCGTAAAGGAAGAGTTAAATAACAATTTCATTCAGGAATCTTTTGAAATTTTGCTTCAGCTAAAAGGATGAATCTTTCAATTCATTCTGATTTTCTGAGGTTTTTAATTAAGTCTTTGGTTGAGTGTCTAGTTCAAAATTTTGACTTGTTGTGCATATTAAATATGAGGAATCTTTTCAGGATTCTCAGAAAATACTAGTGATGTAACTGGTTTTCCTTGCCTACTTGAAGAAATGCCAAAGTGTTGTCCGCGTCTGCTCGTCATTGCTTATTCTAAATCCGCTTTTTTAGTCACTGTAATTTTTTAAATTAATGACACATTAATTTATTATGAGATTGGCACAGGACCGAGTAAAGTCGCGTGAGAAACGGAAGACCCAGCAGTGGGTGAATGTGGGCTGAAAATAAATAATAAAATAAATTAAGCTATAGCTGTCTTTGTCAAACTAAAGAAGAAAAAAGAGACAGCTTGAGATTTAATGCGTAGTTAGTTAATATTAAAATGCGTTTCAGAAACTGTATGTTAGTAAACAAACTTTACCTACATCTTGTTAAACCAAGTGATGATGTTCAAGATGCGAAAAACATAGCAAATACGAGCGAAGGAACGAGGATTTATATTTGTCTAAAGGTCCAACCACATATAAATAATAATGCTCAAGTTTTTAGTGTATGTGTAACGTGAAAAAGAATTTTTTTTGTGAGACTTTTCTGAGGTCTGTGGAGAATTTAAAAGCAGATGACGCAGCTGCTGCGGCTTAACCTTTTCACGAATACACTGAATATTATAATAATACAATAGGTATTTTAAAATAGATTATTCCTCTACGCTTGAACAAAGAATAAGTAGAGTTATGTCTCAGGTACTGTTGTTCTTCCTTAATAAAACTTCTTTCAATATGAAATACATCGTAAGGTACTCGGCTCAATTTGATTTCAAGGTACATAAGTGTGTACACTACCTTAGTAAGTAGGCCGTGTTTAATCTTTCTCTCAAAGCGATGTTTGCAGTCACATTTGAGTAAATTCGCGGCGTCCAATTTGACGGAAATATTCAGGGTTCGTTACGTACAGTGGCGATTACCATATAAACAGTTTGAACGGTGTGAACAAACCGTCACATTCCGATTCCAAACTTGAAATTCGGAATGTCTTTGATAACATAATTTAAACATTTATTTCTACGTGTATTATCGTATAATAATATAAGTGTCAGTTTCCATAGATCGTACACATAAGTTACTAAAAACAAAATAGCTACTAGGTATTACTTAACAACCAAATTCAAATTCAAAACTTTTATTCAGAGAATAGGTTTTCACAAACACGTTCTCTTGTCAGAGTATACAGTAATAAATGATTTGTATAAATTAATCTACTCTATAAACTACTATCATTTCGGAAACAAAAGCAAAATGACCACTGGTAAAAGGAATGGCGAAAGAAAACCAGTTACGCCCTTTTTTGTCATTTAAAAATAAGTATATCGTACATTTACATACAACATTACGTACGCGAAATTATTTTTATCGATTTATTTGTGGGCCTTATTTTATGACAAAAATCTTTAAGACATCCGTTTCTATTGGTATAATTAGTTTATTAATAAGTCCTAATTGCTAACAACCTTTTCAAGGAAACTTAGAATAACGTTTTTTTTTATAAGGACGCAGGTTTAGTAAGATGACTGATTCAAAAAAGTTAGTTTAGATAGCTAACAAGAAACAAGCCTTAATGAAATAAAAGTAATGTAAGCACATTTAGCAAAGCAACGGACTTAATAAGGGCTCGATTGCGTTACCGAGACCAAGGGTGTGGGGGTTTAATTAGCCGTACGAGGGAAGATATCCTGTTGACAACGTTTGCAGTTCCGAGCGTATGTAACGCATATAATGTGTATGTCTGTCGTAATTTCTAATTTTGCTTCAGGCTGCGTATTATACAGAACTGTGTTTACTTGATATTACTGGAATCTGAGATACGAACAACATTTGTAAGCTATTTTTTTTGGGTTTAGTTGCACACAGAATGATTTCTATATTTTCTCAAGTCACAGTGCACCTACGCACGATAATTGGTAGTATGCTACCTCTACTCTACATGCTACTAATATTACAATTAATATTAAGAAAACTTAATTTATCTGATTGGAAATCAAATAATATAAACCTTACATAGGTTTAACCTTACTTAGGTTTTTAAACTACCTTTTTTGTAAACATAATTCAGATTTTTACTAAATAAAGAGTATTATGTTATCATCTGTACTGATTGTTATTAAAAATAACAAGGGGAAAAATGTGCTTATGTCGAGTTGGGTACCTTCACGGTATTTTATGTGTAAATAATAATATTATCTCTGCTATATTATCTAAATAATAAATATTATCTTTTCAATACACGCCACCGGTTGCAAACATTGTGATAGGCAGCCATATTTTTGCTAGTACCGAGCCTTGACAAGGGTTAAGCCTGAGCTGGGTCCGAAACAAAGATTAATATTTCAGAAAGCTTTCTTTTTGCAAGTTATAAGAAACATGCGAATATAAATTATAGTTTCACAGGAATATTACTATCTATTGATCCCGTCCTTGCTCTCTGTCAATATAAAAGTTATTTAATCATTCTCAGTCACTCCAATCAAAGATCAAGAATGCTGAACAAAAAATTACTTAAGTAAAATGATCTATGAAAATACTTATTTCGGAAAATAATTGAGATAGAATCTTTCCTCTAATAATGTAAACTAAAAGATCACAGTTAACCAGAGAATTCAATTAAGTCGAAGAAGCTATACTTTGTTTTATAAGTTTACGTCGAAAGAAATTCACTTTTAAAAAGGGACCTAAATTAAAAAAATATTACAAAGGCGGCACATTGTGCTCGTTCCTCTGGTACTTGAAGTACCTACCTTTTAATTATAAATGTTTCATGAATACCTTCGTCTAATTGGATGCGTTAAATCACCGAGAATTCTTCGTGGACCGGCCCTGATTGCAAATTAACAGAATTTATCGAACCATTTGAGCTCCAATCACAATACATCTTTCGAAGTAATAGGGTACTTAGAGGTAGGGTATAATGTCCTCGTGGGACGAAATTGTTTAAAACACGAAAAAAATTAGGAATACAATTAAACAGCGGTTCTAATGGATATAAATTAGAACGTTATGGATAATGTACGAGTCCACAGTGCACAATTGTAAATCTGCTGTCTGGCCGTCCAGAGAGGAATATTTCGTTGAACATACCTTGTAGCCACTTTTGCCATTCGAAAAAAATATTGATCAGATCAGAGTGTTGACAAATTTTTGTCTCATCTACAAGAAATAACCCCGAATAATCAGGTTAATATTTCTCAAAGGAGCAAAGCTCAAACTATGATATCAAATAAAAGTCTTTGGGTAAACTTAATAACCTCCTTTTGTTCATAGGCTAAAAAATGAGAAAACCTCCAGTCTATTAGGTTAAGCGTATGTATACAGGATGATAACATGCATAAATATCCGCTTAATGCTGAAACGTACGAAACTTAGGCAGGCTCGAATTAAATTTTTAATTTACCTCCGCCCATCCTGTATTTCAATTACTTATTCATACCGCGTCGGATACGAAATACTTTCTTCAGATTCCCAACGAATTGTTTCGACGAAACGGCATAATAAATTTTAGTCATTTAATTTTGTGAATAAATATCATTGTAATATCAAAGGGTTGTTTTCGTCGTCATTATTTCTGATGGATATTAATTTTAAACAATCACTCAGAGGAATTTTATAATGATTCTATAGCTCCCAAACAGTTTTCTATTTAAAATCAAAATGTTGAATCTATTAACTACTAGCTTTTCCCCGCGGCCTCTCTCGCGGTTAATTTTATGACATAGATCTCGTTTGACAACAAAACAACAGATAGCGCGACTTGTGGCGCCATCTGTTAAAGTTAAAGTAGCCTATGTTAGGCCCTGTATCGCTAACAATATATGTGTACAAATTTTCATAATGATCGGCTGGTTAGTCAAACCGTGAAGGAATAACAAACAAACAAACTCACTTTCTCATTTATAATATTAGTATGAGTATGATTTACTATTCGGCTATCTGCCATTCTGACTATTTCTGACGTTCAGAGATTATGTAAGTAGTTTCATGCTTAATGAACGGGTTCAGTGACTTAACTAATATCCGACAAAATGATGTAGAATTTTCATAGTCCTCTTGAATTTAATTATCAGTGCAAGAATCGACTTTAGCTTCAGAAATGACGTCAAAACAGATATTTCAAGTGTTTGTAACAGTTATTGGGAAAGTTCGAGACTTAAGCCAAGTTGGGGTCTAAAATTGAACTACTCGGATGTCACGATGTTGGCAATTGATTGTGAACAAAGTTGAAACATTTGGGGGACCCAAATAATCAGTTTCCAACTAATTGACGCTAACTAACCAAGATTACGGATGTTTTGCCTGAGAATATTATTAAATTCAATACGAGTCAAGGTAAAATCGGTATTTATGGGTTACTAGTACCTGACCGCCCGCCGCCCTAGTATTTCCTTGATTCCTTTGACGATAATATGGATTTAGATTACTTACATTAATATAATAGATGGTGTAAACTAATGATTTGATCTCCATAGCCAATCATTAATTTGCAGGTGCGATATTACCTTTTTTATCCTTAAAACATCACAGCCAATATCCATCAAACAATTAATCCATGTGGCTGAGTATATCGGCTCGGCGATGTTGTAGGAAAATGAGAAAAGTTGTTGAACCGTTTTAGCGAAGCCGAGGTTTATCCGAGAAGCAGTATCTGTACGATATGTTTTTTCTTCTAAACAGCAAAAGTAAATCTCTTTAAAGTAGATTGCCAAACTACCAAACTACCTTCGGCGCCAGACGGTGCGGATTCGATTCTCGCTTGGGGCAGACATTTAAATGATGGAATTTGTGTTTATTCACGTCAATAATTTATCCGTTATCTGGTACCCAAACAACAAGCAGGCTTAGCTTACTTTAGAATCAGGTAACGCTGTGTAAATTATGTAGAATTAATTAATTAATTATCTTACCTGAATAAATTGTATAACTAAGTGATTCCCGACAAATAATGTTACAAAGAATTTAATTTTTATTTTGTCATCACTCTCATTAATTGATGTGAAACAAAATGTTACAGACATGGTATAAAGCCATAATGTATCTTTATTTAAAGAAGAAAAAGACTAACTTAAGACCGTGCAATTAAGTTTAAAATGCAATCGTGCAAATCACAATCTTACTATACAGATTTGAAGTGTGAATCTAAAAATTTACATACCCAGTAACGACCATAAACTCGACATTACATAGACATTGTTTCCAGATAGAATATTTGCATTACACGATTTGATAATAAACATGTATTGGCAACAAGGCGGCCATTATTACTGAAAGCAATATATCTATTAAAATAATGTAGGATCCACAACCATTTTGGTCGAGTTGCTATTGTAGTCTACATAAGATCGTGATCATTCGATACTATTCCTGTTATTTTAATGCATTTAAATGATCTAAATTATCTAAAAGAAAACAATATTTTTTATTATTGTAGTGTTCAAAGAGTTTTATGTCGAAATAAATAAAACCCGATAGTTTCTCGCAGAAACTTTAATTCCCTACCTCATCGCGGACCATAAAACCTCAGCCGTTACTAACTGCGGCGTTCCGTATAAAAGTTTTAATTGATTGGTCCCAGCAATTAGAGCGATGGTATGCCTACCTATCTGTAGTAGCATATTCTACCTTTACTTTTCAACATTTAATTGTTTTCTTCATATAACGCCAATATTATACGCATTAGGTTTCCAATCGTCAGTAATTTCAATCTTTCGTACTTCTTCTAATTGAGTTTTAAGACAATTTTAGTTTCTCTTTTATCAGCTTCACTGATTTTATTGTATCATAATAAACAGCGAAGGAGTTCGATGGCGTCGCTGTGTGTCGCACTCTAATATGAACACGCAAGTTAAGCGACGTCGACCCTAGCCAGCAGCGTTTGGATAGGTTTCGTTATCTCGAGCTTCTCCGTGCTTTGGAGGGCACGTTAAGCCGTCGGTCCCGGCTGTTATCGGTAGATGACAGTCGTTAAGCCAAGTCGGTGGCCTTCGGGCGGCTTGAAAACACCGGCCTCTGCCAATCCGCATTGGAGCAGCGTGGCAGAGTACGCTCTAATCACCTTCGATTGAAGGGAGACCCGTATCCCAGCAGTGGGATGATTATGGGTTGATATGATGAAACAGCGGACATAAATGTAGGAATGTGTATGGGTTTGTCGATATGTATTAAGTTTTATATGTATAACATTAGTACCTAAACCTGATTTCATCATAAACATACGACATATAGACTCTATATATACAAAAAGTCTTTTCAAAATTTAATAACCAAACCTTTCGCTGGATATCTCTATTAGAATGATTTATCTGTTTTCTAATTCGTATTTTTCTCATAACTCGCTTCGTCAGCCGCACAGCTGTCTAGAGATGCTAATTTTGCAATAAAATTAAGTTTTATTGAAACAAAACCTTTTTGAAATGATTGACCTCCAGACAAACTTAACAAAAAGTAACATTTAAAATACTTATTGATAAATAGCAATCTGATTTCGTTTTGAGTGAGGGTCCAACGTCAAATCGAGATGGGATAGCCAAAAATAAATTCTGAATTTGATACGGTCTGTAGATTGCATTATTTATTAGTCAGATGTAAGTATAAAATATTTCGGAGCATCTGATAATATTTGTATAGCTGGTAAGGTATTTCCTTGTATGATATGCTACATGTTACGCGCCACTGATTGAGCATATTGCGATCTAGCGTACTAATGATAGACTCACTGAACGATGAACAAGCGAAATGCTGCCGTAAACTGCGAACATCACGTGCACAACACTCAAGTGACAATTATATACGGAGGCAAACAGTTAATAGTTCTCAGCACAGATAAAAGACCAAAATAACGCAATGTGGTTGTGATCTCTCTGGTCATAATATTGACGAATCTGTACATATTATACGTGCTAAATAAAACGTCAGATTTGAAAACCGTCATTGGAAGAGATCTCTTAAAGAGATAAGCTCACCTTTGTACACTAAAACTCTCACTGTAATTAGGTTTAATTTATGTGCAATAAAGAATATATAATAATTGTGTCAAATCATTTGTGTAGGTACCAGATGAAGGACCAACTCTTATAATGTTACGCCTATGTTTGTTTTTTATAAGCAGTTTAGATTTAAAATACACTGCCAATCAAAGGATTCGATTCTTAGAGGGCGTGGTTCCTTGACGTTTAACTTAAAGACATTCACATACAATTTTTAGCGAACCGTATTTCTACTTGGGCGTAAAATTTCCCGTTTAATGTTCTGCCATTCTCTGACTTAGGTGTTCGGAATTATTATTGTTTTATAAGAAGAAATTTATAACATAAACCATGTTATTTTCACGTTGTAATGAAACGGCTGCACCTGCCACTGAGCGGTCATGTCCGGCCCGCATACATTATGTAAAACGCGGGCTACGTGGTTGACACCAGCTTGGAACATGTGAAGTATTGAGTCACGCCATACATACTTTGAACGGTAGGCAGGCTTCGTGGCCACGCTAACATTTCATTTAACTTCGCTCACCGGGATTGCAGTCAAAGAATCTGACTCTTGACTGAGAATCTTTAAGATACGCTGTTATTACAGTATCTATGTATCAAAATCTCTGTAAACAGAACCATGCAGAAGACACACCATACCAAAGACATACCAAACATACACGGTACAATGACCGTGTACTTCTGGATGGTTCTGTTTAACTCAGGTTCGTATTAAACGTAAAACGTACCAGTACATTGCATACCAGTACAGTGTATTTAAAATAAAAGGAAACCAAACTCAAAACATACTGAAATTCTCGGAGATATTTGTGATGTTTGTGTACACCAGAAAAACTTAGCTTTAAATGTTGAAGTCAAATTTTTTATTTTTTATATCACTAAGGCATCACCGTAGCCTATAGACGCTTGCAATACCGTGGGTATCACACGCGCGTTGCTAACCCTCCCAACCCCCCAAGTAGAGCTCTGGAGACCTTACTCACCGTAGGAACACAACATGGCCGAGCGAGACCAATGCTATTTGGCTACGATCTTCTGTAAGGTGGAGGTCCTTCCCCAGACGGACTGCTCCGATTTGATCGGATTATCCGCTGTGCCGTACCTCTCTTAAACATTACACTAATATACAAGAAATATTTAAATATTAATTTAATTTACAGATTGAGGTAAAGAATTTCAATATTAGTTAATGTTTTAGTAAAGGCTAAGTTTTCATGAACAGGGTTTGAGTGGTTCTTGAGAAACTTCTGGGTTTGCCACTACGGATGTGACTGTGAATGACTATGAGTTCTCAGGAACGTATTTCTCGGTGTTTTATTTTTTATATTTTTATATCACAAAGTTGGCAAACAAGCATAACGGTACGGTACGGTGATGCTTACCATGCATCACCGTAGCCTATAGACGTTTGCAATACCGGGGGTATCACTCACGCGTTGTCAACCCTCCCAACCCCCCAAGTGGAGCTCTGGAGACCTTACTCACCGTAGGAACACAACATGGCCGAGACCAATGCTATTTGGCTACGATCTTCCCCAGACGGGCTCCGATTTTAGCGGATTATTTATTTTTACAAAACCACAAATACAATTTTTAGGAATTCTGAAGGCGATGATGGTAATATGAAGATAATTAATTGTATCTAAATGAGAATAAATTCATTAAAATAATAAATGATTATGGAAATAAAATTCAAATTTTCAGGAACCACCAGTTTATTTTGCATTACTTGAGATGATAAATAATGCACAATGATAATTAAACAATTTATAAAACTTTAATGATCTTTATAGGCAGCGCAAAAGGTGAATTTAATAGATTTGCAGAAAAGACGTAATAATATAAGAAGAAAGGAAACAAAATGGAAAAGAAATAAAGGAAAGACGATTAAGGAAAAGCAGAAGATAAAGAGATGAAAATATTTAAAAACAAAATCGTGAAAAATATTTCATCGTAGTAAACATTTCGTATTCATCCAAATATCGTATTTCATTCAGTAATTAATAAATTAGTGAATGAAATACGTGTAGGTATCACATTTTTCATGTAAAGTTCGTTTACTACATTGTTAATGAAAGGTATTAGAGTAGTGGTTGTAGCAGCCGAGTTATGAGAAATTATAAAATATATTGTGCAATAATGCTAAAGCAAGTGTTTATTGCCTTGCCATATATAACGGCTAATGGCAAAGTTGTTATTATTAAATTTATTTATAAAAGAATTCCACTCTTTTGGTGTAGTTATTACCTAGTTGTTACAAGAAGCTTATTTTATAAAAAGTCCTCGTTAAAAAGTAGGAGACATGGAAACAAAAATTACGTAACATCTACTGCCACGAAGTAACACCACATTTAATTAAATATCGAAAAATTACCCAAATGATTAAGATGAGCCTTCCAAAGCGGTCAAGACGACGTTCATGTTAAATTTGGTAATTTTTGCAAAAATTCTTGGATGTTCGATAGCGGACTCAGAAAATATGACAATTTATTCCTTTTGGACCAGGTGAAAATACGATATTTAATTGAGTGATCTAGCTGGTGGATTGCGATCAATAGTCAGCGTTCTCTAATTAAGGCTGGAAAATGCATTGAAGCGAATTGTGAGTGAAGCGTCGTTACCGGGAATCTGCATTCAACGAGTTGTTTTGCAATACTTGTAGTGTATTTTTTTTAATGAATTCATAAATTGTATACAATTTCTAAAGTTCCATCTTGTCTCAAGTAAAGCAAGCAAAGGACTTGCTTCTCCGAAATCCCAGACAATAGATACCAATATTACTAAATAAAATAAACGAATTTTATTGATTAAACTTATTTTTAATTTACCTAATATACATAGAAAACACAAACTCAAGACAAACACAAATGACATTACATAAAATCAAATTAGTTTAGAGCGGGAATCAAACCAGCAGCGTACAGGGAACAATTGGGTGGGGTCATTCCGTCATTGTTGCTTATTTTGAGTGATCTTTTAGTTCCTTTTGACTTTATATTATTACACGAGCTGTTACCCGCGACTTCGTCCGCGTGTTTTTCTGTCATGCGATTTAAATGAACCAAAGAAGTATATTCTGCTCTATCTTTCTGTGAAAACAGCATTAAAATCCGTTCAGTAACTTAGAAGATGTGCGCGTTCAAACAGACAGACAGACAAAAAAAAAAAAAAAAATTGTTTTGCTTATATTACCTTTCTCTAACTGTTCCCTCTCCATTTTTGCCAAATATGTTCAAAGTACAGACATATCGGGGTCTACTGTTTTATTATAATGTATAGATGTATAGATACGTTCGTTACTCAGACAGAATTTATTATCTAAGCAAACAACATAAAGGTGTTCAATGCTTTAAGGACCAAGAGAGAGAAACGTAATATCATGCGATACATTGAAAATCTTGTGCAAGTTTCCAGTGCATGAACTTATAACACCGCCCACTATTCCGTTATATCAATACGTGGTCTATAATAAGTGTTAAGGTAAATGATAAACAAAATTACTTATGTTGAACAGACGAGCATCGTAACACAAATTGCTAGACTTAACGTTGTTTTAGTTTAATGCAAAAGCTATTAAGAAGTTTAAACGGCTGTCTTGCCATACCATCCAAACTCTGCGAAGCTGTGCACTTAAGTGATTGTAGTTTATAGTGGAAGTGATGTTCTTGGTACCACAAGTGTATTCAAAACATGAATTAGCAGATTTTTCCTACATTTCCCGCAATGATTACGAATCATCATTCAAATTGTTACTAAGTTAAAATTTGTCTAAACTTACTTTAGTTTTAACAGTCTTTTTATCATCATCATTGCTGAAAAAATTCATATACCTACCAGAGATTTTGTGTTCATGCTGATAGTTCAAAAGTCAGTCATTCATTCAGCCAGTTTATATTAAAAAAATTACTACATATTGGGTATGTAATAAAGTTTTATAACCAAAACCGCAAAAGCATTTCCGTGAGGACAATAATACGTTATAGGCATTTGCGGTACGGGAGTATGATAGAATTCCGTCCGTTGTCTGTGTCAAGTGGCATGACACGCGCACTCACGATGCGAGACGACCGACTTTTCAAGAGTTGGGGATATTTGAAACCTATCTGTAATGTGTGGCGTCGTGTTTATATTTTATTCCGTTTTTATAATACTAAAGTAGAAAACAAGTATTATATGAAAATGATTTATCTATCTATCTCAATAAAGGCAAGTCAAAAGTAACCAGTTAAAAAAAGTTTTAAAACGTTTTTGAAACTATGCAAAAAGTGTTACTGATCAAGAAAGTTCATTTCATAATCGGAATTACTGATGACTACAAATCAGTTTGATTCGTCAGGTCAGCGGGACCAATTCGTCAAGTTTAGTGACTTAAAAACACGGACACCATCTAGCCACAGTTGATACTAATAGTGAGAAACACACGGAAAGAAGAAGACAGCACATTTCACGTTGTAATCTTCCATTTTTCGACAGCAAAAATAATAAGTTTACTATCGTGAAATTTAGCAATTTCCGGGTAGAGAGATATAAGCATTGTATCACTCAGTGTGACCTATTCGCGTTTTGTTTCAGGAGTGAAAGTGTAGCACAACTTCTTTCCTAATATGACTCCTATGGGACCGCGGATGTCCATGTGTAGCGGTGACTACTTACAATTAGGCGACCGCTAGCCCGTTTGTCCTTTTTACCGGAAAAAGAAATAGTCAAAGGGAAAGTACGAAATATTATCCGGTTCTTAAAGTAAATTAATAAATTCTGCTCGCATATTGCACCAGATGATGAAATTGTGTTGTCTATATCTCGTACTAAGGTATTTTCGCGAGCTTTTGGTATTATAATTTTGTATGAAACTGGAATTTCAAATATTTGTATTATGCTGGAATATAATTAAGCGTATTTATAAATACCCGTTTACACAGACGATTTCATGATCACTAATCATGTGCTTAAATTTGACAATATGAAAGTGTTGATACTCCAAATCCCTTCTGAAAAACCGTGTGCCTTTGGCTGTATCGGCATGTGTCGGTTTCTTTCTCCCGTTTGACCCTTGACTGACGTGCAGGCTCCACTAGGCAGACACTGTAATTCTAACATCTAGCAGTGAAAGCCTTTCGTTCCCGTAATTTCTCGGTGTAGTAGAAAAATTCAAAATTCAAAATATCTTTATTCAAATAGGCCTAATATAAGCTCTTTCGAATCGTCACATTTTTTTCCTACCACCAGTTCAGACGCCAGATTTGTGCTAAGAAGAAGCTGGCAAGAAACTTAGCACTTGCTCTTTTAAAATGGTATTAATAAGATACAAATTACAATGACAGAAAATATAAAATTAACACAAAATATCTGTAATTTCTGATGACGAAAAAAAAAATAATGCAAATATTTAAAGATTAATAACACTATAAATGAAGAGAAAAGAAAAAGCGCATTAATATACTGGTAATATATTAATATACTGTAGAAAGACCGCAACAAACAAGCCTACACGAGGATTTATCCAGGGACCAGCGGGTTACGCAGCTATCATTCCTCAATCCGCCTCAACAACATTTGTAATAGGCGTTCTCTAAACCTGCGAATAAAAATCCAAATATCGTTAACACGTAAAGCGCCACGTTCTGAGGGTTGAAGTGCGGCCGGAGTGGGCAGACCCGCTCGACATGATTGGGCTTGCCCCCAATCCTCAGCTCTGCAGATATTGCGAGCTCTTCACATAATTAAGTGACTGTTTTGGGCGTTTTGGAAGAAACTTTTTACCTAAATTGTGTATTTTCATTTACCCATATATTTTGTTGGGGTTCTAATTTCAGAAGAATTTCAGGCACAGAATAAATAATAGTACTCAGGTTAGATAATTTTTAATCATCATCATTTTGCCACAAGAAGTTGACTATTGGATATTCTGTCAAATGGCATTAGTCTCGGCCATGCTTTGTTCCTACAGTGAGTAAGGTCTCCTGAGTGGGGGGGTTGGGGTTGGCAACGCGTGAGTGATACCCCCGGTATTGCAAGCGTCTATAGGCTACAGTGATGCTTACCATCATCATCCATCTTTTTTCAATACTGTAATCGTAACAATGATCATGATGACTAATACACATATCCAAATTACACACTACAAAAGTTTTGTCGAAGAACTGAGATGTTTAGAAAGGGACTTCGCTTTCATATTTAGGGTGATAATCATCATAATCAACCCTTGCGATGGATACGAGTCTTCCGTCAATAGGGTGATAAGGCTATGCACTAAAGTTCAAACCTATTTATAACCATCCTGTGTCGAGAGAACACTAAATTTTAGTTCCTGTGATGCTCCAATTTACTGTCTGTTGTATTTAGCTTACACAATCACAATATCCCCTCGCACGCCACATTCAATCGTGTTCGCCGCTATGGCCGCTCCATCCGAACCTAATCTCTGATTGAAGGCAAACATCCCGCGTTGGTACAACAAATCAAACATCTCCCTTTTTTATTATGTTTGAATTTGCAAGCTGTTATTTTTAACCATGTTTTGTTTATATTAACTGAAAAATCGAGTTATTTACGGCGAATTGCTGAAAATCTTTATAAAGTTAATAACACATTGTATTATTATTACTGATGTAAACAAAACAACTAATAGTACAAAGCTGTGTAAATTCTTAATAAATTCATAAATATTACGGCTGGCACTGTCTTCAAGAAAAAAATAGAGATCGCTTCAAATGTTATGTGAAATCAAAATGTATTTCAGCAACCGTCTGTATGTAATCTTTTTCTAACTACATTTATGCTACAAATAATTTATAATTAATCCTTATAAAGCGTCAGTCATTTTCCAACAAAATTATTTTAAGCAAAAATCTGGTGCCGAAGTTATTTATAAAAGGAGGATTTATCATTTTTAATAAATCGATTACACGGCTATGATTCAGGTAGGCCGGTCATAGTGATCAATCATGTTCCCAAAGAATCTCCGAGCTCTATTACTCCGCCCTAAAATTTTATATCCGTCATTACTTTTATACGCCATAATTCTCCACTGAAGCTTCATTAAGATCTGAACATTCTGTGACTTAGTACGATATTAAGTATGTTGAGATCACTGCAAAAAAGTTTTATTTTCCTCCAAAAATAAAATGCATAAGTTATTGTAATGAATAAAATATATTTCAGTTTTTGATTTCTTATGCTTGAACTAGGATTTGTGTCTTTGTGTTTGTATGTTTATTACAAATTATCAGATCATAATATATCATAAATACCTATACTAACTTTACTATATTATTATAGTTTAGTTAAGTAAAAAGTAAATTGGTTGCCTGTCTCGGAGCCAGTTTCTGAAACGCATTTTTAAAGTTAATGACACATTACCAACCTGTTATACGATAATAGAAAGCTATCTCTAAATTTAAAATTTATTTTCCTTAATGTGGAATTAAAATTTAAACAGAAACTGGCTGTAGATCTGCTTACGCTAATCGGCACTAACCCATTATAAGTTCCACTTCGCTGGTAAGCTTAGGCAGTCGGTGCAGAGTTTAACACTGATAAGTTATGATAGTAGGTGGAAATTTATTGGTGCTGACTCGGCACAGATATTGCATTATTTCTACATGAATTCACATGTTACAAAGTATTTCCCTTCAAACTTATAGGTACATACCAAATCCACAATAGCGACGTAGGGCTACATTATTAGCGGTTAAATTAAGGAAGTTTTTGGCGACTTGTGTATGCGTAAGGGGTTCTAATTAATCATTTATTAAGTTCATTCTGGTTATGTAGATTACTTTTGGGGAGCTGTTTTCACTTCTCAAAGTAGGTACCTATACAATGTATCGAGATTATCCGGAAAACTTTCGGTAATTTGAACTCTTTAAGGATGTACTTTTATATATAAATAATACTTATATTGATTTATGTATCATCGATATTTTGTAATACAAGATCATGTAACATTTAAAATTTATCGTTTTCTGAAAATTTCGATAATAAACAAACATAGATTCTTCTAACACCGCGGAAACAAAAAAGTCAATATGTAGTTTTTGCACAACTAAGCGATTTATAAATTTTAATTTTATTATTTACGGTAAAATAAAAAAATGCTAATCTAATCTTTGAGGCTATCTGAGTAATATTTTGTCTAATAAGTCATTGGCAAACATCTAGTCAATGAATGAAGTATTTGAATGTTTTTAATTGTGTGTCGAAAAAAATTTAATAATAGAAAATTTGCCGTATCATGCACAATAGTACTGTTGAGGAGTAACATAAAAAATCATTTATGATAGATACTGTAACCACTTCATTTGGAAGTAACAATAACAGTATGAGTTGCATTATATTCCTTATGGATACAATGTAATCTCCCTAATATTGAACTGGTACAATGTATTATCTTATCTCCAATCGTATAGGGGTCGGTTTATTGGAGATGATAACGTGTGCAACGTGTACTTGATGACTATTGTCCAGTCATCGTACAGAGATCAATAACATGGAATGGAACCTTAGTCAATGTTATTTTGATTACGTACGTATTATGCTATTTTAATGACATTACTAAATCAATTTGTTAAGATATTTTTCGATACTAATTTTGTCTCGTCTTACGTCGCCTGGTTGGTGGAAAATCAGCATCTTTATTATATTTATTTAGTCTGATGAATAGCATGAGATGTAATCAAATTAACATTTATTAAGCGAGATTAGAAATGAGATACCTACATACAAAAATAAATAAATAAATAGGACAATAAATTAAAAACAACAATGTTATCAATGTATAAAATAGTTTTAATATAATTAAGATATTGTTGAAATCCTGTTATCTATTTGATTTTGATAGGCTATTTTATCACCTTTAAACCACAATCTCCGTGTATTTGCATTACCAAATATCCAAAAATTTATAGACGCCGCACAGTAAAACGCAGAGAAAATACTTCCTAAATGTATTAAAGAATGCAGATGACTGTCCAAGAAAAATAAGTAAATTAGTTTGTACATGTCATTTACAAACAAAGTCACACTGAATAAAAATATTAACATAACCATGACTACAGTTATACGAAAGTTATTCTTCTTCTTTTGGTTATTATTCAAAATCGCCGTCAACACTTTTATCAGATGAATTGCGTTGGCACCCAGCACTGGCCACTTGAATAGGAACAAGTAAATTAAATGTATAAGCAAATCTTTACTAGTTTGTACGCGATAGGCTATAAAGAACAAAGCAGATAGAACACCGGGAATGAGCCAAGTAAATAAGGACACTTTCCAAATTTTACATTCGTTAGTAATGAAAACATTTACCATGTCTTCGTGCATCTGCTTTGTGAACACAAACATCCACGCGACTAAAGCCATCTCGGAGTAAATCACTAAGAATATATCAAACAATTCTACACAGTCACCACTATATCCCTTCAGATTGAAGGTATATATGACGTCATATGCGTATCTTACTCCGGTGAATAGCATCCTTGCTAGCATGAATTGGATAAGCAATTGATTTTTGTATTTTATCCTCCATTCTTGAAATCTTACTGCGGTCAAAATTAGAAGTATCACAGCAATAATAGAAAGAACTACTCCCAAAGAACAAAATCCAAAGGATACTAAAAGAAAAGTAGTCCTTTCGGTGGAATTCCTGTCTGGGTATACTATAAGATTCTCAATTTCGATATCAATTCCCATGACGTTTTAATTGAAATCTTATTGCGTGATTTCATATCTAGTTCTGCTGCGTTTATCACACTTTATTATAATGTTCCTTGTTTTATTCTTGTGGCACTTCGGGTTAATCCTATTTAGACTTTTTTATTATTGTTTTTTTTTAGCTACATGTTCACTGGCTTCCACGTCTGTGTACAAAAACAACTTGAAATCTAAATGAATATCGTACAACATGCCAAATTTTACTGTTATCATTTAGCGATTAGATTTGGTCGCTTTATTAATATCAGTTTAAGATCCTAGTTAACATTTCATTATACGATATATTAGACGGAGTTGTTATCTATCACGAGGGTTCTCACATTGATAACAATAATATATCTGTCTCTATTTAAATAATTACTAACTTCTTCTTTTAATCAACCCTTGTCATAGAACCCATAACCATAGTCTATAATTTCTGATTTCAACGTGTTATCCAGATTACCAGGTGCCTGTTTTGTTATTTCGTATAAATATGGAAACATTATTAGACGCTTCACCGCCGAGATGTTGAGTGCCTTGGGTGATAATGGCACAAACATGTTGCATAAAATCTGCAATTTCATCTGGACGCAGGGCGAGTGGCCCAAAGACTGGACCGACTCGATCATACCACTTCACAAAAGGGGTCCACAAAGAAATGCAAAAATTACCGTACACTTGCACTGATATCGCAAGGTAGCAAAAATTTCTTACACATTTTGAATAACAGGCCACTGCCTTGACTGCAAATACCACAGGAACAGGCAGGTTTTGTAAAGGGTATAGGCACCAAGGAGCAAATTATGAATGTCAGACAACTTATAGAGAAATCCTACGAATTTGACACCCCCCTCGTTCTGTGCTTCATTGATATTGTGCAAGGCTTTCGAATGCGTCAACTGGGACTGCTTGTGGACCGTGCTGGCCGAAATTGGTGTGCCAAAGCACCTGATCTCACTACTACGATCCCTCTACCTCAACAACCGTGGTATTGTAAGGGAGTGGAAAGAGTGCTCTCCAAACCGTTAAAATTTGGTAAAGGTGTAAGACAAGGATGCATTCTGTCTCCTATTCTCTTTAACACTTACGGTGAATACATCCTGCGAAAAACTCTCGAGGACTGGGAGGGTGGTGTCTCTATCGGCAGCATTAATATCACCAACCTACGCTACGTTGATGACACCACTCTACGCTGCAAACTGAACTTTTGGAACGCATGGAACGTGTGAGCAGAGAGTTTGGTCTCACCATTAATTGTGGTGGATCGCACGAGCCGGATGGACCACACCGGGACTCTCAACCTCCAATACGTAGACAACTTTGTATACCTGGGGTCTACCATATCCAACAATGGCTCATGCGAAATTGACGTACGCAAGCGAATCGGCATGGCAAAGAGTACGATGGCCCCACTAGACAAGATCTGGACGGATAGAACGATCTCGTTGAAGACGAAAACCACCCTAGTAAGATCCCTGGTGTTCTCAATCTTCCTTTACGGCGTGGAAACATTGACTCTTAAAAAGGCGGACCGCTCACGCATTGATGGTTTGAAATGTGGTGCTGGAGAAGAATGTTGCGAATGCTGTGGATGGCACATCGTAGAAATGCATCCATCCTATATGACCTGCGAATCACCACGAGACTATCCACCATTTGTCTCCGCAGGGTTGTAACGTAATCTGCGTTGTACCTTAAATCTAAAACATACAAGTGGAAGATTATTTTAAAGACAAAAATTTGTGGTCACTATAATTTTCTTTTCTTATTAAATATTTTTTAAAATGTATATATAATAAAAAAAAAAGTTAAAATGGCTATTAAAAAAAGGTTATAGTTGAGTTTCTTGCGGCACTTCTTCTCAACAGGCCATTCATGTCTGAAGTGCTAGTAGGATAAAAAAAAAATCACGTGTAAAAGTCTTTCTTGTAAATCTACTTGCAAAATAAATGATTTTAAAAATTAATTTAATAATGATAAAAATATTAAAACTAATAAGTAGGTACTTATAATAAACTGTTAAATAATTTTAAATAAGTATCTACATTTCAAAATATTTGCTTCATCACTAATATTCAATATTTATAATTAAAACCAGTTACAAATTAACGTTTTGAAAATAGTTCTAACCAACCGGTTTGGTGAGGCTTCGATTTTTTCGGTCACAGCCAAAAAGAGGAGCGACAACCTGGAAAGGCTTCTAGTGACGGGAAAGATCCAAGGAAAACGACCAAGAGGAAGGAACCCTATGCGCATAATCGTATCATTACCCTTCTACCTGCATTGGAAGAGGTTTTCGATTATATGTGCATATAACAAGTTGTTTTGCGTTTGCTACTGGTCTTAAATTTCATGGAAGACAGTTTGAATTTACCGTCGGAGAATCTACCGTCTATACAACTCTCACTGTCCGTAAAACGGTTGAGTATACAGTAAATAATTTGTTCTCTAAGATACCTCATGTGTCTTCAGGTGGCCAATGTTGTGGATTAAACTAAAGATGAGAGACCTAAACAAAATTTACTCTTTCTCTTAATATACTATCATATTTTATAAATAGTAGGTACATACATGAAAACTAAAATTTTTACTCTAGGCTGTGTCAAAAGCTGCACACACAGCTTCCCACAGGGCTCAGTCTTGGGGCCCTGCCTATATGATATTAGCTTTGACGATTTTTTAAGCCTTCATTTACCCGACAGTCATTGAAAAATATACAGAAGTAAGAATAGTAAGTAATAATACGATAAATAAAACAACAATGTCGTTCAATCGTTTATGTGCAAATTTGTTATAATATTATAAAGAAGTTGAAATTCTATTGTCTACATGATTCGGATCCGCTATTTTATCGTGTTTAAACCATAATTTTCGTGTATTAGCATTACCAAACACCCAGAAAATTATGGATCCTCCACAGTAAAACAAAGACGATACACTTCCTATATGCATTAAATAATTCATATAATTGTCCAAGAACATTAAATAAATCAGTTTGTACAAGTCAATCACAATCAAATTGATACTAAACAAAAATATTAACATAACCATAACAACAGTTATACGAATAAAATTTTTCTTCTTTTGGCTATTATTCAAAATGGCTATTAAAACTTTTACCAGAAGAATTGCGTTAGCACCCAGTACAGGCCATTTGAGTAGGAACAAGTAAATTAAAAAAATAAGCACATGTTTACCAGTTTGTATGTGATAGGCTATAAAGAACAAAGCAGACAGAACACCAGGAATGAGCCAAGTAATTATGGATACTTTCCAAATTTTCCATTCGTTAGTAACAAAAACATTTACCAAGTCACCGTGCATCTGCTTTGTGAATACAAACATCCATGTTACTAAAGCCATCTCAGAGTATACAACTAAAAGTGTGTCGAAGAATATAACACAGTCACTATCACACAGATTGAAGATATGTCTGATGTCGTATCCGAATCTCACTCCGGTGTAGAGCGTCCGCACGAGCATGAATTGAATCAGCAATTGGTTTTTGTACTTTCGCCTCCATTCTCGAAATCTTAATGCAGTTAAAATTAGTAGCGTTACAGCGACGATTGAAAGAATTACTCCCAAGGTGCAAAACACAAAGGAGACTACAATCAAAGTCGTCGGCTCCGTGTAATTTTTTGGCGGGTATACTATTAGGTTGCCATTCTCGAATCTAAATTCCATAACGTTTAAAAGGAATTTTTATTAGAAGATTTCATGTCTAATTTGCATATGACAATTACGAATATTTGTTCTTATTTTGTTCTTGCGGCACTTTTTCTTCATCCTATTTAGTCTTTCTTAATATTTTTTAACTCTAACAATTTTTTATATGAAATGTATTTTATCTTCATTTACTCGTAACTACATGTTCACCAGCTTGCACTTCTGTGTTTAAAAACAACTCGAAATCTTTATGGCTATCGTATAATATGCCAAATTCTACTGTTATCGTTTGGCGATTAGATTGGTTGCTTTATTAATATCGGTATAAGATACTAGTTAACATTTCATTATACGTGGAGTAGTTACCTATTACGAGGGTTCTCACAATGATAAAAATATTTGCATATCTCTAATTGTTTATAATATTTAAATGATTACTCACATCTTCTTTTGAACATTTAGTCATACAATGCCTTATGTTAGTAATTTCTGAGATAGCCAGAGCTCAACGAGATTAGATGGAAAATTGAGAAAACAGTGATAAGTGCCGAACTCTTTCGAAGCAGATGTGCTTGATGGAGAAGAGAGGACTGTGTTGACCAGCCAATAGTATCTATTTTTTTCATAAATAAACATAATAATAAATGTCGAAATATTATTAGATGCTTACTAGATACGCGAAAGTAGAGTCTTATCTTTCAGTCGCCTTTATGCTAAATAAGTAACACGGTTACAATTCTTTGCAATATGAATAAATAAAACACAATGTAAGAAACACAGAGAATATATTTCCAGATATACCACGACAGGTCAAAAATAAAACTCACGTAAGTGAGGCTTAAGAAACGATAAATATATAAAACTCTATACAAATAGTTAACAAGGTGACAGTGTCTAACGATTATGATAAACTTATTGCATAGCCTTAATTGAGAGTAAAACTCTTGAGATGAGACTCTTATATCGATTTAGTATTATCCTTTGAACGGTCTTTTTATAGTGCAATGATACGCACATGACTTTTAAATCAAAAGTCTTGTTCTCAACTCTCAATACTGAATTCCCATCAAGACTGTATGCGTGTTCTTGAGAAAAGATAAGCGTGCCTCGCTACATTAGTGCGGCAAATTCAGACGTCACATCGATATGAGGAGAATTCAGTTCACTAACTTAGCTACAAATAAGTGCAACTACTTACGAAATATTATTGCATTTTCTATTTTTAACATCTAAATACCAACATTTATTTAAAAATTCTACACATTAAATTTATGCTAATAGCGGAGCAGCCAACATAACTATTTAAGATCTTTGGTTGAAAATATTGTGTACTTTTCTTTGGAAATAACATAATTTATCACTTTAACATAAAAGACTTTGTGACTGCCTTTATCAAGTTAAACGAGGTCGAGCATGACAATATTGTCAGCTAAGAAATAATTTTACCATAAATTTTTGAACAAATAAAGAAAAATATCATTGGTAATAAAATTACTTAACGTTGCTTTATATAAATCAAAATTATAGCAAGGTATGAGCCAGTGTATAAAGGTTTACAATACGTGTAGTTTAAACCAGTACAGATTTATAATGATCAAAAATGTTTGTCTTATATTGCCTATGTAACCCATATAGAATACCCTATATCGGGGAATACATAATAATATTTGTTAGACAATAGACATATAATATTAAAGTATTCTAATTATTCATAAGGATCAATTTGAATAAAGTGTACTTATGTAGAAGTCTTTACAAGGGATCACAGTTTGGAAACACTAGTTCGATACATTGATCGGGGATATTTATTACTACGACTAATTTTAATTAATATTTTGTAAAGCATTATTACTAATTATTTTTTATCTGTCGATTAAATATGATCATTTTTCTGTAGATTGTTAATGAAAGTTAGGAACACTGTATTTTTTGCATCCATCATCATCTTGCGCCTTACTTTTGTTATTTTTTTTTTAGGTAAATAACATTTTTTATCAACTTATTTCCTGAATTCAGTGTTTGTCAAATTTAACTGTTTATGTGCTCAAATTATATTAAAATGCTTTTGCGAACACATTTATTCGACAGACACGTTTAATTAAATGAAAGAAAACCTTTTTAAACTATACCTCAATAAAATGAAGTCCTTTTTCTTTGGTTATTAATTAATATTCAGTTAAAACAATAGAGGTTGAAATCACACAAAGGCAATGAATTGTATTGCTTTGGTTTTATACATTCCTAGAATTATTTCACGATTGCCATAATAAAATCAAAGTAATAATTTATAAGTGTAGGCGTATCGATAAACAATACCCTTCTTTCAGCATAATCGGGTATTTTATACCAAACATCTTTAGGTCATATCAATGAATTTTGAAAATACTTGTTTGAATTTTTTTATTTAAAAATACTGTTAGAATTAAAATAACGATAATGTAAGAGTTTATATTAGATTATTTTTACTCTAAAATTATAATAAAATAAATATTAATTTTATTCTACCTCTCTACCATCTATACTATTAGTTTTTATTTAAAACTGAAGTCTACGCCATTTAATAAACGCTTAAATAATTTCCATGTATTTTCACATGGATTAAAATAGAAAATAAAATGTACTACTACCTCTATAATTTATTTAGAATATCTCTACATTACAAATATATCACAATAAATGTGATTGTTGACTAAAAATAGACAGGGACCAGTTTCTGAACTAGGTAATATATTTTTTATTCCTCTATGAAGTACTATGTTAAGTTAACTAAGGTTTATGCTATAAATCTATATAAAAAGGAGAGGCTGACTGACTGAGCTCAGCAAAATCTAGAACGATATAAATTATTTTACACGAAAATTGTGATTGTTATTTTTTTTAATTCTCAAGGAAACGGAAGTAACGGAAAATATTTAGAAAAGAAAATAAAAAGGTATGTATTTTGGAAAAATGTGTAATTTAAAAAAAACTATATGCAAAAAATATTTATAAATATTAAAAACTGACTAAATTATAATTTTTAGACAATATTTTTTTTTAATTAATAAAGAAACTGGCCCTGGAAATCGAAGCTACGTCTAGAAGATCACATTGCGTACAGGCAGGAGATTTAAAAATACATTAAAATATAATATATACAAAGTAACAATTTTAGCAGCCTTCAGGCCGATCATTGCAATATCAATTGATTACTTATCCCAATAATAATTAGGTACTAAATCTTCTCACGATTCGTTTAGACACTTTTAAATAAATTTTAATATATCACAAGATAAATAGTTTCTTAAAAAAGAAAACTAGAAAATTTTCTTTACTTTGAGGTTTTAGCTAATTATTTAATTCTTCTACACATTTATTATGCAAATAAAATAAAATAAATTCAGAGCATTTAAAATATCTAAAACAATATTTTAAAATTTGTAGTTATTAAAAACTCAATATACATTTAACAAAAGATAAAGATCTAATCAAACATTAATTAACACGAGACCTGCTCATTAAACTTTTAATTAAAACTAAACTATTGAAGTGTAATAAAACATTATTAATTAATGACTGAAATTTTATCTTGATTATTCGTTCACTCTACCATGTGCTCTGCAAATAAAAAAAGTAATTAAACCACCATCGTTTCGTTGGCTAAAATAATTAAAATCACACCTACAATCATAGAGGGGATAAAGAATTTTAACAGCAGTATGCCTAGGTTAACTAATAATATTTTTTTAGGTGGTCTGTAAAAATAGAAAAATAGTTACCGATGAGGACAGTATAATTTGCCTATATAATCATACAAATCAATAAAAAGTAATTATCTGGTAATTCTTCTAATATATAAATCTGTAAGGTTGAATACTTATTTGTTATTAAATTACACGACTGATTCGAATGTTTGACAACTAATCTAGATCTATTATTATCTGCAATCTATTATGAACACCTATTTCTGAATATGATGTAGTTAGGGCTGCGAATTCTTCTGCGCGAAGATATTTTTACTAATTTGTTTAATAATTTAGCACTTGGATCAGGTGTGAATCTCTGTACAATTATTATTATCATTTGGAATATAACATATGGTCAGAAATATTGTATTTCATTTATAGTTGCTTTTACGAGTATTACAACAATATTAGTTTTGTAACTACAATAACTTACCTTGCTCTTCAACAGGGGTGTGTTCTTCGTCAGATGAATCGAAACGACTCTCAATTAATGAACTTTGCTTCGAGAGGGACTGTAACAATAGAAATATAACATTGTTATGGCTTTCTTGTCGAGGATTTGTTAACCTTTAATCTATAAGCATTTCTATAGCAATAACTACTTATAATTTGGATAACATTGTTGGGCAAAATACATCTCTTATACTCTTCTTTAAATCTTCTGAAATTGGGAAATTTTGTTTTTCTTAGTTTTTAATAATACTTATTTCCCATTTGTCTCATGATAAATACATGAACATAACTATGTCCATTTTTCCGTGGACATGCGGCAGAAACGACAATTGTTTTCCATTTCTTAATGACATAAAAAAAATTTACGATCCATGTGGATACGTACGAGACGAGCACTTAAACGGAAAATGGCTCAGTCTGTTTAAATTATCATACGTTCTTTCGAATCATCTTTACGTACGTCATTGTGGTTGTGTTATGTTAAACCTTCACTTCGACATAAGAACTCGTAAAAACAGTGACTGAATTTTCCTCAAAATATATGTTTAATTTATTTCTGTAGAAACGGTAATTAAATTAAGTGTTGACATTTGTAACCTTTTGTTAAGTCACCAAATTAAACATTTACCTTGTTGGAGCGGCGTCTCGGGGGTGATATCTTGTTCCACAACGCTTCTAGTTGATCAAAATGCTGCGACTGTGCAATTGCCGCCTCCTCGGGACCTAAGCTCACCTAAATTAAAATAGTTTAAATGAAATAGGTAAATTGTTTTGAAAATAAATAATAAGATTGTCATTTTGAAAAATTTTCAAATTGTTAATTAATGTTGAATAGTTTTGACACAAAAAGAAATGGCAAACGAAATTATATGATTAGTGGATGCTATACATATTATTAGCAATTTCGGCTAAGAAACGTTTTAGAGGTTTTTATGTAATAAAAAAAAAACATAGCAAAGCCAGTAATGCATAGCAAATGAACTTATAGACGACTTTGTTTTATACTGCGTGCGTATGTATTAATAAATTGAATTTCTAGAGTGATCTTACCTGTGAACCCAAGTCTTTATTCTTAGCCTCTTGAATCTTCGAAATTTCTTCCATTGAAGCTGACACGGAGAATCTACAAACATAACAAAATAACTCAATGGCCTTTAAATTTCTATATACTTATTTAGTACTTACATGAATATAATTTCAAATTCCTGTTGTTTATTATATTATGTTCTTAAAATTAAATGACGTAAGAAATAATTTCATCCAACATATGTTAGATTTATGACATTAATGATGTGTTCAATTTACTTTGATCAGAAAACGATCACAAAATCGAAGTCAACTCAGTACCTAGAATTAGAAATTAATTTACGTTTTGCGAGAAGGGAATCGGTCTTTACGGAAGACCTGCAGCGTCAATGTGTTTCACCGACTCGATGGCTATGCTGAATAAAATTCTTATAAACATGGCACAAAAGCTCCAAATAATCGTCTTATTTTAAATATGGGTATGAAATTAACATGAATCATTATAATTTTAAAGTTACCTTCTCTTCAACCGCTCATCGACTTGAGCCATCATCGCAGCGGATGTTAGATGTCCATATTTCTTCTGCCAGGTGTATGTATCCAACGATACTTCTTTCTTTAGCAATCTCCTCATGGGCCGCTTTGGAGCCAGTGGGCGAAGTTCTAAACGAAGAAATTATCAAGTATACATATTACCACAAATAATATTATAAATAATATTATTTTCAATTTCGTCGTAATCTTTCCAACACAAAAATGACTAAAACATTTACTGTATACTACTTGATGCATTAGTTTAAAAGTGCTGAGTGGCGTTAAGAAGTATTTAATAATAGAATATTCATCATCACATCTTTAAGTTAAGCAAAACTCACCATCGATATCTTTAGTAGGAGCGGCGTATGTTGGAATTTTGACGTATGTAGCCGGAGTATTATGAAGGCAAATAATTGGGAGACAACCTGGAAAATATTTTTATGAAAATATCCAGATAATTTCAGTAAGTAGCAGTGAAGCAGATAATGGTTATCCAACCCAGGGTGGATCAGAATTGACAGGTGGATTATTATAATCATAATCATTTATTTAGTTCATAAAACATGGGTTAGTAACATTATGATCTTATAAATTAGTGTTAGTAGGTACAGCCATGTTTCGTTGTATTAGTTAATATTACATAGAAACCTAACTTTTCGTTTCATGTATTAGTTAATATTACATAGAAACCTAAACCGAAAGTCCAGTAAAATGTTTCTTACAAACTTTGCCATACATAAATGTAGGTAGGTAGTGAAAAAAAATCGAATCATGTGTATAAATATAGAGAAACTGCTAACGCGCAACGTTAGAGTAGTTTAGTCTATTAATAAACGATTTAATTCATAATTATCATGAATATACACAAAGATAAACGAATTTCTCACCTCTATCCAAAAGATGTACAACTATACGCGCACAGTCACTGGTGAGTTGGAAGCCCATTATTGGTACGTGTAGCGATAGCGAAGTCAGCGCCAAGCCTCGCTTCGTCTCCCAAATAATGAGGGTCTTATCTTCAGCGCCTAGAAACATCATATTATTTCAAAGCGAGAAAGGCGTTTTTGACAATTTATTAGTTTATTGTACGTAATGTTTATTTATTTAGTCATAAAAACTAATAGCAGTGATTTATAATGAATAATTCTTCAAAATAACTCCCTCAAAGGTGCTTGTAGACTAAATTTAGATACAAAGACGTTAAGACTACTTATTACTCGTAGTCTGGTTTAAGTATTGAGGACAATTAATTTATGAACCGGGGGCTTAGTCGACGTCAAGTCAGCTAAGGGTGTCACAGTTATATTGGTTAAACAAAAAGAATTTGTAAGTTTCAATCCCAAGACCTAAAAAAAACTACAACACACATCTTGTTCCTGCAAGGTAATATTCGCAAAATACTTATTCTACTTAATTTTTGTAGGTATGTTATTAAAAAGATTTGAAGAAATATGTGTTTTGACATTATTTTTACAACGGAGTTAACTGACATATTTTGCCATTTCTAAAGGAATAATTTTATAATAGTGTCCTGTCTGTGCCTTCGTTTCCCTGAGCGACTTATCTTTCGTAAGCACTAAGAGCTTAACTATTAAGCTCAGACTGAGATTTTCATTGTAAAATTTTGTGCTGGAATCTTTTTGTACTTAAATTAATTTAAATACTACAGATACTACAGGGTAGGATTTAATACCAGAGGCTTATACTTTAAAACTAGTTGGGACTTACAAATTAATTAGAGATACGGATTTACTTGCAATACACAAAGTAAACTGTACAATTATGTTAATTATTCAAATAATATAAATCCTATAAAATAAGTAAATTCATAAAATACATTGATTTGTATCTTGCTAGTAAAAAAATGTAACAAAAGAAATTCAGGTCATCAATTTTCATTGACATCAAAGGCAGATGGTATTGATAGAAACACAATAAGCAGGTTTATATGAAGTCTCAAATATATTTTAGACGCTTCTATGAAAATACCGAATAAAGTAGGTTTTATGCCTTTCATTGCTATAAGTAAAATAGTTGCCATCACAATTTGAACCTTAGATGCTGGATATAAGAATTATAAACAATTATATATGCCGTGAAAGTTATAAAACAGAAAAGTAATAAATAACGATTGTTTGATCATATTCTGCCAAGTTATGTTTAATACCATTTTATTAACTCATATTATATGATAGTACATTTTAATATACTCTGTTTTTGTGTAATAAATAGTAATATAAATTGCTTATAGATATAACGTTATTTATTTTTATTTGTTTATTAGTAAGGCACACAAACAGGTATATACATAAAAGTACATAACTATTACAACTATTTAGTCTATAGTCCACTATTTATAGTGTACACAGATTCGCAAAATAAATGAGGATTATTGCAATGCAAGTAATGAATTGCAAATGTTGTAGTGCCCAACAGGGCCCAATGTAACTATCTTAGCTCTAAGACCTTAGCATTAAGACTATGTAACTTTGGTGCAATAAACATATTGAGTATTAAATTAAAATACTGATATAAAAATACAATAATAAGTTTAGAAGATATCTGCGCTAATACATATCTAGTGATGTACTTAAAAAATTCTTAAATTGTGACAAATTTGGATTGAAAATGTCGAGTTGTTACTATGTCCCAGTTCGTCGATTCGTGCCCAAATTCGTTATTATTGTATCATACGAGAAGTTTCATAAAAAAGTGAGAATAAAATCAACTTATTTATTTAAAACGACTTTATCTTATTTCTTGTTTATTCTAGAAATACGTTTTATCCATTAGAATGAAAGAAACCACCAGATTTCCACAATTCAGACGGAAATCCTTTTTAGTTTAGGTTATATGACTTCCGAAATACAATTTCTTAGATATGAGGGATATTTAGATATCATACCTCATACTAATATTATAAATGAGAAAGTGAGTTTGTTTGTTTAGTTCTTTGTTATTTCTTCACGGCTTGATTAAGCAGCAGAACAATATGAAAATTTGTATACATATTGTCAGGGGTACAGAGCCCAACATAGGCAACTTTTTATCCCGTGAAGTATATATCATTACAGTGGGAAAGTATTTTTTCTACTATCGAGGGCGCTGTATGATGGGCTATCGGCCAAAAGATGGCGCCACAAGTCGCGCAATAGGTTGTTTTGTTGTCAAACGAGATCTATGCCATAAAATTAACCGCGAGCGTAGCCGCGGGGAAAAGCTAGTAACTACATAAATAGACACTCAGCTTGAACCAAAGAGGAGTAAATAAGCTGGTTCCACTGTTCTGTCTCGGCTCTTACTTGTATATAATGTTGTAAATAAAATGAGCAAATGTACTGACGACGCAAATATAAATAATTTATCATTCGTAGTTCTCAGGACGCTAAAGGGCGCACCCTGGGGAATCGCGACAGTTATGGATGGCGGTAATTTCGACTAATAGATGAGTAACATTTTCTGAACTTAACACTCACTTGTTGAAGCCTAAAATATACGGTACATTTACCCAGAGATAACTAGTATTTGCATGACAATTTAAATTTTGAGCGTCTCGTGTTCAAGCTGATAGCTGTCTTCAAGATAGCGATGTCAGTACTGATTTTATTTACATGGCTTTTGTACTCTGATTCTAGCCTTAGCTGGTATGGGTGTTTTCACGTCACATGAACTAATTACTGATTTGGCATATCTCTTGAGATTTGTAGATGTAACAATATATCACATGTTTGCTTACCAGATACAGCAATGGTTCCGTCTCCAGTGACTTTCACACAAGTGACTTTTCCGAGGTGTCCCGATAGCAAGTGTAAATCGGATCCAGTGTTGATATCCCAAACAATGAGATTGCAGTCCCAAGAGCCTGAGACCACTTGAGTTTTGTTCGTTATCGATACCGCAACACATGTCACTATATCTGAGTGACCCACGAGTACCTGGTAACACGAGTTGGAGTCATAAAGACTTACAGGTAAATAATAAAATTCATGAATGTTAAATATTCAATCAAATAAATAAATATAGACATAAAGATTATTTAGGAGATTACCTACAACAAGAAGGACCGACCTATTTCACTACTTGCTGATTAAAAATAATTACCTGTGACAACTTCCCACCATCCAGTTTCCAGACTTTTAGTGACATGTCCATGGATCCTGTCACAACGTGTTGCGAGTCTGCTGTGAGAGCAAAACAAGTTATTCTTTCTGCATGTGACACTGATCGCTTCTCTTCACCACTGTCTCCCCCCGTGAGATTCCAAATACGGACTGAATTGTCTCCATCAGATAATACCTGTTGAAATAATTCTTATGTTAAGAAATGTTATTGCTACATTTTTAAGAAGATTTGTTACATTTAATTTTCATCTTAAATTAAATGATTTAAATAATTTGCTCTTGAATTCTACCTGCTCCATTTGGAGCTAGGTTATCATCAAATCATATCAATACATGTTTGCCCGGTTATTGCAACAACATGTTAGAAAGGCTAAATTTCTACTATTTCTACAATAGGAATTTAAATGTGCGGTCCTGTCAAGTAAGATAAAAACCAAATTGGCAGTGGACCAAAGAGGTACTTAACAGGAAACCGATAGGTAGAAAATTGGCAATATACCAAGGTGTCATTTCGCTAAAGAAAATTCACAGGGAATATATAATTTCAATAGGTATTATTATTGCAATAAGTTTTCAAAACCTAAAAACCTATTTTAATCGGACATAATCGGGGTGTTGGAAATTTTAAGGTGTCATATGATCTGCTATGTGACCTCATATGATATTGCCACGCAAAAATTTTATAATCAAGAGTTTCTCTTTGAATACTTTATTTCAAATGAAAGTTTCACAACAAGCACAAATTAGATGGAAACTGTGGGATCCAAATAGTTCAATTTCTACGTTGATGCAAAAATCGGTCGGGGTTTTCTAGAGACAATAATGAGTTATTAATTTTAGACAGATCTGTTACCATATTATTTGGATTTTGGTATGGATCATGTAAAGGTATAGCCTGAGACACGGGTAATGACAAATTATAGTACCAATCTTTTACATATATATATTTTTATGGTAATTACTTCGAGAACTTTAACAACGAGATCGTTCGAGCTGAACTGCGGGTCCAGCAAATATTTTATACAGTATAATGTTAAAAAAATAACTTACCGCATATTTCATGTTAAGTGTCACATTAAGGCTTGCTGTTGGTGCAGTAGTAGAATGTAATACAATTCCAGAATCCACAAGCCACACGTGAACATTTCGTGTTCTGTCTCCTGACATGGCACGTCGACCGTCTGACATCATTAGCAGAGATTGAAGAGCTGCTGAGTGACCCTGGACAGTATGGATTTGAATTGAATCTGGATTGTTTGATAGAACAAAGGAATGATTGGAAGAACAATAATTAATACAAGTAAATCCCTTACCTTATAAGTTAACGATGGAGAGTTATCAGCCAGTTGCCAAACTACCACTTTCCTATCCTCAGATCCACTGAGAACTAGTAGATTGTTAGGTGAAAAGGTGACACATGTTATGTGACCTAAGTGACCATTTAGCGTTGTTTGTAATCTGTGGGTAGACAGCTGCCATACTCGGACTAAGCCTCGGGCACAACCACTCGCAGCCAATTGTCCATCACGAGATACTTCTAGGCAACTTATTGGTATTAACTCGCTTTGCTCCGCCTGTTAATAGAAATATTTTGATCGGCTTAGTTATTTCAATGTTAGCTTTCCATAATTTAAGGTCTATCACACACGAAGTACCAAGTGTTGAGACTGTATCTAATTACTGTTGGAATACCAAGTCGCAACGTTTCAAACGAGTGACATGTGCATGAAATTGAGTTTCATAGTGGTGTCTTCTGTTTTAGTTTCGTTAAAAAACAAAAATCGAAGACGATTTGATTCTTTCGTGTGGTCTAATTATGACTATTTAAAATTTTTTTGTATTACCTGTAATAATGTGATATTTGTCGTTGACTTTGTCTGCCGTCTTTTTATCTGTTTTGTTGGTCGGAAGTTCGTCAAGTTATCCTCTGTATGGAATGAATAAATCGTCACCCTGTTTCCGCCTAAAAGGTCAAAATTAATTTATGAAAGGGTGGCTCTATACTCGTTTCCTTTCTATTAACAAGCTCATTAACTGAATACACAATTAGCGGTTGCCTTATTACAGAAATCGATTTTGATGTGTGTTTGAGAACCACATACATAAATTTACAACGTAAATTAATTAGTATAAAATTAAAGTAGGTAACGTTTTCATTGCTCGTCTATTTTAGGAAGATTCCTAAAATTTCAAATTAAACCTATGTTAGATAGAAACTGAAAAAAAGGGAAATCTTGTTCGGTATACTGGAATTGCACTAATAGTATTTATAAATTACCTAAATATTAATTTAAGAGTGGTTATCGTAAAATTAAACCATCTAGACCTGAAACTTAAGGCTGCGGTCCTTATTGACTGAACTAACAACCGACTACCGATTCCGTCGAGCTCCGCAACGGAACATTCTTATTTGGGCGGCGCGTAACGCAAATCCGTGTAACACACTACGAGAGCTGAGTAATATTCTAGACTAGATAAACACATATGCCATATTAACAGTATAAACTTACCAGCGGCTAATAAAAAGTGATCTTTATCAGCAACAGCCAACGCTGCTAAGTCGTGTGCAGCAGCTAACGTCCTTAGCAGTTGCCCACTGTGTAGACTATATACGTAGATTCGTTGATCAGCACAACCGACCGCTGCCCGGGACGAATCGTGGGCCACACAAAAGCATTTTACCTAAAGAGATCAGAGAAAATTTGACATAATTAGGGCATAACGCTTTATAGAGTATTTTTGGAAAACATTAGGTAAATAAAGTTTAGTAAAAAAAACATAAAATGCTGTAAACAAAGTACGGTTGTACGATATTTTATATTATTTCCACTTGATATCGGAAACGGAATCAAGTAGTAAATATTATTGATACATCTGTGTACAAATTTTATTGGAGCTGCCGTGAGCCAACTACACGTAACGACCTAACAAGAGACATAAAAGTAACATTACAAAACACCTAACAACATTGTTTCCGAAAATTTGTCACGAAGAAAGTTACTTCAGGGGACGGGGAAGATCCCGTGACATGTTCGTAAGCACTTTACTAACTAAAATGACTGTATCAGTAGAAACAGTTACTGTTAAACGAAATAAGAAAAGGCGAGGTCTAAAGGCACTTACTAGAAATCGTTAGTAATTTATTTCCTCTCTCGACGTATAAGTGAGAGCCAAACCAATTTACTGATCCTCAATTACCTCGGCGAAAGGGTCAAGAAGTTACATCTTTTCACTCAAGACCATTAAGGCTGATTTTCCACTAAGCGGATGAGGCCGACCACAGCCGATAGCCGCTAGATTTGCGACTTGAATAGCGTGCATCAACTTCCCAAGTCACGGTCGCAGCAACGTGTAGGACCTTATTCAATATTAACAAATCGAGGCGCTTAGCGGAAAATAGGTCTTGGAAATTAGGTTTTAGTCGTTTAGAAATATTGGGTCGTATTTTTTTTAAATTGGTATATATTAAGGAATCAACAATATACCCGAAGGGTTGAACATACAAATTGGCGGTACACGAGATTAATGTGATTTCGATGTAATCCAAGGAAGGGGTTGTTGTGGAAAAACTTTTGGGAGAGGAGAGAAAAAGTTATATCGGGAAATGAAATTCGATGATTTGGTCGAGGATTTTTAGTTACAAATTTACAAATTGCTTTATCGTTTCTTTGATAAATAATTCCACAAATTAAGATATACCTGTAACACTATTGTAATCCAAGTTACCATATTTGTAGATCTCATACATATTTTTTTTGAAGCTGGTTCGATTTCACAACTCAGAAAATGATTTGTTTAGTCAAATAAGAAAAAAACTCATGTCCTACAGTGTCTTACACAGCCTCAAAGGTTTAGCAAAAGCAATAGCATTTATTAAATTCGATATTAAAATTTCGTACGAAGGATTTGCATTACCGTTTTGATCGAATGCCAGGGAGTTAAAATAATTTCACGTCGGGTATTTTACCAAGTTATTTTATTATTAAATTGTCGAAATATCATTTTCGTTGTAAACGCTATTTCGTATTATTAAACATCACAGAAATTTAGAACAAAAAATGTTTTGTTTGATGCAGAAATTTTGTGTTTCGTTTAGATACTTTACTACATATCTTTAATCTAATAATAAGACTATTTTGTTAATAATTTTCTCCATTTTGATGTAAATAAATAAAAAATATATATTGAATTACTATTTTTCATCTTCAATAATTATGAGGAGAAAGTTACTTCATAATTATCTCAAAATACTTTCACACCTACCTTAGCTTTATGCCTCTTCAGCGTATGTAAATACGTTCCAGTAATAAATGTTCTCAAGTGTAATTCATTTTCGCCTTGCAGTGTAATTAGGAATACATTGTCATCAGTGACTTCCATCACATGAATTGGTACACCAGCTGTTACAGTACTTAGTAGTGTGAAGTTGTCCACATTCCAGGTGCAAACAGTACCATCTTGTGACCCAGTCACTAATATTTCACCATCTTGGATTATTTTTACTGCTGTGACGGAACCACGGTGGTGATCAAGTTTTGTTACCTATTAAATAATTATATAGAGATGTAAACATGTCGAAAACATTCTAAATGTGTAAAAAAACATTAATATTATACAGAAGTAGAATAATAACCATTAATAATGGAGTGTAACTAACTTTTATGATAAAGCTACAGAAAAACGTGACAAATACGCGACCTTATTAAAATAAGTTTTTTTCTAATGGACGGATAATTCGGTGCTTTCGTTACTATGGGAATTTAAGAAAGTCCCTTATTACTCTTAAGCTGTAGTACTTTCTTATATCGCAAATAAAAACTTCGAGCAATATTTAATTTAGGACTAAACCATTAACCTTGAAATTGACCGAGATGATGTAAGACACGA
This sequence comes from Endotricha flammealis, assembly GCA_905163395.2. Classification (NCBI taxonomy): domain Eukaryota; kingdom Metazoa; phylum Arthropoda; class Insecta; order Lepidoptera; family Pyralidae; genus Endotricha; species Endotricha flammealis. Next base: position 13,855,240 of record LR990854.1, on the reverse strand, counting down.
ACAGACAAAAAAGGTTAGAGAAATGTGAGTGTGATGTGAGTGTGGAGAAAGCACTCACTATATTCTATCAGTGAAGTTGTCATTCTTTTTAAAATATGTACATATAGTTAAAATTGCTCAATGCTTACCAGTGCTCCATCTACCAAAGAAGTAACAATAACTGCTGAGTCATCACCACCGCTGATAACCAATGATCGATTGACAATTGCCGCTACACATAAAACTGGCGCAATATGTTCCCTGACAAAAAACAAAGTAAACAAGTGAAGTTATAAAAATTCAGTCACTGTAGGCGAAATCGACCAGGATTTTTCATAAGTTTTTCTATTATCCCCAATGAGCTTATATTATCCCTCTCCAAGCTATTTTAAAACATAGATTGTACATAAATAGATAATTTTTTTACAGGTACACTTGTAAAGACTTCAATTATTACACAGTCTCCAGTGACAAGCCTAGCCATTAGGCTGCAAAAAATATTTTGATCAGTTCACCCCAGAAGAGTTCGAGCAACCCACATAACATTAAATAAGCTGGCTTCGGTCGGCCTGAATAGTGGCCTTAATCCTCCGAGAATTCAATTTTGGGACAAACCTTTTGAGGGTTAATAAAAAGAAAATAGCACCGAACACAAACATTTTATGGATTACTAAATATTATGTCACACTATGTAATATAAAATTCACTACAACAATATTACCCTCCCAGGGTTAATGACTAGAATATTTGCCGCTCCATTTCCCCTTTTCACCCTAAAACAATTTTGTAGTATTCTTCTTTTTACTACTGAAGAGTAATGTCTTTATGTCAGTATCATTTATCTTATTTTGTTGGGTCTGTGTTCTTATATAGTAGAGAATTAAAAAGGTAACACAATATAGTAAGTACCTACGCAAAAATTACTTACTACGTGGGTGGTACATGTTTTATGTAAATTTATTTTTAAAAATGTATTTCGAATGAAATAACTTAATGATCCAGTTTTTCTTCTAAGATCTGTGGGTGTCATGACAGTAGCTTCATGTGAAAGTCGGTATTACATACATAGACTTACGTTATATATTAACCGACTCCAGAAATCCTAATTAATTAGAGATCACATTAAAACAAGGAGAAGAACACACGAAGTAACGTGTGTCACAGACGAAGTAAGGTGGAAGAAAATTTAAATGTGTGCCGTTCCCTCGTGTAGTAGAAAAAGAGTACAATCTTAATAAAAATACTTACAATATTTTTGTTTTTACAGCCAAAGTATGGAGGTCCCAGACGATGACAGTAGTGTCCTCAGAGCCAGTGAGGAGATATTGTGATTCCCGTGTCACACACATACAGAGAATTCTTCCCGAATGACCTAAACAATAAAAATATAAAAGTTGAGTTTTACGACGACTCATAAATCTAATTTTATTGCTTGCCCTAAGTTCCACGTTAAGCATTTATGCTGAATTGAAAAGTGCGTACTTAAATAAATCATTGTATATTTTTAAGAGTAGTTCGTTACACTTCATATTAAATATTCCTTATCCTAACAACTATCTTTAGCTTAGAGTCTGCAACACCAAAGAAGACGCATGGACGCGGCGCTGTCGGTGTTACAATGTTATAAATGTATGTAAATGTTATGTAGTTCATTGTTTCGCCGCGGGCCTTGTTTGGTGACGCGGACTCTAGCATTATGATCCGCGTTTTACGGAAATGTTGTTCGTCCGGGATTTTTTTCCGTTTCTGTGAAAATAACGCATTGGTTTACCAATTAATTTACTGTGAATTTCCTTTATTTTTTTCTGATGCCTGATACACATGAAAATAATTCCAATAGGTAGGTAGCTTTTCCCAATATATAATGCATTTAATTAAAAGCATAAACGTAAGTAATGCAGGCCATTAAAACTAATTATGGTATGTTTATTTCCTTTGGTAAATACAAACGAACGAGGCGTATATAAATGAGAAAATTGGAATGAAACAATTTCCGAATGGCCGAATATTCAATAACGTTAATCTCAATGTACAGTCATTAAGATAATTACAGCTTGCTATAAATCCCAAACTTTTATGGGTTCATTTCAAATTTACAACACGATAATGTCTATGTTATTAAGGTGGAAAATAAACAAAAAACTACCTAGTCTGTAGGAATAGGTTGTATAGATTAAAATATCTACTATGTACCTAATTTAATTCCAAAATTGTGTCTTAGCCTCCGTATGATTTTAATCGGTTTATTAGACACTAGCTTTAGAAAAGAGATGACAAAGAAGTTAATAAAGATTTTAAACTATCTGTGTGCTTTTCGACCAAATCTATCGAGATGTTTTTTTTAAAGAGAATAGAGTGAAGACAAAAGAGTGCTTTGTCTTTTTTCTTATCAATATAATATTTCTGTGAGCACTTAAAATATTTTCCCACTTCGTGGTTCGTATTTAATTATGATTGAAGTCTTCGATCTTTTTATATTATTGACAGGCCCGTTGGCCAAGTGGTCAGTAATGGCTATTGGCTACTTTGTCCCAAGGGACAAAGGGTTCGAAACTTGCGCAAAGCAAATATTGTGACTTTTTATCTTGGCTTATCCAAGCCAAGTTTTCTAGGTACAATCAGTATGTATATACACAAAAAAGTATAATGGATAATATTTATCCGCAGTCTATTTATTTATTTATTTATTTTTATAGGGACAATTCACACAGATTGAGCTAGCCCCAAAGTAAGTTCGAAACTTGTGTTATAGGATACTAACTCAACAATATTATATTTTATAACAAATACATATATAGATCAACATCCAAGACACGAGGTCAATCAGAAAAAGTTCGTTTTTCATCATGACCCGACCGGGATTCGAACCCGGGACCTCCTGGGTGGCGGTCTGGCGTGGTAACCATTACGCCACGGAGGTCGTCTAGTACCAATAGTAAAGCTTAGTTTGGGACTAGATAGCGGTGTGTTGCGTGATTCGTCTAAGAAATTTTTTATTTATCATAGGAATATATTGGCTGAATCCTAAGTGCACAGGGACTTTGCCTACCTTTACTTAAGTGGGTAGTGCGGGTACACATGTATCTATATTAGTATTCTGACGTGTCACAAGTAGGATTAACCCTTGTTTCGGTAATGTTTTGTTTACTCAATAAACTAGGACCAAGGGTAAAATTAACCTTTTGTTTGTGGAAATAAACCGAAACTTTTAAGTGAAACTAAGGACTGAACTACGGACAAAGAACTTATTAATTATGTATATAACTAACATCTAAGATGTTAACATTATAATGTAAAATAATTTATTACGTTATTACCTAAGTATATTTTTATATGTACTACTAGAGTATGTTCGTACAACGCTCAGTTTTACATGTTCGTTTTATTGTATTTATTTTTATTCGGCGACGTCGGCGTATGTAATTACACACTTGACAGTATTTTAGATACAGTAAAAAATATCGATCATTACAAAAACATAATGTCTTCGCCCAAGAAAAATATATTTATATGATAAAAAGGTCTGTAAAACCCACTGCTATGTTTAACATGATGACCGCTAAACCAATCAGTAAAAAGACACTAATCCAGACATCGTTTAGTTTGGACACAGGTTTGGAGGTTTGATCGCAAGTAAATAAATTGAGTAACAAACTTTCAGTTCTATATTCCTCCATTTCGTCTACATCATTGACTATTTTGTACACGTGTTGACAGAAATAGATTAACATTATAATATGCCAAATTGCTTCCGACGCGATGCCGTTACAATAGAATTTCGTAGAATTGCTAAAATATTACCAAATAGAATTTTCCGTGAAATCTTGTTAACCACAATTCCTCATAACCACTAATAATTAACTTACCTTTGAAAGTGTGAACTCTTGAGTTAGACATGACATGCCATAGTTGTGGATCTCCGGCAGATGGCGCTAGCACAAGGTGCTGGCCTGATGGCGCTAGTTGTAGTAACCTGGCTCCTGCACCAGGAGTGGAACCTCCCACTGAAACCACTCTCACCGTTGACGCTATTGGTGGTTGAAGCCTGTGTAAAAAAATATATTTTTTAACACTAAAAGTAGGTACTAGGCATTTGCCCATAAACAATAAAAGTATAAGTCTTACAATGAAGAAAAAAGTTTTTCATCGCCTTTTAATAAATAAATATTCGCACTTGATGAATTTTGAATATGATAATTATTTGCTGAGCTAAATGTTTCCAAATTAATTTAGTTTTCTATTCATGTCTTCTCAAAAATTCTCAAAAAAGAAAATGTATATTTGAAAAATACCAATATAATATTACTCAATATAATATTCTTTTATTTATATTACATTTATATCGAAACATAACTAATCTAGTTAAAGTGCACCCATTATAATTTTCGTTACAAGAGTTACAGTGTGCTGTGATAGAAAAAAAGAAGAAAAAAAAATTAAGAAAATAAATGGCACTGCTTCTCTCTTAACAGAGTAATTTAGGTTGATAATTTGATCATCGACGGGATCGGACTGATCGGTGCTATATATTGCCGTCACGTTTCTTGGATCCAATACGCCTGGATATATCCTCAATCACAAGGTCGATTCACGGAACAGGGAAGTAAACTAACAGGTAAACGCCACTGTAAACGCCGATTAGTTGCTTCATCAACACAAAATTACAATTACCTACCAGGATATCTTTGTTACTTTTGGGGAAAAAAGAACGAAGAATACAATATTAACTTGGGTCTTTTAGTATTGAAAAAAAAAACGTACAAAATAGACGTTAAGATTTTATGAAATTTAATGGTTTTCATGGAAACTAATTAAGATCATATTTGATTTATTATCTATGACTTTATGATTCACATCGATAAATTAAATAAATTAAAAATACAATAATTTGTTTTGAAAGTAGATTTTCTGGAAATACTTTTGCATAATTTGATTCTAAGTATAAAGCGATTGGTCACGCAAACTAAAAATAAAGGATTCTTTGTACGTATGTAAAAGAGATATTGTTTTATATACATTTTATATGAGTTAACTCACGGAGGGATATAAAATCGTTAATCTACATCGGAGACAGAGAAGTTAATGCGATAGATAAACAGGCCGATTAGCTGGTTAATTAACGAAAGCCCACTCGATCCCGTCCCTCACGCACACGCCTACTGTTAATTTGACATCGAACCAAAATGAGAATCTTTAGAAAATGTAAATAAAGTATATTTACGCGTTGATGCTCCATAATATACTTGAAGGATTATATATATATTTTTAAAACAATTGTGATTGAATCATCGAACAATCTTAAGTTAGTCAATGGAGGTAATCATAGTATTGAAATGTCTTTTGACGTAATTAATATAATTTTCCCATAGACCAAATTATTCAAAATTCAAAGGATGCAGAGCAAATCTTTTATCGTGGAAAATGTTTCATTATAGTATAATCGCGTTGAGCACGTTGACTTTGTTTCGCATTGAAAAGAATACTATGTAATACAGGTAATATCAGCCTCTGTAAACTACGAACACGTGATGAGTACCTTTCTTCATTATATTTTCATACTAAGTTTAGCTAAGGATACATAATTCATTGGGCTACGTACGTACATACAAAGCGTGTAAACCTAGAGTCAGTTAGTGCAAGAATATAGTACCTAACGTCATAAGGCGAAGGATGAAACTCGAGTTACCTCAATAGAACAAATTCAGCAGATACAACCACAGAATAAAAAATAAAAAGTATTTTCTCCGGTCTGACAGCTAATCCGTTATATTGATAGTCTCTGGTCAACACGGGACTAAATAAATACTTTTAAAGTACGATATTCCATTAGGGCGCATCCATTAATTTACACAAATTAATTAACTTTTTCCAATTCCCAATTTCACTACTCTAATTAGTGGAGTACTTGGGTATTTAGGAGCAGGTGTGGTCGGTATCCATTTTCCCAAGTGGTTCGTGGGGTCGGCGAATTGAATAAAACAGAACGTGAATTTGTATTGATCCCTCTCACGACGACGTGACCGCAGATTATAATCACAGATATATATAAATAGATGACTCGATTCTACATACTTTTCATAATTTTTTGGAAGAGTGGCTATAAATTATTTTTATTCAGATTACTAGGCCTTCACAGAGACGTTCTCTAATAATAATTTATCTTCCAGTGATATTCAGTATGTTTTGAATATTATATAAATAAGCTACTGTTGGGCTTATTGTTTACTTAGTTATGTTATGTCAATGAAATTAAATTATTCGAGAATTGCAAGTTTTTATTATTATTATTTATTTATTTAAGGCCAATCAACAATTGTTTATACCTGTATAACATACAATGTTTATAATGCTAACACAATAAAAAGGTATAGATGTAACAATTAATTACAGACTAGCACAACGTGTTAAACTTAGAGTTAATATTAGCTAACAGAGTTGAACTAAATAGTTTTTACTAACACTTTTACAATGAGACATATATATTTTGAAAAACAAAACAAAAACAAGGTAAAAATTATAATTATTATTTAAAAAAGTCATTCATTATCTTATGTAGTTTGTAGACTGAATCGTGGTGAATGTCAACTAGATCGCTGCAACTATTTATAATTTTGCTGAATATCGATATGGGAGAGTTTGCACCTAGACCTGTTCTCCTGAGTGGTGGACAAAGTGGAGGAATTCTATTACGCGGATATCTGGAAGGACCACGAAATCCAAAGCTTCTTTTCAGTCGAAAGTGTTCGCATCTTGGAATATTCGGATAGGTATATAATTTTCGGATTTTTTAAATTAATGCGAATATTTTATTTAGTCGACGATGAGTGTCTTAACAATGAAATATATTTTTTCCTGAAATTCTTTGTTTCGGGTTAAAGAAATTGCGGTATCTTAGATATATAAGTCTGGTTTTTGTCTGTGGTAATATAACCTTTATTTAATTTGCAGTTCCCACGTGCTAACGAATTGATCGGTAGCGTATTGGTTTTGTCGGTTGAACACAGAGTAATGAAATTTGTGGTTTAGTTAAGACTAATTTTAATTGATTTTAGCGGTTTATAATTTGATTACAGATTGTTTTAATTGATATTTCATAATTAATTAGATTGTGTACGCTTGCAGCCTCAATTTGGACTACCCTTGATTAAAAAATAAATAAATCAATAAGAATACCTACCTATAACATCATTACGTCCACTACTAACATTAGATTAACACAGGTATATATGAGACATTTTATCAGGCACCATTTCACCCCAGCTTTTTATTAAAAAAGCACACGTAACGATATATATACGTACGTAGCGATTTCAGTTTGTGCAGATAAATTGAACGTCCATAGAGCCTACACACGCCTCCGATATCGACTTCGATCGTCAGTTGCCGCAGAAGCATCTCATCCACGATGGAAGACGATTTATTAAATGAGTTGAAATTCGCTCCGAAAGATTGGCATAATTATTCGAGGACTAGCTTCTGCTAACAATTAACATATTTTTCTTCAGAAACAAATTTCAGTCCGGTCCAGTTCGGTCCGGTCCGGATTGTATATATATGTATAGATGAATGAGGAGACATACTCAAATCTACTGTTTAGTTAACTCCACTAATACAAAAACAAGATACTTTCATGAGAGAAGCAATAAGTCTGAACAATCGCCATCCACACGCGACAATAAATCTGTGCTCAAACGCAATCGACAACGATTATTTAATAGAAATTGCAACTGCCACCGATGAACGATAATCTGCAACGATTTATCACACACACGATCGATAAATCTGCGCAAATCGATTTGCACAGATTAATCGCCACGATATATCGTACGAAACGTGTGTGGCCCGCAATAAGAGGGTGAATATCAGATTTCGTGTTTTGCACTTATTGTCCACCCATGTTAACTTCGTAGTGACGCTATGTCATTCAAGCGTCCTGAATCGCACTCACTGCTAATCAAGTCATCAAGTAACTAAATTAAAACCACGGACATGACAAGTGTCAGGGGAATGTAATTCCATATATCTCACTTACCAGCCGTTGAGTGGAACAAGCAGCGGTTTGTCATAGCCATCGCACCACGCCATGGCTGACGTCACTAAGGTCGCGAGCACACCGCGCCGCGCTACAGCCGGGCGAAGCCAGGCTATGATCTGGATTGAAATAAAAATGTTGATAATTTCATTTGAAAAGAGCACATCTACAGTCGGAAAGTAGAAATATGGTAAAAAAATATAAGTTTGTCAATACAGGACATAAAAATCTTTCTTAGCTTTTCAGTTTTTTCCAAATGCGTTCAGTCGGTTTTGTATGTCAACTGACTGGCAGATTTTTATACAAAAACAACATTTCACGACAACTTCTGTGAAAAAGTCTTACATTGGTGTATTGTAATATCGTAAACAAAACACAGTTGTGTTTTACTACAACGAAGCTTATATGTATATGGTCCGCCTGATGGTAAGCGGTTAACTTTGGTTATGGGCGCTATCAATATAAGGAGAATTGCGTGCTCCCTATAAAAATATTTACATCCTTTCTCTCGAATTATGTGCTGACTTTGTAGTGTTGTGAAAAATATTGGGAGAGAGACTTTTTACGGATAGTTTCTTGCCGGTTACATAGGTATTTATATGTATTCTGAACTGTTGAAAAGACGAAATAACGATTCGAAAGAGCTTGTAACTTTTTAAATATTATAATACAAAAATATAAATTTCAGACGATCATTTTATTAAAGTTTTATTCACATAGTAATTAAAACTTGAATAGTATATATAACACAACAGGCTTTAGAGATAATTATTTTAATTTGTAATTTTCAAGATATTGAATAACTAATAAATAGTAAATTCTCAAAAATAGTCATTAAATAGATTTATTGCACCATTTATAATGTTCTCTATGTAATATTCGAGTAAAATCGTGACGTTAATAGAATAAGTGCAGATAATAACAAAGAAACGTTTTCCCTAATAAAGGTATACCCGTTAAAGGAATTGATAGGCTTTACTGACATCAAAGGTTGATTGATACGACATCTTTTATAAGAGAAATTGATTGCAGGAAAAATCTAATACAAAATTGATTTGAGATCGCGATCAACGTGCGTACATACGTGAAATTTAATGTGTTTTCAAATTGAGTCAATTTATTTAATTGCTTAGCTTAATAGGGGGTTTAAATGTAAATCAAATATTATAAACGAGGCGTAGGAGGGCACGGAAAAGTGGATAAGGTGATAAGGTAAGAGAGGTAGGGCACAGCGGATAATCCGCTCAAATCGGAGCAGCCCGTCTGGGGAAGGACCTCCGCTTTACAGAAGATCGTAGCCAAATAGCATTGGTCTCGGCCATGTGTGTTCCTACGGTGTGTCAGGTCTCCAGTTTTCCACTTGGGGGGGTTGGGAGGGTTGGCAACGCGTGAGTATTACCCCCGGAATTGCAAGCGTCTCTAGGCTACGGTGATGCTTACCATCAGGCGCCGTATGCTTGTTTGCCAACTTTGTGGTACAAAAAAGTGTGTAATCGTATCGATGTAGATCACTGAATGGATTTGTATGAAGATTGGCACTGATTAGTTTGTTTATACACACATATTTTTTTGTCCTAGAACCCTTCCTTGCAATGGTTATCGTAAATTAACTAGGTGTCGCCCGAGGTTCCGTTGACGTGGATTCTTTATATATTTGAAGACAACTTTTTTATGCTCCAAGCCGAGCTCTATTTTCATATTATAAATTTTCTAATATAAACCTTTAAAACCTTGGTGTGATTTCCTAGAAAAAACTATCCTATGTGTTCGAATAGGTCAAATTGTTTTTGCGTAAATATATCAAACATTACCTCCACATATATACAAACAAACACTTGTATTAATAATATTATAAGTCGCAGAAAGCCGCTGCTGGATGCAGGCCGCTGCCAACGCTCATACTAGAAGCGTTTCGGTTAGTAACTATTAAGTAATCTGTGGTTTCGGTGCGGTCTATATTCAGCAGAGAGCTATATTTGGCTGAGATGATGATGATGAATTTTCATATTTACCTGAGCACCCAGTTGCATAGGATCCCTGGTGAGGATGTCACTGGATTTCCTTACGGCTCCGTACACTAATTCCACATCCCGGTCCAGGATGTAGCACCTCACATGTTCCAATATACAGCGGAGATACGAGATTGTTACAGTTTGTACCTGAGAAAGAACAAAAGGCGCTGTAGAATTTATATGTATATCTTTCTACAAAAATACTAGATATCCTTTGTTTATACTAAGTGTAAAAGTAATATTATTTATAAAAAATAATGTTAACCACTTGGAAAAAACAAAAGAAGAACTCGTTTCGAATACTAATTATTTTTGATGCGATCTTTAGTGGCCAGTTTCATGTTTATGAATCAAATAGATGTTATTTTTTTTAAAGAATTTATTTATATTTATGGCCTGTACGCACGGTAAAGAACCTTTTTGGTGCTTTTTTGTCCAATTAAATAGTCCATTAGTTATTAAAATTTTGATTTATCTATAACGATAGATATATTACCTACATCCAGTAATACAATTTATTAGCACTCAGTATATAATTGTAGAATATCTACGGCAATAAACATTAATCAAATCGATTCTATGATAGCACCATGTGGCATCATTGCATAGTAATGACCACTATCCATCATTACGAAGACAGATATTCGCAGAAACTAAACTAGACATTCTCGCAAAGTGTATATAAGTCTTTCTCGTCAGTTAACGTCCTATTTGATAGGTAAATTGACATGTTAGTTTCTTTAATTATCCCACAGATAATGGGTTAGCTCAAAGTCAAAGTCTATTATATCACTTTTCTCCGTATTCCCTTTCTTGTAGCAGGCAACGCATGGTACCAAACCAACCCTTACTGATATTCATAGGCAATAGTAATACTTTCCATCAAGTGGACCTCTTTTTGTCTGTAAGTATGACATAAAAATATAATATGTTATTGTATTTTCTAAAACCGAAAATAATTTAAAATATTTATCTAAGCAAACTATTTAATAAAAATAAATCCGCTATTTCAATAAACATTTTCATGAAATATTTGCGATTTGATTGCTACCCTTTGTGATGTATTGAGCAAACTGTACGAACCGATAGGCACAGCGTGTTGGCTGACTCGTTTATTTTCGACGCTTTCAAAGGTTAAAACGTTGAAATGAAATGATTGCATTCGCATGTGACAACCCTGATTGAATTTATATTTTTTAGAATAGTGACGCATCAAACAATATAGTTGTAAATAATCCCTTGAAAATTTTATTTTCTATCCAATGTATTTGTTTTATTTATATTGGTATTGGCTCTAGTTTTTGTATTGTTTGTTATTTACTATTAAATATATTATATGACGGCTTAACGTGCCCTTCATGTTTTGGATGGCAAGTTAAGCCGTCTCGATTCCAGCACGATGACAGTCGCTTTAACCAGGTCAGTGGCCTTCGGGCGACTTGAAAACATCGGCCACCGCTTTGAAGCAGCGTGGCAGAGTACGCGCTGATCCCTTTCTATTGAAGGGAGACTCGTATCCCTGCTGTGGGATGATTATGGGTTTATAATATGATGTATAATGTAACCTACAATTAATTTATTTGCCAAAAAGTGAAGACAATATAAGCAAACTTACGGCAGCAAGCAAGAAGTCAAAGTTGCATACAGTAAGGTCTTTCAGTTTCGAGAAGTCACCAGCTAGTAGCAAATGAAGCCATGATTCTTCCACATGCCTTTGAGTAAATGCAGCAGCTGTCCTACTGCCTGAATGGAATGGTGTCGAATCTAATAGAGCATCGTCATCGTCCACGCATCCTAAAACATAATTTTCAGTTATAATCTGTACATAAATCAAAACCTTTTTTTTATAGCACAAAGTTGGCAAACAAGCATACGGGCCCCGCCTGATGGTAAGCATCACCGTAGCCTATAGACGCATGCAATACTGGGGGTATCACTCACGCGTTGCCAACTCTCCCAACCCCCAGTGGAGCTCTGAAGACCCTACTCTCCGTAGGAACACAACATGGCCGAAACCAATGCTATTTGGCTACGATCTTCTGTAAGGTTGAGGTCCTTCCCCAGATGGGCTGCTCCGATTTGAGCGGATTATCTGTTGTGCCCTACCTCTCTTAAAATTCATTCCATTTCTATATACTTACTTGGCACAAGTTTTCTGGTGAAATTCAACGATTGTGTTGTAGCTTGTCATAAATTATTGCGGTAATGTTTTGTGTGCTCTGTCGCAATGAAGTGATTAGCAATAGATGCATGTCTATTTCATATCGATTTATATTTTCAAACAGACAATCGTTTGGAGCTTTTGTTTTAGAAAGTGTATTTTATCCATTGTGGAACAGTGTACATAATCTTAAATGTTTATGTGATAATTTCGGATTTGAAATAAAATAATTTAACAAATTTTTATTAAATAATATATTTATTAAGATAGATGTTAGGTTACTTTATATCATGCTACGACTTTTAGAAAACTAGATGAGCTCATTCATATCACTATAGCCAGAATTAATTGAGAATGTTAAAGGTTGGCGAAGAAAAGTCAGCAGGTATCATAATCTGTAGGTAATGCAATTTATAAAGAGTTTGTACCTGGTTCCTGAGCATCACTCGTATCAGTATCATCAGCGTCATGTAGAAAATGAGCGAAATGAAGAGCAGCGAGATCAGAATGAGCGTCACGAAGAGCCGCCTGGACTCGTACGTATCGGCGTCTTGCACGCGATCCGGCCGCTGCAGCTCGCCACCTCCACGTACTTCTTCCAGATACCACGTTTTCACTAATCAGGGTTTCTGTTGATATATCACTAATTATAATAAGTAAATTACTTGGTAGTTTTATGAGATATTTTTTTTCGTAATTTTAGATGGCCACAATGTGGGCTTGTAACAATACATCTAGAGCAACATTGAATGTACTCTTTACATTTTCTATAACCCCACGCAACTTCTCCGAAATCCAGTATAAAGTTTTGGCATGTAACATTAATTAATCATCTTGTAAAGTATGTCCTCGAGTAATAATGAATTAAGGACCGAAAAAAATATTATCAAAAATCGACTATCATAAGCACTTTAATATATTGCTCATTATTGCAGATATAGAAATAGATATTGGAAAACTCGTCTAAATTATTGTGGCGTAAAGAATAACGTATTTTGCAAAGACTTTAATCCAATATCAATAAGTTTAATTTCGGAGATATTAATGACAGGAATGAGCAATTAAATGATATTGATATTGCTACACTGAGACTTAAATAAATCAAAGGACAATAGATAACGTTAATTAAAGAGAAAATAAAGATTTAATGTGAACAAAATAAATATTTTCTATCGTATAAATGCATCAAAAGCAATAAACAACAAAAATAACATAAACCATAATATACAGGCAAAACTTACTCATCATATATTTGGCGACACACAAAGTAGAAAAGTTGAAGTTGGCATCTTTCAACGTAATAACAGCCTCACTATTGCTCGTTGGCATCAACAGTTCTAGTAGTTCGAGCTCAGTGAGACCAAACTCCGAACAAGTTATGTAACCTAAAATTAACGGAATCTTGATTTAAATGTATCTTATTTACTTCTATTCTGTCACTAAGTTTCGGTTAAAACTTTAGTTCTATTTTAGTGTTTTGTTTCAGGAATATTATAACACATATTATAGCTAGACTAAACTAATTTTGACACGACCAAAAGTGTTGTTGTCCTTCCTTGGTTTACAATTAGTGACAAGGATAGCAACACTTTAAATCCTGTCAAAATTAGTTTAGTCTAGTTAAATGTACAACCGAATTAGCACCTCTGTCTCTTATATTTAAGACATAAAAGTTTGTACTTACTTGCTAATTTACTAAAAGCCTTAGAACCGAAGACGACTTCTAAATTATCAAAGGCACCATCGATATAGTCTCCGTAGCTATGATTTTCTGCGGTTTCTTCAATTGCATCTAACCCATAATAACAATTTTGGACCTTAAACTTTTCCTTCTGCGCTGGAGTAAGCTGCAGTTGATCCAACGAGACAGCGCTCGTGCACACTAAAAATACGTTTCTTGGCAAAGACATAGGCAGCCAAGACAGCCCCGTCACAATATCACATTCTAAAGGATTAACTCTATGAACGTTGTCGATAAATATCAACAAAACCTCATTCTCCATATCCTCGCATCTCTTCAAGAGGCTTTGAAACCAATTGTTAATATACAAAGGATCAAAACTAGCGTCTTTTGGCAAATAACCCTCCGGAATGTTTAAGATTATCGATATCTGTTGGCACATTACTCTTAGCAGTTCTAAATTGTAGGCCGATCTTGGAGTGGAAGCTGAAAATCTTATCACCCTCAAAACTGGTTTTGGAAAAATTTCTTCACAAGTATAATACAAATGCGTTAATAAAGTTGTTTTTCCTGAGGCATCGGGACCGTATATTAAAACTGGAGGATGTCGAGTTCGATTTTCGTAATTATCCTTAGCATTATTTAGTATACTTTTAGCGGTGTCTTCAATTTGCTTAACGTTTACTTTATACATACGATTATGTTCTATACATATTCTAAGGTGAGTGATGTGCTCAAGAAATACTTCCTGAAAGGTAGATGTAAAAAGTTTTGATTAATGGCGTCTGGAAAAGTGTAAGCTACAGCAAAGTTAGAATAGCTTCAGCCTGATCTATAATCCGAGTAAAGCGTCTTTTACTGAATGGTTTTTATTCTTTTCGTATCTTTAAAAGTAAATAATCGTAAGCTTATCAACTCTAACAAATTTTGATTCACAGATTTGAAACTAAAATGTTTCATTAATATCATCTGTTAACTTTTTTATTGCAATTAAGCGGCTGACAGAAAAAACCTATTACCAAAATAATAAATTTATACCTGTACAGTCTTTTTTCTTCCTTTCCCCTGATCAGGTTCCGTGCTCAGGCTGTCATCGACCAGCGAACTTATTACAGCCTGAACTTGTTCTCTGAAAGGGCCTAACTTCTCCTCACTATCCGAACCTGCATCCGTCCGTGAAGACTCGGCTGACGGTGATCTGAAAGTTATTACTTGAGAAACTTCGTCTATAGCCGTCACATTGACAAATTACCCTCAATTCATAACAATGACGATAATGGAACGATAAAATGAAACTAGCTACTTGTTAGACAGTTTTCCAGAGGACAAGTAATGAGTTTTGAAGTGTTGCAAAATATACGCTGTTGTATTATATCGCTTTTATTGGCTTTTTAGGTAAATATCTGATTTTGCAGATTGAGTCGGGTGATACACATAAGTTCCTTTTAACGATAATGTGCCTAGAAAAGATTGCTGTTAGCAATAAGGCCGCCTTGTTGCAATTTCATTAGTCTGTAAGTTATCTATGTATACTGTGTCCTGTTTTTGTGATTTGCAAATAAAGCATATTCTATATATCTATCTAATGTTTTTCTGAATGTTAATCCCTATTCTGATAAATAAAAATAAATAGTTTCTGTCAGAAAACTACAAATATGATTTAAACAACATAATAAAGTAATAACTACTAATTGAAATTATTGTTACTTAAAAAATTTACTCTACTCACTCTAGCCTTATTACGTGACTTTCTGGTAGTGCATTTTCGAGTTTTCTTTTCAAAGCTTTTAATCGAGCACATGCCAACACAGTCAGCTTAGAGTCGTCAGCGTCAGGTTCCATAACATCCCTAAAGACAACCACGATTCCTTTCGGGTGGTTACCGCTTGTCAGCAATTCTGAAATTTCAGGTCCTTGTTGTTATGCAAATTATTATTTATCAAAGTTACTATAAACCGCCGTAAATTGGCCTCGCTTACTAAATTAAATACAGAGTTGTTTGGGTAAATTAACATAAATTACGTTTTATGGAAAGGGAGGGACCTACTGCCGAGATTTTATATTATCCATGCTATTCGTAGCTTTATCTTTGTTAACTATACCAGCACTTTCTTTAGATAATGACTGATATTTAAAGATATTAAGCTTAAGTAAAAGTACGGCCGTAGTGGTAAAACAAGACGTACCTGACGTCTACGCCAGTACTTTATATTTAGATCGACAGTAAAAATTCAAGTTCTCTATAAAATTTTCTTGTGGAGAAACTATGAATAACGATGGTCTTGTAACTTTTGCCATAAAATAACTCGATCGTACTTACCCAATGCTGATTCACATTGAACTTCGATTGGACTTTGGAGTAGTTGCGATATTTCTGTTCCGGCTTCTAGCGCTTCAAATGCTAAAGCATTAAACGCTTTTTGTATCTCTGCTAAGCGTCCACGGTGGTCTTCTCGTTCAATTAGATTGTTATACCTAAGACGTAAAAATTAAATTTATTAATACATGTGGGTAAAATAATTATTTCTTAATCAATGTTACATACAGTTGTTAGAGTAATGTAATGAGAAAACAGAGTAAATATCAGAGGCTATTAACTAATAGACTGTCAAACATTTAGGTCCCATTCTCTGTGTATTAATTACTCCATCTACGACAAATGACATTGATATATCACGTTCTTTAGGGAAAACGATATCACCAAAATAATGGAACGTAATCTTAAAAGGACCAAATACATTATAATGATAAAGCTTACGTATTGCCAGCCATCTTTCGAGCCCCTTGTCCCCACAATAAAAGATAACATGACCAACCCTCAGGTGAAGCAATATTTATGTTCAGGGAACCAAGATAAATTATTTATTTTACGATCCCACTGAGTAATCGTCTCTCGTTGGCCGGGTAAGGTCGTAAATTGTTATAGCCTAAATAGATGGGACGCGAATAAGAATGATCAAAGTAATTGGAATATTATCGGTTACTCAAAGAGGTGAAGCAGAAACAACTATAAAAAGAACTCGTTTAAAGAAAATAATGAAATTGTTCGCGGATATCCGGATACGAGGAAAACTCGTGATAACAAAACGAAAGGATCCTAAATTCTAAAAGTATATTTACGAGATAAATTGCTTCATAAAATTTTCGATATTGAGGAAAATAACAATACCACGAATGATATTTCATAACCACGTAACTGATAGTTTCAATATCGCGTTACTGTTGACTTAACATTACAGCAGACGAAAAGTACGCCATAAACCATGATCATAAACTATGTTATTTTAGGTGTAACAAATAAAAGTAAAGCGTTTGAGATGGTATCACTTTCGCTAATACCCATCAGATACCATAAAACGTATAGGCGCAAAAAATACCCGGAATTTTTTAAAAGTAGTAAAAATTTGCCCAGATATAGGTAGGAATTTTATTGTCTACATATAACTGTCGTTGGTTTAATGTGAGGTTAAATTGCAATGGAATGTAATGATTATTGATTTGAATTCTGCACACAAAAAAAAATTATTTAAATTGTACAGTCAGGTGCAAGTTGAGCTTTACACTATGTAAAGGTTGACATGCTCTTGACTGTACTTGGCAATATAACCATGCATTTTAAAATGTTATTTAGAGTGTCCAAACTTAATTTTAATATCAGAACTATTACGTAAATTACTTTATGCATATAATAATCTCCAAAATTATATAAACATTCACTATTTAGAGGTTACCGATACATGCTGCAGTGCCATAGATCTCTAAAACTGAAATATCTCACCATTTATCATCTCCTTCTAGGTGGTAGGATCCGTCATCGTGTTCTCTATAACACGAGCGTATTAGTGCCGCCTGCGCTGAGTCCGACTTGACCAATATTTTGAAGGTATCCGATGGAATGGTGAACGGGAGCACAGGTTGGTATAAGGAAGCATCACCACCGATGAGGCACTGTATGAAAAATGTACATAATATAATAATAATTGGGTACTTCTTTACCTTCATTTATTTATTTGGAGAAATAGCTTTTTTGCTGCAATTTGCGAAAACCGACACGCCCAAGACTATTATAATATAATGAAAATCAGTATGTTCGCTAAATTTTTAGACCTTTTCCAGCAAAAGTGTTGTCAGTGCGTTTTCGCGCGATGCTTGTGGCCTTAATATATTGAAGCCTAATGCTTCGACAACATCAACAACAATCTTTGAAAAATACTGAATCTGGACTATTGGATACAGAAACTCTTCAAAGTTATTCCTATACCAAAATTCAGGTAAACAAAGAGAACTACAGAGATTTACATTTTATGTTAAAAAAGAAAAGAAAAAAGAAAAGTACGATATATTTTTAAATTACAAAATAGGCCGTAACTGGTTTTCTTTCGCCATTTCTTTTTACCAGTGGTCATTTGGCTTTTGTTTCCGAAATGGTAGTAGTAGATTAATTTATACAAATCATTTATTACTGTATACTCTGACAAGAGAAACCTATTCTCTGAATAAAAGTTTTGAATTTTTGAGTTACTTTCGCAATTTTGTTTATAGAACGTTAAAAAACTCGAGTTTCCAAAGATGAAGCGGTATAAATACTTTTTATTATGGAAATATGTTAAACTTTTTAAGAAGTCATAAAAGTTACTTGTTGGTACGCACGTTTTCGATTTCTCGTGCAATGTTTACTGGGGTTCTGATATGAGAGAATTTCTTTTTTAAGTAAATCGTAAAATTAACACCCCTCCGATAACAATTGGTTCCGAATCCTAAAGAAATATACAAACTAATTACAGTATAGAATGTGTGATTGTATTAAGTAAAATATTAATAATTAATGATAGTTTTTGAGCAAGTAGGTTATGAACCTGTTACCCTGTGCTGTTACATCGTAATAAATAAATAAATATATAGGGACAATTCATACAGATTGAGCTAGCCCCAAAGTAAGTTCGAAACTTGTGTTATGGGATACTAACTCAACGATATTATATTTTATAACAAATACATAATATAGATAAACATCCAAGACCCGAGAACAATAAGAAAAAGTTCGTTTTTCATCATGACCCGACCGTGGATCGAACCTGGGACCTCCTGGGTGGCGGTCTGGCGTGGTAACCATTACGCCACGGAGGTCGTAATGAAAATTTATAGCAAAGTTTAGGCGATTTTTTTAAACAATAAAACATAATTGATTTATTTTAGTTCGTTTGTAGTGTCATGTTTCTGAGTCTGAAACCGTTCCCCTAAAGCCTATTCGCCATTGGACTGTTCGTCGACAGGACGATTCTTTTATTACCGTTTCGCCAGCAGATTCTTACACCTATGGACATTTTGCCGACATAACCTTTCATCTTATTTATCTTATTCTTGATAAAGATATCATAAATGTCAATCCATTCTGACGTATTGCATTTCTGCGTGGGGTGGGGTGGCTAAATACAATATTTTATGTATTGAAATTGCCCAGCTAGCAGTGCTAAAAGTCTGCACCTTCAAAAAAGCTCGTTTTCCAACTGCCGAACTATATTATTTCTGTGAAGTCTTAACTGTTCGACAATTATTTCTTCTTAAAACTTTAATGATCCAACATAGTAAATTAATATATCATACTGAAAAATTAAAAAAACGCAGGCATTATAGGATATGTGAAATACCTGCTTTTAGAACAAAATTTATGAATAGATTTTTTCCTTTTATTGGCCCTTATATTTATAACTAGCTGTGCCCGCAGCTTCGCCCGCGTGGAATTGGACTTGTGACTAATTAAGTAGTATAGACGGATTTAACAGTCTCCTATTACTGTAGTTTTCCCCGAGAAGTCAGTGTTCTTCATTGCTCATTGTCTATTTGCTCGCCGCTGTTAATCTTGGCTACCTACTGTGTACAGTGCAAAAATGAGAAAAATATTATTTTAATAGCTGTTACCCGCGGCTCCGCCCGCGTGGTCAAGCGAAAATAGCAATAAGTTCGTTACCGCGGGAATTAAAAAAAAAAAACAACTTTATCTTTGTCAACATCATAGAGGGAATCTCTATAAAAAAATTCAGCTTTCTAGGTTGAGCGCTCCCGATAATACACGTGTAGTCTTATTATTGCGAATCCTGTGGGAATTTAATAAAATCCCGTCTTTATTATCCTTGTCTACTTTATAAAGGGAAGCTTAATACAAAATAATTTGAGCGCCCACTAATACATGTGCATTTTTCTCTTTCCCATGGGAATTTAAAAAAATACAACTTTATCTTTGTCAACATCATAAAGGGAATCTTTACAAAAAAATCATCTTTCTAGGTTGAGCGCCTGCGATAATACACTTACAGTCCTATTACTCCCTTTCCCGTGGAAATTTCATAAAATCCCATCTTTATCCATCATAACATCATAAAGAGATTCTCAATACAAAATCTCAGCTTTCTAGGTTAAGCGCCCCCGATAATATACGTGTAGTCTTATTTATTATTCCTGATCCTGATTTATTATCCTGATTAAAAATCCCGTCTTTGTCCTTCTGTACTTTGGAAAGGAAACCTCAATACAAAATCTTAGTGTTCAATAAAGAACCTTCATGCTGAATTTCATTCGAATAACTTCAAAAACGGCAAAGTTTCATACTAACTTTGCACCCCCGTTTAACCCCCTAAGGGATGATTTTTGAGAAAAGTATTTTGCTTGTGTTTCATGCCTTTCAATAAAGAATCTTCATGCTGAAATTCATTCGAATAACTTCAAAAACGGCAAGGTTTCATACTAACTTTGCACCCCCGTTTTACCCCCTTAGGGGATGAATTTCCAAAAATCCTTTCTTAGTGAGCACCTACGCCCCAAAAGGAACCCCCATGCAAAATTTGAGACTCCTGGCACTTGTAGTTTCGGAGATTTCGTGATGAATCAGTCAGTGATTTTCTCTTTTATATATATAGATAAAATCAATAAAATTTTGAACATTTACCCTTTAAATAATAAAATATGCAAGACTACAATTTACAATTTTTTACAAACACTGTCTTATGAAGAAACTGAAGATTTAATCACGATTAAAAAAACGCGCACGCACACACACAAATACTCGCACACACACACACACACAAATACACACACACTCACTCATACACGAACACTAGCATTTCGTACAAGTCACCTTTTTATTTTTATTTTATTTTTCTTTTCTTTTCTTTTTATGTTTATATTTTTATTATTCTCTACATAGCTAAAAGCCTTAAATTTATATAAACTTGAAAAACAGGGGATGAGCACTGTTAGCTGTAACACAGGGTCAAACCTACCACAGCTGCAGAAGCAAATACTCTGTACTATACATATATTTTAGTTTTTAAGAAGTAGCTTTATATATTGGCTAAATGTTTATATTAAGAATTTTTGTAAACAGTACTTTTAAACTGTATATGTTTGTGGACCAAATAAATAAATTTATTATTATTATATTATAAATATTAATTTAATACGTACAAAATACATCGATATTTACATTGTAATAATCAGGGCTAAATACAATACGAATGTTTTAGAAAAACTAAAAGAAAACACTAACAAAATATTCAAGTTCATAATTCTGATTCTATGATATGATTACAGTAAAGCTCATTTATTTATTAAGAAGGAAGTTTATGTGATATTTTTCTTTTTCCCGCCGTTTCAACGTCCTGGACATTAGAACAAGGAAACTAAGCCCTCGAAGCCCTTTTGTTTATCCAATAAGGAAAACAAAATTAATAATGAATACGACGTCACAGTGAATTATCTTTTACTTACAAGAAAATATCCAGCTTTTGATGTTTGGTTGCAAGATTTTATCTCTTGTAGGTGATACCGGAGTAGGGCTGGGTTCGTCTCGTCGCCGCCGTCGGAACCGTAGTGCATGTCAACGAAGTCCACCTATTAGAAATAAAACTTATTAGACTACCTATTTGTACATATGTGAAGTTCAATTTTATTGTAGTTCTGTAAATGTTATGAAATATAACTCATTCATTACAGTTTCGAGTATCGGAAAGCGTAGCCCACCGCAAGACAGTCGGACGACCTACAAAAAGTCGCAGGAAGCCGCTGGATGCAGGCCGCTGACAACCGGTCTTAATGGAGACGTTGAGGGAGGCATATTATGTCCAGTAGTGAACTTCTTATGGCTAAAATGATGATGATGACTACAGTTATCAACGAGCGGGAGATACACTTTCAAATCAATATAAACTTCAGTTGGACGTAACATATAATAATGTTATACATTAACTGTCTGCATTCCCGAGACAGTATTCCAGCCAAAATATTAAACCAATATAAAAATAAAAACATAAACTAGGATTTAAATTACTCGTAGAATGAAAAATGTCAACAATAAACAGAGCTCCCTAAAAAGTTAATTGACTTTTCATACTGCCTATCCTATTTATGACATGTTCAATTTAGAAAAATGGACCGTGCCCTAAAGTTACGCTTGTTTTTGATATATCGTGCGACACGCGAAACGTGAAATGTGTCTCTAAATATTAACTGGCCACACGCACGTGTACACATCAAACAGATTCTGGGGTCTATAAAATAAAACGTATATTTTAAACGTGAAATATATTTTGCGGATTTATTTAAAAAATACAAGTTCTTCAAGGTCTTGGTGCGGGCTTTTATTGTCACATAGCAGTCGTTATACCAAGCAACCCAGTAACCGTCAAGTCACTTAAAATTCTTCAAATCATCCAGATATATTTATTTACAAAGAAAACGCCTAAACCAAGATAATTCATCAATTAAATATTCATCCCTAGCGGGGAGCCAATTTTCTTTCGTTGGCACTTTAAGTAGGGTCACTACCCACTGGGAATGTTTTATACACGTTAATATTAATAGGCCTTTATGTCCACCAGTGGCCTTTATGTAATGATGATAAATAATAGTCATAAGAAAACATGAAAGACTGCAGCTAGCTGTAAGAGTACAGTGACCAATGTTCATCAGAATCGATGGAGGAAGAAAACGACTTCATGATGACTGCCGCTAATTTACCACGACCAATTGCGATGCATCTGGCAGAGAGAGAAACTCAAAAATGATTTATTTGTAGTCCTATTCCGTTTTAATATAAAATTTAAACTATTGCACACAGAATTATGCCTCTATGGATTGATTCATAGCCAGACTCAATCACGAGAGTGGATCTAGGCAGCCTCGCGGGATTCAATACCATCAATCATTTTGTTCTACGTAACCGATATACGGAGTGCCTGCCGCTTTTGACATTTTGAGTTACAATCTTTGAGACGGTTATTTGGTGTGAGAGAATGTTTATGTCTGTTGCTCAGCTGTCTCATATTTTTGAAGTAGAGATAGAAGTTCGTAAATCCTGTTTTTCTTAACTTGACCAATGTTGTAAACAATCTTAGCACATCTTTTTAACGAAAATAGGCAAATAAAATTATCATTCACACCCAAATAATAATATACTTAGTTAGAAATGGCATTTAACACAACACTTTTATTATTCTGGCTATTAATCGATTTTACACATGGATAAATGAATAAAAAGACACGATAAGATTGTTTACTACGTTGGTCAAGTTAAGAAAAATAGCTGACTTGTGTCATCAAGCCGTCTGCTGCTTCTGGAGTCGGCACCAGAGGGCGCGGGCACGCTCCCCGTACGAGGCTAGTATTTTTGGGATGGTATTGATGTGTGTCTTGAGCCTGGGCGTTCTCTACATAATTATTAGTAAACAAACAATTACCATAATATGTCCGTTGTTTCGTTACTATACACCCCCCCGCCCCCCATTCTCGTATCAACAGTTTCGATCTCAAACTCATGTACCTACTATCTCGCTCAATTCCTCTTTTGTATGAATGAGACAGCGCAGCGGTAGTTGACTCTAAATTGTGTTGTATTTATTTAATTACCTACTATTATTGTTGATATAGATGGACTAGTAAAATACTCGCAACTTCGTTTGCGTATATCTCGCTCGCTTTCCCGTGGGAATTTTGAAAAATCCATTCTTAGTAGTCTAGTACACCCTTAGACGTCATCGTAAGGAACCTACATTCCAAATTTTGAATCTCTAGACCCAGCGGTTTGGGCTGTGATATGTCTACTTAAATCAGTCAGGACTTTGAATTTTATATATATTATGTAGAATAGATGATGATGAGGATGATATCCGGAAAATAGCATGAAAACCGAATTATCCGGTAGCTAACCAGATCAATTTTACGAAAGATAGCAAAGATATTTAAGAATGTAATGAGTGACGGGACAGTACCGGAAAGCGTGACTTGATAACGTGGGGGTCTATGTTCAACGGTCTGATAAAGGTTGATATGGATAAAAAGTCGGCTTTATCGTTAATATTAGCCCATGATGACGCGTGGCTTATGTGTAAACAGGTATAGGTGAAAATGCTAAATACTTTTTTGAAAAGGTAGTGGATAGCACTAGCTCCACCGGGGAAGTAATACCCTTTCATAGAATATCGGGTCGGTGAGTGAGAAATCTGGAAGTAAAACTTTTCTCTTGTTTTATTTTTATTTCCACTTTTCTTCTTGTTAATAGGCAGGCAATGTAGTAGCTCTCCTGGTGATCATTTATAAATGGTCACTTATTCTCGAGGGCCGCGGGTTTGAATTCTGCGCAAGGCAAACATTTGTGTGCATGATCATGTCTGTTTGCTTTGGTCTGGGTGTTTTCTATGTATATTAAATATTTATTTACAAAAACAAGTATTTTTCAGCAATTTAGTACCCACACTACAAGCTTAGTTGCTTTTGGGCTTTGTGTGATTCGTCCAAGAAATTTATTTGTAATGTAAAAAAATATATTCTTTCAGCCATTGGCATTGTAACTGTATTGTATAGTATATTTTACTGCATTTATATTACGTGTCATTTCTTCGCAGACGAGGGCACCACAAGTCTAAAGTTCCCACAAGTTCGAGGCATTCCGTGTGAGAGAGACGTGCCAACTAACAAACTTTGTTGGCTGAAATGTAATACCTATTTCGCAGTACTTCGAGGTATGTACATATACGTAACGACACTGAGAACTAAGTATTAACTTTGTTAGGATTATTCTATTGTTTTATTCTTTTCTCATTCTCTTAATAAATGACATAAATTTGAATTTTTTGCATACCTTCGTTTATCATTTCAAAACTTTATACAATTAAAGGCAGCACACATGCATTTTTATATTGGATTTTAATACGAACCGAACCTGAACTCTGGATCATATATGGTTTTATTTATGGTATTAACTAATAATATCAATACACGATTTTAGGTTATAGGTCTTTAATAAAATGTATTAATTATTATTAAAATACTTAATAAACATTAATATTAAACACAATATTATATAATACTAGCGATTTTATTAAGGATTCCTAATTTAAAAAAAAATATAATATAGCCTATGTTACCCGGGGGTATACCTTTTCCATCAGTGAAATAATTTTTGAAATCAGTCCAATCGTTTTTGTTTTTATTCGTTACAAACATACACACGAAAACACAAAAATACAAATCTTTCCTCTTTAGAAAATTAGTAGGCGGGTATAGATTTTAAACTATCGCGTTTTGAACACATTATACGGGGCTTGTACGCGCACATAAATTTGTCTTCATACTCGTTTCGACAGGGTTGCATCTGTGCCGTAGTCACGGGGAGAGTGGGGTAACAATATTGTATTGTTTCAAAAATAAAATGAATACTTACTTCAATATATCTGTCGTCGTAAGTGGACTGCAACTCCGGCCCGACCATCTCAAGTATTTGACGCCTCTCCTCCCGAAAATCTATATAAAAAAATTATTCTTTTCAGAATGGAGCACATGGGAAGTATTCACGAGTACGGAACACGTGTTCAGAACATAATGGTCCATTAGAAGTGAATTGGTAGAACAGGATGTGAGGGATAAGAGGGTATGAATCTTTTTAACGTCTTCGTACGTCGTACATAAGTACTTGGCCCTTGAAATTATTATAGTGTGTGTACCTAATGTATAACTTGTGATATACTTTTACTAGCTGCTGCCTACGGTATTACCCGCGTTTAATTTTATGCACAGCAGCGCCATCTATATCAGATTTTTTTACCAAATCCAACGGGAATCGCGTACTTTTGGGGATAAAAAGTATGTGTTAATCCAAGATATCAGCTACTTATATACCAAATATCATAAAAAATGGTCCAGCCATTTGAGCTTGATGAAGGTGAACAAACATACACACAAACTTTCACTTTTATAATATTAGTAGGATATTATCTTACACAAAAAACATCGAATATTAAAATAAGTTGTAGTGGTGGAATTCACACAATACAATACCATTGTATGCGATGTTAAGTAAATAACTGAATTTCGCAAATAGGCTACTATTTGCGAAATTCAATATCTGTTATTAAATAATGGGACAGGTTTCACAAATCTCTGTCAGATAAGTTGATTGGTTTCATAAGATTTTTACGACAATTTATTTGGAAAACAGTCTAACTGGAATTTATCTGGAATTAGGCTTCAGACTTTGATTTTATTCTAATTTAGAATGAACAGTATTCAGGTTAATATTGGTTACATTACAATAATAATTTTTTACCATTGTAAATAGATGCGACATATATCTTCACGGCCCGGGGTCCAGGCCACTTGTCACTCTGCTCAGTGAAGCCTTGCAGTGCTTGCAGCACCGCTGGCTCGGGAGCGCTCATCGCCCCTTCGTCACCTCACCCGGCACTTGTTGCACCACGCCACGGAAACATTCTAGAACAAAATAGATACAACTTTTGAAATCATCATCATCATCATATCAACCTGTAATCATCCCACTGCAAGGATACGGATTAGAGCATACTATGCTACACTGCTCGAATATGGATTTGCTGAGGTTGGCAGAGGAACTTTTTATATAGTAATCTGTGGCAGAGGTAACTTTTGAAATCCTGCATGATTAAAAAATAGCTAAGAAGGTATATGTTGTATTCATACGCCAATACACTCAAAGACATGATGTTTTATTCCCCATTTTAAAGTGGACCTACCCCTTTTGTTTTGTTTAATAATTTCGTTTCTAACCATAAACACCCAGACAAATATCATCAAGTAATGTTTTTACACACATTAATAGTTTAAACCCTTATCATTAGCAACGATTAAACCCTTTGAACAACAATAACACTAAAGTAGAAGCAATTCTACACAAATTATGCTCGTTCACGGAGAGTTGCCCGACAAATGTTCCTGACATTTGCCAGAATGGCGGTGTGGTTGGACTATCACGAATCGTCGATTACGACGGCTGGCTCTCATTACCAGATATGGCTCTTATCGACCAAAAATGAAATGAAGTTATATAGTAGATACTATATTTTTAATAATAGGAATCTAATAAAGAATTTTGCTGTCGTTCGAAGTATTTACAAAAATTCAGCCGATTTTAGGTTAGTCGCGAATACTAAACCTTCCTACGATGGATAACTTTTTCATTTGTTGAATTTACAGAACCTTATACATGAAATATACCTAAACTACTGTTAAGTATTATAATATCTGTGCCTAAACCTAACTTTATTAAATAAAAATTCATTATCATTACAAAATTAACTGAATATTCTTTACCATGTCTTTACCACTATTTCCTTGAGTATTTTTTTCATCACCACAAGCTGAAATATTTGTAAGGGTTTTGTTTGCTGCTGTTTGCAAACTCCATACGATTTGGGTTTTTATTGAATTTATTTTTATACCAATAGTTTGGGATCCCGGATTTCTTATTCTGCCTATTGTGCTCAGTCCCGGGGTTCGGGTAAAAACATATCGTTTTCGGAGGTCGATTTTAGGACAGAAATATGTGAAAATAAGCATTTTTTTTCCGATTATTCAGCACGTTGTGTTTTTATATTGATGTTTTATGTTTCTTCAAAAATACAAATACGAATATGGTACAGTATTTTATTTATTTAAAATATTGTTCAATTTGACACTTTGCATTGCAACTTTTCTTCTTGCATATATGAATTTCACAATCCTTTAACCTGAATATATGCACTAGAATTACTGAATGTTCTCACATTTAGTAATTTCTAGTGCATATAGGTATTCTGTGTTTGTTACTCTTTCACGCAAAAACGCTATGACAATTTTTTTATTTTATTTAACACAGTTTATAACTTGGACTAATTATGTAGGATAGGTTATATACCGTATATTAGACCGGGAATGGGGACAGCGGGATAATGTATAGTACAATTATGACATCTAAATTCACATTACGAACTAAATAAATGATTCACAATCCTCTGTTTACGCTGCTCTGCTTACTGCTACGTAAGTAGTACAAAGAGCTTTGTTATGTTAATTAGTAGTTGGCATGTCGTAGTCAAAATCAAGCTATAATTCGATCAAGCCAGTCAAAACTACCTACTGATTGATGTGACAAAAGTGCAACACAAAGCTTACACGTAGCTTACATAAATTAGGCTACTGACTGTAGGTATATGCCCATAAGAAGTATGAACCATGGTCCAGTCGAATAACAAACTGGTTTCTAATTCTCTGAACAATCACCACAACACAATACGTCTAATTTAACTATCATAAAATATAGAAAAAAAAAACAAGCACTATAAAGAGATGATTTTGATCTTCGCCACACAAAGGAGGTTCTAATCAAAAGCCAGCTGAGGGTGTCCATTACGTCTTTTTATAGTCAAGCCCTTAGAAGGGACTGGAGAGATTTATCGTTCCTTCTTAACGCATAATGGCGTTAAAATACACGTATTTAGGAGATAGAGGAATAGACTCAAATTATTCTTTAGTACATGGAAAACAAAAGATTTTTTAAAAAACAAAATGGGTCCATTTCTCAATGACTTGATGACTATCAGATATCGGTTAGATAAATTCATAGCTTTTGTATAATTATTTATTTGCTACAAATAGAACAACTATATCTACAATCTCTCCAGTTATCTAAACTCATCTAGTGATTGTGAAACTAAATTAAATGATTAGTTTAAAAGTAGATTTAATAAATAGATCTCAATTAAATTTCCATAGATCAATTAATTAAATTCTTAAATGAATACATTAAATAGTTCGGTTTAATGGTCTTGGTAAAGCATCTTTAATACTTATTATAATCGCCTACATAAATCAAATTAAACAAAATTGTTTTAAAAAGTTCTTAATGCTGTTAATGGACATTTTAATAAATTGTGTGCCTTCGTTAAATTTGTTCACTTTTAGTCTAAAACTATTTTGATAATAGCTTTCATGAAGTATCATAAAATAAAATTAATTTCGTCCTTTTGATGCCATACTGCTGGCAAACAAGCAAGTGGCCGGCCAGAGTGCTTAGTACGAGTTTTTTGGTCACATTCGAACGTGTTATCGTTTACAATCCGACCAAATTGAAAAATAGTTTTCATATTGTGAATTTACCAGACGCGTGTGACATATCCAAATTAGCCGGGTTACTCACTTCGAAACGTGAGCAAGTAAGTTGCATAATTTTGATATGTAACACGCGTCTTATAAATTCGCAACATGAGAGTTCTTCTTTATTTGGTCGGTTTGTTTACGTCGTCGACATGAACTAACGTGTACAAAAATACTCGTACTAAGCACTATGATGGACAGTGGTTCTGCCGCCTATGAACATATCGAAAATTTCAAAAATCTCACAATAGGAATTTTTTAAATTACCAAAACGAAATTGCGCGTGTTTAGCAAGTCTAATAAAAAAAACTCAGTCTAATAAAAATAGCTAGTCTAGTAAAATAAACTGTTTTAGATCAACTGAAGCCTTAATCTAGAAAGTAGCAAGTCTGTGTGCTCCAACGACTGTCCATAAAACAATTCACCGTTTATCATTCAATGTTTTTGAACTTTCGTAGTTTAAAATGCAAATTCTTTTTGTTTTCTTTTGAAGTTTACTTATCTTCTTTGAAATTAATTAAAAAAATATTTAATTAGTCTTAGCCATTGTCTGCTTGCACTACAATGGAATAGTATTAATAAATTATGAACTAAGTTTGTTAATGAACTGAAAGCACGAATAAATGTCAAAAGTCAAACAAACACTTTAAAAGTTTGAACATCGTACCCAATGTAGTGAAGAAATGTACCAAGAACAGTGTGTTCGTTTCAAAACGAACTCTTTTCTGCGATTGTCATGCATGACGAACAAACACGTGGACACTTGATTACCTATATATACATATAATAAAACAGTAGACCCCTATATGTCTGTACTTTGAACGTATTTGGCAAAAATTGTGAGGGAACAGTTAGAGAAAGGTAACAAAAGCGAAAAATTTATTTTTTATTTTTTTGTCTGTCTGTCTGTTTGAACTCGCATATCTTCTAAGTTACTGAACGGATTTTAATGCTGTTTTCACAGGAAGATAGAGCTCGGCATGGAGCAGAATATAGGCTTTATTTCATATAAATCGCATGTCAGGAAAAGGAGTTATCATTATTTGAACATTTCAAGCGGACGAAGTCGCGGGTAACAGCTCGTCGTTAATAAAATTTTCTATACTTAAAAGGAGCCTCCACCCACAAATCTAATACGATTATGTGTAAATATTATTGAATAAAACATTTACCTAATAGTGTAAGTTATAATATACTTCATCCATCAGGCTGGAAAGTAGGAAAGTAAATAGGTACTTTTGAATTTCTGTATAGTTTTGATATTAACTAATACTTCCTGCTAAATATACTCTCATGTTATATTTATTTTTTCTACCTTGATCGAATAGGTGCATTGCATGTCGCCAACGCTCACATAATTTTATTTCTTTGTTTTTCTATGAGAAGGTTATTGACTTTTCAGTATCATTATCACTTAATTTTAATCGTTCTGTATTCTATTACACGGATACGTAATAAAATGTCTCATAAACAGTTTCATTAATCATAGCTTTTTTGCCCGCGACTTCGCCCGCGTGAAGTTTCGGACCCGTTCCCGTGGGAACCACATTGAATTTCGGGAAAAGCTATAGCCTATGGCACTCCCTGATAATGTAGCTTTATACGGGCGAAAGATTTTTTGAAATCGGTCCAGTAGTTTCGGAGCCTATTTAATGCAAACAAAGAAACAATCAAATCTTTCCTCTTTATAATATTAGTTAATCCTAATCTCAGCCAAACATATTCCTAATGCAACAGTTTCATAGCGTTTCTTTTATTCATATACTAAGCAGGGGATGTAAAGGGAGACATGATTATATACATGTATCTGTTATAGCCGTCGGGCCTTCGTCTGGCACAAATATACACAATTATCTTTTGAATTATTCATTATTCAGATAGAATGAGGCTGTATCGCAACTGACGCGAATATTCCGAAGGAAATTTTATAACAAAAAGATACAGCTACTTTGCGTATTATTACTATATAAGCTTCTTTAACTTTTTCTTGATAGATACAAATTAGTATTTAAATTTTTGAGGATAGGTTTCACAGATTGATAACTAGGATGAGGAAGTATAATGTATATGATAGGTGGTATGTAGACGAAGACGGTATATTTTCTTAAAGATAAATAAAATAACAATACAGAGAACCGACAGCGAAATAATTGAACCAAAAAACAAAGAAGAATACGTTTCAAAAATGACAAAGCTTATGTTATTTAAAAGGTTCGAACCAGCCAGCCAGCAGTCGCTAACACAGGTTAATAAAAGTTCCAGTTAGCATTATTTGTATGATAAATTCACTGTATTTTGTACGGTTTCCAATTTATGCGATGCATTGTTTCAACTGATATTGATGAACTTCATATTGACGAAGGTAAAACAAAAAAAGGATTCTCAAAATTTATATTAAGTACTATGCCAGTTTCTGAAATGAATTATAATTCCACATTAAATCTCAATCTATCTTTTTTCTTCTTTAGACATAATATAATGTGTCATTAACTTTAAAAATATATAGATAGATAGAATACGCTTTAAAACACAAACAAGTGATACAGTAAACAGTAAAAATTACAGACAGAGTTTATGCATCAAGACGGCCTTATTGCTAAAAGTAATCTTTTTAATTCACCATATATTTATATTTATTAGGATTACGAATATAAAATATAATAAAATTTAATGTTGACTAAAACATAAATCGAGCACAGTTTACACAGAGCTTAGATCTAAGTAGAGTAGAAATAGGGGTTGACGCATGCCAACGCACCTGTGGCGTTTGCAAGCATATCGATCGCATGAATTGTGTTGAAAAGGCCTATTCACGCGGCAATATGATGTTGAATAATACATTTAACGAAACAATCCTTATAGTTTATTTAATGTTCGATAGTAGTTTTATTAAAGTAGTAGGTAAGTATTTCAACTCATAATTTGGATGTCTTTTTGAGCTGCTTTTTAAGGGCGCGTTTTGATGTCGCGAAAATTTTTGCGCGGCCGCCGCGTACTTTTGTTCATTCATATAAAATTAAACATTATTGACTAGTTCACAAGTAGGTTATATACCAAGACAGTTTCTGTTGAATACTACTGAAACAAACAAGGTCAATCAGTGTTTTTTTGATACGATAATAATCATAATTCAGTATTACGTATAGTAAAAATAAATTTCTGGATATCAATCGATAGCTAAAATATCAAATGAAATGAAAACGATAATAGGTCCCAAAATTAACCCTTGTGGTACACTATACCAACAATTATTGATATTGTTATATGATTTATACTTTTCAAATTATATTTAAAATTTGTATATATTATAACGATTACACGGCAGGTGAATGGTGTATAAAGAGGGCGTTTGTACAGAAATGGGAAGCAATACCCATTACACGAGAATTAGGTCAGAGTTCCACAGTTGTATCTATATTATATGTGTTTTCATATTTTGCAAAGCTTTGCAGTTAACTGGTTCAATCATAAAATGTGTACATTAGATAATTTATGATTATAGATTTAACAGAGGATTTTCTACATATTCTGTAGAAATATAAATAATAGAAATATAACGTAGTTGCCTAATTTGCAATTTTCCGCTTTTATTAGCCACCTATCTGTACTGATTTACTGACCCGTGCAATTCATTAAATTCTATTAATGAATTGCACGGGTTAATTTAAATTCTATGGTGCAATCTGATTGTTTCAGTTGGAAACGAAGTTTTTTTGATAAAATAAATCAATAAATAAATATAAAGAACTAAGTCTACTTGCACAGGCTTGTTGCAATTTCACTAGTCTGTAAGTTGTTGTGATTTGCAAATAAAGCATATTCTATCTATCTATCTATCTATCTATCAAGGATATGATAATCGCTGAACTTCAGAGTGGTGTCATTTGCTGTGATCCTAAAGGTTGTATTAAAAGCAAAACCACAAAACAGAATATATTACAATTTTCACGTAGATGTTGTTCTACGCCCACCATTCGACTTAAATACTTGTAATTATCTTATTAAACTCCAGGCTGTTTACTCAGAAAATAATCTAATCTATAAATGTATTGTACTCTTTGTTACAGCCTTACAACTGATGTTTAAATGAAATTGGCCCCTCGTTTTATTACGTTTCCGCAGCCTAATCCTTTTACAGTTTTAAGCGATCCTGCAGGCAGGTTTAATTAAATCGTGTACACACGGGACGTGAAAATGACGTCAGCTCTCCCCACGCACAATGACGTTCACGAACGTTGAAACAAAAAAAGCCGATATTAATAAAACTTGCATGTCACTGCTAAATACATTGCTGATGACGTAAGAAATATTTAATCAGATAATAAATATGTATTCCAGTACAAAGTTTGAATAAATAATAAAGTGTATGAATTTTCGAAGACCTTTGCCCTATATGAAACAATTAAAACATATGACGTACGTACATGAGTGAATTTCTTACACAAATACAAATCATTTTTAGACGTAGTTTTCGAGGCTATCTATTTATGGGTAAAGTTATTCGACCCAACAACCAATTGGAAAGCCAGACCTTTATTGAGTTGGGTACTATTCAGAAATTATAGATGACACAATGATATATAGAAATAATGATAAATTGGCTAAGTTCCTAGAAAACATTAGGTAGTATAGAAAAACCTTTTTGCAAATAATGCATGGTATTTTCCTTAAATGTTGGATCGCGTGTAGACTGTGGCGTGAAAGCCTGTAACAGAAATTGTGCTGTCATTAGTACTGACCACCATACTGCTACTTTTATTAAATAACTGAAGCATATAATTACACTGTGATGTATACTCTATTGTTTCAATGTTCTAGTAAGTTTTGATTTAGAGATGTTTTCATTTTTATAATATGTGACATTTTTTGAAATATCATGTATCTGCTTTTATTTCCCATGTGGTGGTAGCTTATAGAATAGATTAATTTCAAAATCATTTATTCTTTGTAAATATTCTTTGACTAGAGAAAGTGCATGATGTCCTATTTAACTCAAGTAGTTCAATTAGCAATAATGACCATTGTTACAACATTATCAAGATTGTAAACGTCTATTTAGAATGTTGTAAATAATATTTTCCTTTTCACATTATTCCAAATACACAAAATAATTTTCAATTTAGGTAATAGATTTCTGTTCAAGAATTTAGCAAACATACTTAATATTACGAAAAAGCTCGGTGTGCTGAATAGAGCGAAGCGGTCCTTCAATCCCGGACGGAGACTTGTACTGTATAAATCTCAAGTCCGGCCCCACATGGAGTACTGCTCTCACCTATGGGCTGGAGCGCCGGCATACCAACTTGGACCTCTTGACTCGACTCAAAGACGTGACTCGACTATGAGGATTGTCGACGATCCCAAGCTAACAAGCAGTATCGAGCCCATTAGTCTGCGGAGAGACTTCGCCTCTCTATGCGTGTTCTATCGCATGTATAATGGGGTTTGTTCCGAGGAATTGTTTGACTTGATGCCTAAAGTCATTTTCTACCATAGAACTGCACCGGGCGGGGAATTAGACCTCACACGCTAGAACCAAAATGGTCACGTGCTGCGTGGTTTCAGAGGAGTTTCCTCCCGCGAACGCTGAAGCTGTGGCATAATGGGGATCTCGCCGAGGTCTTTTCCTTAGACTATAATATGGGGTTTTTCAAAAGGGACATTAAAACTTACAGGGTCGGCAACGCGTGAGTGATGCCCCCAGTGTTGCAAGCGTCTATAGGCTACGGTGACCGCTTACGCTTGTTTTCCATCTTAGTGGTTAACAAAAATTTTGAAAATATTCATTGTACGTGATCTATTACAAAATAATATCCTAGTAGTGGATTAAAGAGAAAAGATTTCTGCAAATTAGGGATGGATATCATTGATATACCTAACAGTAATAATAAACATAAATATTTACTTGCAAAATTATTATCTGGAAATGACCCATAACAAGTTCGAATTATTCATGTAAGAAGCTTTAATACTTTTGAAAAGATAAATCCATAATCTAATTCTCATAGTCGGAAGGATCTCAGCCGTCATTGTGGAACGAATTTAAGCCCATAAGGCGATAAACTCTCTGGGGATATGAATCCTATGGATTCTTCAAATAACTTTCTATATACTTATATCTTATAAGATTTTCATCGTACGCTCTGTAGATCCTTAAGACGCAAGCGTTTTTATTCAGATAATCGAAAACCACTTGATTTTTTATGGTTCTGATCACTGACACTTTATCAAGAAGTATTTTCTCGATATTGCAAACGTCAGCGAATATCACAACAGATTGTATCGACTCAGGGGGTTGAATCTGCTATCCTATGTCATCTTATATAATGTATTCTGAATAGTCTATGTCACAATATCGTATGTATAACAAGTCCAAACCGATAGAACATACCATTAAGTTAAACTTTGAAGCAGGAATATGTTAGGGGTTCTTTTGAATTTGTAGTCATTGTGATTCCAATTGGTACATTGAAAACAAATTGAATTCAAATAACTACCTACATAGCGTGCGACTGAAACGCGTAAAATACACCTTCGGTTTAACCTCACAAACACCATGTTTCATTAGCAGTTATATTTCACGGTTTAAACGGCTACACGCGTTTAGCACGCAACATAGTCCAAACTGGGACATCATGTAAATAATTCCTAATTTCCTCCGTCAGGGTATTGATAACATCTATTAGCTATATTTCCCGTTGGAAATCATGTAAAATCTTAATGTTTGAAATTACCTATTTTTTTATGACAAGATTTGAAAAAGTAGCAATTGCAGAGTTTTCTGGGATTTGTAGTTTTGAAAGCAAACGTATCTAAATTAATATTCATCTGGGATATTGGGACTTTAGGTATGTCTTCCTTTAATGGAAGAGTTTTAGAGCACACTTCTGTTTTTATGGCGATAAATAAGTATATTAGTTTTGTAGCGTTTGTTTCTTACCCTTTGTCTAAGCAAATTGAAAAGTCACTTTATTCAACCACGTTTAATTAAAGAAGTCCATTTTCATATTTTATAATATAGGATATTGACTAGTTTAAAACTAGTTATCTTAGACGATAACAAGTAAATACAACTTAATACTGTCGTTAAGCCTAGTACTAACCGTCAGTATATCCTTGATAACGCTAGCTTCTTATCTTTATGTTACCCAGTGTTAGAAACATCTATAAGATAGTTATGTATTCAATGTACTTACTAAGTAATAGATAAGGAATTCTGCTGAAACCATAGATTTATTATAACTTACTAGCGTAAGAAGATTGGCAATGCAAAAGAGATAGATCATAGCATACGCGTTTGTTAGAGCGAGATAGATAGACGAGACCATTTTTTCTATACACACTATGGGCTTGTATCGCCCTAACGTCAGTCATGTTAAAACAAATCCCATTTATTTTTACAAAATTTATGATTTTTAAGTGTAGTTTTGGTGTTAATTAGACGTGATTAAATATGGTTACCTGTGCAGTGCCTGGATGTAACTCAAACTAAAAGGAAAATTCACAAAATTATGTATCTTGCTTGCACACATGTACATTCCACGCACACTAGTGTATTTTGTTTTTGGTCTCGCCTTAATCAACCAAAGCCAATCTATAGGTACGCAAGTATATACTAAATCTATGGCTGAAACTATAGATCTTGATGACGTATTATATATTTTAGTATTTTGTTTTTATAGTCATTGCTTGGAAATTTACTTTTAGGCTGACATCAGACGGACTGCATCGCAGCGACCGCGCGCGGTCCATATATTTAACTGCATGCAGTTGTACGTTCGACTTCGTGCAGTCATGATGTCAGCTGCACGCGGTCGGCTGCAGTGGAGTGAAGTCTGATATCAACTGCACGCGGTCGGTTGCAGTCGAGTGAAGACAATATCAACTACATGCAGTCGCGCCCTTCAACTTCGCGCGGTCGGCTACAGTTGAAGGCACGACTGCATATAAATAGAAATATATCGACCGCGCGCGGTCGCTGCGATGCAGTCCGTCTGATGTCAGCCTTAGGGCCTCAGCTGACACTGGAAGAGAGAGGACTATAAATAAGTTTCTAAAAATTTCATAATAAGGGTTGTTGCTGAAAACGGGGGTTCACGGGCATTATACTATTTTTATCAACCCAAAAAACCCAACAATGGTCAATAGCAAAAAGTTTTATTTTTGAAAGATTTACAGTTTAGAGCAAAAATAACTTATCTTTTAACTTTTTCGTGTGAAAGTTTGTTATTCAAACTCTCAAAATGGTGTACCTACCGGAAAACGTAGCATAGGACGGCCGCTCAAAAAGTCGTCAGACGATCTATTATTCCATTTCACAATACTTGACACAAAGGCTCCGAACAATCGACTGATTTAAAATATAAATCGATATGAAATAAACATGAATGGTTCACAAATCACTTTATTGCCATAAAGCACACATCATTATGTTCACTATAATTCAAATTCAACGAGTACCTATGTGTAATGTCACTTTCACTAGAATTTTTGTGCCACGTGTTTCGGAATGGAATACGTATACATTTATGCGTGATTAATATTTTCATTTATTTTAACCATTTATTCAAATAATACGATACTCCCGGTGTTGCAAGCGTCCATAGGCTACTGTGACCGCTCACCATCAGGCGGGCCGTAAGCTTGTTTGCCACCTTAGGGGTATAAAAAGAATAAGTTTCGCAAGCAATGCAGTGAATAGTCAGCTTTGTTGGTTTGACAAAGTTTCAAACTAATCCTAACAGGCAGGCACACATAACGCTGGTAAATGTACCGATATCTAAGTTTCTCAGTTTGGTGTAATTAATTGAACTAACTTCACAAAACTAAGCTGACTTGGGGGAATTGTTATGTAAAATAAAGCTATGAATTCAATTAATACATAACAAGAATGTATGTGTGTACAGTCAACAATACCAGTCGGTTGATAAGGGACTCCCTAAATTTTAGAGCTGCGTCTCTCAGTGTAGCGTCCTCCATTTACCTCTGTCTTGTGTCAGCTTTTTCACCTCTGGACACTGCGCCTGTTCACAGTATTTCCTTAACTTGATTCATGTAAAGCTCTTCTTGGTCTTTCTCTACCACTTCTCTGTTTTTTTTAAGATGTTTCTGATAAACTCTACGTGTCTTATAATAACATCATACTAAATTTCAAGTTCTCGTGTACGATAAGGGTCGCCCGTTTTTATTCCATTCAATTACAAGATTATTTTAACTCAACGGTAATAATAAAATAGTAGTAATTCTTTAGTGAAAACTAGGAGACTGTGTAACTGGTACACATTTAACTGAAACCAATAATGAATGGGTACATTGACAAATGTCAAATGTCACACAAAACTAAACTTTATTGCCTAAATTGTTCGCCGGGATTTTTTATGTACTTTTTAACTATGTTTTTAATGAAGTATTTAGAGTAATGTTTTGTTTGATATTATCTTTTATTGATTTATTTTAAATTCAATTAATAATTCGTCGTCTGAGCGTCTGTTTCTTGTGTTTGCTTTGGTTGCGCAAAACATACGAGACGGGTGCGAGTCCTATGTTATTCGGACTTCAATCATTATGAAGTCCGATTAGGCAAGAGCCTAGCTTACTTTGGAACCAAGAGCTGTGTGAATTGTGTAAAATTTATTTATTATTTATAATTATTTCAACTTAATCATACATAACAATGTAATTAAAATACTCGAGTTATACGTTACATTTTTGTGATAAATTCACTGATAAAATATAACAACAGTCATTATAAAACTGTTAATGTATTGAGGGTTTAGCCGGAACGAGACCTCGCACTCGCACCTGTTGCGGTTCTGTATTGATCCGGGTCAAATATGCGTATAATATTTTATATAATGTGTTCTAAAACTCCCATGTATTGTAGGGGAGATCCATATCCATACAGTGTGATGATTCAGAGATTCAGAACGTTGAGTAGGTCTTCATACAATTTCTTTCGTCAAAGAGGTACAAATAATAAAATACTTGTGTAATTAATGTACTTTATAAGCTACTAACATTTCGGAAACAAAAGCAAAATGACCACTGGTAAAAGAAATGGCGAAAGAAATTGTTTAGTGAT
Organism: Endotricha flammealis; assembly: GCA_905163395.2. NCBI lineage: Eukaryota > Metazoa > Arthropoda > Insecta > Lepidoptera > Pyralidae > Endotricha > Endotricha flammealis. The sequence continues at coordinate 13,815,859 of LR990854.1, read as the reverse complement.
TTTTACATTGTTTCCATGTTAATTAAATACGCTTAATATTATTTATTTATTTATTTATTTATTTATGGACTACCAACAAGACATACACACAATTCTTACATAGTCTTAAATCTAGATATTTGAGAGTTCAGTGCAGTCTTAATTATAGGTTGTCACTGCATGCATAGTGGACTTACAATTTTTACTTACGATTATTGAACGAATTTTTTTATATTGAAAAGAGTGTAAACAGTCTAAAATATAGGTAATGTAAATGTAGTTAATGAAGTTAATGATTATACAGTATGTAGGTAGTTATTGAGATAGAAAAAAAAGGTGATAGTGAGATGACTGAGACCAGTTAGGATATAAAGGCATTAATGTTGCGTTTGCGTTTAAAATATGCTATTATAATGAATGAAAGATAATATTTTTTTCATTTAATGGTGTGCATTAACAGCATTTTAAACTGTTAAATAATACGAAGCATTAGGCGTAATGGGGCGCCAGGCGCACCTGTTGCGACTCAGATATCGACCCGGTTTATGTAACGTTGTATTATTGCTTAGCTTTTTTAAAAAAACTTTCTTTAAAGGTTCATTCAAAATATTCAGACTTAATCTTCAGAAAATTATCTCCGTGTCCTCTGTAAGCAGAATTAACGCGTGAAATACATGGAGGACGACAGGGGTGGGGGGGGGGGGGGCCCTGCCGTTGCTGGGTGAACGCGTTTAGACGTTCTCCGTATGTCATACTGCAAATTATCACCGCTTTGTCTTCAATGTAGATGAGTTTAGGAGATTCTGTCTTTTTTCTCAGACATAAATGAGCTATGGTGCTTTAAGATTTAAAAAAAAAACAACAAATAAATCCAAGAATATAATTTAAAAACTATACCATATTGCTTGATATAAACGATCATTAAGATTTAAACGATCTCGTTACTAATCTGCAGTAAGATGTAATTTTTTTAAAAGTGAAATATGCCCCAATGTTAGTCATTCCCTTCACCTGTTGCGAACCTTATCGACCGAGTTTTAATAGGGCTGCCATGTGTCTTTTTTGGACATCACTCAAAATAAAAATAAAATATTTTTGTACATTTTTTGGTGTGAAAAATATAATTATGCCGCATGAATTCGTGATCGTCTTTCGTAAAAACGACGATAAAATATTGTATGTCTACACCCAATGGTATAGGGCAGACAACAATGCCACTATTTTTCCACAGTTATGTTTAGTTCTCCTGAAAACGGGACTAAAATATAAATTTTCATGCAACAATGAAAAATCAGTTATTTTTCTCTGAAACTGCATTGATTTTCATTGTTGATTTCACTATCAGATTTTATACAGAATATAAAAAATTAAGTTCTTTCAAGTTAGCTGCAACAATAACTAAATATTAGAATTATGTTAAAATATTAAATGTAATTATTATGTGTATGGATTAAGAAATAGAAGAAAATAATCAGAAAGAATTCAAAAAGAAACAAGGAATTTTGTATTAACCTGAAACGTCGCCTTAAAGTGTAATGCCAATCATCCGAGGAATTTTAAGAAGCGTGTCTTTGTAATATTTATACACAAAGTATTATTTTGATCCGAAAAGAATTTCAAACAAAGAGCTCTAAAAATGATAATTTTGTATTTATTTTTCAAACAAAAAACATCAGAACTTTCAGATACTTGTTAGTACAACAATTTTAATCTTGTCATTCTTTTTTTATTTGAATATTAAAGTGTTTTATTTTATTTTTCCGCTTTAAATATTGTTCGACTAATAAACATTAATGTAACCGCGCTGAATTAAGAATTACTTCTTGAATACAAAGATAGTAACAGTAACATTCTTTATCTTTTACTAATGAATGTAAGAAAATGTGCACCTTCACGCAACGTCATCCATACCAAGGTTTTACAAGGAATAAAGCGCCATATGATTACAACAGTAAGGCTTGAAACTGATTTAGATATGGAATAAACAACTGATACGCATAAAAACTGTCTACTTTAATATAAACATACGAAAAAATACAAAATGATTATTATAATCCTCGGGACAGTATATCGTTTTGGAGATCGAATTCATTCAATCAATAGCTTAAGAACCAACAGAAACCCTTAAAAAAAACAACAAACATTTTTTTACTTTAATTTTGTCTCCATACAAGTTAGTCACGTCTTGTAATTTACGAACTTTCTCTCGGAAACATAAAATAAACAGAAGGATATAAAAGTTGCCCAGGTACTCTGCTAAGGGCGCGGGCGGAGTGGATTCCATAAATTACATTTAGCGTTAAAATATGTGAGAACGTATCCTTTCACCTTTGGATTCGTAAATACAGCTCTACATTGTGTAAGGTATTTTTGTGCTAAGTCAACCAACGTCCACTTCTCCATGTCTTTCGATGGGTTTCATAAATTTGTAATTTTCGTCTTCAGTAATTTCTTGGGCAAACACGCTACTTTGATGCCGGCTCTATGTGAAATTAGCACAAAGATAGAAGAAAAAGGAAAAAATTAAATAATGACGAAGTAGGACGAGCTCGTCCAGATTCTCGTTTTCTTAGCGACGACACTGTAGTGTCGGCATGTCGCGAAGTCGTATTACTTAGACAATAACAAGAGCATAACTCAATTCCTTCAGTTGAAAACCTTTAAATTTTCCTAATAAAATGGCATCCTCAATCGTCTATGGTGTCAAAATTAAATAAATAGGGAAACCTTTAAAGGCATCTGGCAAAGTTGATGAAATAAATTCTTAGCGAAATTCAATATTTAGTAACGAATTTATAAAGGAAAATTTGTTGATACTGTCTTGTTTATAAATAGATTGCGGTTTTGTTACAACAATGTTTTAAGACTCCTTATAAACTAGAACATCTAATACGAAAACATAAGTTTTGTTAAATATAAAAAAAGTTTAAAGTCTATTTTTATTATGATTTTTTTCGAAGGCCTCGATGTCAAATGTCAAAAATATTTTAACCTGTAGTCCCTCGCGTCTTGGACACGTCATTTACAAAATATTACCAGTTCTGTAATAAATATAAAATAGATAAGCTACTCTATAAACTACCACCATTCCGGAAACATAACAAAATGGCCACCGGTAAAAGAAATGGCTAAAGAAAAGCGGTTTTCCTTGTCTATCTACATCCTTTTTTTCTACGTTATATTAACAAAATAAAAAATATACAAGTATGAAAAACCGCGGAGTGTCATAAATAATAGTGTCGTGTTAGACTTATAAAAAAATGAAGACGCCTCGCTGTGTATCACACTTTAAACGAACACACAGCGGATAATCCGCTCTGCATCTTTCGCAGCCGTCTGAGGAAGGTCCTACACCTTACAGAAGATCGTAGCCAAATTGCATTGATCTCGACCATGTTGTGTTCCCACGGTGAGAAGGTCTCCAAAGCTACACTTTGGGGGGTTGAGACGGTTGGCAACGCGTGAATGATAGCCCCAGTATTGCAAGCGTCTATATAAGTTTGCCACCTGTGTGGTAAAAAATTCACGCAAGTTAAGCAACTCCAACCCTATGTAATATAAATATATGTTATGTTGAAATACAATAAATATAGTATGCTATAGTGTTTTTCAGATAGCATGGGTACGGTGACGTTCGAATTATTCCATTTCACGCATGTTTTATTCGAAACAAAAAACCGCGAAGTACAAAAAGAAATAGAAACAGAGTGAAGAATAAGCGACTACAAAAAAGTAGTAAATTCAATTTTGCATTATTAATGATACATTTATTTTTAATTCCCTGTAAATTCCCTTCAAATCAGAAATGTCACCGTACCCATGCTATCTGAAAAACATTGTAATTAGATATCTAATAAGTCTAATAACAGTATCTTAATATAGATACGTAAAGCTACCAGGTAAACCTCAATTGACCTAATTCCAAATTAATTACACGCTAATATCGGGTAACACATACTCTGAGTGCAATGTGTTGCATAAAGTCCTAAGCTGTTACATTTACACGATTTTAATCCTATTCACGTAATAATCGTATTATAATTGTGTAGTATTTTTTTGATAAGGTTTTTTTTGGAACTAGGTACTAGTAATCTAGGTACATACATCCTACTAATCCTACTAATATATGGGCAAAAGTTGTGTATATGTTTGTTACTTCTTCAGGCTCACATGGCTGGGTCGTTTTTATGATTTTTACGGGTTGAATTTTGAAAAACCCTAAAACACGTACTCAAATGAGTATGCGGTAAATACCGCCAGGAGTACTCCGTTTCAAATAAAATGGTCTGACTAATCTTGTTTCTCCATACAAACTTTGTACTCCCGTTTCACCCCCTTGGGGGGTGAGTTTTGAATTTTTTATAATATATATTCAAAGATTAAACTTATATGAATATCTGAACATGTAAAAAAAGGTAATAAGAATAAATTAAAAGTAAAAAAAATATATTTAAAAACAAGCTTTTATTTAATTACGCTAAAAAGAATAAAATAAACTTTTCTTTTAAAATTTAACTATCGATTTATAACGTCACTAGCTGACCCGGCGAACTTCGTATCGCCTAAAGAACCTTCATGCTGAATTTCATTCGAATAACTTCAAAACGGCAATGTTTCATACTAACTTTGCACCCCCGTTTAACCCCTAAGGGATGAAATTTTTGAGAAAAATATTTTACTCGTGTTTCATGCCTTTCAATAAAGAACCTTAATGCTGTATTTCATTTGAATAACTTCAAAAACGGCAAAGTTTCATACTAATTTTGCACCCCCGTTTAACCCCCTAAGGGATGATTTTTGAGAAAAATATTTTACTCGTGTTTCATGCCTTTCAATAAAGAACCTTAATGCTGAATTTCATTTAAATAACTTCAAAAACGGCAAAGTTTCATACGAAATTTGCGCCCCCGTTTAACCCCCCTAAGGGATGATTTTTGAGAAAAATATTTTACTCGTGTTTCATGCCTTTCAATAAAGAACCTTCATGCTGAATTTCATTCGAATAACTTCAAAAACGGCAATGTTTCATACTAACTTTGCACCCCCGTTTAACCCCCTAAGGGATGATTTTGGAGAAAAATGTTTTTCTCATGTTTCATGCCTTCAATAAAGAACCTAAATGCTGTATTTCATTTGAATAACTTCAAAAACGGCAAAGTTTCATACTAATTTTGCACCCCAGTTTAACCCCCTAAGGGATGATTTTTGAGAAAAATATTTTACTCGTGTTTCATGCCTTTCAATAAAGAACCTTCATGCTGAATTTCATTCGAATAACTTCAAAAACGGCAATGTTTCATACTAACTTTGCACCCCCGTTTAACCCCCTAAGGGATGATTTTTGAGAAAAATGTTTTACTCGTGTTTCATGCCTTTCAATAAAGAACCTTAATGCTGTATTTCATTCGAATAACTTCAAAAACGGCAAAGTTTCATACTAACTTTGCACCCCTGTTTTACCCCCTTATGGGATGAATTTCCAAAAATCCTTTCTTAGTGAGTACCTACGCCCCAAAAGGAACCCCCATGCAAAATTTGAGACTTCTGGCACTTGTGGTTTCGGAGATTTCGTGATGAATCAGTCAGTGATTTTCTCTTTTATAAATATAGATTACACAATTTATATGACATAAAAGCTTGTCGCAAGATTTAATTAACTAACATTTACTCGTAGTGTTTTCTTATACAGGTAAATCTCGCGGTGTGACCCTACACATTATTTTGGTTGTTTAAAGAAGAAGAAGTAACTACAAATTTACGATTTTCAGATTTATTCCTGTACTTGTACTACATCATCTTGCTTCTTGCCAAATTTCATAATTCTGGGTCAACCGGAAGTATCGGAACTGTTTTGTACGAAAAACGGAACACAAACGGCTGTATCGTAATTTTGTTATCATAGTATTGTATTGTCATCTGATCTACAGTTTTAAGCAAAATTTCAGCTCAATCGGTCTTCGGGAAGTGGTTCAAATTTCCGTTCCAAGATTCCACCCTTACATACATACATACATACAGGTCAAGTTAAATAAAAGCTTTTAAAAACAAAAGCGTTGGACTTTGTTCATATTAGAAGTTGGCTAGATTTTTTTGTCCCCAAATTTACACACTCGACTATAGACACTTATCAGGCGAATGAATCACACGGAACGGTTCTCTCGGCGATATAATGGTGTGTTTCAGCTATTACGTTATCCCTTTGACGCCATTCAGACACGTGCTGATTTCATGGGAATCCTCTACTGAATTATTTTGCCAAAGCAGTGATATCCTTTTGGCTTAGTAACCGAATATCCCGTATTATAATATGAAAGCGAAAGATTAGATGTTTACTCAATCATGTAAAAATGGTTCAATCGATTTGAATGTTTGTAACATAATATGATTTATTTACTTGGTTTAACACAACTTTTGGAATATTTTTTTGTACGTAAATATTATTATTTATACAATTTGATTAAATGATTTCATTTCATCTTTGTGATATCTTTTAGGGCGCCGCCGCCGTACTTCAAAAGGAAAAAACGGTACGTTTCTATCATTTTGTTGTCCGTCGGTTTGTCTGTCTGTCCATCTAACTTTTCTTATATGAACTTGCTTTACAAAGCCTTGAACTCTGCTAGTTTAAAAATAAGTATAGATGTTATTCTGTTCAAAATTAGGACATATTCAACTAAAAATATATAATAATAATAATAATAATAAATAATAAATATATAGGACAATTCATACAGATTGAGCTAGCCCCAAAGTAAGTTCGAAACTTGTGTTATGGGATACTAACTCAACGATATTATATTTTATAACAAATACATATATAGATAAACATCCAAGACCCGAGGCCAATCAGAAAAAGTTCGTTTTTCATCATGACCCGACCGGGGATCGAACCCGGGACCTCCTGGGTGGCGGTCTGGCGTGGTAACCATTACGCCACGGAGGTCGTCAATTAATAATATAAAATATAATATAAAAGTATAATAATAATAGGTCAAGTATAATAATATAAAATGTACCTACAGACCTTTTACATCACAGTACTATGCTAACTTACACTGTAGACAACACAAATATATTCCGAATTAATTACTCTTAGACAAGAAAGGATTATTATTCAAAGGATTTTTTAAAATGTAAGCAACAATATCTCAAATCTCAAAAGCGATTTTCTCGTTACTAGTAGTAATATTGCCTAATATGTACTTGTAGCGAGTACACTAAAATTATAACTCTGCATTTCTACAATGTTAGCAAATTCCGCTAACTAATAAATTATTGTTTTACTTCTTACATTAACTTGAAAAGCAGTCGTTTCGAGTCGTTTCAATGTGACATTACACAAAATAAATTATCTGTCTCTGCAATAAAAATCCATATAAAAACACTTGGCAATTTACGCGGTGAACTTAATACATTTATTCTTGTAGAAAATCGAATAAAAGTCAGAAACAAAAGCTTTTATCCGTATATCGATAACGCCCCGAATCCCAACATATCTTACTCGCAATCCCTAACATAAACAACACGTTCCGATCCTCTAAATAATGTTCCAATCAGTTCTGCAACTTGTTCGGTAGGTGGGGAATTCGAGTGTTAGTAACTCGTAATGGCTGAGTATCGAGTGATTTTTTGACTCGGAAAAACATATTTTCAATTCGAATAACACGGATGTTAAGTAAAAACCTTTATCCATTGACGCGGATATGTGCAAAGAAAACTGTACAGTAAACAATCAATTCTATTGACATTTCACAACAAATCTCTATTTCAATGGATACGAGGGTTTACACGATTTAGGTTTTTACAATTAAGGTAAGACCGCACTAGGCGACGCGACACAGCAGCGGCGCGGCGCGTCATAATATTCTTTCTTAGAAATTGTATGAGCTAAAGCGCACTACAGCGGCGCGACGCGCCGGTTTAGCTCATACAATTTTCAATGTTCCTGCTGTGTCCCGTCGCGTAGTTACGGATAGTGCGTTTCTACTTTAAGTCAACTTAATCAATAGGGATTCTTGAATACTTATCACTATCGACCCTGGTATGACATACACAAATATCAATTACAGTTTCTTGGTTTGCTTCATGTGGGAGTGAGACACATTTTCTGCGATTAAGTCTCTCTCATCGAACATGACGTTCTAGGTATTTTTGTATGTGGCGTGGCGCGGTTCTTTTTGTTGTGTGTGTTATCGGTCTACCTTTATACGGATTTTTTGTACGTTGGACTATTTACGCATAGTATGGTGTGCGTGCATGTAATAATAATCAATTCTCATACACAAAAAGTGCGTCATGAATAGTTTGTCGTCTGAATTAAAACCTATTAGCAGGACGGTCTTTTTATCTTCCGTAGCGTATGATTAAATTAACAACAAAAGATATTTTCCATTGAATGTTCACATTGTGAATCATCAACCCGAGGCTATGAACTCTGAAATAGATTGGAATATTATTGTAACGTTTTTGCCGTTTTTCATTATCCTCAGTCGCACTGGATTTTCGATAAGTACATTTGTTTCGTTTCCATGTTACAAAATAAACTCGATATCAATTTCATGATTAATGAATGAATTTGTATTACGGTTTTGGTTTCCAATAACATATTATGTAAGTAAGGATGTTAAATATGGTTTTATCACTATAATATATTTAGCCAATAACTTTGTTTATATTATTGTTGTTATTATATATAGCTCATTGTATCTATAATTCAATTTTTCTTTTATTAAAAAGTTAATTGCTACCTATTGCGAGGCATTATATAATTTAGTCGTTTTTTGCGTGATTGAGTTACTAAAATCGAAATATCCATTTCTCATGTTATAAAAGTACTAGTATTATAAAAGAAAATTTAAAATGTTTTCATGTTTATTTTTCTCGGAAAATACAAAATACAGTTTTAGTAAATTAGTATGTAAAATTTAGGAAACTGCCACGCTAACCCAGCAGTGAGCAAATCTATTTTATAATATAAAGTAGGATTGATGTACTGAAACACTAAACTATTGAATGAACACGCTTGTTATCTAATGTATGATTAAATTAATTATGCCCATTTCAGGTCTAAAGGGAAGCGGACGGATAGTTACTGGTAACCGAGGTGGAAGGGTTTCTACTTGAACTTAAACAATACAGTGAACTTGGACAGATATACAGAGGGTCACTTAAAATACCATAAAGGGTAGGCAGGGCCTAACTAAAGTTTATCGGACTTCTCGGACTTTGATTAAACGAAACACTACAGATCGTAATATTTGCAATGGTAGTTAGACCGTTGCTACTGTTGGTCCCCACAGTTTATAGTCATTTATAGACGACCTCCGTGGCGTAATGGATATCACGCCAGACCGCCACCCAGGAAGTCCCGGATTCGAATTCCGGTCGGGTCATGATGAAAAACCACATGAAAAACGAACTTTTTCTGATTGGCCTCGGGTCTTGGATTTTTATCTAATTATGTATCCTTACATATTATAAAACAAAGTCCTCCCGCGCGTCTGTCTGTCTGTCTGTCTGTTCGCGATAAACTCAAAAACTACCCAACGGATTTTCTTGCGGTTTTCACCAACGGATAGCCTGGTTCATGAGGAAGGTTTATGTATAAAATTTGTCAGGATTTTATGTAAATTGGCTGAAATATAAAGATTATTGTTGGGAGTGTCGGAAAAAATCAACCGCTTGGGAGCTGTCGACGAAAACGCTGGCTAAACCCTTTGAGATATAACAAAACAAAAATTATAGGATATTCCTCTTATTTAGGTCTCCAAAAAAGTCCGCGATAGCATATATTTATCGTTTACGGATAACTTACTATAAAATAAAAAGCGATTTCCGAGTAATAATGCGGAAATAGCGCCATCTAGCGTAGAATAGAAAGAACTTGAATTGGAAACCGATTTTGACGTATACAATATTAATCCTTATACAGTTATCTACGTTAGTTACCTTAAGTATTTCATGTACATTATTATAATCTTTACATCATATTATTTAAATAGATACTTTAGAAGTTATAGCAAAAAATTTACGCGCTTGCCAAAATTAGTTCAAGTTCTTTCTATTCTACGCTAGATGGCGCTATTCAAAAGTTACATAGCGCTTTGGTTACGTATTCATTAAATTATAAATATCGCGCGAAAATTAAAGCACTTTGCTCACAGAGTACTTTGTAATATTACTGAAAGTGGCGCTGTTTAAAAATTATATTATAGATAAGGTTTATTGGTTTCTTTTTAGGCGCATTTTATTTATTTATTTGTTTCGCGGTATTTGGTATAATATATTGATTGTATAGATAGATAGAGATAGGTACTTTTACAAAAAGTATGTACCTATATAAAAGTTTAATGTACTTTTAATTTATAGTACCTAACCTACTTTGTTTGGATTTCTTTTCACATCTTGCATTATAGTAAAATTAACATTAAGGGCGCATTTTGTTTCGTCTCATAATTTTTGGTAGAATTGATTGTAAGTAGATAGACTTAAAAACATTTAATTTAAACCTTTGTTTGGGCTTCTTTTCACATCTTTAATAATTTTAAAGTTAATATTTATTGGTTTAGTGTTATTATTTTTGCTAGAATTGATTGTAAATAGATAGTTAATATTCTCAATAGGTACTTTTAATATAAACCTTTGTTTGGACTTCTTTTCACATCTTGAGTTATTTTGTTTCATGTTATTATTTTTAGTAGAATTGATTGTAAGTAGATAGACTTATAAACTTTTAATTTAGTCATTTGTTTGGGCTTCTTTTCACATTTTGAGTTATTTTGTTTCGTGTTATTATTTTTAGTAGAATTGATTGTAAGTAGATAGACTTATAAACTTTTAATTTAGTCATTTGTTTGGGCTTCTTTTCATATCTACAATCTAAAATATTTCTTTATACGTAAGTATACGACTGTTTAACACTAACCCGTGCGAAGCCGGGCCGGGCCGCTAGTTTGTTATAAAATATAGTATCGTTGAGTTAGTATCCCATAACACATCTTACGAACTTACTTTGGGGCTAGCTCAATCTGTGTGATTTGTCCCTGTGGCGACACCTATCGCCATACAGAAGAACTACAGAGTGAAGAAAAAGTTCACAGTGCGAACACATGACGTCATATACGACGACACTTAGAAATCCTGAATCGCGCTATCGAAGTTTCTACGATATGGAGATATATATACAACCTCCGACACATACATTGTCGGAGCCGCGGTTCCCCAGGCATGACACCCAGCCTGGCCGGAAGATCTTCCCTTTGTGGCGGTCGAGCACATCGCCATCGCTCCCGCTACAGTCCCTATATATTTATTTATTATTTATTTATTTGAAACTAGCGAAACCCGCGCAACTTCGTTTGCGTGTATCCCGCTTTCCCGTGGGAATTTTTTCTCTCCGTAAGAACCATCCTCGTACTTCAAGGAATATTCTAAAAAAAAAATCAGCCAAATCGGTCAAGCCGTTTTCATGTTATGTCGTGACAACGGAAAACGGGTTTCATTTTTATATATATACTAGCGAAACCCGCGCAACTTCGTTTGCGTGTATCCCTACCCTACCCCTACCCTACCGCTACCCTACCCCTACCCTACCCCTACCCTACCCCTACCCTACCCCTACCCTACCCCTACCCCTACCCTACCCCTACTCTACCCCTACCCTACCCCTACCCTACCCCTACCCTACCCTACCCCTACCCTACCCCTACCCTACCCCTACCCTACCCCTACCCTACCCCTACCCTACCCCTACCCTACCCCTACCCTACCCCTACCCTACCCCTACCCTACCCCTAATTTTTTTCCGTAAGAACCTTGTACAGAGTATTAGAAAACTACAAAAAAAAAAATCAGCCAAATCGGTCAAGCCGTTTTCATGTTATGTCGTGACAACGGAAAACGGGTTTCATTTTTATATATATAGATATGTAGATTGGCATTCTATTGCGATCATACCCTTGTTTGGTTTCTTGAAGTAAGGTAAACTGAATGTCAACTGGGAACATATAATTGAAATAAAAAAGACCTAAAAATTCAATTGTTGTCTATCCGTCTCTTTCTATTTTACCAAGTGAGATCGTCAACACTACCACAGAATAATAAATAGTACTACGACACTACAATATATTTCTACGATGTAAATTGCCAAAAGAGATAGAACCTATCCGGTTTCAATACTACAAAAATAAATCTGTAATACTTAAACCTTTAGTTTAACAACAAAAAAGATCTAATTTAAGACTTTTGTTAGGCTAGATGCTGATTTACAAGATCTTTATCACATAACACACAATAACCGTCAGTGTGAAAACATAAACAAGATAGTTTTTAACAAGTTGTTTGATCAGTAGTTAAGTATATTAGTGGTTAAAATTCGTTGAAAAAACTAACTATTTGTTAAAAATTGCTACGAATTTTAACCATTAGTATATTTAACTACTGATCAAAAAATCGGCCCCTAAGTACCTATTATCAAATTCTTTGTTCACTGATCGATGAACTCTGCAGATTAAAATCTTAAAAGTGACACAAATGTGTGCGTTTCATGGCAACTAACTGTACCACAATGCAGTGTTTGTTTATGAATAAAAATAGAACGTGTCTGCTGATCATTCAGTCAGGACATAAAACTATTTGTGAAGAGCGCGGCCTTGGCTTCGGATTGTTAAAGAAGTTAATTTGCACAGTTGAAAAACCATAAAGCATGGATTGCATCCAAAGGAACGTTTAATTCCTTAAATTTACCTTCAATGCGATAATCTTTTGAAGATTCTTTGATATTGTCCTCATTCGTATTCTCATTTAGAAGGGACTTTCCTCTCTTTTAGAAGGGATTCTCATTTATAGTACCTAGTATAGGCGCTGGAAACGTTGGAGGGAGGCCTTTGTCCGGCAGTGAAGTTCGTGTGGTCGAGATGATGACGAGGATAGTCATCGACTAAACATATTTATGGAGGAAATTCGTCCAGGTTTTTTTTTATGCAACAAAGTTGGCAAACAAACATGTTTGTTTATTTCTTGAAGATTTAGCCTATAGTTGATCTAGTAAATGTACAAAAGCTACCGACGACGCTGTTACTTAACGTAAATTAATAAATTTGAAAGGAAAAAATACATAATTGATTGTTAGTCAAGGTCTTCAATACCCTAAAATCTATTTCAATGGAATTCTTTCGATCGATACACAGGCTGTTAGTAATAAAGACATGAGGTTGTTTTCAATGAGGAATGGTTTTGTAAGTTCCCAATAAGTTCCAGTTAGTATTTCGAAACAATTTTTTTTTTTACAAAAAATTATACCTTTTGTTTTACCGACAAGCTAAGTCTTTTCAATTGTTCCTACTTCATCTAATATCTTTCTGTTTAAATTCGTTGTGAGTTCAAAGCAGCTGTAGTTACTGACCGAAGGCTGCTTATTGTCAATATGTAATCACTGTTGTTAATCCTGACTTTGCAGGAGACAGCGAAGGAAATATGTGGTGGGCTTGTCCTGTGGGCGTTACCGATAAGCTGAAACTTATTAGGAATCCTTATTAGGCTTATGAGGTAATCAAAAGCATCTACAATAATAGCAAAAGTAGAGTTAAGCTGGAGACAGCCGGCCCCTGGTTTCCTGTTAGAAGAGTTGTAAGACAGGGTGATCCCCTGTCCCCAAAGCTTTTTATAGCTGTATTGGAGTCTATAATTAGCCAACTGGATTGGAGAAGATACGGAATAAAAATTGAGAATAAATACTTAAGTCACCTAAGATTTGCAGATGATTTGGTGCTTCTGTCAGTGACAAGACTAGAACTCAAATCGATGGTAGAGTCACTAAACGAGGCTAGCAGATTGGTAGGCCTAGAAATGAACCTCTCAAAGACAATGCTAATGACTAATAGCACCAAATCAACAATATCCATTGGTGACGAACCACTCAAATATACAGACCAATACATATACCTTGGTAAAAAAATCAGTTTTGACAGACTGAACAACGAGCAAGAAGTCGACCGCAGGACACAGCTGACGTGATACAAATACTGGAATTTAAAAGAAATATTCAAGAGTAACATGCCGATAAAAATTAAAACCAAAATTCTTAATTCCTGTCTCATTCCATGTTTAACCTATGCTTGCCAAACCTGGAAGTTCAGTAAAAAGGTAAAAAATAAAATGTCAACGAGGGATAGAGCGCAGCATGATGAATATCAATAAAATGCAGAAAATACGCCATACCAAAATAAGGAAAATTAACAAAGCAACAGATGGTCTAGTACACGCTCTAGCACTAAAATAGAAGTGGGCCGGACATGTTGCGCGTTTTCAAGACCAGAGAGAGGGAAAAGAAAGAGAGGGCGACCCTACTCTAGATGGGATGACGAAATTATAAAGTCAGCCGGTGCCAACTGGATTCAAGTAGCACAATCTAGAGAAGACTGGCTATCTTTGGAGGAGGCCTTTACCTGTAGAGGGGTTCTTGCAGAGGAACAAAGTGAATAATAATAAAATAAAAACTTTTACTTTTTGATAATTATCTACTTTTAAATATTATTTATATAGTTACTTAATTACTATTTTTATACTTACTTTGTTAAAAAATTAGATTTAAACGTTTATTTCTTTTGTAAGTTTACTGCACAAAAATAAAAGGCTTTTTTATTTTTATTTTTTTATTTTATTAGACTTATGAAAAAAAAATTGAGATTTGGTTTACTATTTCATTTTAGTGATTTTGATCCGCTCTGCGTTGCCGTCAAATTACATTACGTCAACAAAAAAAAAATGTACCCGAATCATAAAAAAAAATCTTACAGGATTTATACTTCGAATACAAAGTCTATGTTTATTGTGTATTTTTAATATTTTTATTATTATAGTCAAAGTTTAACTTTACTCGGCATTAAAACCGGTATTGAGCCGAACTCCCGAAATATTTTTATTATATTATATATTAAACAAATAACTATATATCATGTATAATCCTATTTTATAATGACCATAGTGCAACGACGCCTCTACCAGGACCACACCATAGACATAGAGACGACGCTCAGTGTCGCTACACACTATCATGTTACAATTACAATCACTTTACAGAAAACAAAATCAAAATATTATTTTATTATGTATTATATTTAGTTATTTATAATTGCACAATTCTCAACGATTAATATTACAATAGAAGGCATAATCAAACATTTAGTTATATCAGACCGCATCCACATATTTGAAGCATATTATCTTACAGTAAGGCTTTAATTGCCATAACAATAGAGTGAATCCATTGTGTTCTCCGGATACGCGGTTCACAGTCGAACGGGCAGCTTTGGCGAGCGACGAAGCCAAGTATTTCGCTTAAATAAGCACCAGTAATGCCATTAAACGTAACTGAAGGGCTTATTTGGGCTTTGAAAAAGCTTCTTTTCATTCTGAGACCGTAACCGCTTGAAAACAAATCTTATGTGATGTGAAAATAATAATATAACTTTTCTTAGAAACAACGTGAGGCAATCGAACTGATATTAAATACCAAATACTCAGAACTGCAATCCCCTTTTGGACCCATACTTTGCAGTTGGGAAATTAACCTGGGTCCAAGTTTAACGTAATCCTCGATGCGCGAGACCGACTCGCACTTGACTGTTTTTTTATTAAATACTATTTGTGATTCAAAAATATTTGTTCATTTTTATAAAAAAAATATCTTTTGAAGGAAAGAAGGCAACAAAGTGTAAATATAAAATATCTTTTGAAGGAAAGAAGGCAACAAAGTGTAAATATATCTCGAAGTGTAACTCAATGACCGGCAGTAAACATCACAACAAGATTACCAGCGCAAACTGAGCTGCTTTGATTTGAATATCTATCCAGTTTCTACGCTAAAGAAAATTAAGGATTCCGTTTGAATATAAAAATAATTCATATGGTACTTTTATTACTTGTCTGGAACTTTGTAAACGTAAAATTACTCGTAGTATCTTATAAACATTATGTTTATGGGCTGTTGACTGCATGATATTCAATTACTACACATTTTTTGTTTTTTTACAGTTTGACAATTAACTTTCGGCGTATATAAAAACTCCTTTTTTCATGACTCTACTTTTTTGTCCTATTAGTAGAACCACTAGAGAGAACTGTACCTCGTGGTCCTACTATTTCTATAATAAAAAAATGAACCATCTCTATAGCTTTTATGTTGTCCTCATGACTGTGTAAAATATTTTTTATTGAAGTGCCCGTCTAGTCTAGAGGACTGAACATTTTTTTCATACTTTTTTACGCCGTGTCGCTTACAAGTTTTCAATATCAGCTCATGGCAAGTGAACAGATGAGAATTGTGTATAATGCAATTTATATACATTCTAGCTTTTCCCCGCGGCTTCGCTCGCTTTATTATATAATTTTATGACATAGATCTCGTTTGACAACAAAACAACCCATAGCGCGACTTGTGGCGCCATCTGTTGCCGATACAGCGCCCTCTATAGTAGAAAAAATACTTTCCCATTGGAACGAAATACTTTCACGGGATAAAAAGTAGCCTATGTTGGGCTCTGTACCCCTAACAATATGTATGCAAATTTTCATAATGATCGGTTGCTTAGTCAAGCCGTGAAGGAATAACAAACAAACAAACTTTCTCAATTATAATATTAGTAAGGATATTGAAAACGGTGGGAGAATATACGGCCACGTTGAACAGATTCATCATTTTCATTATGTGTTCATATCAGCTATTCATATTCTATCCATCCCATCCATCCTTTTCAGCTATCTTTTATTTGCTAATAGAGTAAGTAAACTCCATGTTGATTTATAGTAAAGTGTCTAAATTATTTGAACATACATTTTTGTTGAGATTGCGTGAGGCTGTGTTTTGTGAGCGCATAATTGCTAATTAAATTACACACTTACGTTATTTATCTCTAGACAGTAAATATATAAATAAATGTTCCTGAACGAGTTTGTACCTTTGAATTTATTTTATGTCACAATTTAGATCAGTCATTACATCTTTCCTTCTAAGATGTTTCTGATAAACTAGTCGTGCCGTATAAAATGTCCCACCCCACTAGTTATTCTCTTCTAATTTAATTTTTTTTTCATCAAAGTTCTCCCCCTCCTCAGCACTTTTTCATTAGTAAGCTTTTCTGTCCATTTTATTTTATCCAATTCTTCTTAAAGACAAAAAACTACAACATTCTATAGATTCAATTAGCGGAACAATAAAACGTTATTTTTCTTTTCCTTACGTCAAGTATATGAGACTGTTGTGTTTTTTATTTATAAAGATTTCTCACTATAAGCATTGTAAAGAAAGGACGAGCACTACCGGTTATCCCTTCTGGGATAAATAGGCGCATAAAAAGATATTACGGGGAAACACAAAATAAATGTTTTGACGGCGGAATTATTACAATGTTTTTTTTATGGAGCGAAAATATGCTCTCTGAATATATTATGCTACTCGTACAATACATTTTTGTTTAATTTTTGTTATATTGTAATGAATTTAAAATCTATTTGGTTTAATAATTAATAAGATTGATGAAGGCTGTTCAATTCCGCCAGTCCCGCAAGACAGTCAGTGTTTTTAGTTGGTATGTCACTAGGAGCAGAGTCCCACAGCTCGGTTTTTTATGCGGCGGGACCTGCGGAAATGGTATTTTCCTGACTTAAAGCAAAAAAGGGTCGCTACCGCGGTCTGAGGACTTCAAACAACCCACAAGGAACTCTGGGTTCCCTCTGGTCTATGAGGAGGTCTGAACCCACTAAGAAATAGTCACAAATCTTCAGTAATAAATTTCTGAGATGTACAAGTTCCTCCGAGATATTTTCACTGCCGAGTGATAATTAAAATAAAATCAATTTCAAAACACAAATTAATGCAACCCCCCTTTGGTTAATAATCACACTCTTAAACTAGGGCAACACTGCTCTTTTTATAAAAACAAACATGAATCTAAATATTGATAGGTATGCATTTATTCTCTGAATGTAAATATTATTTAAACAAGATAAAAATGATAGTGCATACAACGGCACACCTATTACTAGTTATGAAGGTCGTTCACGCTTGAGTTGTATTACATAAGGTTCTCTATAATCATAGAAGTAACGACATAGTAATAATATGTTATAGTTACAAATTATAACGTTAACTAAACAGAACACGCAAGTAACGACAGTCCTTTGTTTTATACCACTAAAGTGACAGACAAGCATGCGGCCGGCTGATGGTAAGCTGTCACTGCAGCCGTAGAGCATTAGCTACTAACGCACTGCCTACCCTGTCAGAAATTTTAATATTCTGCAAAAGGCTTTATCATTCGAACTCTGTGTGTCTAAAGGCCTTTCAGATAAAATTCTCTGATGTTGTCAATAGATGACAGTTGTTTAGTCAAGTCAGTGACAATGATGCTCTGAAAACACTGAAAAGGAGATACTCTACAAACTTAGTAATATCAATAAAAGTAGTAAAACATAATGCAAAACACTGCAATTCACTGAGTTTTGTCACTGCTTCACTGTCCTTATAGTATACTAATATAAAATAATTTATTTTGCAAGTAGATTTACAAGAAATACTTTTTGCCTGTCGATATATTTTATCCTACTAGCACTTCAGACGTGAATGGCCTGTTGAAAAGACTACTACTTATTGAAATCCTATGATCTTAATCTACGATGACATCAAAACGTGTTTCGTATTCGTGCCAAAAACAGTCGAATAAAGTATCAAAACATCACCCTGAAACTATTGCAATAGATTTAGCAACTTATTGTTCTTGTCTTACGACTAACCCAATTATCATTACTGTCTCCTGTACTACACAACTAACAATAGCACAGAACAGACACTAATCTACAATAGAACGAGTTCTTAGAAATAAGGTCGGATATTGCACGGAAACTAAGGAAGAACTCATTTACCAGAGTCCGGAGCGTGGCGAGCCGCGGCCACAATTTACAATTCTTCACGATATCGTTGTTATTGAAAGTTGGATCTTGTATCTATTGTTAGAAATTTTGTATTTCCTTGGCCATTCGTGTAACCATCTAAAATGTGTCAAGTCTAATGATGCCCAATGATTAAGAAATTGCTTGTTTTGATGTTAACCAGACTGACGTGTGTGCATTTAGGTTCTTGTTGTATTTTGTTCTTGATTTATTTTGCACTTTTATCAACGACTTCATCTGTGTGTCTTTAATAATGATAAAATAATACTATCTTACTTTCTAGTTAACATAGTATTATTTGCAATTATTTGCAACCTATACCTGCATATACCAACATTGCTTCACTTCTTCTCAACAGCCAAAAGTATTTTCTGTAAATTTACTTGCAAAATGATTTTATAAAAAAAAATTATTAGGGTTCCGTACGTACCTCAAAAGGAAAAACGGAACCCTTATAATATACAATACAATACAATACAATATTCTTTATTGCACCAAAAAAAAAACAACAAATTTAAAGTACAAACATGTAGGTAAAGTACAACAGGCGGTCTTATCGCTAAAGCAATCTCTTCCAGACGACCTTAGGGTAGAGAAATAAAATTGAAAAATAACAGGTAGGTGGCGCAAAATTTTTTTACGCCACCTACCTGTTATAATCACTTTATTGTACGTCTGTCGGTCTGTCAAGACCCTTCTTCTCTAGAACGCATGGAGGTGTCATGCTGAATATCAAATACTCAGGGCCCCGATTCTACTAACACAAATGCACCAATGGACTCTCAATGGTGTCTCAATCGTGTCTCAAAAGAATGCCCATAGTGTATCAATGGAATAGTTTTTGACTTTTGTTATGGACTTAAACAATAAGTTAAACATAATGTTATTGTTTAAGTCCATTACAAATGTCAAAAACTATTCCACTGATACACTATCAGCATTATTTTGAGACACAATTGAGAGTCCATTGGTGCATTTTGTGTTAGTAGAATCGAGCCCCAGGTCTACTGTCCCTATGAGCTGTAAAAAAATCAAACTTCTAAGCCAACGCAATCAAAAGATACAGCCGCATTTTCGACGCATTTTCGACACTCGCAAGGGAATCAAAACCTACAGGGTACTTCCCGTAAACTATATAGTACAGATAAAGGAAAAATTGCGAAAAGCATAAATTTTTGGTTACATCATTAATAATAAAAATATTTTTTAAAATTTCTAAACAGGGTTCCATGGAACCCTCGGTGCGCGAGTCCAACTCGCACTTGGCCGGTTTTTTTTATATGGCGAAAATCTGCACGCCATATCTCATAAATTAACAAGCAGTGCCAGAGGGAAGTCCTTTAAATACTTCCTACTCCGACTATCTTCTTTCTGATGAGTTCCAAGACAGGTGTAGTTTTCTCCCCTGGGACGTCAATAAGCTTCATTGCTTATTGTCAATCTAAGGTCGCCGTTGTTGATCCTGGCTACACAGGAGACACATCGGTGGGCTTGTCCCGAGGCAGTGCCAAATTTATACTTATTGAAGATACAACGTATGGTGAACCTAACTTCAACTCCTTAGTTCCAGAATTGGGCGTTCCTATATCAATATTCAGAAACGCTCAATATAATTACCAACATCATAACTTGTGAAAAGTCCTGTGATGGATGACGTAAGTGAACAAAACCGAGCGCTGACGGCCATCGAATTAGAAACTCGCGTATTAAGGTTATAACTCCTTGAAAATTATCCACAAAATGTACGAAACATTACTAAGCATCTACTCCAAACTTCCTGGGGTTTATATACTTAATTCTACGCAGTTAACCTTCCAGTAATGGGCGCATATTTACTAACTTGAGACAAGGGTAGTAAGACCGCAATTTAAGTATTAGCCAAATCCTATGTACCTCTGAACATCAAAGCAACCATTTCGGTTCCCCAAAGGCCTTACCAAATATTTAATGACGTAATGTTATGATAAGAACGCTAAAGCCCCATTGATCGATCAGTCGAAAAAGGGTGCCCTTAAAGGAATTGTTCTGTAACTTTTCTTAGACAAAAACCACTTAAGAATTGATCGTACGCGGAACTAATTATAAGTTCCGATTGGTATGACCCAATCGGGTTTTGGACCGTGGAGAAAATGAGGGCAACAATTCATTTCTTTTTCAAAACTTTTTTGGAGTTCCCAAGCATTTGTGAAATAGCGTCTAGGGACGCTATTGTTGATTCACGGGCGATAACCACTTTCTTTCCCGCTTGTTTGTTTGTATTCCGTATGACTTCAGAAGTGTGAAAAACTACCTTTATTTTGTGCATGAGAACTACACTGGGCGTCAAAAATAAGTAGTACAGTTTTAAAATTGCAATATCTCCTAAACTGCAGAAGCTAGACCTTTGAAATAAAAAAAAGTTAAAAGACAATTTAATTTCATTTAATAAAAACTCCATGCATAATATCATTTTTTAAAGATTGACTGAAAAAAAACTTTATAAATAAAAACACTATTTTTTTAAACTGTTGGCTTGTACTTTTGTTTTTTATTGTTTTCTTTATTGCTGATAAATCAATTGCAATTCAAAAGCAAATGTGTCTTCAGCGAGTAAACTTTACTAATCATGCCTCTTTCACCAGAAGAATGTGCAAGAATCATAACTTTTCTCGAAGTAGGCATCAGTATGCGTCGTACTGCAAGAACGGTGGGTGTAACTCTAAGAACGATCCAGCAAGTAAAGCGAAGATACGAAGAGACTGGAAACCATTTAAGGAGACCAAGTAATGGCAGACCCAGGTGCACTACTACCCGAGAAGACCGCTTAATTGTCTCCACTGTGTTAAGAAATCGTCACCTTAATGCAGTTGAGGTCCAGCAACAGCTTCTTCAGACCCGAAGAGACTACGTTAGTGAGAGTACAGTGAGGAGAAGACTTGCTGAAGCCAACCTGAAGTCGTACAGGCCAGCAAATGGCCCCAAACTTGAGACAGGGCATCGAGTAGTAAGACTACGCTACGCGCGTCAACACGTACAATGGGGCGAAGAAGAATGGACAAGAGTTTTGTTCACAGATTAGTCTCGGTTTTCTTTATTCACTTCCGATGGAAGGCGGAGAGTATACAGGCGACCTGGTGAGCGATACATTCAAGGTTGCATATCGGAAAGAGTTCAATACGGCGGGGGCTCTGTACACGTATGGGCTGGCATCTCTTCAGAGGGTCGCACAGAGCTAGTGGTCATAGAAAATGGCACTCTGACTGGTGAAAGATATGCATTAGAGATCCTTAACGAGTATGCAGGGCCATATTTAGCAAATATGGGTGATGGAGCTATACTAATGCATGATAACGCCCGGCCACACACCGCTCATCTCGTACAAGAGTACATTCAGGAGGTTGGCATTAGCTTGATGGCTTGGCCATCAAGAAGCCCAGATCTTAACCCGATTGAACACGCCTGGGATGAGCTTGGGAGGCTAGTCAGAAGACGCAGACCACCCCCCGCCACCCTCAGGGCTCTAAAACAGGCCCTGATAGAAGAATGGGTGAATATTCCCCAACACCGCCTCCGAAACTTAGTGTTCAGCATGCCAAACCGGCTCCAAGCTGTCATCAGAGCCCGAGGCGGCAACACAAGTTACTAAAGTGGGAACAAGGCCCAAAACGTAAAAATTAAGTTCTTGATAGTTCCTTCAAAATGGTTAGCTTTTTAGTTTTTTCCTAATTTTCAGTGTAAAACTTTACTAATGCTAAATAAAGTATTATTTTTAGAAAACTTTGTTAAATTTGCTATAAAATGACTTTTATTTCAAAACTCTAACTTCTATAGTTTAAGAGTAATTGCAATTTTAAAACTGTACTACTTATTTTTGACGCCCAGTGTATTTAAGAAAACTCGTCAATCCGACAATATTGTTAGTTTGTGACAAACACGTATAATACGTAGCGTACCTTCGCTATTACACCAAAACGGCAAAATTTGTTCTTTCAAAGGAACTAAAAGGAACTTCTGAGAACAAAGACTTTTGTTTCTCAATACAACAGATGTAACACAGACATAGCCCGGATGTTTGGGCAAATAGCCGAAATCATGTTAGAAAGAAAATCATAGTTAATTTTGTATTTGCTAAGACGGGGAAATTCGCTTTTGTTTCGCCAAAGAATTTATAATTCACCGCGAATGGTTTCACCGTTTTCGTTTTACAGTAGAGGTGTGCTTACTGTGTGCTATAAGCAGAATTGTTGCGACATGACATGTCATTTAATAAAGATGAATTATTAATGCGAATCCATTATTTGAGTGTCACGTTACACAAATAAATTATTTATCAATTAATTTAATTTGATTGGTGCCGAGATTCTGTGATGTATGAGATAAAACAGCTCATACTGATTTCTTCCTCAATATACATTAACGAATACAATAATGTTAAGCGCGTTTTCATCAACAACGTTTCCTAGCGGTAAGAATAATCCTAAGGCATACAAATTCGTTCTATCAGCCGGCTACCATGAAACCAAATTCCGAAAATACGGACTGATCGTTTCGTTCTAACCAGTTTTAACTTTATTCTAACAATATAATAGTAATGTCTTTTTTGACAGGACTACGTGTTTCGTTGTTTCGGATGAACACTTTCATGGTTTGTCCCCACGTTGGTGAAATTATTGTATTTGATTGATTAGGCTCCGAAACTATAGGACCGATTTAAAAAATTCTTTCACCATTGGAAAGCTGCATTATCTCCGGGTGACAAAGGCTATAAAATTTTCAAAAACATTAGGAACCTTTATTAAAACCTGCGTAATGACGGGGCGGCCCGCTAATCTGACATAAATATAATATCGTCCTAACAAAACTGTCGGATCTATGTAATATGAATCGGTTCTTTTACGTGTTCTTTTTTGAGCAACCTCTAATGATAAGCTTTGTATCTTGTTACGTCGGTACTCCTACTTTGCATTGAAAAATCTCTTTATACCGCAAGGACCCTTTGTTGCTTTTTTCCTCAGAACACCCTTTAAATCCGAACCTTTTTTACGTATCTGTGCGTCTTTTCTTTGATTGTTTCTTGACATCTATTATAAATTACGTGTCTTTTTCGAGAGTAATAAAATTTGTCGTCAGAGAACTTAATTGCCTATTATTATCATTTTGTGGTCGTCATAGCTAATTCTTGCCATACAGTAGACACAGCGATGGAAAATCACAACGAACAAGACCCAAATCCTTTAAAGTATTCAGTTAAAAGTAGTATCCGCGCCGCTGCATTTGAAACCAGTTTTATATAAATCTATACATTTGGGCGGCTTTTACTCTCCACGCCCAGCCGCGCCACGCCACTGACTTCGAATCCGATAAAATTGAACCTATGCATATAAATTATCTGATAGTATTTTTTATTACGGTAAAACTATAGTTCAAAAGAAAGGTGTTGAAACTTATTCATACTAACCTATTGAATTGGTAATGGCACGTTTTAGGAAATTGGACAGCGGGTAAAGTTTCCAAAAGTCGAAATAGGGTCGCTTTATAAATAACTGAGCGGATTGCTCGGGCACCATCAATAATGCAGGACTAGAATACCGATGGAGATACCACGTATTCTAGCTCATTTCGCTTCAAACATGGCTTCACGAGAATTGGAAAGCGGTTATTATGAATACTCGATATGAAGTGATGACCTAAATAAAACATTTCGTGGATGTTTTATTGATCTTTTTTTATTTATGTTGATTAATGTAGTTCATTATTAAAATGACGATTAGGTACACTCTACTAAATATTTTTTTTGCATGGATTAGTAATCATTGACGACTGTACATTTTGTATAGAGTTAAAAATATGTAACTTTCAGAACCTATTATGATGGCCAAAGGACGACGTCCAGACTAGTCGGATTGAGTTACCTTACTTGATAATCCAATAAACCATCGAAGCGCAAGCAAAATCAAAACTCTTTTTACCCAATCACTTTGACCCATCTTAATTGGCGTGTATTGTAAAAGAGCCAATTGAGACTGTCGTTCACTGTAAATTAGTAAATTGGACGCGGAAAAATCTCGAGTGACATTTCATTCGGCAAATAATTAATTCCCGATAACTCAATCATATCGGATTCAGAAATGTTGTTGGAAATATGCGCTTCATTTTATTCTAATACAGTATTTTTCACTCAAAGTGCTGATTACACCACTTGCTAATAAAGTCCCGAATAGGTTATTTGCCAATTGAGAAACGTCAAACCGTAGAACTGTCAAAAAAACGATCAATTTATTTGACGAAAAAGCTGTCCGTCAGTTGTGAAATATTGTATGCAAGCATATTATTTTAGTGAGTTGTAAATAAATACATACGAACTTTATTTTACAAATGCACGGCACAATTTAAGTACTTTGTTGACAAAGTCGTAAAGTTTTTTGTACAACTAGTTGAAATAATAACTTTGTTACTTTTAGACTACTTTAATTCTTAAGTGCGCCGAGGAAAAGGCAATAAAATACAAGAATACATATTATTTGGGATCTTTGCTGTGAATTTGTAGTTCTTTTTCAGACAATTTATCTCTGTCTTTGTTTTTGTTGTAATTTATTATTTAACCCATCGCCTTTTTACGATGTTCAACCTCATCTGATGCACGCTGTAAGTTGTAGTCCACATAAGGACTAGCATGCTCGCTCTAAACTAGCTTTTTTTTTTTTTTTTAATAATTGAAAATTTCAGTTTGGGTGTACTAACACCCTCTTCTGAGACACCGGACTGTTGCGGGAGCGTAGGGCTCTCACCGCCAAAAATTTTACAGTGTCTGCCTAGGGGCGCCCCAGAGGGGGGCTCGAACCTCGGCCTATGGCGACACTGGGGGAAGGCGAACGGATTGGAGAGAAGCGGCCGGGCACGTGCCGGTACCGCGAAAACCGAGTCCCTACAGGAAGGTGGCGCGACGCGCGGCCCCGCCGGCGGGGCCGATATGACGGACGTGTGTGTCTAGTTTGTGTCGCGGAATCTAATTGTTTATACGCCTCGATGGCGACTGTAATGGGTCTAAACTAGCACTTTCATAATTAAAATAAATAGTGTAATATGTCGTGATTCGATTTTGCCATTTCCATATTTTTGTTGCACATAACATAGCCAGAGTAAAAATATTGTTAACTAAATTATTGTAACATTTTTTGTTTATTTTTTTATTAGTTACTTACTATTACCAGTTTTACCAGCTATAAAATGTTTGAAATTGTAAAAATCCTATTTAGAGCCACAAAAGTATGTACTTATATAACATAAAAGTATTTAAAGTATGAAGGTAATTAATTCAATTACAACAGGCTCTTGTTACATGCATAACACGTTTATAGACAGTATTACCATCCATTAGTGCCTTTGATCCCGCTAACAAAATTAACGCTACTTCATTAAGAGTCCATTAATATAGCGTGTATCTCGATATCTCGATTTACATTCGAATGCAAATCCATATCGCGAGTAATCGGATCCTATTCAAGTCTTAGAACCGAAGATAGGGTTTATGATGGTCGGTTTGGACGAGATATCCAGACATTTAAATCTAAACATAGATGTAGCTAAAACACATATCGGTGTAGCGCGAGCGGGTACCTGTCGAACGGCCTTAGTCCCGGTTTCCGCCAAAGCGTAGACTCGTAGACGAGAGGAGATGTCAAATTTTTATCAGACTTCTAAAATAGGAAAAGGTTCTTAATTCGACTGTTTTTTTTTTTCTAAGACCGCACGCGATTAATTGGGGCGCGGCCGAGCGAAAATGTGTGTATCCGGGCTCCGGGCGGCTCTCCTCTCCGCTTTGGTGGAAACCGGGCCTAATGTGATGAAGTGTGATGAAAAAGTGATTTGAGTGCTTTAGAAATAAATATTTTACCATTTGTTTTGCGTGACGTCACGGAGTTTGTCAGAAAGTGTAAAAAAATTTTTTTTTACAATTAATATACACTGGGCGTCAAAAATAAGTAGTACAGTTTTAAAATTGCAATATCTCCTAAACTGCAGAAGCTAGACCTTTGAAATAAAAAAAATAAAAAAAGTTAAAAGACAATTTAATTTCATTTAATAAAAACTTCATGCATAATATAATTTTTTAAAGATTGCCTGAAAAAAAAAAAAAAAAACTTTATAAATAAAAACACTATTTTTTTAAACTGTTGGCTTGTACTTTTGTTTTTTATTGTTTTCTTTATTGCTGATAAATCAATTGCAATTCAAAAGCAAATGTGTCTTCAGCGAGTAAACTTTACTAATCATGCCTCTTTCACCAGAAGAATGTGCAAGAATCATAACTTTTCTCGAAGAAGGCATCAGTATGCGTCGTACTGCAAGAACGGTGGGTGTAACTCTAAGAACGATCCAGCAAGTAAAGCGAAGATACGAAGAGACTGGAAACCATCTAAGGAGACCAAGTAATGGCAGACCCAGGTGCACTAGTACCCGAGAAGACCGCTTAATTGTCTCTACTGTGTTAAGAAATCGTCACCTTAATGCAGTTGAGGTCCAGCAACAGCTTCTTTAGACCCGAAGAGACTACGTTAGTGAGAGTACAGTGAGGAGAAGACTTGCTGAAGCCAACCTGAAGTCGTACAGGCCAGCAAATGGCCCCAAACTTGAGACAGGGCATCGAGTAGTACGACTACGCTACGCGCGTCAACACGTATGTACAATGGGGCGAAGAAGAATGGACAAGAGTTTTGTTCACAGATGAGTCTCGATTTTCGTTATTCACTTCCGATGGAAGGCGGAGAGTATACAGGCGACCTGATGAGCGATACATTCAAGGTTGCATCTCGGAAAGAGTTCAATACGGCGGGGGCTCTGTACACGAATGGGCTGGCATCTCTTCAGAGGGTCGCACAGAGCTAGTGGTCATAGAAAATGGCACTCTGACTGGTAAAAGATATGCATTAGAGATCCTTAACGAGTATGCAGGGCCATATTTAGCAAATATGGGTGATGGAGCTATACTAATGCATGATAACGCCCGGCCACACACCGCTCATCTCGTACAAGAGTACATTCAGGAGGTTGGCATCAGCTTGATGGCTTGGCCATCAAGAAGCCCAGATCTTAACCCGATTGAACACGCCTGGGATGAGCTTGGGAGGCTAGTCAGAAGACTCAGACCACCCCCCGCCACCCTCAGGGCTCTAAAACAGGTCCTGATAGAAGAATGGGTGAATATTCCCCAACACCGCCTCCGAAACTTAGTGTTCAGCATGCCAAACCGGCTCCAAGCTGTCATCAGAGCCCGAGGCGGCAACACAAGTTACTAAACGTAAAAATTAAGTTCTTGATAGTTCCTTCAAAATGGTTAGCTTTTTAGTTTTTTCCTAATTTTCAGTGTAAAACTTTACTAATGCTAAATAAAGTATTATTTTTAGAAAACTTTGTTAAATTTTCTATAAAATGACTTTTATTTCAAAACTCTAACTTCTATAGTTTAAGAGTAATTGCAATTTTAAAACTGTACTACTTATTTTTGACGCCCAGTGTATCTCAGTGAGTTATTGAATAAATCCAAGAATCTTTCACTAAGAGATTTCTTGGAAATCCACTATAAAAATTTGTAAAGTAAACGTACGTGTAAACTAATGTAAACAAGCAATAAAATAATAAATTTAGTATTGAAAATGCTTTGAAATATGACGGTATATATTTTACACCTATATGGTTATAAGATATATTGAGAGACTTGCGTTATCTATCTTGATTTATGCCTTCGGGACTTCCGTATTTGGACTATATTTTAGCTATAACGCAATGGTTGGGTTTGAGTTAATGGTCCAACTTTGAATTCAATTAATTGTGTCGGTTCTTCAGGCTCCACTTAAAGCACCAGTAGAAATGCGTTTGAAACCAATTCATTGTATTATTGTTATTGGTATATTACTTATAAAATGTAATATAAAATAAATAAAAATAAATATATAGGGAATCACACAGATTGAGATAGCCTCAAAGTAAGTTCGAGTGTGGTAGTTACTAAAATCCACAAAAAGCAACAAATACCCAGACATTTACATAATCATCCATACACACAATTCGCGTTTACAATATTAGTAGGATTTTAGTAGGATACTAATCATCATAGAAACATTTGTACTAAATTTCAACTCTTTAGAAACAAAGGTGTGTTACGGCTTAACTTGTAGATCAGTCAGTCAGTTAGAACTTTTATTTAAAATTCCAAGAAAGTAGCTAGTATTTTAACAAATCTAATTCATAACTTTTCTCTATACCTTCTGGGTAATTAAATAATGTATGACGTTGAAATGGAATTTAAGATTAAAAATGTCAACAGACAAAATATGTCATTTCAGGTCATGTATTCTGTGGTCATGTCAAATGTATGTCAAACATGACATATCAGGAGTTTGAATCAAATTGTCAAAAACTTTGTTTTACTTACGTGCTATACTTGAATACATCTTTTATATTTTTTAAGCAAGACCTTATAAAAATAACTTATTATAAAAACTTCGCACAATAAATGTTGAAACAGCAGCATTCGGCTCTGTTTGCTTAGGATCTTCAATCTCGAATGTCTCTGACTTGGGTGGCTTATTGAAAAAAAAGTCACATAATGGCTCTGTATTTTTAAATTAAATTTCTTGACTTTAAGTAAGCCTAAAGAAAATGGTATCTCATCCCTCTGTGAAAGGTAAGGTCTCCAGAGCTCCACTTTTTACAGGGTCGGCAATGCGCGAGTGATACCCCTGGTATTGTACGCGTCCATATTCTACGGTGACTGTTTACTATCAGGTGGGCCGTACCTATGCTTGTTTTCCACCTTAGTGGTATAAAAAAAAGTTTACATCGGTAGTGATGATTGCTTGCTATCAGGTGACTCACTAGTAATCGTAGTAATCTATGATATTTGGCATTTCGCCAATAAATTTTAATAATAAAAAACTGAAGAATTTATAAATGCGCCGAGCGACGACGCGTCAACATGTCGCTATCGCCGCGTTGATGCGTCATGAGCTGTGTTAACATGTATACAAAACTAAGTAGCGACACGTCTCAAACTGGCCAATTTTCTTAGCAACCATAATGACGCCGTAAAGAGTGACGTCGACGCTGTGTTAATACACTCATCAATCGTTGACGTCGAACAAACGCTAGCGTGAAGACTTAAAAGAAGAATCTCACCTGGGAAGGGGCAGGTGGGATCCGAACCCACGTCCTCTCGAAATTCGACCGAGTGCTCTACCTACTGAACTACCGAGAAGGTTGGTAATGGTGGCGAAATTTTTTATTTCTATAAACTGCGTTAAGTCGTACTGGTGCCATCTATCCGATAGTTTATTTTTAAGAGGTAGGGCACAGCGGATAATCCGCTCAAATCGGAGCAGCCCGTCTGGGAAAGGACCTCCACCTTACAGAAGATCGTAGCCAAATAGCATTGGTCTCGGCCATGCTGTGTTGCTACGGTGAGTAAGGTCTCCAGAGCTCCGCTTGGGGGGTTGGAAGGGTTGGAGTGTTGAGTAATTGAATAGAAAACAACATTAAAATAATAAAAATAAAATTGCAATACCTACCGTATTGCCACAGGGACCATGTCTCTTCTTTTAATAGGTATTAGTTTTTAATGTTAGTTTAGTTTTTAGGTTCAATTTTAATGTTATTATATTGTAGTAATTTATTACTTTATCCATGTTAATTAAATAATTTGGTATATAAAATGCCAATACATTAGTTTCTATTACCATATAGAAAATAGAGCTCTAAAAGAGCTTAGAGGTTAACTCACTGGGGAAAACCTTTTTTGTAAACTTTCAAATGGATTTATAAAAAAGGCTTTGGTTGTAAAGAATTCGACGTTAAGTACCGTGTGGTTTTTGCTTATTGAGTATCAAAAGTACTTTTAAAGTATAAAAGTAAAGTTAGCGACTGTAAATAATTTGAAAGAATGTTTTAATGAATTTCAATTGCTTTTTCTTTTACAAAGGATTTTTAAAATTAAATTAAAAGTAAAAAAATGTTCTTTATTCAGATACATTTAAAATT
The DNA here is from genome assembly GCA_905163395.2 of Endotricha flammealis. NCBI lineage: Eukaryota > Metazoa > Arthropoda > Insecta > Lepidoptera > Pyralidae > Endotricha > Endotricha flammealis. Next base: position 13,784,923 of record LR990854.1, on the reverse strand, counting down.
TTAGAATGAATAATAGCTGACGGTTACGAAAAAAATAATGTTGACCTACTTTAAACCACAATAATAACTCATTCCACTAATATTATAAAGGCGAAAGTAAGTATGTGCGTATTTTTGGTTACTAATTCTTAACGCTCAAATGGCAATTTTTATAATATTTAGTAGGTATGTAGGAAGCCGATACCTTGGATTATTGTGTTTCAATTAGCTTGCCATACCTTATTGTAGTAACATAATGTTATGCTATCGCAATAGAGTGATTTGTAATCGATTCATGTTTATTTCACATCGATTTATATTTTAAATCGGACAGGCCCGGTGGTCGAGTGGCTAGCAATGGTCACTTTATCCCAAGGTCCGCGGGTTTGAATCCTGCGCAAGGCAAACATTTGTGTGCATGAACATGTCTGTTTACCTTGGTCTGGGTGTTTTCTATGTAAAATGAGTATTTATTTACAAAAAAAAGTATTTGTGTATATTTATCAGTTATCTAGTTAGTGCCCATAGTACAAGTTTAGTTGCTTAGTTTGGGACTAGATGGCGTTGTGTGATTCGTCCATTTATATTTTTATTTTTATTTATTATTTAATTATTTGGAGCTTTTGTGCCAACTATAGTGGAATGGAATTTATTTTTATACCACAGTCATATCATAACTAATTATCTTAAATAAAAATTAATCATAAATAATAAAAATAAAATTATTTATTCGTAACATTATGTCATTTTGGGAAAGCATCTTCTTGCTTTGTTTGTGCATGAGTACATTTAAAATATTTTTTATTCATCATCATCATCATCAGCCTACATTTGTCCACTGCTGGACATAGGCCTCCCCAACTGCACGCCACCGCGCACGATCCTCGGCCACTCTCATCCAGCTCTTGCCAGCCACCTTGCAAAGATCATCGCTCCACCTAGTCTGAGGGCGTCCTACGCTACTCTTACCGATCCGCGGTCTCCACTCAAGAACTCGTTTAGCCCAGCGGTTGCCGGTTCTTCGGCTGATATGGCCGGCCCACTGCCACTTCAGTTTGCTTATCCGGTGAGCTATGTCGATGATTCTGGTTCTCTGTCGGATCACTTCGTTCCGAATTCGATCCTTCAGAGAAACTCCGAGCATAGCCCTTTCCATAGCTCGCTGAGCGACTTTAAATTTGTGGACCAGACCAACCGTGAGTGTCCACGTCTCGGCACCGTATGTCATAACAGGTGGGACGCACTGATTGAAGACTTTCATCTTTAAACTTTGTGGAATTGGCGATGTGAAGACCCGACGAAGTTTCCCATACGCTGCCCAGCCCAGCTGTATTCTTCTATTTGCTTCCTTCTCGAAGTTGTTTTTACCCAACTGCAGAGTTTGCCCAAGGTAAACATACTCCTTAACAACCTCGAGAATACTGCCCTGTACTGCAATTGGTTCCGGATTTACATGTTCGTTGAACATAACCTTGGTTTTGTCCTAGTTCATCCGGAGACCAATGCGTTGCGAAGAATCAGCTAGGCCATTCAGCATATGTTGCAAATCTTGCAGCGTTTCTGCTACGATGACGATATCGTCTGCAAATCGCAAGTGTGAGAGGTACTCGCCGTTTATGTTAATACCACGTCCGTTCCAGTCCAGCGCCTTGAACATGTCCTCCAATGCATTTGTGAACAATTTGGGGGATATAACATCCCCTTGTCTCACACCACGATGCATGGAGATAGGCTCAGACCGCTGGTTCTGGATTTGGACGGTCATAGTAGCGGCGTTATACAGGCCTCTCAGCACTTGGATATATCGCCAATCGACTTGGCATCGCTGCAAAGATTCCAAAACAGACCAGGTCTCAATGGAGTCAAAGGCCTTCTCATAGTCCACAAACACTATGCACAGGGGTCGATTATACTCTTCGGACTCTTGACTTTCACATTTTTTATTATTATTATATTATTATAAATTTTATTTCAGAATTAAATTCTATATTTAGGTTAGTAAAACAATGTTCTTAGAAACTATGGTTAGTTAGTAAAAACAACTTATTTTATAATCACCATAGGTGGTCTTGAACCATCATGGGTCTGGTTCCAATGCTTAGGCATTATTGTTAGCAATAGGACAACAATAACGACACTCGATCACTGCCAGAAGGCTGTTGGAGCTGTCTCGGACACGGCGCGGCGCCACACCGCACACCGAGGCTACTCGCTTGCGTATTATAGTTTCAAAATCATCTCTACGAGCCTCGGCAAAACATTCCCGCACTGCAGTACCGAGGCACCCCTTCAGCGCCAATTTTTGTATGACTGAGGAGGACAAACAAACTGGTGGGTCACCAGACAAACAGCATTTGGCTCTTTCACTCAACCGCTATTTCACGTCGATGTTCTGTGTGTGGTACTCTGCCACTGTCTAACCAGCCCATTTAGGTACGATATACCTAAGATAGTTTTAGTTAGTTGGTCTCCAGTCTACGCTATTATCTAACTCTGATAAAACAGCCGAGATGTGACGTCGTTAACGTCTCGTGTGGGCTCGTAAATTATCCGCACGTGGAATTAATTGCACTAATAAAATGATTACATAGTTTTATGGTGTTATTTTATAGCTTATTACGTATGGGAGAAAGTCCTTTTTTGTATAAAATAATTTTATTATTTTAGGAAAACAGGTGTTATTTTTGATGTGTTTGTTCTTGTCATATCAATGATGATTAACGATTGTCAGTATTTTTTTAAATGAAAATGATTAGAAAACAAGCATGTAACAATGGAAACGGCAGGCTAACAGTAAAGCGGTCCACCTAATGGTAATTGGTCACTGGTCACTACCACCTGTAGAACACTGGGACACAAAAAGAGTCCCTGATCCGTTGCCAACCCTTAAACTGGAAGATAATAGAACATTTATGAAATGGGCTAGGTCGACCGGGAAAGTACCACCCTCTCGTTAAATATTGGCGTGAAGCAGCAATGCGTTTCGTTCAGTAAGTGAGAGACTCGGAAGCCCAACAACTGCAGGTATATATGCCATAAAAAACTAAAGAAAGTAAGAGGAAGATTCGATTATATTTCAGAAAATAGCTATCAACTACATATATAAGTCACACAAAAAAAATATGGACTTAAGTACCTAATTATGTTTTATTTTTATAAGATATATTGAGAACACTCGAAGGAAAGGTCAGAATAAAATCAGTAAAACAAGATAGGTAAGTTCAGGTTTATTAATTCTAAAGGGTCATTCGATGAAAAGAGCTCTCCGTATTTTCCCTCCTTCTCTCCCTCCCTTCATTCATGAAAATTTCACTTGCGGTAGTCAAAATGACGACACAAAGCGGAGGATCCTTAAGAAATCTGTATTTTGTAAATTGACGGAGGAATTCAACGAAAATACTTGAAAAATCAAATGCCTTGTTTGTTTACGTATACAAAAAAAACTCCCTTTTTATTTTATCCTTTTTCTTAATTGTGTAATTATTGGGTTTTTTCTTTTTGTAAAAAACTACACAACTTAGTTCTAATTTTAATGATTGCGTAGATATACAATATATTTATTCCGCTGACAACTTATAAAAAAGTGCTGATAGACTTGAGCATTCACTTGTAACAGAACATCGAACATTCGCCGTTTTTATATTTGTCGAACTGAACAACGAGCCGAGCATAGAGCCAAATATTACTACGAACATCATGAGCCAACATGAGCCCCATGGTGGAAACTAATCTGAATCTAGAATGCTCGCCAGAACGCTCGATAGAATGCTCGCAATGTTCTCGTAATTTTTCTGTGATGTAACATTCGCAAGAATGCTCATTACAAGTGACAGAAAATTACATATTATTTAGATTAGATTTAGTACTTACATAAACAAACATTTTATGATTACAATAATATTTACTACACCTCGGGAATAGAACGCGACTCGTGTCGTGATCAATCGATACGAATTTACATTGTCACGCTTGTTAAATAAAATTATGCATACATTCTTGGCGATTCATAGCTAATATGTTACAAAAAGCGAAATAAATAATAAATAGTTATAACGATGACAGTTTTATGCATTCTTAGAAACAGATGATGTATATGTATAGAACAAAGAATTCTCGTTTCGTAAGATAATTTATCATTAAAGAAACAAATACAGAATTGGGTCATAATATCAAACAGATGCACGCTCGAAGGCATCGTTATGTATAGTACTCCAAACGAACACTCAAGTTAAGGAACCCTTCATTAAGCATCCGGCATTAGTCAGTGTTTGGATGGGTTTCGTTATCTCGTCCATCAACTTGAACTATGCTTTGTGACGACTCCATAGTAATCTAGGATCGGCAACACACGAGTGATACCCCCAGTGTGTTGCAAGTCCATACGCTACGGTGACTGCTTACCATCAGGTGGGCGTATGCTTAAAAATATCTCATAACATTCTAAGCTCATATTTGTGCAATCAAATGACGAATCTTCAAAGCGGTTTCTACACTCAGATATGCGTTTTGTTTGACCGGATATTAAAACGACCGGTTAATATAAATAATATAAAATATCATTCGCGCACTGATTTTTGACTATTGCGTTATTATTGGAACAGATATCAATATAAGTTTTCATATAAACACTAGCCGAACCGTAGTTTGTCTGCGTTTGCTCCGATATATAGGACATTAGAAATTATTACTTATTTTCTCCATTCCAACTGAAAGATTATCGCGTCCAACCGACTCTTTATCTTCATTATTTTATGAGAATATAGATATTATATTAGGAAAACCCGGTGGCACTATGGCCTAAGTCCAATGCCAAAAGGCTCGGTTGTCAATACCTAAACGAGACTAATAATGTGCCATAGATCGTATATATAAATAAATAAAATAAATATATAGGGACAATTCACACAGATTGAGCTAGCCCCAAAGTAAGTTCGAAACTTCTGTTATGGAATACTAACTCAACGATATTATATTTTATGACAAATACATAATTAGATAAACATCCAAGACCCGAGGCCAATCAGAAAAGGTTCGTTTTTCATCATGATCCGACCGGGATTCGAACCCTGGGTGACGGTCTGGCATGGTAACCATTACGCCACGGAGGTCGTCATCGTATCGTATCTTTTCTTACTGTTATGAACATTTGTGTTTGTCGTGTCTGGATATTTTCACAGGATAGACAAGAATAGACAGACAGACAGATGGACAACAAAGTGATCCTATAAGAGATCAGTTTTCATCCTTTTGAGATACGGAACCTTAAAATATAAAAAAATATTGACGTATGCATTGTCTAAAAGGTAGATTCAAGCCTCAGACGAGTAACCCACTAAGCCATTTAAGAGGTTAAGGGTAGGGTTAGGGAGTTAGGCATGTGAATTGTGGAAAAAAGATTAAAAGGTACTAAACGAAATCAAGTCTAACATCGAAGTCTATTACTGACTGAATTAGCAAATCTTTTGAAGTACTGTTTTTTGGAATTTACCTCAAAAATATAAGCCCCCAAGCAATTTTAAGACAACAAGGTTTACTTTCAAAGTTATAAGAATCTCTTGGTATTAAATTTTTTACGCAAAGTCTTCTTTCCGGTGTCGCATCACTTTATAGTTTTGAAGCACGTACTACATTCGAGTTGCTACATCATTAGTTAGTCTTTGTTGCGAAGAGTTTTCACAAGATGACTCTTGTTTGTTAGCGCAAACATTCATAACAATACAAATTGTTGAATTTATTTTAATAATTATTGTATTGTTTGTTTGGTATTGAAAAGGGAATAAACACGAGCTCTGAACTTAAAGTATGCCAAAGGAACTAAAATGTAATTCATACATAAATTTTAAATAAAAATAATCACAAGTGGTCTCAAAGTGGTGGACTTTCTTCTACGAATCAAAAAATAAGCTTGTGTTTGGTTCTGAAATTATTCAACGGTTAAGAGAATACTTTAGAATTAATAAATCTTTATTTCGAGGAATAGGTAAGTACTTTCTAGAGTAACTAATCACACAGGCTCATATTACAAATACCTTAAAGACTAGACAGTCGCTAATATACGTTGTATCATTTTTATATATCCTTCCTAATTTTAATAATCGTATTTATAGGCGAAAGTTTGTGGATGTATGGATTTTTGTTACTCTTTCACGGCTAAACGGCTGGACAAAACTTGGATTTTGGCATACAGGTAGTTTTTATCTCGTACTAGCGAAACCCGCGCAACTTCGTTTGCGTGTATCCCGCTTTGCCGTGGGAATTTTTAAATTTTTCTCTCTGTAAGAACCATCCTCGTACTTCAAGGAATATTCTAAAAAAAAAATCAACCAAATCGGTCAAGCCGTTTTCATGTTATGTCGTGACAACGGAAAACGGGTTTCATTTTTATATATATAGATTACATTACGGAAATGGGAACAACGGGATTTCGTGGGTAAAATCCCAGGCATCAGCTAGTATCTTAAAATATTAACACCATTATTAAAATATTAATTGTTAAACTGTGATATTAGTATGATTTCTTTGAAGAAAGTGTAAATAAATAAGTATATAGGGACAAATCACACAGATTGAGCAAGCCCCAAAGTAAGTTTGAGACCTGTGTTACCCCACTAACTAAACGATAAGTACTATATTTTATAACAAATACATTAGACCCCAAAGTGTGTCAAATATATAATATCATATTCCCAACTAACACGTAATAGTTATATCATAAAACGAAATTCATTCGGCTGTTTTATTCATGGTGAAAATATATCAGCATCTGGCCCACACGGCTGCCATAATTTATCAAATTGTTTACTTTTGTTTGCATTACGATAACGTACGGACAGCAGCGTAATCCTACATAGTACTTTGGTACTATTACAAAATATTTACAGATTAAAAAAGGGCGTAGACCTAAATATAGGTTTCTTTCGCCATTTGTAACACATGTGAGTATATTTTCGTTATAAAATCAATCAAAATCCAGTCAAGCGCTATCTTGCTCGCTCATACAAAATGAGTAAGAAATGAGAAGAATCTCAAGCGAGCGCTTCAGACTGATACTAGATTTTGACTGCTTTTGTTACGAGAATGGACCCGCTCTGAGGTCATTTTCAAACAATGTACACAGGGAACAATTTAGTTTTAAAATAACATGTAACTATATTATGTATTTCAAACCTTGTAAGTACTTAGTTAATTTAAAATAAGAGGGCCCTCGACTTCACGACACAGGAAATCCTAGTGTGAAGTCTGGGAATCAATGTACTTTGTAACAACTTGCTTGAGAAATAAATAAAATGATGGAAATATAGCTAACATTTTATGACATACAGCAGGCAAACAAGCAAACGATCCTCCTGATGGAAAGTGGTTACCGACATCCATGAACATCAGTAACACCAGTCTAAGTACTGGTGTTACTAATGTTCATGGATGTCGTTTGGGATTAGATAGCGTTGTGTGATCCAAAAACATTTATTTAATTAAACCCCCTAGAGTAGTTGTTTATCCATAATTAAGAATGGCAACCAGAGATTCATAAAAAGCAGGGTGAAATTTTGTTTAAAAAAATATTTTTAAAATCAAAATGGTTGCTTGAACCGCGACATCTATAAAGACAATCATAAAAAGCATTGAATCTCATTAGAATGGGGATAAAAACTAGAACTGTCTTAAAACTGACAACCAATTTAATCAAAAAGATATTAGACGCAGTAAATTTACGACTAGGATGTGCCAATTGCGTTGCTTACATAGCATGTAGTAAATGGCGACTAATGGATTGTTAAGTTTGTAATTACTAAGTTTATGGGTTAACCAATCACTAAGGTTTGTTACGTTAGCCACAACGAGCCGGAACCCGGAGATGAAGCAATTACCATAGTCTCCCTTAATTAACAAAAATAAGGAGAAAAGATACCAAACAAGTACACACATAATGGTAAGCAAACTACGTTGATCAGTTCTCCCACATTATCTGAGCGCCTCAATATAAAAACAAGTAGTTATTCAAAATAAAAATAAAATTAAAATTAGTTCAATTATTAATAATTAGAAGGTTAGTTAATCATATGAGATCTCTTCTGTTAAGTTAAATACCGGTAGTAGAGTCCTCTCTTCTTTGTGATAGGTTCATATTCAATCCATATTGTACTTGGAGCCAGAATCCGATAAATAAATAAACAAATAGATAAAGATATATTTCTTGGGTATATAATGTTGTGTATTATGTATTCACTAATTTATAACGCAACCTTAGAGGTAAAATGGAATATCTGACACCATAATTACTCGTGCATACAGTCGTTTCTACATATACAGTTCGACATTATTGTTTTTTTTTTAATATAACAAATATTGTAAGTACCTAAATACTCTTAGTATTTAGGTGCCCATATATTGTAATAAAATAAGTTAAACTTAATAAATAATAATGATATATTAAATCTAGTCTAGTCTATCAAATTCCACTATGAAAATTAAGTGGAAAACAATTGTAAAGCATATACCTTATCTCCTTTACAATTTGCTGTTTGCATTCATACAGTATTTTATAGCTATAATTAAAGAATACCCGAGTTATCATTACGTTTTCATATGCTAATATTTATTGTTACTAATGCTGTACATCCACAAGTTTATCTTGCCACGATGACCTGCTCCGGTGAACAAGAAAATGTATAAATAACCCTCTGAAACAGATACATTTTCAAAAGTACTCACTTGAACTCATGCACTTACCTCAATCGAGAAGAGTTGAAGAAAAAAAACTGTTCACAAAAAAAACACAAAAATTCACTATGAAAAAAAAATCACTAGGAAATAGTCACGTGAAATATATTTTTTATGTATCACTTTTATGGTTTTAATTCATAATGGGAACGTGTGGAATATAATGTAATTCTGTAGCGTTTGTGCGTGTGGACACCGCGACGAGTGATGGCAAACTGCGGCGCGGGCGGAAAGGTTCGCTTGCCTGCCCAGCCAGCCGCCCGCCCAGACCACTACGATATCTCTGTAGGTATAAATCCAATGATTTCCTGCCATTTGTGAGATTAAAATAAGGCACTTTTGCATTTGAATCGTTTCAATCGTGTATAATAATTATTTGATGGCAAGCGATATTACATTGAGAACGTTCAGGAATATAATTTTATTGTTAGATTTTGGTCTCATTTCAGTCATTATGTGACAACGGTAGAGTTAATAATTTGGGTTATTATACAATGTATTGTTTTAGTCAGTTGCAATATTTGAATAGAAAATCTAAGAGGCGTAAATAATTCGTTGGTTCTAGTTTAAAAGTAGTAAACAGATTCCTGTTTTTTTTTTACTTACAAAGATTTGAGAGGTTTTTGAATAATCCTCTCTCAGTGCGCAGAATGGACCTCGACAATATTCGTGTGTGTCGTGTGCGGAGCTTCTTTGCAGCGGCAGTGACCACTGCATACTGACAGGATTTCATAACGTAAAATGTGTGGTGTGCCATTCGGGCGGATTTGGATTTTCGTCTAAAACTTTAAATTTAATGTTAGTTTTATTTAATGAAAAATTATAAAAAACTATAAAAAAATAAAATACTTCCAGTTTGCTGGCTAGTTCGTGACAATCAATATTAATTGTAAATAATAAAAAAAAACTAAGACTATTAATTTGAAGCTAAAGTATGAGAGCTTCTTATAGCTCACTATATTACACTGGGCGTCAAAAATAAGTAGTACAGTTTTAAAATTGCAATTACTCTTAAACTATAGAAGTTAGAGTTTTGAAATAAAAGTCATTTTATAGAAAATTTAACAAAGTTTTCTAAAAATAATACTTTATTTAGCATTAGTAAAGTTTTACACTGAAAATTAGGAAAAAACTAAAAAGCTAACCATTTTGAAGGAACTATCAAGAACTTAATTTTTACGTTATGGGCCTTGTTCCCACTTTAGTAACTTGTGTTGCCGTCTCGGGCTCTGATGACAGCTTGAAGCCGGTTTGGCATGCTGAACACTAAGTTTCGGAGGCGGTGTTGGGGAATATTCACCCATTCTTCTATCAGGACCTGTTTTAGAGCCTTGAGGGTGGCGGGGGGTGGTCTGAGTCTTCTGACTAGCCTCCCAAGCTCATCCCAGGCGTGTTCAATCGGGTTAAGATCTGGGCTTATTGATGGCCAAGCCATCAAGCTGATGCCAACCTCCTGAATGTACTCTTGTACGAGATGAGCGGTGTGTGGCCGGGCGTTATCATGCATTAGTATAGCTCCATCACCCATATTTGCTAAATATGGCCCTGCATACTCGTTAAGGATCTCTAATGCATATCTTTCACCAGTCAGAGTGCCATTTTCTATGACCACTAGCTCTGTGCGACCCTCTGAAGAGATGCCAGCCCATACGTGTATAGAGCCCCGCCGTATTGAACTCTTTCCGAGATGCAACCTTGAATGTATCGCTCACCAGGTCGCCTGTATACTCTCCGCCTTCCATCGGAAGTGAATAACGAAAACCGAGACTCATCTGTGAACAAAACTCTTGTCCATTCTTCTTCGCCCCATTGTACGTGTTGACGCGCGTAGCGTAGTCGTACTACTCGATGCCCTGTCTCAAGTTTGGGGCCATTTGCTGGCCTGTACGACTTCAGGTTGGCTTCAGCAAGTCTTCTCCTCACTGTACTCTCACTAACGTAGTCTCTTCGGGTCTGAAGAATCTGTTGCTGGACCTCAACTGCATTAAGGTGACGATTTCTTAACACAGTAGAGACAATTAAGCGGTCTTCTCGGGTACTAGTGCACCTGGGTCTGCCATTACTTGGTCTCCTTAGATGGTTTCCAGTCTCTTCGTATCTTCGCTTTACTTGCTGGATCGTTCTTAGAGTTACACCCACCGTTCTTGCAGTACGACGCATACTGATGCCTACTTCGAGAAAAGTTATGATTCTTGCACATTCTTCTGGTGAAAGAGGCATGATTAGTAAAGTTTACTCGCTGAAGACACATTTGCTTTTGAATTGCAATTGATTTATCAGCAATAAAGAAAACAATAAAAAACAAAAGTACAAGCCAACAGTTTAAAAAAATAGTGTTTTTATTTATAAAGTTTTTTTTTCAGGCAATCTTTAAAAAATTATATTATGCATGAAGTTTTTATTAAATGAAATTAAATTGTCTTTTAACTTTTTTTTATTTCAAAGGTCTAGCTTCTGCAGTTTAGGAGATATTGCAATTTTAAAACTGTACTACTTATTTTTGACGCCCAGTGTATTTACATCTTGCACCTTGAAATTATATATTTATAAATAGCAAAATTAAGAGTAATTAAACGTTAATAAACAAACATGTAAACGAAGCACAAGAAAGTATTATCTTTTAGGACGAACTCAAAGCATTTTGATTCAATTTTTGTAACCGGTTCCAACTTGATAACTAAGTTTTATAAACATAATTAAATACCTATAAAGTCTTTGTAGGGATACATCATAACTCCATTATGCATGTTTCAAATAACTTTTCCTATTAGAGAACTCATTTAGTAAACACTCGTCTGTGTATTCCATTTAACTTTGTGTTATAAAGTAAAAGTACACAATAAAAAGTTCATTTTCAATGTCACAATATCCTTTTAATATTTATGTGAAAGTTTATGAGGATGAAATATCGAGTACATATCCCTTTTGAAGACAATAGTAATAAAGACATTTATTGGTTTTACAAATATACAATTTTAAACTGTACATTAAGGGGTAATTCAGCGACTGACACCACAAAGGATTGGAACCATGGTGTCAATCGCGAAAGGACTCTTTTTGAATTGACTGATTAACACCATGGTGTCAATCACGGCAGGCTTTTTTGACTTGCTAGATTGGAACCAAATACATTTTATTGCAACTAAACAGTTATGTAAAAAAGTGATAACATGCTTTTTTAATTACCTATATCGCAATTTTATAATAATTTGTTTCTAATAGTGGTAACTCCAATTGCCAAGCCGTGATTGACACCATGGTGTCAATCGACTACGTCCCAATTTTATGTTACTCGGTTGACACCATGGTGTCAATCAGTCAATTCAAAAAGAGTCCTTCCGCGATTGACACCATGGTTCCAATCCTTCGTGGTGTCAGTCGCTGAATTACCCCATTAAGGTTACTACAATTTTTTTTTTAAATCACACAAATTGAGCTGGCCCCAAAGTAATTTCGAAATTTGTGTTATGGGATACTAACTCAACGATACTATATTTTATAACAAATACGTATATAGATAAACATCTAAGACACAGGCCAATCAGAAAAAAATCGTTTTTCATCATGATTCAACCGGGATTCGAACCCGGGACCTCCTGAATGGCGGCCTGGCGTGGTACCTAACCATTACGCCACGGTGGTCGTCATTTTAAAACATAGGTATTAATTGGTGCAACTTTCAACCCATAATCATTCAACTGCAGAGAACTCTTCCTGAAATTGCAAGGGATAAGATCGTGCTCTGCCACGCTGCTCCAATGCAGATAGCTAAAGGCCAGTGTTTCAAGCCGCTTCAGGCGGCCACCGACTTGGCTTAACGGCTGTCATCCATGGACAACAGCCGGGACCGACAGCTTAACGGGCCCTCCGAGTTAACGAATCCCACCCAAACACTGCTTAGGGTCGACGACCGACGCGCTGCACCTTAATTAGATACCTATGATGTATCAATGTGTCTTAGGGAAAACGACTTAATTGATTTTTTTAAATCTGGTATCTATCAAAGAATATTCCTTACCTTTTTTCCGTATATTTCTCTGTCGGCTTAACAGGTAAAATGTTCATAAATCACGAGACACAATTAAAATTCTAATATTTGGAGTCGGCTGTATTTTTATTCAATTTCCTACCTGTTTTACGCATAATATAATTATTTTTCTTGAAAAATTTCTATGTAATTATACTTTTGAATAATTCTATTCACAAAATTATAAAACAATACCACAAAAAGTCTCGGTCTCTTATTTTAATATTCAAATATTTTATATAGAGTGGAGTGTAATGTCTAACTTTCGGGTATATACCAAATAAATAATTCAGTAGGCGTCGAAGGGAAAGTCGAACTTTTGATCCTGAGCACTTTTATCATGGTAAGGGAATGGCGATTAACGGACATTGGCCAGATAAAGTCTATGAATGTTTTTAGAATTTTAAATTTACTTTTATGAAATTACTTTTTAAGAGCCACTACAAGCGTCAAAAAAAATATTGTGGACCGATCGCTAAGACCAAAATTAGAAAAAAATCTCCGTGCTTAACGTTAAGTAGGCCGGTCATGAGTATTGTCGATTGATTATAGCCAAGTCAGCAACCATCAGGTGGCTTGAAAATATTGTATTGTAATACTAAGCACGGAGTAGGTATCTTTACACCCATCCAAATACTGATTGTGATTGTCGTTGCTGTACTTAGATCTACTCCTCTACTATGTGTTTAATATATATAGTTAACAAACACTTTCGCCGAGAGTGTGAATTCGCACAATCAAGGAGTATTCGAGTGACTTGATTCATAATTTACATGTTGTTAGACAACCAACACTTCAATTGGAAGTCACTCTGGGTCACAATATAGATACAGTAGGACATCTCCATATTAAGCGTTCGTTTAACACTTATACGATTTTGTAATGTCATAGACAGTCAAGTGTATAAATTATGAACGCTATTTCAAAATTTAAAAGAAATTTTTCGATACAATTTTTATAGAAAACTGGCTGATGCTTGCGGCTCCGCCCGCGTGGTCAAGGGAAAATGACAATATTTTTTCCCATGGAATTCTCTTTATCCCGTGGGAAAAAAGTAGCTTTATGGCACTCTCCAGACCTTAAATTATCCCTGCTAAAAAATGATGAAAAAATAATTTTATACATTTTTTCCCATAGGAATGAGATGATTTTCCGGGATAAAGCCTATGTTACTCTCGAGACCAAAAACTATCACCAATAAAAAATTCATATCAATCCGTTCATTACTTTCGACGTGAAGGGAGGATAAACAAACAATCAAACACACTTTCTCATTTATAATATTAGTATGGATATGGATATGTATGACTGATGAGATGAGAACATGACGTCTCTATTTTCAAGATCAATTGATATATTTTGAAGACAATAGCGTTCTGGCACATTCAGCATGCGTATGATATTACGTTATAGTCTTTTAGCTACATCAGTAGAAGTTTGTTGGCTTGAAAACCCACAAAATAATTTATAGTTGCTACATAAAGCACAAGAAATATAGACCAATTTGAATAAAACCTTTTTGATTTGATGTACTACTGTTTTCATACTGTGATTTCGGTCTACCGGCCCTCGTTCTGATTAATTCTTCATCTCTAAGTTTTCATTTTCTTCGGCATTGTTATTCGTGATGTACTCTCACCAAATTGCCTCTCCAAGTCCGAGATAGTCAAACACAAGAATAAAATTGCTAAAATTACAATAAGTATATTTGTATTAAGTATAACTGGAAAATGGACTTGTCTTTGTATTTGCAGTCTGAAATAAATATTTTCATTTCATTTCATAACTATTTTAAATGTTTGTCGTCATGTCGGCACAGGGTTATTATAGGTGTACAAATTATAAGTAAATTGTTACAATTTCGGCCAAATATCGTTGAAAATAAGATCTAATGAAGTAAGTTAAATATAGTTAGGTAAATAATAAAAATATCTAGTACACCAACAGATATCCAAGTAAAAAAATATTTACAATATAAATATAACTTTTTCTTGACAGAAATTCATGTTCTTGTATTAACCACGTATATGCACGCACAACGAACATGAATGGAATATGCGGTCTTCATACTAAACAAAGGACCGCAAACACTCTGTCAGTAGAATACTGTATAATAATTAATGTAAATTCGTCTTTATTACGAGTTTACTGTAACTTCACCGCGTTTTAGCATATCCATTAAGCTGTCTATCACTGACAAAATCAATTACGAACAAGTCTTACTTCTAAAAGCATACACGCCATTCCAAATGTAATGGGTAAAATAAAAGTTTTTTTTTTACGTAGACAAAACAAATAAAAATCTTTTAGTACAATGAAAATAGTATATTTATTTTAACAATGATTCAGTATATCTGAATATGATATATGATTATTTACAAAACGAGTTTAAAAATAACTTATTTACGTAAATTGTGATGTTTGCGTTTTGTTGTTGGAGTGGCCATAGGGATGTCATCGGGACAACATCACAAATTCCCACCGTTGAGTCTCCCGTAGACCAATGATCAACAACGGCGACCTCAGATTGACAATAAGCAATGACGCTTATTGACGTCCCGATGGAAAAACTACAGCTGTCTTGGAACTCTAGAAACCTAGAAAGGTATTCCCTCCCTGGCAAGTACGTGGGGACAGCAATTTGAGACATAAGGCATCAAGCGTGACAAATCAAATCAAGTGAGATAGCAAATCAAATGAAGCTCGATTACCGAGCACTAAGTCTATTGTTACAATACTAGGCCAGTCATCCGGAACAGCACGTATTCCTACAGCTATGTATCATATACCAGGAGAGGCGAGGAGTTACGTAAGCGACTTTTAATTTCCAAACATATCAAAAAATTATTAGAAACAGCTTTTTTGCCCGCGACTTCGTCCGCGTGAAGTTTCGGACCCGTTCCCGTGGGAACCACATTGAATTTCAGGAAAAAAATAACCTATGTCATTCCCTGATAATGTAGCTTTCCACTGGTGAAAGAATTTTTGAAATCGGTCCAGTAGTTTCGCAGCCTATTCAATGCAAACAAACAAACAAACAATCAAATCTTTCCTTTTTATAATATTAGTATAGATAGTTTGAACCTGCGTCTACTTTATCACTACGCTGTGTCAAAAATATAATAATATTTATATGATAAATATACAGATTTTGTTAAAGTATATCAAAAACCATTATGTAGGTACCTGTGAATAGAGTTTTGCAATGTCAACAAAAATAAAATAAAACCGATACAAATATGATCAAGAAATATTGTTAGAATGTACACAGGTTTATCTGTAAGTTATTTTTGTAAACGTAAACACTGAAAATAAATAAAAAAGTAGATCGTATCTATAAGAGCTGAATCTGAAATCAGACAAACAACTTTTTAAAAAGTATCAAGAACCGTTACTGACACAGATTTACATTGAATCTTCAATGAAAACATCGTAGTGTGAATATATGAGCGCATTGACGTATCGTGTATGTATGTATTATTATAATAATAAATATTACATCTAATCACGAAACACTGTGTAATTCAAAAGCTGGCAGTTTTCGCCAAACGAGCGTAATTTTGTGAGTTGTGAGTCGCGTATTTTCGGTCACTTATTTAACTTTCAACTGAGTTTACAACTCATATTGCGTCGTCGTGTAGCACCAACTGCCTTTTTGTATGAAACCGAATGCAGCAAAATTTCTGCCACCGAAATTCCGCGACTCACGACTCACAAAACTACGCTCGTTTGGCCTAACTCATTTCTATTGACCCTAACTCATTTCTATTGACTTTCTGCGTTACCTACACTGCAAACATTTTGCGAACAGAAATGGACACGCAAAATTACTTGGTTGTAGTGTATACTATGAGTGGATATTTTTTTTGTGATTGGACGCTTGTAGTGAGTCTCGTACTAAACCGGGCAATTGCGGGAGCGGAAGGAAATTTACAGTGTTTGCCTAGCCTAGGAGAGCTCGTACCTCGATTTAGGACGACACTGATCTCTCAGTGTCGCCCTAGGCTAAGGTAGACATTGAGAGAGAGGTCAAGCGGGAGAGAAACTGATCTATAAGGACCTTAAATATAATAACGCTATTTTATTACAATTTAATAAATAAATGTTTTTAATTCACATTTATGAGATTAATTCCGATTTGTTAGTAAACACCCTAACCTATGTAAGTAGTTATAAAAAGAGAGAGTTAGGTACATGTGTCTGTGAGTCATGGAGTTTGATCCAAAGTCTCAGTATTGGCTAATCCAACCTGCTCGATAACACTTTTAGAATTTTAAATTAATTAATGTTTAAGTTTGTTATACATTTTGTTAAATGAAAATATAAAATAATATAAACGCTATATTTCTAATTTCCTTTGTGGTAATGTATCAAAATTTTAAACTACAATTGCCTCCCCCGGGGTAGAAAAGTGGCGAGTTGCTCACAATTAGCGCACTTTCAGAAATTCAGATTTGTCATGGAAACACTAGAGTTCCGAAAGTTTAATCCGTGTAATTTAAATTTATCTCCGCAACTTTGGCTTTACTAGTGGCAGTGGTAGGACCTAAAGCCCGGAAGTTTTCGTTTTGCTTTTATTTTTAACTGGCTTTTAGTTTTAGTTACGGGTTAAAACCTTCACATGAACATGCTACAGTGTCGAGTTTTGAAGCTACCTTTAACTTAATTGTTAGATAAGGCAGAATAACATAGTGATCTATCTCTACAGATCTTCGACTATAATAATATAAAGTCTACAATTCACACAATGTCATAATCCAAAAAAAGATCCAGATAATGCACAACTAGGCTGCCAGATACTATCCCCGAAAAAAATCATGTACATCAGTCCGTTCTTTACGTGAAACAAGGACTATAAACAAACACACTTTAACACTTATAAGTTGTATAGTACAATAGTTAGTTTTACGTAGATACATCCTAACCTAAATAAGCTTGTATTACGTGCCCATCTTAATTCACTATAATTTACGACTGGTTCGCGTGTGTTGTTCGTTCGTGAGTAAACATAAATGGAATTACAAAAATAGGAACAACGAAATGAACTCCTCAAATAAATAATCAGTAAACGCCTAGGCTGCTTAAATATCTATCACAATTTCACAAATGTTTAACAACACATAATATACACATGATGTATATTTATTATGTTTTTTATTAGTACTACCAAATACTATAGAAACTCTACCGAGTTAATACGCACAGCTTCGGAAGAATTCGGGCAAGACGCGCGACACTAGCGCTACTATAGAAATAGGGCGGCATGAGGTGAACGATTTCAAAACTTTTGTGCGTTTTGTATGCAAAATGTTAACGCGACACTAGCGCCCCTAGCGGCATGAGGTGAACAGGAGGTTGCCAAGTCATTGTATGAGAAACGTCAAGAGCTGTGCGTATTATATTTCTATAGTATTTGGTACTACTGCGCCATCTACCTATTTTATTTTGCAATTACTTCTGTTTCTCACAGGTTGCCTGGAAGAAATTGCTATGCGTTCAGGCCGCCTATTGTACAGTCAGGTGCAAATTGAGCTTTACATTTGCAATACAATTTTGGCTCTTATGACATAGAACTTAAGAATGGTACAAAGTCCGATATGTAAAGGTTGTCATGCTCTTGCCTGTACATAATATTTTAAATTTATTTCTCTGTGGTTTTTGTGTAATTTTTGGCCAAAAAAGAGTTTTGTGTATAATATCAGAAGGCCCGTCTATGGAACGGTCATCCCAATGGAACGGCCCATTATCATACCATAAAATATACATACACAAAAAATAATAAAGTTTACCTTTTGCAAAAGCATACGAACATTTTATACTCGTGTGATCACTGACATAATCTGATTGATTTTGGTCAGTTTGGTGTGCGGTAAAATACATATTTCGTTTGTGATTTCCGATACTGCTGATATCGAAATCACAATATTTTAACCACGTTTTCTGGTTACAAACTCAACTTCTGTTTCGGAATATAGACTCAATGGACAATATTTTTACTGAAAGATTACTCGGGTCTCACTTCTGAACTCCACTACTGCTCAACATCAAGTGGGGTGGATTCAACTTGTTTGGCTAAATAAAAAATAAAATAAAAATAATATCACCTAAGTACAGTCACATTTTCTTCGAGTGAATAATACGGTAGCCATTTTGGAAAAGGTGAAAAAGTTTTACTGGAATAAAAGCGTGGTCACCATACAACATTTAACCGCCCGCAGTTTCTTTTGTTGCTGAAATGCCCTGAAAGCCTTTGTGGGGAACGTTTCCTACCCTCGACCCAACCTGAAACATTTTATGCCCCAGTTTCTTTTCACATTTCAGCGTTTTTACAAAACCACTGTTTCTGTTTTCATTTCGTATCACTATAGTTTATTTTTCCGGTGTCCTATTGTTGTTTGTGACTTGGAGTTCATAATTTACTAAAACCATCCCACGCTTTTTAATTGTTACAATAATTAACAGTCAGCGGCATAAACATGTTGTCACTATAATACCTTATCAGTACATTTTAGTTTAAGTGTTCATAAAATTAAATAATAATACAAAGGTAACAAGGTAGGTACTAAAATTACAATGTTTATACCGCTGACTATACTACACTTTTATACGGTCTGATTTTTTAAAATTAATAAACTATATTTCAACTCATCACACAGAATGATATTTATTAGCTGTTGCTACAACCTCGCGAACTCATAAGCTTTCCCTTTATAATGTGAGTATGAGTCATTGTCAATTATTTGGTTCTTGAAGCGACATAGTATTAGGTACAATGCTAATCTACTTCTGTAAGTTGCCGTAATGTAGAAACGACATTCACAAACATTTTGAAGAACACCATTAACCTAGTTCTTGTTACTTGTGACTGTTACATTTGTGGCCCATCGCTAATGACCGTTCTGTGGCTGAAAACGAACGGCACACTTAAAATAAAGTTATTTAGTTAAACATAGAAAAATATTTTTCACGGGACAAGCCAACCATATATTCGCACAGTAGCGACAGCTGTAGCCAAGTTCACTTGTAAAGGGAAGAACTATAACTGGATCATTTGGATTTTTTTCTGCTTTTTTTGCTTCTAAGCAGAATAAATAGTGATTGGTGACAGTGTTTTGTTTACCATCTGACAGTCACTAACTTCAGTATCATGGTGCGAGCCCCCCTCTATGGCGTTTTAGGAACATTCTAATGGAAGATTATTTCATTCGATTTTTATGATTCTTCGTAGCCATGCAGTATCAACGGCAAAGGAAAATTATGTGCTTGTTAAATTAAATAAACAATAAACTGTCTTAATGTTTGATGCCAGAAGCTCCATGTATTTTTACTCATAAGCTAAAGATCATCTCACCAACGTGATGCGACATTATGTTCTAAGGAAGAAAACTAAAGCAATCACCATAAACCAAACAGTTTTAACTTAAATTGGTCTATGGAGCACCGATATGTCTGATGCTAATCCTATTATTAGATAAACCGTTTAGTGCTGGGGCTGGATCGATGACCATTCTATTCAGAGCTATTGTCGATAGCCAATATACAAACCATATTTACAATTTAGACTCAGTTGATTAATGCATCTAACTTCTCAAATATCCGTACGAGTATTACGTTATAATTGGGTTATTATTATAATTTTATTTTTAATATCATTAATATATTAATATTACCTACGCTTTTACGGTTACTATATTTGACAACCCTTCCACTTCCTCTCTTCCTTCTATCCAAAATATTAGTGTACACAAAACTATAATAGCAATGTAGTAATGAGTGTTCTTCATACTTAAATAGCTGCACTAATTTTTTGCATTCTGTAGTACAAGGAACCCTTATAGTTTCGCCATGTCAGTCTGTCCGTCCTCGTTCTACCGCCTAGACGGTTAATGCTAGAAAGCTGTAATTTGTTATATACACACATATTAACAATGCTAACACCTGCCCACTCCATTACAGAATTTCGTTACCCTAAGGTTGCCTTGAAAAGATTGCTTTGAGCAATAAGGCCGCCTTGTTGTATATACACTTGTTTTGTTTGTTACTTTTACTGTTTACTGTATCACTGTGTGTTTTGCAAATAAAGCTTATTCTATCTATCTATCAAAGTGCTGAAACAAAATTTTGAATTAAATTTTTTTTGTGGATGTAAAGTTGGATTCGGAATTATTTACATTTATCGTGTCAATTTTCGTTTTGCACGGAAGAAAAATCATAGTAGTATTCCATATGCTGAACCTTCAATGAAAACTATTACGGTTAGGTTACGGTTCGGTAGGTAATAGTAGGCTCTTCTAGTTATCGAGTAACAGTCGACGAATTTATAAAATAAAATTTATTTGATGAAAAGTTACAAATGTGATATAATATGATATTGGACTCATTTGTAAGCACTAAAAGCACAGCAATACGGAACCCTACACTGTGTGTGGCCCGACATGCATTTGACCGTTTTTTTTTTTTATACACAAAGGTGGCAATCAAGCATACGGTCGACCTGATGGTAAGCCGTCACCGTAGCCTATAGACGCTTGCAATACCGATTTTGTTAAAAGTCAGTAAATTCCCAATTTTCATTTTATTATTCAGATTATGCAAAGCTTTCCCTTTTTTATTTGTTTATTTAAGTAAATTATTATTCGCCCATCTCTCTCTGACTATCGATAGATAGTCTCTCGATAGAGTCTAAATATAAACTTAATTGAACGCAAAATACGTGTATGTGTAGTACAATATTGTCGCCTCTATACGCTGTAGTTAATTTTCTGTGCAAGTCATGAAGGCTTTTCATCGAGTTCCTAACTCTACGCATTGTGTTGCACGCCATTGTTAATCTTAGCTAAGCCATTCTGAGTTTCAAGATCAATTCCACTCCATTGCAGTCTATATTGTCTCCTGAATAAGTTTCAAGCTAATACGAGTTTAATAAAGTTAGGAAATTAAATTTTGGAGAGGGATTTTGAAATATGTAATTTATTACTTTTGAGGAGCTCGATGGCGTCGCTGTGTGTCGCATTCTTATGAACACGCAAGTCAAGCGACGTCGACACTAGTCAGTGTTTGGATGGGTCGGTGGCCTTGGGGCGGCTTGAAAACACCAGCCTCTGCCAATCCGCATTGGAGCAGCGTGGCAGAGTACGCTCTAATCCCCTTCGATTGAAAGGAGACCCGTATCTCTGCAGTGGGATGACGGAATAGCATTAATCTATAATATTTTTCTTTTAGTGCTTTTAATGGTAACTGGATTCGTTTGGAACAACTACAGAAAGAATTCCGGAGATCTGGAGATCATGAAAGTCGGAGATCCAAACTCAAATGATTAACAAAGCGTTCCTATCTCCATAACTGATATTATAAATGGGAAAGTGTGAGTGACTGTTCGTTTGTCCATCTTTAACGGCAAAACGGAGCGACGAATTGAAGTGATTTTGTAAGTGGATATAGTTGAAGGGATGGAGAGTGACATAGGCTACTTTTTGTCTCTTTCTAACCCCCCATTTCCCAAAAGTGGGGGCTGTAAGTTTGTATGAAGAATTCCGCAATATTGAAGGTAGAAAGCTAAAAATTTGTATGCGGACTATTTGTGACTAACAAAAAAATCGTGCGTCATTTTTTTTTTTATCTACACCTAACCCGTTGAAAAGAGGTTAGGTGTAGATTTAAAAGTTGAGAGGGTGAAAGTTTATATGAGACTTTTCGCAGTTTTCAAGGTAGGAAGCAAGGGGAACCGTGTTACCCCGAATTTAACGCAAGCGAAGCCGCTGGCATAAGCTAGTAATGTACAAATGAGAAATTATGTACAAAAAAAATGTATTTCAGCGACCTAGTACCCACAGCACAAGCTTTGTTTAGTTGCTTGACTATAAGGCATTGTGTGATTTGACCAAGAACATTTAATTATTTATTATTACCTATTATTTATATGATGCTCTGTGAATGAGAAATGTTACACGTAACATCGTTCAACTGGCAACCATAAATAACGTGATACACGTACACGTATCACGAAGATGAAAACTGATGGGGCTGCAGACTAATTTATGCAACAAACATAGAGCATGCAGCAATTTTTTTGCGACAGGAGAGTAAAGGGAGCAATAGTAGAGAGCTTTATTGTTACAAGGCTTCGAGCACGTAACCCTTTTGAAACTCGGTGTTACAGGGTGTATTATTAGCGACATAATTTTTGAATGAAAATGGTGCCTATAAAAACGATCTTGACGTAGTGGAACAAAATGGTTCAATAATTTTTTATTAAATTTATTTCAGGTTAGTCGTGACATTCTTGATCCGCTAAATCTACTTTTTTATGTAATAACCATTGGTAAATGGTCACTGGCAATAACTGAAGCTGGAAATGACTCACGGTACAAGCACCCAATTTTTTTTTTCTATACTAATATTTTAAAGAGGAAAGATTTGATTGTTTGTTTGTTTGAATTGAATAGGCTCCGAAACTAATGGACCGATTTCAAAAATTCTTTCACCAGTAGAAAGCTACATTATCAGGGAGTAACATAGGCTATAGCTTTTCCCGAAATTCAATGTGGTTCCCACGGGAACGGGTACGGAACTTCACGAGGACGAAGTCGCGGGCAAAAAAGCTAGCATAAAATAGATTTATTCAGGAAAAATATATTTTTTTTACTTCCATAAATTATTTTCATCCCAATTTGTTACCACATCTTGATGTCTATCTTAAATCAAGATGGCCAGGTGCGTGAAATGGGATCATTTCACAAAAGCGTTGACAAATAACCACATTAAGGGCGTGGTTACACCAGTGTGTTTTAAACTAGTGGTTATGCTAGTAAACTGATTAAATCTGTAAGTGTGTGTCGGAATTTACTTAGTTTATCCCATCTAACCCATAGTTTTACTCTACGTAATAATTATGGATTTATCTTTCTGAACGCACTTTCCTCCTGAGAGTTCTCTCTCTGTCTTACTTATAATTAAAACGTGTAGGTACAATATAGCTTTCTCATTCAGATCCAGATCAGTTTTTGAAAGTCAGAACTTAACTGCCATTGCCATTATAGCTTGCTGAATAGTCACAACACAAGTTGGTGTTTAAACATATGGTTCAAAGTTTGGTTAGCGCTATTTTATTTTTATGATCAGCCATTTTGGTCGTGAACAGTTCTCGATTAGACATTCGAAACGTTATTTTCCTTTGACCCTTTGGAAATATTATTACTTGAGTTTTAGTGTAATGCTGGCTTTATTGAGATTGACTGGGGTCGTACTGTTAACGGGTACTGCGAATCGTTTTTATTTTGTTATTTTTATACAGTTTTTTTGTATTTGATAATTAACAATTTTAAAAGTATTCTACTAATATTATAAAGGTTAGTGTAAAGTTATGTGTATGTCAGTTACTTCTTCACGCTCAAATGGTTGGGCAAATAAATAAATATATAGGGGACAATTCACACAGATTGAGCTAGGCCCCAAAGTAAGTTCGAAACTTGTGTTATGGGATACTAACTCAACAATATTATATTTTATAACAAACACATACATAGATAAACATCCAAGACCCGAGGTCAATCAGAAAAAGTTCGTTTTTCATCATGACCCGACCGGGATTCGAACCCGGGACCTCCTGGGTGGCGGTCTGGCGTGGTAACCATTACGTCACGGAGGTCGTCGAAATGTTTATGATATTTGGTATCTACATACAGGTATCAGCTACCTACGTAGCTGATACCTTGGATTAACACGTAGGGTACTTTTTCCCGAAAAATAACGCGATTCCAGTAGGATTTGATCAAAAGTCAGGTATAGATGGCGCTGCTGTACATAAATAAATACACGCAAACGAAGTTGCGCGGGTTTCACTAGTATCATATAAGTGTAATAAATATTGGCCTGGCAATTTATTTTGTACTGGTAACACCTGGTACCCATAACACAAATAAATTAAAGCATTGTGTTGAGCCTAGATGGTGCTGTGAATAGTATGTATTGTTTATTTTTTTCTGATCTATTTGGTGTTATTAGCGGACGCCATGAGTTTTACCAGCGTTTCTGCAATTATAGGATATGTTCTATCATCATATCATTGCCTCCTAATCTCATATTGTCTCCATACAAAATTATATCGATATTTTTATAGAAATATGTTGATTCTGAACAGTTGTGTCCTAGTATCTGAACTTTCAATCTTTTAATAATATGGCGCAAAAGTATCATATGAATAGTATAACGCCTGACAGAAATAGGGTAGATCGATCGGCGAGAACCAAATTAAAATAGTGATCTATTTCCAACAAAATCGGTGCAAAACTTTGCAGGTTCTGACGCTGCTGTCTAGTTTGCCTCAAAGTTAAAGCAATTACTGTGGCAAAGTACAAAACAATTTGGCCCCAGGTCGGGTTAAATCGGAGTATAGTACAAAGCTATGTCCGAGTAAGAGTTACGGTGCCTGCGGGAAATCCACTTGGGTATGGGTCACGAAACAAGGCACTATTACTTAGAATAATAAGTCCTAACATAACAAAATGAATTATTGACAGAAAATATGGTATATGCACAATATGATATAAATATAGGCAGAAGATCAGACTTGACTGCTTCTACTCAATCTTATTTTTTTTCGCATGAGAACAGAATACGAAAACTTAGAGACATGCGGACGTTTGGACAATCTAAAAAAGATATCTGAAGACTTTAATAGTTATACATTAATTAAATATTAAAATAATAAAAATCAAAGATATTTATCCTAAGTTATCCTAAGTATTAACGACTGTCTCCACGCGTTTTAGACGCTTCATTTTTGACAATTTTGAAAAAAAAGTCTTGTATTTCTATTCGGTTCGGTCTTGCTGATTATTGTTACATTATTACGAAATATGCATATACAAATCATTTATTTACATTCCATATTCTCACCAACCTAGTTAACACTAAGAATAAAAATTCAGAGTAAATTTTATCCAGGCATCCAGGTGTGATGCTAGTCATTCGTTTAGATCAGAATAGCTAAAATGTAGGGCGAAGGCGCGGCCCGGTTGTGACGGTCATAAACGATGAACAAACAAACAAATGATGATGGAGCGAGCCTCCCGCCCACAGGCGATGTATCAAACTCAATATCTACCTTTCTGGCTATAAAACTTGAGTAGGATATGTTTGAGAGTTTGCGTGAATGAAGTATGTCGTTAACAGTCAGTAACACGAGGAAATAATGACTCGAAATGGCATATTTGTTTATATTTCCATTCAGCAAAGCAACGGAAGATTTTTGCCACAGGAACCTACTGTGTTTCATTTTTAATACAAGTTTAATTTTTATGTTTGTTGGTTTCTTGTGTAAAATGTACAAAAACTTCTTGTATTAAATAAAGAATTCCATATTAGAATTCAACAACAAATCTCCTACAGACAAATAATTAAAATTCACTTACCTTTGTCTGTTTTGAATGGAACTCTCAGATCAAACAAGTCCTACTTTTAAGCTAGGACAATAGGGCCAGAAAACTTGATGGGAACAAAACAGAAATTTACATATTGGGCGGATGCCAAAAACTTGAACGAGCAAATTCAAAGTGTGACAAAAATGTGACATTATTGAGATAGACTATGGTAGTGTCACATATTCATGCAAACTGCAAACAAATGAATTCAGACAGCCTTTTATTTTGTATCCGCGCAATCTGGACCATAAACAATGAAAACAAATGAACCCTATACTAATTATTATGAATGTGAAACTCTATTTTTGTGGCTTGTATTGCATAATCATTTTAGAGATTAGCTATTATAGAAATAGTTTAGAACCCCGAAACTCTCCATGGGGAAAAGAAGCACCGGGATTATGCCGATATAATCGCGGAACGTTTCTATAGGTATAAATAATGGAAAAAATATAAATTAGTTAAAGCGCATCATATTGATAGATCCGCGGGTGGTCGATGCTTACAATGGCTTTGGATAAACCCTATGACTGCGGGCTTAAATCCCGTGTAAGACAAACATGTGTATTGGACAGAATTAGAATATTTACAAAAAACCTTAAAGTTGTGCTTAATAAATTAGAGACTAAATGGCTTTGTGTGATTCGTTAAAGAATATATTTTCACAATGTTTTCAAATTGAAAGCGTGATGCTTTTTAGGGTTCCGTAGTAAACTACAAGGTCTTGTGTTTAGGAATTAGAAAAAAAAAACAATGAAAACTATTACGGTTAAAAAGGCTCTACTAGTTACCGAGTAATAGCCGACGAACTTATAAAATAAAATTTCTTTGATGAATAAATTGGACAGAATATGATGTTGGACTCATTTGCAAGCAAGCAAAGCACAGCACACATGGAACCCTACATTGTGCGTGGCTCGACACGCACTTGACCGGTTTTTTATACACAAAAGGATTGCCCATTTTGTATAAGATTGAGGAAATAGATTTGTAAGTGGGTGTCCTTGAGTATGCCTGTCTGTTTTGGCTGCACATCATCAATCTCCGCCATTGTGTTCCAACACTATCCAAAGTATTATTGCACACCCTTACAAAATATTCGATGGTAATTTTATATTTGTTTGAAAAAAATAGAATTTGTAATATAAGTCGAAACCTAACTTTATACTAGTTTATATCTACCCCACTCTGGTAAGCATGCAAGATATGAGAGGAAGTAAGAGGTATCGTTGTTGAAGAAAATACTATTTATCATGTGTTTAATGTACTAGTTTGTGACAATCTATGTTTATTATTTCGTGATATTGTCTCGATTGTATATAATTAAAATTTTATATTCAAATAGATATGTATGGATCTAGCCCCTAATTATCATTGTTATTTTTTATCATATGTTTTTATTATTGTTTAAATTTAAGTTTTTGTAAAAGCTGTTATTTTTAATTTTAATTTCTCTACCCTAAGGTCGTCTGGAAGAGATTGCTTTAGCGATAAGACCGCCTGTTGTACTTTACCTACCTGTTTGTACTTTTAATTTATTGTTATTTTTTGGTGCAATAGAGAATATTGTATTGTATTGAAGATATATAGGATTCTTTTTAGCTCTTGAAATAGAGTGGTCTTCGTGTGATATCAATCATGGTTAATTGTAGACGAAATCAACAAACATAATGGTGGGTCCAGACTTCTGTAATGTAACATGCAGTGAAAGAATTTCCCGTACATATAAAGCTCTGTTCGTGCGCGTAGTGTGCACGGTTCGGGACAAGCCCACCACACATTCCCACCGATAGGTATGTTTCCTGTGTAGCCAGGATCAACAACGGCGACCTCAGATTGACAATAAGCGATGAAGCCTTTTGACGTCCCGGGGGAGAAAGAAAACTACAGCTGTCTTGGAACTCACAACGAAATTAATCAGAAAGAAGATAGTCGGAGTAGGAAGTATTGAAAGGACTAGTGTGTTCGGTTCGTGCGCACAAGGTGTCCACGTTATGGGAATTTTATTACATAGCCATGTTACCTTACACAAGTCTGTACGCACCATAATATTCAAATTGTCCAAATGTCCAATCCCATCTACACAGTATAAAATTACTATCCACATGGCACTCGTTTTCTGGTCGAAATATTGATATAAACATCCGAATTTTTTCTCACAATATCACACGAAAAGCGTCGCCTCCGTCGTGTTAAGCGGAAATTAAATAGCCCACCGTAAAATAGGAAATAACATTTTGATGTCGACACCAGATACGTTTACCCTGGTAATTTTTTCTCATTTACGCGTTATAAAAGACACGTTTCGATATAACGTGGAAGTTTGATAGAAAATGAAACGACGTAAAATTTTTCATTACCTGCAGCTTTGTTTCTCTGAAAATTGGTTGTACGGCTGGCTACCAAGCGGTGAACACGTGACCTGATCGTTCAAAATTGGCCATAAATTATCAATTAGGTACTTCTGTATAAATGGGGAGAGATCGTCACAGCTTTAGAAAATAATTTTTAAATTGTAATCAGTATTGTCCAATATAAAAATATGTTTTGAATTGTGATAAAAAGGTGTATAAATGAAACAGTTCCGGATGTTTTATAATGTCGTATTAAGTTTTAAATACGCTATCTCTGGGATAAACAGTTATTTATTATCAGTACCAAAACCAAAATTACGCCTTTTCGATAATTTATTTGGGATTAAAATAAAACTTTAGCTAGTTTCAACAGACTCTACGATACACAATATACTGCCTAAGTCACAACTCGATGTCAAAACCAAATCATTTGAACGAGCGGACACACAAAAGAAACCCATCAGGGTTGTGAGGGTTGCGGAAAGGTACTATTACAATTCCGATCTCATCTACGCGTAGGTATATCTTAGACCTTCCCCATAAATTTCTAATCTTCAGACCTTTTTCAATAACAGTTTGATCACATGGAAACTCGCTGAAACGTAAAAAAATACTTTGCCGTTGTCCACCGCCACCGTCACCGAGACGTCACGTTATTTCTGACCGAGATCGTGACGGTGAGCGTTTGCCCACCGCAACGATCTCGGTGGTTTAGTCAGTTTGTTGTAGTTTTAACCATCCGCCGAAGTATATTTCGGCCGACGGGATGACGGTGCTCTGGTGACGGGCGTGCGGTAGACACACCGGCTATAGTAAATGTGTGTATCGCTACTTCGGCGCCGACATGTCGTTCTCGGTGACGGTGGACAAACGGCTTAAAGTTGACACACACATATGGATACTTTGGAGATACAACGATGAGGAATGTGTAATCGACTGGGTTAATTCATAATAATTTTCTGCCGTATAGGAACGGCACATTAGAATATCACCACCCCTTTTCCTTCCATGGATGACGTAGAAGGCGACTAAGAGAATATTGTAGTAAAGAAGGCAGCTGCGTTCTTATATTAGAAATCACCAAACAACCCAACTACGCTCGCCAACCCGCCTGCCATGCGTGGCGAGGCGAGTATTGGCAACGGATATCATTCAACATCGAGAACTATTGTATTGCGTGGGTAAAAACCCTCACCTCCCCTCACCGAAACAGGGGGTCTCCACTAGTATCAGAAATAAACCGGCCACAATGTGAATTGTAATCGATACGAGTTGGATCCCAGCAAATGCATTTTCCATGTTCTGTAACTATTGTTGACGAATTTATACTACTGAAGCGAATAAAATTAACATTATTTCGACACGTACAAAGTAATTTGTTATGTTTAATAAAGAGAGTACACGTGATGTATTCGCAGTTTTATATCTAACTTTCCAGCCAGTTTCTGAAGGGCATTTTAATTTTAATTGCACATTAAGTCTCAAACTATCTCTTTTTTTCTTCTTTAGGCAGTGACAGCTACAGCTATAGCCCGTGTAGTTTATAACGGTTGCTTGAAATAAAGTTGATTATTATTATAGATCATTAATTCAATCGTCTATTCGTCAATAATAAATAAATAAAAATAAAATAATAATAATTAATAAATAAATTTTGCACTATTATTCGAAAAAGTCTAATTTGTGACCGTATACAAAGTTTGATTTCTTGAATAAAGACATTAGGTAAAAATAAAAAGAAAATAATAATATAGGTTTTTATTTAATTGAAAATTTTGTCACTATTAGACCGCACTCACACGTTGCATGTTTGAATTGCTTATACATAATATTAAGGTATTAAGTATTATAAGTAATTATAAGCTTCCATGTTTGTGAAGGAGCGGATTGGCCTAACACAAGCATTTAATATGCTTAAAAGGCAAATCCAAACCCCAATCTTATGTAACTCTATAGAAAAATAAACATTTTGTTTTTTTTTTTTTGATGATTAATTAATGTGTCAAAACTGGCTGATTAAATGCTATATTCATATATTATAACAATGTAATATAATTAAAAATGTATTAAGTATTTTGGTCTTAGAATTTTTAATCACACATTATAGTTTTGTACGCGTGTATCTCGATTAAATCTTAACAGCTATACAGGTTTTAATAAAATAAATAAACAATGGAATTCCATGAATTGAATTTATTGGAGCAGGTAAATAGAGTTGCAAAAGGGAGATGATCAAAAACTACAAAGCAAATACACTCAAAACGATACTGACATTACAAACTACAAAAAAAAAGTAAATAACGATAACAATGTTTACAAAACGTATCAAAAAAGCGTTGTTGCGACATTTCATAAATAACATTTTCACGTTATAAAACCTCGCATGAAACGGAAATCCTGTTAGAGGGCTGTCTGTCCACGTGCCTGTCAGTCAGGACTTTTCTGGGAAATTTTTAACAAGTTTAGTGTGAAAAACCTTTTGTGAAAATGACAAACAATATAAAAAACCGGGCAAGTACGTGTCGGGTCACGCACAATGTAGGGTTCGGTATTGGCTACGTATCGCTTGCTGGGATGGTGCGAAAAAAAATTTCATGTCTACTTTACATGTAGGGGACGGACCCAAAAAAAAATTTTTTTCCAAATTTTGTTTTAGCACTTTATTAGCATTATTAATATGTCGCAGGCGTTTTACGTAATTCGCCGTTATACAAAACAACTAGCCGTTTTCAAAAGAAGGGCTGTTTTGTATTACGGCGTGCTACGATAAGCCGGATTGTCATTTTTATACGTTCTCCAATATGTCGGTAGGCGTTTAGCCGCATTGAATGAAATTCAAATTGCTCAGAGACATACCAAATAGAGACAGACAGACAGACAGACAGACGGACGGACATGGCGAAACTAGAAGGGTTCCTTGTAGTTTACTACGGAACCATAAAAATATTTCGTGTAATACCAGAATGCACGTTTTTATTTAACGCTAGCTAATAAATGTTAGTTTGTACTTTGTAGTTAGTTAGGTGTTATAGAAAATATATATTTTTTGATCTGTAGAAACTAGGTACCTAGTTCACATTGTAAGGATGCACGACGATAGTGACATTCAACACAAATGTTGATACTCGTGTCGATTGCATACGTGTTACATCTAACGCCATTAAATTAAGCAGTCTCAATACTGGGAAACTTGGAGAAAATTGGTCCAGCAATTGGTGCATGATAGTCACGACCCTCAGTCGTCATGAGAAATTGACGAAGAAGAAGAAGAAGACAATACCGCCAAATGCCCAAACATATGGAACCCATTGATAAAATAAATAAATAATAATCGTATACACGTGTATCCGCTTATATAAGCGGTATAATACACAAATACGCATTTGACTGTTTTATAATTTTTTGTCTAATTTCCACACATGGTTAATGTCTGCCAAATACCTCAAATAAGCCAATACGCAACGCCATATTACCATAACGATCATGAAATAATGAGAACATTTCGTTCTTTTTCTTTGCTGTCTTAATGCTTTTAATAAACTGAATAAATAGATGCAGGCAAGTAAACTCACTAAAAACTTTTAGTTTTCCAAAGCTTTCCCGATATTGATGTCATGGCCTCAAACTTCAATGCAAAGAAGGCTAATTTCTGCACTAAAATCTAGGACAAGAATATTTGTTCTAGAATTTGAACTGGGATATGTCATGTAAATAGTTTGAACTGAGTAGTGAGTGTTAAATGGGAATGCATAAGTTTTGTGCATATGAAATCTGAATCTGAGATGTACAAATAACTAAACTATACTTCGTTTAGAATATCAAGAGGCATAATGTAAACAAAGAAATGAACATTGAATAGTTAGTAAATAGTGAAAGTTTAATTACGGGCTGTCATAATCAGCCGATTGATATCCACCTTCCTTTATAATTTGGCTAAACGCGAAAACCAAGAGACCCGAAAACCGAAAGGGGCTTTCGGTTTTTGCACTCGGAGCTCGGATCTCGGCCTATGACAATGACAATACTGGAAACAGAGAAGGTCGAGCAGGTGAGTAGCGGGCCTATTTTCCTTTACTAAGCAGTACAAATTCTACTTGTAAAATATAATATTAAAAACGTCATAAGTGTGTATAAAAAGTTGGATTTTCATTTCGAAAGCATTGGCAAATACCCCGCAGCGTTTCAGTGACGCGTATGATTTTTGTATTTTCGTGTTGACTGTACAAACAAGGGAAGCCTTGTGAATAGGAAGGGAGGTCCTCTGTTATGCTTGCATAAGAAAATGTGTACATTGCCTCATAGCTACGTGTTATTTGACTTACCGCAATATATTATTTATGATTGTAGCGAAATAAACTCTATTCATAATTATATAGAACTAGTAAAATACTCGCGACTTCGTTTGCGTATATCTCGTTTTCCCGTGGCAATTTGGAAAATCCTTTTTTAGTACACCCTAGACGTCGTAAGGAGCTTACATTTCCAATTTGGAATCTAGTCTACACCCAGCGGTGATGTGCGTTGATATATAGTTAAATCAGTCAGGACTTTGAATTTTATATATACAGATGTACCATGTTGGTTTAAATCAAATTCTAAGAGTATGTATGGTCAATGAAAGAGGTGACCGGAATAGAGAACAAGAACAAAGAATTTGACGCTAATAATGAATGAAAAAAATGAATCTTTGTAATTACATAGTAACTACAATATGAATACAATATGATAAAGAAAATTTCGAGTTAATCCCTTCACGTAATATTTAGAAAACTTGAATCATATTTACAGCTGATCACCTCTTTCGTTGGCTGTACATCCATTTTGGTCATTTGTTTAAATGTAGCTTATAAATTAAAGGATATTTGATTTAGCTCATCGCATTACTTCATAAGGAAAAAAACATCATAAGAACATTGTCCCCCCACGCAGTGACGAACTCCATAAAGTTTCCAACAACTCAATCAAAGTTAATAAAATACGATTTACTTCTTATGTTCACTTTTTATTTACATTTTTAATTTATTATGTTAAGCATTTTAGACATATAGGTAATGGATTGTACTGATGTGGTAAATCTTTGACAATATTATCCTGTAGTTGATGAATATGGTAATAATATGAGTTAGGTACATAAATGTTCAATTCTTTTAGTTAAATATTATAAGTACTATGTACTTTACGCGAGAAAAACCGCAAGCGACAATTTAATCATAACAAAGTTTTCCCATTTACTTTTTCCTTTGGCTATACCTAAGATGGCTTCTCTCTTTCTAATGTAAAAGATGTAAAACAGCAGTTTAAAGAATCGTGAAGAATCGTGAGACAGTATGTTTTTATTTAACAAGGATTAACTAATAAACTACTACAATATAATAACATTAAAATTTAACTAAAAACTAAACTAACATTAAAAATCAAAAACTAAAATTAAAAAGACATGGTACTTACCTGTGGCAAACCGAACTCTTTTTATAAACCTTTTTGTAAAAAGTTATTGTTTCCTTTTTCTTTATAGTTTTTATATTCTTTTTTACTGTCACCTTCACTTCACTTTTTCACGTTCTCGCCATCAAACATATTTTTATTCAATATAAGTTTTCTTTATCCCTTCCTCTTTTCCTAATCTTTCCATCCTAATACTACTTGTGGCAGGGTAGGGTACCTACTCAAAATGCAACTAGCAGCGTTAATGGCGATAGAGATCCGTTGAGCGAAGAAATTGCTAGCCTTTGGGTTACCAGTGTTTTTGTCAATTTTTTTATATTTTTCACGATTAATTTCGCCGCAGGTGGACAGAATAAAGGCATAATGCATGAAAGTAGAACGAGGGGAGGTCGTACGTACTCAGATTCATAATGCCCTCATTAACTGAACCTCTATAACGTTCCGCTTTCATTCTCGATCAAAATATAGAAAATTAAGTTGAATATTAGTTTTCACTCCAGCGTTGGCAGTTGTTTTAATTATTCGATAATGAAGGATGTTACAGCATACATCCTTCATTATTATACATCTTTTGTTATTTCTATAGAATACAATGTAATGCCTCCTGCTCTTGTAGTCAAACGAAAGTTCTTTCGACTGTCATGAAGAGCTTAATTTCTTGTCGTAATCTAAAAATGCAGAGCAAATATTTCTCTATCACCAGTAAGATGAAACCATCATTATTTCGGAAACTGACAAATCAGTGCATCAGTCAATTTCTTTTTCTGAGTAGCTGTATGTCACACATTCTGAGTAGCTACACTGATACTGCTACAAAATTTGCCTTCCATCACTCAAGTTTTAGTTAACTATAGTGACATACACAATTGCACATACAGCAGAACTACAGGAAGACTATTATATCATTGAGGACGTTATGTCTGTCGTATTGGCGTGTATTGAACAGGAATCTGTCACGCACGGCCCCGGTACTAAGTCTATGTACCTTTATCTCGATTGCACGTCATTTCGCCCTTTGTGAAGGCAGCAGTGTGCGTAGTCTTGTTAGTATGCGGTACACGTACAACACCACAATATAGTTACAAAAAGGTATCTTCATAATATCAATCACTTTGACAGTCGTTATTTGTAAACGTAAATCAGCAAGGACATAGGCGCATCTGTTTAGAGATGCGTTACGCATCTCATACGAAAATGTAGTTTCCTATTGGACATAAGCTTAATAAATCTGTAATTTCTGTTTGGTACCTTTCGCACTTCATTTAATTTTCATCAAGAATTACTTGTGGTGGCAAAACAGGTTTCATTTAATTCCTCACTGATTTACTTTTGCGATAAGGAAGTAATAAATAGTACCGAATAAGGAATATGTCAGGTACCGCATCAACGTTTAAAGGCAGCGCAAGAACGCAATGTCAAAAGTTTTTACTTAACTAGATTTACTCGGCATTCGTTTTATTTTTGGTCTCGGTAAATATAACATCTCCCAATTTCGAGCACTTGGAACACGGATGTTTTACAAACAAAAACAAGTCTGAAAAAGCGAAAAGAAACAATGAAGCACTTTGTATGAAAGAAACCTATACCTATTCTGTTCCAATAACTTTGCACAAGATTTCCAGTGATTTCAACCATTGTGTGTGAAAGCTTGGCAACATAATATTGTGTGCTTTGTTACAATAAAATATTTTGTCATCGTTTCATGTTTATTTCAATTCGATTTATATTATAAAGCAGTTTTATGGTTTTGAGCTTTTGTGCCATGTTTGTTGAAATGGAATATAGGTACTGTATCTAATATTGTGCCTCGACCCTCGCCTTGCCTTCAGGATAAGGGGTCATGTGATGTCAGAATACCGACAAATGTAACCTCGTGCATACTGGATCATTCTTCACGGACATTTCGTAGATAACATTGAAAGATCCTTGACATTACGTGAACAATTTAAAATGTAAATTGTACTCCGTTCTTCTCATTGCATAAAATATTTGATATTGAATACGTATGGGGTATTCTAACGAGGGTTATACAATTTTAGAATATTCTTCGATGAGCAGTGACTGAATATGCCTTGTTGAGGTGAAATATACAGGTAGGTTATATGAAACTCTATAGGTGATATGTTGTTACAATCGTCTAACAACAACGGAAGGTGACCGTACAATGCCATTTCGAAAATAAAGTGATGTGTATAACATAAATAAATTGTAAGTTTAGGTGTACTAGATGGCGCGCGCACTAAGTTTAGCAATATTTGAACCCCTGTTGAAACATCATAAATTATTCTCTTTTTATTAACTAAAATACATTAATTGCTTTCATTTGATAGAGACTCCAGACAAGTGCATGAAATGTGAGGGTCGAACCCGTATTTTTCGGCTTTGGGGATAGGTGGTCCAACAGAGATACTGGGCTGTTAATGATTGCTTTGTTTAACTGATTGTATCTGATTAAGAAAATATGATTTTTCATACATATTTGAATCTTTTCTTCTGTTTCTATTCTAAAAGTACAATTTAATAGAAGCGTATCTACATAGTGCCGAAATTATCAATGATTGCCGTATCCAAACTTACTACGTTCTGAAAGCCCACTTTGACTTTGCGATTAGTAACACAAAGGCGCTCCCTGGACGCCATTATCGCTGTCCACTGACCGCTCGGTTCACGTGGATGGAGTTTAGATGGCATCACATAGATCAACTACTTAAACACACATTGTACAAAGTTCAAACATTGACGCAGCTGATACTTTGCATAGGTATCTACGTCGTACAGGTGGTAAGCTCGATGCCGCCAAATATGTTTCAATTTGTTCAGATAAAATCTTGAATCGATTGAGTTAATATTTCTGGACATAAATATAAATCTGACGGCAAATATAATAGTATTTGTATACAAATTGAATAATAAATACTAACGAGAATTACCTATAAACGAAAATCGGATAAAGGTGAACGTAGAATTTTTTTATGCCACTAAGGTAGCAAACAAGCTTACGGCCCGCCTGATGGTAAGCGGTCACAGTAGCCTATGGACGCTTGCAACAACGGAAGTACCACTCGCGCATTGCCAACCCTGTAAAAATCTTTTAATGAACCTTTTGAAGAACCCCATATTATATTCTAAAGAAAAGACCTCATCGGTGATATCATTCCACAGTAGACCACTTTGGTTCTAGCGTGAGAGATTGGATTCCCCGCGCCGGTGACGAGCATATCGATTGTAGAAAGACCGTAGGCATCAAATCCAACAATAGTAAATAAATAATGCAGGAATCGACTCTACTGCGTTGATCACAGATTACAGGCCAAGTGAAAGAATAGTTAGTTGGTCAATCGAAATGGCATCATGATTTGAACCGGAGCCGTCCATTTAGCGTCATAGGCTTTTATAGCCTGCACTTTAATTTACATCAACGTCCTATAATTTACCTTAATCGGCTGTATGGGATTGAAAGGTCGTATCCTTAGTCGTCTAGGGTGTTTTATTGGTAGTAAATGGTTAAGGACTAGGTAAATGCACCTTAAAGGTCTGATGTTTAGTTTATAAGTAAACTTAAGCATTTGCCACTGTTTTTTACCTTTTTCTTCACGGTTCATTTTTATTTCTTTCCTTCCTATTCCTTTTCGGTTTCACACGCCAGACTTTTCTGAGGTTAGAGGTGTATATAAATAAGTGACCTGAATTTCTGCTTCTATGAAACTACTAAATCAACTTTTTTGGTTCAAATATGAAAGTGCCGGCCGAAAACAGTAATGCTGTACCTACATACTCTGTTATAACTTGTCGCTCTGAGTATTTATTATATGGCACCAATGCTGTAGGGTCATTGTCCTTGGTTTTATTTGAGTTCAAAAATTCAATATCATCATACATTTTCAGCGAATTAAACAAACAAAAACAAATGATTTGTTCTACCATAATGCACATTTTGTACATTATAGTAAGATACAGTGATTCTTGTATTGTGTTTTTGAAGTAAAAAAAAGTGATTCCTCTTAACCTTACCGAACCTTCGAGAACTGTAAATGTAAAGTTGAAAATATAGACGAGTCATTATTGGTCAAGCTATATTAGTAACTCGAGAGGCGGGAGTGAAATATGAGCGGCCAGCCGCCACATCGACATGGGTTCTCCATTTAAGTGAACAAACTTCACATAAATCATAGTACAACTACAGACTAAAGCTAAATGCACTGAGTACACTTACAAACAAAATATAAAGAATACTAGCTTTTCCCCGCAGCTCCGCTCGCGTTAATTTTGTGACATAGATCTCGGCTGACAACAAAACAACCCATAGCGCGACTTTGTGTCACCATCTGTTGGGCGATACAGCGCCCACTATAGTAGAAAAAATATTTTCCCATTGGAACGACATACTTTCACTGAATAAAAAGTAGCCTATGTTGGGCTCTGTACCCCTAACAATGGTGAAAATTCTGTTGTACATTTAACTAGACTAAACTAATTCTGACAGGACCAAAGGTGTTGTTATCCTTCCTTGGTTTACAATTAGTGACAACGCAAAAGGTTTGACAAGACCAAAGGTGTTGTTATCCTTCCTTGGTTTACAATTAGTGACAAGGATAGCAACACTATTAGTCCTGTCAAAATTAGTTTAGTCTAGTTAAATGTACAACAAAATTAGCACCAATATGTATGCACATTTTCATAATGATCGGCAGCTTAGTCAAGCCGTGAAGGAATAACAATCAAACTCACTTCCTCATTTATAATATTAGTAAGGATTAATGAATGGAATGCACTCTAGAGTTAGTAGGAGCATTTAAAACTATCGAAAACCCACAAATTCTTTTGTGTGTATCCCGCTTTCCAATGGTATTTTTGGAAAATCCTCGTATGTAATATACATTTAAAACATCCTCTTGAATCACTCTATTGCCAAGAACTGTATAAAATGATCCTTTGATATTAGGTATATTTTATAACAAATACATATATAGATAAACATCCAAGACCCGAGGCCAATCAGAAAAAGTTCGTTTTTCATCATGACCCGACCGGGGATCGAACCCGGGACCCCCCTGGGTCTGGCGTGGTAACCATTACGCCACGGAGGTCGTCAAAAGTTTACACGATCTGAGCGAACAGACAGCGAAGCGACTTCATATTGTACTATGTAAAGATATTATTTATTTAACTATGATTACTGTGACTTTGTAGAATTATAATGCAGTTCAGAAGCTGGCTCTTAGTCCTTTTTATAATAGAGTAAAATTATTAACGTATTTTGGTATCATACCAAAATAAAATATTGCGTAAAATATGTAAAAATCAACAACAGCTGGCTGAATCAATTTGAGTACTAGATCAGCAAACAAATTGCTGGAAATGGCAGCAATTTGATTTCGTCATCAATCTTTCAGGTGCGGCAGGTGCGCGCCTTAAAGTGAACGCCTACTTATAAATTGTGATTGATGCACTGAACCATTGATTGAAATACGCATTGAACGCAAATATGATTGGCTGGAATTATACATAAGTTAAGTATGAGCAAATAAAAGGAGCCGATCATCTTGCTTAAGTGTCCTATATTGTATGAGCATCAAGTATCTATCCTCATACTCGATGTGTATGGTTAAACTCTGTACACTTTACTAGTCATGCGTGACATATTTTAGTATTAAATTTACAATATTTGAAAAACATTGAGATTCAAATTGTGTATACAAATAGTTATGATAATAATTGCAAAGAATGCAGAAGTCTAACCAAAAAAAACGTGCCCTAAAAAGACTGCGGTGACATCTGGTAGCTGTAAGCTTGTTTTCCACGGTCGTGGGATAAAAAAAATATCTGTATTATATTTTGATTATGTGAGCACTGTCATAATTTACAACCATTAATTTAGGAAACACCATTAGGCCAGCGGTGCTTCCGCCAACTTCGTACAGAATCATTTTTCATTGAGACCCTACGCAATAAGACTGAGGTGAGGCAACAGCCTATTTCAAAAGCTTTTATTAGACTGAGGTTTATATCCTATACTAATATCATAATTCTGAAGTTTGTTTAGTTAAATGAGCTAATCTTAGGAAATAGTTTTTCGAATTCAAAAAAGTATTTTAGTGTTGGACGGTTAATTTTAAAAAAATTGCCTTCTAAGAACAAATTTTGCTATCATCTTTCTTCGGGACGACCTGATTCAGAATTGTTAAACCACACTGACACAAAAAGGCAATTACTTAGCGTTAAAGATTACTCAGACAGCAAACACTGATTTTCAGTCATTAGGTACCTCCTACACAATACCATAATATACCTAACTTAAAAGTCTATAATAATTATACATAAGTGTTCGTCCAAATTGCTAAAATACATCTAAATAACTCCGTGAAAGCATCCGGAGGCCGCCTTAAACTCTAGTTAGTGACAATAAATTCTGATAAATGATATCACAGCCTCTAGAGACCATTAGTTACGAAAAAAAACGGAAAATATATTTGCGACTGTAAGAAAACAATGACAAATTGTTGTTATTCCGTGTCCTCTCTCCGGGGGCCATTATTCTTGATTGCACTCGTCTTTTGTCCTTTTATATTTAATTAGTGATGCTTCCTAACGTTGTCTCGTTACCTAATCCATTAGGATTGGCGAGCTCCCCTGTGGCCTTAGGATATAGTGAAAATACCCTATATGATGTGAACTTGTGAAGCGACTGCAGTTAATCCAAACACAGGGGAAAGGTTTATCAACTTACAGCGAGTTTTAGACATTTTAAAGTAAATGACAGGTTGTTCGAGTGGCTACAAATAGCTACTTTATCTCAAGGGATGCAAATCTCGTAAAAGGAAAACATTTGTGCGCGCAGGAACATAACTGTTTGTCTTACTTATTTTTTCTTTTGTTTCTGCAACTTACCATTAGTCACTTAATTCTTTCATAAAATAATTTCTTAGGCGTATAGAAAGCAGTAGTAGCACAGTGTTTCGAAATTGTTACCGTTCTCGAAACAAAACTACGAATTAAGTAATTACCATCAGGAAGTTCTGAACCAAGAAACAATGTTTATCAGCTGTTTTGTTATTCACTAAGCTATAACGTTTATTAGTGTTGCTATGGCTCGTTTATTCTATTTTCAGAGCTGTAATTCAGGTGGGTATATCTGCGAAAACGTGGCTGTTAACACTGCTCTTTATAACCTAACTTGGTAATTTTGGTAGGCTCTAAACTCTTAATGGGTGTATAAAACGAGGAATGTTTAAACCACGAAAATAGACATTGAGTTTATGTCATTTCGACCAGTTTTTTTTAACCATCAATTGGCAATATTTTTAGCTTAAATGCAAATAATTCCGTTATAATTGCGAAATTTCTGACTAAACTTTCTTATATAGACATATATATAAGAAAGTTCACAACTTCTAATAAAATAGGAACCAAATTGATTTATTTCCTGATTGAGTCAGACATTTGTTTAAAGCCCTCGTGCCAAGTATTGTATAATAAAACGAAATATAATTATCATTCAATATTTGACTGTGTTCCAAATATTAACGTTTTTGGACAAAAACTCTTTGATTTTCATCTCTATTTCTTACCGGAGCTGTCAAAAAATTTACGAGTGACTAAAAATACGTAATGAAATTCTAAATAATATGTATTTCTATTAAAAGTAATACATATGTGAATACCTCAATGGCTAAAACAGCAATATTTTCACAAGGTAAACAGTTCACCCGTTCAATTTCCTATACTCGTGATGCCAGACATTTTGAATGCATAATATTTATTTATTTTATTTATTTTATTTTATTAAGGTACACCAACAGTGTTTACATACATCATTTAGGAGAGATATTCAAATACGGTTCTAAAGTAAACACCTATGATAGGTATACACAGCATTGACTGACATATTGTGATAAATTAATCAAGAGATTTAAGTTAAAATTAAATAAAACATTTACACACATTATAGGTAGATATTCGATATACACAGACACATTATTATTATTAATAATCAAACATTAGTCATCAACAATTCCCAGCACCTTAACCCTGAAAGCGTTTAAGCCGTCACGGAATATGTCCAGATCCTCCATATCGCGGTTGAGAAGATTGTAGGTGTTGCACATTCGATTAATGGGAGAATGACATCCCAGATTGGTTCTAAAGGGAGGGCCACTAAGTAATTTAGACACGGGATGGCGCGGCGGTCTGAACGGAACCCGAATGTTAACATGCGATAGTAATTCGCTGGAGTCGACCAAATCATTTAAAATTTTATACAGAAAAATAACATCCCGTATTTTTCTTCGGTTGTACAAGGAAACAATTTCAAAGTGCTTCAGACGTTGATTGTATGGGTAACGATGTGAAACATTAGGCGCAGAGAACGCAAGGTATCTAGTAAATGCCTTTTGCAGTTGTTCAATACGTTGAGAATGCACTGCATAAGTTGGATTCCAAACTGTGCTAGCATATTCCAACTGGCTTCTAACTAAGGTATTGAAAAGCAAGATTCTAGTATCCACAGAACGAAATTGTTTGGAGTTTCTCCTGACAAAGCCCAACATCTGTGCGGATTTAGTGACAATATGGTCAATATGTGCCACAAAATTCAGCCCTGAATCCAAGTAAACCCCGAGGTCCCTGACGACATTTACGCGTTGCAGTTTTTCTGAACCTATTTGATAGCTTGTCCTGATGGGTCTCTTTTTTCTTGTGAATGTAATGAAATGGCATTTAATTGAGTTAATTGCCATGTCGTTTAGGCGACACCATATTATTAGTTTGTCAAGATCGTTCTGCAGAAGAAAAGCATCTGTTGGCGAGTTTATTACTTTATATAACTTCGTATCGTCGGCAAACATTGAGCACCTAGAGCTCGCTATTACATCGGGCAGGTCACTGATGAAGAGTGAAAACAACACAGGTCCGAGGTGCGAGCCCTGTGGGACACCGGAGTCAGCATAATAACTCTGAGATTCGTATCCGAGAACTACTACCGTTTGTGATCTTCTTTGTAAGTAAGAATTAAACCAGTTTAAAAGGGAGCCGTGGATACCATTCACCTCAAGTTTTGCCAATAATAATGAATGATTAACCCTGTCGAAAGCACTACTAAAGTCAGTATAGATGGCATCAACCTGCAAACCGGCATCGACGGAACGTGACACATCGGACACCATAGACAGCAAATTGGTTTCTGTTGAGCGTTTGCTTCTAAAGCCATGCTGATATGGGCTTATAAGAAACCTGAAATGATGACTTACGACTGGTTCAACGATGGATTCAAAAAGCTTTGAAAAAGTTGATAATATAGATATGGGCCTGAAGTTACGTATATCACTAACATCTCCTCTCTTATGTAATGGTACTATTCTTGCCTTTTTCCACTCATCCGGGAATTGACCACTACTCAAGGAATAGTTAAATATTAAACAAAGAGGAAAGTTCAGTGCCCCACCACATCTTTTTATGAAAATTGGCGGAATGCCATCGGGGCCGGCACTTTTATTAGGATCCAACGAACGTATCTTTTGGATAACATCCTTTGCGGTAATAATAATATCGGATGCAGCAAGACACATTTTGGAATGCAAATGAATGGAAGAGGCCATAGTGCTATGCGTGAAGTTTGAGCTAAAGAATTTGGCGAACAATTCAGCGATGAGGGTGCCCGTGTCTGCAGTTTCACCATCGAGATACATGCGTGCAGGAAAGTTGGATTCTGCCTTCCGTTTATCATTAATCAATCGCCAGAACGCCTTGGGATTATTACGTATATCTCTTTCTGTATTTAGCAAAAACATTTTCTGGTTTTGTTGTTGCAATTTATGGCACCTACTTCTCAGAATTTCATATTCCATCTTGTCTCGCGGGTTTTTATATTTTAAGTATTTTTTTCGAATCTTATCTTTCTCGGACATCAACCTTTTGAGAGATTTATTTAACCACGGAGGACATTTATTGGATTTAATTTTTCGTTTAGGAACATACTTTTCAATACAACACCGCAAATACTGGTAAAATACTGAAACTTGAGAGTTAATGTCTTTGCTACGCAATTCTTCGTGCCAATCGATTTCCTTGAGCTCTCGAATTATGCTAGCATAGTCTGCTTTAAAGAAGTTGTAGTTTACGCGACTATTGGGTGCAACACCAGTAGCGGTATTTGCGGAAAGACTCAACAGCAACGGAGGGTGTCTGGGAACCATATTACTGAGATAATCTAAGGGTTTCGATACATAAACATCGGCAACATTGCTTAAAATTAGGTCGAGCATCCTGCCTTCCTCATTACAGATATCATTAACCTGGGCGAAATCATTAAATGAAATGAAGTCCATCAAGGCTGAACCCTCAATGCGATTACTATTAGGAAATATGCATACATCATCATCCACTTGAGACCAATTCATGAACCTCATATTAAAGTCTCCCAAGATAATAACATCTTTACAAGTTTCGGAAACTAAGCTGGCTTTATCAAAGAATTTGGATATATGGTCCAATCTTATTGGCGGAGGCAAATAGA
Organism: Endotricha flammealis; assembly: GCA_905163395.2. NCBI lineage: Eukaryota > Metazoa > Arthropoda > Insecta > Lepidoptera > Pyralidae > Endotricha > Endotricha flammealis. Next base: position 13,740,466 of record LR990854.1, on the reverse strand, counting down.
CAGCACAAACAGCGAATGTCTTTAATTTGTTATTGATAATTAAATCTACAGTGACCCAGACATCCTCGCATTCGCTCTCCCAGCAATACACCCGAGCCGACTTAATACTCTTAAGCACAGCTATCATGACGCCACCCCCGTCTTTTTTAGTACTGGTAGTTGAACTTCGATCTCTCCGATATACTACGTATCTGTCGTCGACAATCTCCCTGCTGTGTATGCTGTCATTGAACCAGGTTTCGGTAAATACTATGATATGATAATTACATAAAGTCACATTGTTATACACTTCGCATGTTTTGGTCCTAAGACCACCGGTATTCTGATAATAAATATTTAAATCCATAAACAAAAGAGTATTTGGCGTAACAACGTTAACGGTAAACAAAAATATGAAGTATGATTAAGTAATTTTTGATAAACTAACAGGACTACGAATTAGTATAGGCTGAGAGAGTTCATCCTTCCTCACAAATATTCGTCCACCGCGCACCCAGACGAACTTATAATTCTTGTCCTTCGCTATTTTCCGTGTTTGGGCATGTAGAGATTTGTTGCTAGGTGTAAGTTGCTCAGCTACATAAACGGGGTTACTGGCACCCTCGAAACCCAAATGACGTGTGTTAAGTTTATTCTGCGGGTTCTTTTTGTTGTAGTACACTACCGAAGCTAAGAAATTATCGCGATGGCGGGGAGTTTGAAATTTGGCAACTACTGTTCTTGGACGCGCGCTGCTCTTGTCTAACTTCGCTACTCTCGTAGCCTTCAGTATGTCGGTATCAGCTAATGTTAAGTTGACGGCGTTGGCAATTTTTATAATTGTATCGGTTAGGTTGTTTTCGGTCCTACTTTCAGGAATGCCGTTAATTTCAACATTGCTGTCTCTTTGCTGTTGTTCCACCAACTCCAACCTCGAGGTCAAGTTTTGTACTGAGGCTTTAAGTGATGAATTTTCTTCCTTCAGGTTCTCAATCACGGCAGATTTTTCATCAATAGTAGCTTTTAGGTCCTCGTATTGCTTGTTAAAAAACTCCGCAGCCATTTGGAAGTTGTCCATTTTCGTATGCAAACCCTTTAACTCGGCTCTCATAATTGTCAATAATTCCTGTTTAAGTATATCCCTGAGATTATCTTCGGTTAGAACAGGAGGACTTGTTTCTTCAGATTTTTTACCGCGCTTTGATACATTTACATTACAGCTCTCTGGCAGTTTTGCTGTTGGAGCGGTCGTGGACGACTTTGCGGTATTATCAGACAATGCGCCTCGTACAGGAGTATTTGAATTATTGCCCTTTGGCTGTCTACTGTAACATTCGGGACACTTCCAATTATTTTTGTGCTCTGAGGTCATGATATTGAATCGTTTTTCGGAAACATTTGCGCATTCTAAGTCATAGGTAAGAGCGCAATACGAGCAGATCAAGAACTGTCTTGATGAAATAATATTGCAACAGCCAGAGCATATTTTTTTGCTGTTGCTGGCCATTCTCACTATTTATAATATCGAATCAAGAAATTTATTGTCGCAAAAAGCGATACCGGCAGCCAGGCTCGAACCGGCTTCTCTCAATGTGAGGTTAACATCCGTAGCCATCCATCCATCGAAAGAATAATTATTACTGACGAAATTTAGGTACTGTTGGATAGGTAAGATCAAAAGTTCGTTGCACAGAATATTTGAATGTAAATATTTATATGCACTACCCGCACTATTTTTATTGCACTGTTTACATTTAATTATTTACTTTTTCGTAATGATATTTTCACATTCACTTTAGACACTGTTTATTTTGTGTTTTTGTGGAGTTTTTTATCACTTTTTATTAAATTGTGAAGAATCACCTTGGAATAATTATGCACTTTTTGAAGCTAATAAAATTGTTCTGAATACTACTTTAAACGTAAAAAGAACGCATACACATATAGTTCGTATATAATACTATGCCTTGAATATGTTTTTTTTTGGAACTGACTTAATAAAATATTTTTAAGAATAATTTAGCACGGAGTCGATACAGTGCTGTCAACTCAGTTTGACAGTCAGTCATTTAATATCGCATAAATGTGTTTTCAATTTTCTTAAGTTGTCTACGCCTTTTTTATGTTGGAAATTTCTTGAAAAGTTAATGCAAACAAGCATATAAATTCAGAGGAATACATGCTGGCAACACAGTAAAATTTAATTTTTCTATAAAGGAAATAGCTCTGAAAAAAAATGTCCTAAACTGACAAATCATCATCAAGACATACTCATTCCACCAGGGTATACAGGACGTTAAGGCGATACAAGCCCATAGCGTGTATAGAAAAAATGGTCTCGTCTATCTATCTCGCTCTAACAAACGCGTATGCTATGATCTATCTCTTTTGCATTGCCAATCTTCTTACGCTAGTAAGTTATAATAAATCTATGATTTCAACCGTGTTAAACCTACCGACCCCGACAGACCGAGATATACAGCTCAATTTTACTTATAACAATAATTTCATTCGTTCGTTTGTTTAATAAAATGTAAAAACTTATGAACTGTACACTGAAAATGTCCAAACTACAACAAAATCTAATATCACCTCTCTTTTGGTTTTCAGACCCTAAAAATAAAAAGCAACATGTACAGCATGGACAAAAGTCGTAAATTATTAAAAAGCTGGCGAGCCGAGCTTTATTTGAACTTAAATGTTCGCAGTGGCGCGGTTTATTAAAATTTCATAAATTATTATGAACACGGGAGATTCCTGGAACTCACGTTCAAAGTTACAAAGTGCGTAGAGTGAGCTATAAAATACATCTGCGCATTAAACTTGGGCTTTGCAAAAATTTAATTATGGCTGCAGGTTTAGCGTTAGTATTTCATATTTCATGACTACACCGGCAAACAGAATTTGTAAACCAGCGTGTAATTAAAATAAATTCTTTTTTTATTAACATTTTTGATAATTATCAAGTTGACATGAGTAGAATGATAGAAAAAAGGTGGTCGTTTGGGGGTGATAGCCGGATCTCTTCCGGAGATTCTTCGCGCCCCCCGCCCCGCCGTTACCTTGGCCGCTACCCGAGCCAGGGATAGCGGCAGCGGCGCTGCCGGGTACTGGGAGTTTTAAGGAGAATGCTGCTGCCCATTCTTTCCTATAATCCCTTAGTCGGCTTTTACGACACCCATGGGAAGATAAGGGGTGGTGATATTCTAATCTGCCATCACCACACGGCATATTTTTTTTGTTATTTTCCTTAAAACCCTGATTAAATTATCCTCCCAGCTACAAATGCAATATAAACATTAGTCTACATCTACATTAACAATGGTTCTAATGATACCCCCTGACAGGTAACTGACGGATTGGTTTAATTACGGGACAAACACGATACACGACACATGCACGATGTTTTAGTTGTTGCCGCGAACGCTCTCAGAATTTACCAAGCGGAATTCATTAAGCGGTTTAGTTTACATGACTTGTGCAAACTAACATTTTGATGAACGTACCATTATATCTTAAATTACAAAGATTTCTATTATTTTATATTTGCTCATACTACATCCTGACTTATATAATAATATAGTTAATTATAGTAATTTACTGACGTATATTTGACTATATGAGACTACTATATGATGTGAAGCGACTGCAGTTAATCCAAACACAGGGGAAAGGTTTATCAACTTACAGCGAGTTTTAGACATTTTAAAGTAAATGACAGGTTGTTCGAGTGGCTACAAATAGCTACTTTATCTCAAGGGATGCAAATCTCGTAAAAGGAAAACATTTGTGCGCGCAGGAACATAACTGTTTGTCTTACTTATTTTTTCTTTTGTTTCTGCAACTTACCATTAGTCACTTAATTCTTTCATAAAATAATTTCTTAGGCGTATAGAAAGCAGTAGTAGCACAGTGTTTCGAAATTCTTACCGTTCTCGAAACAAAACTACGAATTAAGTAATTACCATCAGGAAGTTCTGAACCAAGAAACAATGTTTATCAGCTGTTTTGTTATTCACTAAGCTATAACGTTTATTAGTGTTGCTATGGCTCGTTTATTCTATTTTCAGAGCTGTAATTCAGGTGGGTATATCTGCGAAAACGTGGCTGTTAACACTGCTCTTTATAACCTAACTTGGTAATTTTGGTAGGCTCTAAACTCTTAATGGGTGTATAAAACGAGGAATGTTTAAACCACGAAAATAGACATTGAGTTTATGTCATTTCGACCAGTTTTTTTTAACCATCAATTGGCAATATTTTTAGCTTAAATGCAAATAATTCCGTTATAATTGCGAAATTTCTGACTAAACTTTCTTATATAGACATACTAGCTTCCGCCCGCGGCTTCGCCCGCGTGGCCTAGTAACAATTAGCATATCTTTCTTCAGAAACAAATTCCGGTCCGGCACGGCCCGGTACGGTAGGGTTTCATCCGGGCCGATCAGGTCCGGTCGATCCGGTCCGATCGGACCGGTCCTTATAAGGACCCTACATGACAAATTTGGCATCTCTAGACCCAGCTGTTTGGGCTGTGCGTCCCCTCGCAATTTCGTATGCGTATATCTCGCTTTCCCGTGGGAATTTTGAAAAATCCTTTCTTAGTACATCCCTAGACGTCGTAAGGAACCTACGTGCCAAATTTGGAATCTCTAGACGCAGCGGTTTTGGCTGTGCGTTGATACACTCTCGCAACTTCGTTTGCGTATATCTCGGTTTCCCGTAGGAATTTTAAAAAATCCTTTCTTAGTACACCCCTAGACGTCGTAAGGAACCTACAGTCCAAATTTGGAGTCTCTAGACCCACCGGTTTGGGCTGTGCGTTGATATATAGTTAAGTCAGTCAGTCAGTCAGGACTTTGAATTTTATCTATGAAAAAAAATCCGGTCCGGTCCGGTTCGATCCGGTCCGGCACGGCCCGGTACGGTGCGGTTCCTTCCAGACCGATCAGGTCTGATCCGTTCCGGTCCGGTCCGGTCCGTTCCGGTCCGGTCCGGTCCGGTCGGTCTGGACCTTATAAGGATCCTACATGCCAAATTTGGAATCTCTAGACCCAGCGGTTTGGGCTGTGCGTTGATATACCCTCGCAACTTCGTTTGCGTATATCTCGGTTTCCCGTAGGAATTTTGAAAAATCCTTTCTTAGTACACCCCTAGACGTCGTAAGGAACCTACAGTCCAAATTTGGAATCTCTAGACCCACCGGTTTGGGCTGTGATATATAGTTAAGTCAGTCAGGACTTTGAATTTTATATATATGGACTAGAGAAACCCGCGCAACTTCGTTTGCGTTTACCCGCTTTCCCGTGGGAATTTAAAAAATCCTTTCTTATCGGTTGTCTATTTATATAGGTACTTCTCATTACAATCTTTGGAGCGGGCGTTTATGAAAAATAGGCTAGCCCGACCGGTGAAGTGCCACCCTTTTACAGAATATTGACGTATAGCAGCAATGCGTTTCGTTCGGAGAGTGAAATATCCGAAATTCTTGTTTGCCACCTTTGTGGTATAAAAAAATCTAACTCCGTCCTTATACTATTTCTCGCTATATCCTGTTTCCTGTTATAGGTCGGCAACGGGTCAGGGACCCTAGAATCTATGTGCTCCATAGTCGACGGTATCACTTAATATCAAATGATCCATATTCCTGAGCTTATTTTTCAACCACTTCCGTAAAAAAATGTATTATGTATATCGGTATTTTATAACCTACAACCTCAGCCTACCCTCAACAACACTACGAAATATTAGAGCGAGTTGACGTAATGAGATTTTCTATATGTGAGAAAGAGACAATACCAATATGCCATTTAACCATTGACCAATTTAACTTGAACCCTGTCAAATATTATAAAATTTAATATCTATTTACCTGAGTTAATTACTTAGGTACTGCTTATTATCGATGAATATGATTCAGTCCGCTTTAGAATTTTAGCTGTTTTTCCGAGATCACAAACAGAATAAATAGTACGACGACATTATAAAATCATTTTGTTTCAATATTCACAATCAAAAATATTACATGACAGATGACACCCTTCACTTCACGGATGTGTCAAAATGAAATGTAATTGAAATCAAAAGCATTAAGGAGTATGAGTATTGATATCGACTCGAAGAAAATTACCCTCAAAATACATTTTTTTCAAGAATTTCAATAAAATAAGAATCACGTCTTCCATCAATTCTCTTAAACAATTTTTATGTCAAATTTGAAGTAGATTGGACCAAGGAATCAAGTTGTCCCATAGTAACTTTGCCCCCCTTTTTTACCCCCTTAGAGTTAGAATTTCGAAAAATCCTTTCTTATCGGACGCCTACGTCATACAAACAATCCACCCTCCAAGTTTCAGATTTTTACGATGAGCGGTTTAGGCTGTGCGTTGATTCTCAGTCAGTCAGTCAGTCAGTCAGTCAGTCAGTCAGTCAGGACAAAGCATTTTATATAGATATATAAGAAAGTTCACAACTTCTAATAAAATAGGAACCAAATTGATTTATTTCCTGATTGAGTCAGACATTTGTTTAAAGCCCTCGTGCCAAGTATTGTATAATAAAACGAAATATAATTATCATTCAATATTTGACTTTGTTCCAAATATTAACGTTTTTGGACAAAAACTCTTTGATTTTCATCTCTATTTCTTACCGGAGCTGTCAAAAAATTTACGAGTGACTAAAAATACGTAATGAAATTCTAAATAATATGTATTTCTATTAAAAGTAATACATATGTGAATACCTCAATGGCTAAAACAGCAATATTTTCACAAGGTAAACAGTTCACCCGTTCAATTTCCTATACTCGTGATGCCAGACATTTTGAATGCATAATAAATGTGTTTTCAATTTTCTTAAGTTGTCTACGCCTTTTTTATGTTGGAAATTTCTTGAAAAGTTAATGCAAACAAGCATATAAATTCAGAGGAATACATGCTGGCAACACAGTAAAATTTAATTTTTCTATAAAGGAAATAGCTCTGAAAAAAAATGTCCTAAACTGACAAATCATCATCAAGACATACTCATTCCACCAGGGTATACAGGACGTTAAGGCGATACAAGCCCATAGCGTGTATAGAAAAAATGGTCTCGTCTATCTATCTCGCTCTAACAAACGCGTATGCTATGATCTATCTCTTTTGCATTGCCAATCTTCTTACGCTAGTAAGTTATAATAAATCTATGATTTCAACCGTGTTAAACCTACCGACCCCGACAGACCGAGATATACAGCTCAATTTTACTTATAACAATAATTTCATTCGTTCGTTTGTTTAATAAAATGTAAAAACTTATGAACTGTACACTGAAAATGTCCAAACTACAACAAAATCTAATATCACCTCTCTTTTGGTTTTCAGACCCTAAAAATAAAAAGCAACATGTACAGCATGGACAAAAGTCGTAAATTATTAAAAAGCTGGCGAGCCGAGCTTTATTTGAACTTAAATGTTCGCAGTGGCGCGGTTTATTAAAATTTCATAAATTATTATGAACACGGGAGATTCCTGGAACTCACGTTCAAAGTTACAAAGTGCGTAGAGTGAGCTATAAAATACATCTGCGCATTAAACTTGGGCTTTGCAAAAATTTAATTATGGCTGCAGGTTTAGCGTTAGTATTTCATATTTCATGACTACACCGGCAAACAGAATTTGTAAACCAGCGTGTAATTAAAATAAATTCTTTTTTTATTAACATTTTTGATAATCATCAAGTTGACATGAGTAGAATGATAGAAAAAAGGTGGTCGTTTGGGGGTGATAGCCGGATCTCTTCCGGAGATTCTTCGCGCCCCCCGCCCCGCCGTTACCTTGGCCGCTACCCGAGCCAGGGATAGCGGCAGCGGCGCTGCCGGGTACTGGGAGTTTTAAGGAGAATGCTGCTGCCCATTCTTTCCTATAATCCCTTAGTCGGCTTTTACGACACCCATGGGAAGATAAGGGGTGGTGATATTCTAATCTGCCATCACCACACGGCATATTTTTTTTGTTATTTTCCTTAAAACCCTGATTAAATTATCCTCCCAGCTACAAATGCAATATAAACATTAGTCTACATCTACATTAACAATGGTTCTAATGATACCCCCTGACAGGTAACTGACGGATTGGTTTAATTACGGGACAAACACGATACACGACACATGCACGATGTTTTAGTTGTTGCCGCGAACGCTCTCAGAATTTACCAAGCGGAATTCATTAAGCGGTTTAGTTTACATGACTTGTGCAAACTAACATTTTGATGAACGTACCATTATATCTTAAATTACAAAGATTTCTATTATTTTATATTTGCTCATACTACATCCTGACTTATATAATAATATAGTTAATTATAGTAATTTACTGACGTATATTTGACTATATGAGACTACTATAAACTAAATATTTATTCATGATATTTAGGTTATTTTATAACATAATAATGTCTGTTGTTGCTCAGCGGCGGCGAAGGAAAACATGAGAAAAAGAACATGTTCAAGAAAATGTATTTCGGAACACCAGTTACTTAAAGAAAATCTGTTTTTTCTTTGGGCTGTGGAGGTCTGTCAGTAGTCGTAGTTGCTTCATGTAAAGTGTCTTTATGAAGTGTGTCCCTTCTGTAAAATTATTTTATGAATGGAGGTATGTATGAGAAACTAATAGAATATATGTATGTATATATATTACCGAGTACTATCTCCTTACAAAAGGATTAAAAAGGCAATTTGTATTCAGGAATCGATTAAAGTGCAAGACAATGGACCCCCATACAAATTACGCGCTTCGCAAACAAAAGAAGCTCCGAAACAAAGCAACGTTCTGTTTCAACAATAGGTCGCCGTGATTACTTTCAGTCGAAATACAAACAACGGGAACATTATTCAATGTAGGCACTGTAAAGTTTGCGGGACAGCGTATGCTATGACCTATTGTTTGTCCGCCGACCTGTTGGTTAAAAAAATTGTCTACATAAGTAAATTAAAGTTAAATGTCATATAAATTGACAAAAAAACGCCCAAGAGGGCATTCCCACGAGATGGTCTGACCACTAATATAAAGATCGTAACGGGAGGAAGGCAAGTGTCCGAGAGGTGATTCTGCAAGTGCTCTACGGGAGTGTCGCGCAACTCGACGGGAGTGTCGAAATACTCGACTCATAATTGTTTTTGTGTCGGGACACTCGGGAGAAGTCGTGTGAGTTACCACTGCAGATATGCATTGTCAACGTCAGCATAATAAAATGGAACATAATAACAGGTACCTATTTTGTTTATCAAACCTATTTCTTTTCGTTCTTACCATAAAAAAATAATTAAAAACATAAAAAGGGCATAATAAACTCGTACCTTTTGATTTAAACAAAAAATTAAAAGCATTCACCCTCTAGAGAGCCCGGGGTTTGTTCCTCTTTTACATATAAATAAAAGTGCGGTTTGTGGAGGACAGGCTCTCAGGTTCGCATCTCTAGTATATTCTATAGGGAGTTCCAGTAATGAGATGTTCGTGCAACGGAATATATCTCGTTTTAGGCTTGTATTAGTGGGAGAATAAAGAATATTTTTTTTTAAATCCTAATTTGACTATGCAGAGTATACAGTGAGACATTCCCTAGTGGGGATTCTAATTACATCACCAGAAACTTTGTCCCTAGTGGGGATTCTAATTACATCACCAGAAACTTTGACAGGTGTAAAAATCACGAGCTGAAAGTACTTCGATTATACAACGAAGTATTTTTGATTAGTATTGTTTTCTTTTACTTTTACATGAACTATTCTCTCATTCTAAGATGGACGTGTTCAACATCACGCTATTGTCGAATTGAAAATGTTTGAAAGTTTCTTGATATTAGTAGTTTATAATGACACCTGAAAATTCCAATATTTCCTGTTTAGCATATAAATTTCATTTTTATTGGGGTAATTCAGCGACTGACACCACGAGGGATTGGAACCATGGTGTCAGTCGCGGAAGGACTCTTTTTGAATTGACTGATTGACACCATGGTGTCAGTCGAGTAACATATAATTGGGACGTCGTTGATTGACACCATGGTGTCAATCACGGCAGGCGTTTATTGACTTCCTTGATTGGAACCACGATTTTTTTTATTTGGGGTATTGCTAGAACAGTGCTATCTTAAAATCAGAAGAGCACAGAGTCTAGTTTCTGTCTAAGCCCCTTCGCACACAAGGCAACGCAAGTCTCCGATACTCGGCGATTTTTGTATCCGACTACCGCCATACAAGTCCATTGAGGTTCGTACGTACACTCGCGTCGTTGGGTGCTAAAATCGCCGAGTATCGGAGACCTTGTGTGCGAAGGGGCTTAGTATACTCAATATATTATTATTATATAGTTCACATTTTATCTTCTATTATTCTTTAATAAGTTAGCCTTTTTACTCATGCAAAGTATTTTTTTTTTATAAAACATTCTTATTTTAAAATGAAAATTTTCTTAACTAATAAACATGAAATATTTTTGTCTCAGTTTATATAGATGTTTAATGCTATTTGATATCCGTTTCTTTGGACAGATCGGAATCTGCACACACTCGGATGCACTCAGCGACGACCGTCCGTGTTCGATACGGGATTAAAATCGAGGATTTCTACGTGAACTAATTTAATAAGTTTATACAGTTAGACTTGAACAAGTATTTGAAAAACGTTATTAAGGGACAAGACGAAATAAAATACGCTTTTTTGTTTGATTTTTAAACAGAGGGAAGAAGATAATACCTACCCGTATATTTTATTTTTTTGTCCCTATAGCTTTTATTAATTGAAAATGTTTTAAAAGATAAAATATTTATACCAAAGAAATAAATCATTTACCAGGTAAAATCATAAAGGTAAAACATTTTTTTCAAAGATTTTTCGATTTTTTGGGGCGAAAACTCTATAAGACTAATAAAAACAAGACAAAAAACTAGATCAATAATACAATAAATTTCTAGATCTACTATTTTAGTACGTTTTTTTTTTTTTTTTTATACCACACAGGTGGCAAACAAGCATACGGTCGGCCTGATGGTAAGCCGTCACCGTAGCCTATAAACGTTTGCAATACCGGGGGTATCACTCACGCGTTGCCAACCCTCCCAACCCCCCCAAGTGCAGCTCTGGAGACCTTACTCACCGTAGGAACACAACATGGCCGAGACCAATGCTATTTGGTATAACTATCAATTTTATATGATACGGCGAAAACACGTTTCCTACTTTCAAGAGCGGTGCTCCTATCTCGTTGTGCCATCGACATATTCTATTGTACAATTCTGATCACATGAGTGCTCCCAGCAGAGGTCCTATCGAAGATTGTATCATACACATTCTGTTTCAAAATGATATTTCTATTATTATGATATAACTTATAAATCACTAGCGGATCGCCCCGGTTTAACGCGGGTTTCAGTAAAGGACCCATTAATTATTTTGAAAATATAATATAATATCATCCGGGGACAAAATGTATCTTCAAAAAGATGTAAGAATTTTTCAAATCGGTTCAGTAATTTCGGAGCCTATTGAATGCAAACAAACAATCAATTCTTTCCTCTTTATTTTATATAATAACTAGCTTTTTCCCGCTGCTTCGCTCGCGTTAATTTTATGACATAGATTTCGTTTGACAACAAAACAACCCATAGCGCGACTTGTGGCGGCATCTGTTGGCCGATACAGCGCCCTCTATAGTAGGAAAAATATTTTCCCATTGGAACGACATACTTTCACGGGATAAAAAGAAGCCTAGAAGCCTATGTTGGGCTCTGTACCGCTTAAGAATATGTATGCCAACTTTCATAATGATCGGCTGCTTAGTCAAGCCGTGAAGGAATAACAAACAAACAAACTCATATTATCATTTATAATATTAGTAGGGATAAGGATAGTATAAATTAATTCCATAATATACAATTCAGTACGATTTTATATAACATTGATTCATTTAAACTTAATTAATTTCAACACTTCATAATTTTCTTTCGATTCAATATTAGTTGCCATTTTGTACCGTATTTCAATTAAAGATGATTTAATAACAGCCGTACTTCAAACAAGGTTCACTTTAATTTAATCAAAGTTATAGGACTCTAGAATCGATTAAATGTTTCAATCGCAATTCAATTTATTTGAAACATAAAAGCCAATCATTTAAATAAGGACACTTCGAGATAATAGTCATCTAATGAAAGTCATCCTCGTAACGAAAGAGTTAAGTATCATTCAAATGTATAACGTTTAAAAAAATACTCTTTAAAAGGTTTTTTGAATAGTATATTTTTTTTTCGAATGTAGTGTTTGCAAGTTGTAGAGCAATGTATGTCAAAGTTGTGAGAAAAAATGTTTTTTTTTTCGAAAATCTAGACAAAATATGGGAGAATAAAGAGTGTAGAATCAAAGTTGTAGAGAATTTTAGCAGCTTTCATTGTGCGTTTTCGAGATATAAGCAAAAAAAAAGACGTTCTTTGTCTTCTATGCAATAAAAAAAATTAAATGCAAGAATAGATATCTACTTATCGGTCATTCTCGACATTAGGCGTTCTTCGCCTAATTACCGTACCCTTTTTTATTTTTCTCTAGTTTGTTTTAAAAGGATTGAAATATGTAACTCATGAAACATGCGAATGTAACAATTAAAATGGCATTCGTTTATTAAAAGCGGTTTCCGAGTTAATGAGACTTAAACATTTCATGGGTACGGTAGTTAGATAAATCTATTACTTAATGTAATGGTAATTAGAAAAGATCATTATGTCTATTTAAAATAATAATAAAAATGACATGTATAACATGTATAGACACAACTACACGATAAGAGGTATGAATGTTGATGCTAATTGGAAGGAAATGGCTAAAGCAATAAGAACTTCTGCAAAAGAAGTCCTTGGGGAAACCCGAGGTGGGCGAAAATTGAAAAGGAAACGTGGTGGTGGAACGAAAGTGTCCAAAAAGCATTAAGAATCAAAAAGAGTGCATTCAAGGAATGGCAGAGTTACGTGACATGATCATAGGAAAACTGAATTGAGGGAGAGGTATAACGAGGCGAGGAGACAGGCAAAGGTGGTGGTTGCGAGTTCCAAATCCGGGGTAGAAGAAAAAGTATATAATGAATTAGATAATGAACTAGGTCAGAAAAAACTATACAGAATGGCTAAACAGCGCAATCAAAGATCGAAAGACATTTGTCACGTAAAATGTGTGAAAGACGAATGCGGTAAAACATTGGTAAAAGATAGTGACATTAGAGACCGATGGAAGGGATATTTTGAAAAATTACTTAATGTTGAGAATGATTATGATGGAAAAGAAAACTTAATGACATAGATATAGGCATGATAGCTAAGGTAGATGAATTAGAGGTAAAGAACGCCTTGAGGAAAATGAAGAATGGAAAAGCAGTTGGCCCGGAAACAATACCAATAGAAGTCTGGAAGGTTCTAGGGGATTATGGATGCAAGTGGCTCACTTTGTTTCTTAATGAATTGTTGGTTCAGGATGTCATCCCAGAGGAATGGCAAGACAGTTTCTTGGTACCTATTTTTAAAGGAAAGGGGGATGTCCAGGAGTGCAATAGCTACAGGGGGATTAACTTGATGTCACACACATTAAAGCTGTAGGAGAAAATAATGGAGGCACAACAAAGTACAAAAGAGCACACAAAAACCTAGATATGGTATTCGTGGACCTCGAAAAGGCCTACGACCGGGTCCCGCGTCAGTACAACAGAATGTTTTTCTGTTGATGTAGGTGTGCACCAGGGTTCAACGCTCAGTCCATACTTATTCCTTCGGGTTATGTTGCTGGAGGATGCTGAGGTGGATGGATGTGTGGAGTGACGAGAAGGGACAAAGTCAGGAATGTACACATAAGGGGGAGTTTAAAGGTGGCGCCTGTAACCGATAAGAGAGGTCAGAGACTGAGATGGTTTGGCCATATGATGCGCAGGGTGGACAGTCTGGACAGTCATGTGACCCAGAGGGTGCCAAGAATGAATGTGGATGGATGGAAGGGCAGGGGTAGGCCAAAAAAGAGATGGAGTGATGGCGTGAGAAATTACATGAAAGTAGCTGGAGTAACTGAGGAAATGGAAGTAGTTTGGAACTAAATCGGCACAACAAAAGTTTAATAATTTCATACAACGGTAGTTAGAAATACATGGTAATTGGTATACGGTAATTAGAAAACGCCGATTTTTCATAAAATTTTCGAAAACCTACAGAGTATTGAAATACTGCATTACAACACTGTACTGAGACCAAAGCACTGTCTCTATTTATATAAGCAATTAGAGTCTACCTTAACCAATCTAGTATAAAATTAAGTACACGGTAATTAGAAAAGTTTTGAACGAAGGATATGGTAATTATATACTAACGTGCTTCATTGACTTATACACTAACGTAAAAGACCTGTACCTGCTGCAAGACCGCGGCAGAAACTGAGGGCTTGAGACGTGTACAAGTAGTTATGTGCCAAATATCGTAATTAGGAATGTACACCCTCGAAAAGAAAACGTCACGGCAATTATAACTTTAGTTCGGACATGCGGTTACTCAACGATAATTATTTACAGACTGATTTTATTGAGTGGATATTTTTTCATGTGATACCCGTTGCCTAATACTCATTAAAATGTTGAATGGAAAAAATAAAATCAGTACATCATAAAAGTTACAAGCAAGTTTTAACCACATTTTGGGGTGCGGACAGGGCACGGTGCTTAGAGAACAGAGGTTTGTGAAATTAATTTAGCCAGATAACTATGTAATCGGGGCCTATGTTTTTGTTACCAGCTAGACATGGATGCTAACTAACATAAAAAAATATTTCCCTTTTTGAATTTGATAATAATACGAATATACAAGCCCGGACGCACAAAATCTAGCTAATCGAAGAATGGCCGTTATATGAATTTATTGTGATTATTATGTATAGGTGTTAGAAAATTCTTATTTACCTTGTCTGAGGGGATCGTGGCTCGGGTGTTGAAATGATGGTCAAAATTAATTAAAAGCTGACCTCTCCGAATGGGGTCGAGAGGCCCTCGGTGTCAGCCACGGGAGAACTGAATATACTCGTGCAAGTGGAGACGTGGACATATTGAAGTTCGTTATAAGCGTCGAGGTGTATATCTAAAAATTAAAAATATAGCCTACTAGCAGTTACCCGCGGCTTCGTCCGAGTAAAAAATTGCCTATGTTGGGTTTTGGACCCCTGACAATATGTATACAAATTTTCATAATGATCGGCTGCTTAGTCAAACCGTGAAGGAATGAAGGAATATCAAACAAACAAACTTTATGGATATGTCAGTCTGAAATAAATAAATAAATTTGAATTTAAAAAAATATATATTAATAATATGATTCAACTTAACCTCCTCGTTTTTTGAAGTCGGTTAACTAAAACAAATCTTTTCAAAATAGTACCTGTTCTTTCGCTATACTCGTAGGTATCGTTTACCAGTTGTAGTATTTTGTTGTGTTAAAGCATTTTATGAAACACAAAACATCGGCATCGGCAGCAATACGTTTCTAAACGGAAGCCCAACTTCTTTCCTATCTCTTTTCTTCCTATTGCCTTCCCTGTAGTGGATACCTATACATTGGACGCTTTGATTCTGAAGTTCGTGTTGCTGAAGTTCATATGCCGCGGTGACTACTTTCCATCGTATGTACGTAATGTGTAAAGTAAATACGATATGTTTTTTATATCGTTTCTACTTTAAATTGACATACCTAATAAAAATATTATGTTTCCACAATTTCCTGAATGTCGTATTCCATTACTAATGGAATAATAATAATGTACTCTACAACACTAGTGAAAGTTTCCTTGAAGGCTCATCAAAATATCAACGTTTTTAATGATGATTGCGTTTTTAATGGTTAAATATAACATTCCCTGCAGTAATTGAGACGCAACCAATACGGAAGGTAGACTGTGGAATGAGAGATTGTTTGTTCCAGTTTTCCTCAACAATGGACCAGGTTTTTGCTTTCAACAAATATTCACATGATAGAAGCGATTTAAAAAGTTTCTCTATGCGTCTAAGCGCAAAAGCATAGCGTATTGTCTTCAAAATTCCTTCTGTCATGTAGAGAATAGATTTGGTTTTTTTTTTTGTTAATCAGTGATCGCGTGTTATTAAAGTAGCGGCACGCTAGGATGGCCGTTTTGACGTTTGTCCAGTCAAGAAGTTTCGTATTAATTAATAATTACATTTGAAGGAGCAAAATGCTGTTCTTTATTGCCAATAGTGACGTTCAATTAATTTAATTAATCGAATGTATGATTTTAGGACACAAAATTTATTCATTACATGATTTCTAAACTAATATTAGGGTCCCGCGAACATTTATCTTTTATTTTAATAAGATTATAATTATTGGTATACTTATTTACCGCACAACTCTGCATTTGTTTTTCGAAATTCAAAGTGTTTATATAAAGTATGTATATTCATTTTCATTCCAATATTCAGTTCGTTCAAGTAAACATTTATATTTTTGTTTTATTAAACCTTTTTAATGAAGTACATAAAACTTATAGATTTGATTAAGTATAAGTATTTTTTTCGAGAATAAATTGACAGTTCACATCACTATTGTAATATGTCAAAACGGCCATCATAGCGTGCCGCTACTTTAGGATTCTTTTCAGCCAGTGTTTGTGACGAAAACGAGCGAAGAAAAAGATCACCAAAATAATATAGTCAAAATCGAGGATTCTCGCTCAGCTTCCTTGCTCTTTCTGGTCGAAAATAATGGTAAGAAGACTTTACAGAAGACAGCAGTCGGAATGTGAGGGATATTCATTAATTAATATAGCTGAGCGGAGACATCTTTGCAAAATTTTTAGTCATTGTTGTTTATTTTTGTTACTTGTTTGTGTATATAATGCTCCTTCTACAAAACAAACATTTTTCCTCTTCATTTTTCCAATTATTTTTCATTCTTTCTTTTCTTTCCGGTTTATTGAGGAGGTAAAATCTAGTTGGCTACGGTCGAACTAGCGCCGAAGCCAGCTAATATTTTACTCACAGCAAGTGAAAAGATATTATGAAGATGAATAAAATGACAAATGGAAGGCTACTTTCAGTTAATATTTCTTGTCACAAAAGTAATGACCTATTTTCCATTCCTTCCTACAATTAACTTATTGAATTTTTGCAGTCTCGCGCAATTTTGCTTTTCGTGCTCACGTGATTATTTCGAAATTACCACACGATAATAATAATAATAATATATAGGGACAATTCATTCAAACAGATTGAGCTAGCCCCAAAGTAAGTTCGAAACTTGTGTTATGGGATACTAACTCAACGATATTATATTTTATAACAAATACATATATAGATAAACATCCAAGACCCGAGGCCAATCAGAAAAAGTTCGTTTTTCATCATGACCCGACCGGGGATCGAACCCAGGACCTCCTGGGTGGCGGTCTGGCGTGGTACCATTACGCCACGGAGGTCGTCAAATATAAATAGAAGTCGATATAAATAAACACAGTATAGGTAGTTATGCACGGCGCTACTCCACCGCGTACGGTCCTTATCAACGCTTAGTGCATATTCCTCGTACTGCCCACGCATTATCGGACCACTTTTGTTTTGTCTGGCATTTTAGCGGACTAGCATTTTGCAGTCCTTTGTGTAGACTTATGTTAGATTTTAAGTTAGTCTGTAACAAGCTCTCCTAAAGAAAATACACTTTTAATTTTAAATTTTGTGTTTTTAAAAAGCTCCCTCGACGCCGTCGAAACTTAAGTGGCGCAGCCGGTAGGATATCCGTCGTTATCCTGCTGCCGAGCTAACGCTTGTAAAATCCGAAAATCGATTTTTACGTCAAGTTCGGTTCAGCGCGGATTCGGGTATCCTCGAACCAAATAAATAACTTACAGAAGACGCGATTACACTATAAACTCAGTGTTACATCGGGAGAGAGCTTCGAGCAGCAGAGCAGACTCACAGGAAGACATGGGATCGAGCAGCGCGTGAGTAGACCTCTTCACTCCTGTTTTTCATATTCCCTGTTTTTCCACATTTTGTCGACCCCAAATAGTCGACCTAATTAAATTACGTCTATCTGATTTTGTATGATACAAGTGTCGTAGTATTCGTAATTAATTGCCTCCAAAAAACTCGGTGTGCTCAACAGAGCGAAGCGGTATTTCACGGCAAGCCATTGCCTTCAATTATATAAGGCGCAGGTTAGACCACACATGGAGTACTGCTCGCATCTGTGGGCTGGAGCACCTGATTATCAGCTTCTTCCTTTTGACCGCATCCAGCGTAGAGCAGCCCGAATAGTCGGTGACCCAGCTATCTCTGATCGGTTGGATCCGCTGTCTGTGCGAAGAGATATTTCATCTCTGTGCGTGCTCTACAGACTTTACAGCGGGGAGTGTTCCGAGGAGTTGTTCGGTCTTATTCCAGCTGCTCGGTTCTACTATCGTACCATCCGCCACAGACTCCAATTCCATCAACACCACCTGGATGAATGGACCTCTACCACTGTTCGATTCCTGCGACACTTCCTTCCACGCACAGTAAAGATCTGGAACCAACTCCCGCCAGCAGTATTTCCAAATGACTATGACCTGGGTACCTTCAAGAAACGAGCATACATGCACTTAAAAGGCCGGCAGCGGCTCAGGGACTCCCCCGGTGTCCCTGTGCTCCATGGGTGGCGGTGATCACTTAACATCAGGTGACCCGCATGCTCGTCTGCCAACCTCTTACATAAAAAAAAAAAAAGTTATTATAAATAGTGTTAGTAACATGACTACGAAAATCGAGTCTTGTTAATTTTATATAGGTAAATAAATATATAAATAAAATAAATATAAACAAAATTTTTATATAAATATATAAATAAAAATGGAACACTTAACTTTGATACCTAGAGAAATTTTAAATATAATTCCCAAATATGATGGAGATGAAAAATTGTTGAATTTGTTTATATCTAAGTGTGAATATGTCCATAGAACTTTCTATAGGGAAGGAAACTTCCATCAAAATATGTATTTATTCCATTCCATAACTAGTAGGCTTATTGATAGAGCTGCGACTCTACTAAGTGAACATCCAAATTTAGTGAATTGGGAACAACTTAAGGAAGTCCTTTGTCAACATTTTGGCGACCCGCGCTCTGAAGAGTGCATTGCTATTGAGCTTGAAAGCTTAAAAATTAAACATGGCGAATCATATATTCAGTTTTGCCACCGCGTTCAGAATGTTAAAAGTTCTTTGTTTGCAAAAGTAAACATATTACAAGATGAAGGAATTAAAGCGGCGAAAATGATCATTTACAATAATACAGCGTTAAACGTGTTCTTATATAATTTACCGGAGGATATGATACGTATAGTGCGGTTAAGACAGTGTGTTAGTTTAGAACATGCGCTAAGTGTAGTAACTGAGGAAGTCAACTTTTTAGAACAATATAAAGCTAAGAACACTAAGCCAAGGCCGTTTGTACGCCCAACTACGCAAACTTTTTCAAGGCCTTTTGCTAATGGTCCCTTTAATTTTACACCTAATCAGCAGAATTATAAATTTGGTATTCCTCAAAATCAGGGACAGGTAAATTTTAAACCAAACTTTGTACCAAATAGAGTCATGCCGTTCCAAGGTTACCGATTTGGCGGTCCACCCCAAAACCAGAATACACTTCAGCGTAATTTCAACCCTAATCCTATGCAACAACCCCGTGCACCCTTCCAGCACAACGGTTTTAGATTTGGGATCCCTCAACAACAGTCTAACCCCAACCAATTTAAATTTGGCATCCAAAACCAACAAGCGCCGCCCAGACTGAATGAAGACACAGACGTCTCTATGCGGACCGCACCTGTAAGACAAAATATGATTACTAATCAACCTTTTTATAGTGAGCCAACGCCTTCGAGTTCCGAATATTATCCTGATAATTTT
Source organism: Endotricha flammealis (assembly GCA_905163395.2). Classification (NCBI taxonomy): domain Eukaryota; kingdom Metazoa; phylum Arthropoda; class Insecta; order Lepidoptera; family Pyralidae; genus Endotricha; species Endotricha flammealis. The sequence goes on along the minus strand of LR990854.1, from coordinate 13,720,538 downwards.
GATTTAAATTACACTGTTAGTGAACCATATATTGATTATGTAGAGGACTCTACTAATTATGATTATGCTGAAAATCCTGAAATAACAATTGACAATGAAAACGCATCTTCGGAAAATTTTCACACAACAGCCTCGGACGATCAGGTGAAATAATTAACCTTAATTATTGCGATAGTATCCTTAAATTACCTCACATAGAGTTACCGGAAATTAATTCGAAATTCCTCATAGACACCGGAAGTAGCAGATCATTTATTAGCCCAGCTAAAGCAAATCAATTTTTTAACAACTTTAAGCAGTACGAACCCTTTACCGTTGTTAGCACCCATGCTCAAAGCACTCATTATGAAGTAATTTGTATTCCGTTATTAAAAACATTTAGGAGTACGCTTATTCATAAATTTCATGTGTATGATGTTGACGGTAGATATGACGGTCTCATAGGCTCTGATCTCCTCACAAAATTAGCAGCTAACATAGACATGGGCAATCGGGTTTTACAGACGCCCAACGCACAGATTCCTATAATTTATAAACCTCCATATCAGGTAGTTCTAGAACCGCGAACTGAAACAAGGGTGAAGGTCCCTACGAATTATCAAAACGGTGAGGCGATATTAAATTTCACTAAGTTCAGTGAAGGTGTACGCATGCCAACGGCTTTAGTGAAATGTGATAATTTCTTTGCGGAAACCATAATACAGAATATTACTGAAAAACAGCAAAAAATTATTTTTGACGAACCTTTTAGTGTGATTGTGTTCAAGGACGAAGTAGGTGAGTTAAATATGATGAATGAAAACTGTAACATTGATGATATGTTAAAAGAAAATTTATCGAAATTAAGATTAGATCATACCAATGAAGAGGAACATGATAGTATTTACAGGTTATGTTATGAATACCGTGACATATTTTATTGTGACAAAATTCCCCTCTCTTTCTCAAATCAGGTAAAGCACCAAATAAGAACAGTTAACGAAGACCCAATCCATATTCGCCCTTATCGACATCCACACTCTCAAAATGAGGAAATTAAAAAACAAATAGATAAATTGTTAAGAGGGCGCACACAGGCGTTAGCTCAGTTTAGCGAAAACTGAACTTTTCGAAGCTCTTAATATCTATAAAAAACTTTTCTAACAGACTTATGAATTACACAAAATGTTAGACAATATTGTTGCCTAAATAGTTAGTAGAAAACATTTTGTCATGTAATGGAATATTTATGAATGCTATCGTGATAACCGAATAGTGTTTTCTCGATTTCACGTTCAGTGCCAACTTCGGATGTCAAAATATCCCCGTAATGCTGCCAATTGTAAGAAATAAATTATAAAATCTAACGGCAAATATACTTAAGCATATAGTTAGTAGAACATTTTTGTAATTTTTTGTTACATAAATAAGATATTAACATCCAAACTAAGTGAAATTACGAAGAAAGTCAAGTCGTTGTTATGTTTGTTTTCACCATTAAATCTTAGTTATTTTGTGTCAATATTATCATCATCTAAGAGATAAACGTATTCCCTAAAATCTAGGCGCCAAAATTTATGTAAAATGCTTACCATTATTTTTCTACCAATTTTTGAATATAGCCATAAAACCACTATAAAACCGCGCGCGTCTTTTGTTACGACTCAGTCGAGCCGCCGGCTCTGCGGAGAGTGGTCACGTCGCTCCGGCGCAGGACCTGACCGCACGTAACCTTTGTGCCCATACGCAGTGCAAACCGTGTAGCGCGACCGACAATCTAGATACTTTGGTAAGTAAAATATGACTTTTTGTTGATAATGACGACGAACTATTTACTTTTTTAGTGACAACAACATAATATGTTTCAGAGTATGGGGAACAAAAAAAAGATAGATAGATAGATAGAATATACTTTATTTGCAATTCACAATAGTTAGGACACAGTATACATAAACACAACAAAAAAGCAGTTTTTATCGAAAAAAAGAAAAAGACGAAATGTTGAAAATTTAAATAAAGCAAGGCCTAAAAGGCTGGTGGTACCTATAATTAATATAATGGTTATAAATTATAATATATGACAAGTTCTACTAAGGAGGTCGATTATTGCGAAATCGTAAAAAAATTGCTGTTTCATATGTTTCAGTCCGTATGATGAAGGAGGACACGAAGAGGAAGAAAAACAAGAGCCCGTACTTTTTCATCTTCTTCAAAATGAAAACCATCCTGGTGATGGAATTGAATCCCAATCCCAACCAAAGAATCATTTCTCTTTATAACCCATTTGTTCATCTTTTCGTCTTTTTGAGATTGTGGGTGAACCGCTAGTCTCACAAACTTGGCTATGAGGTCTAATAAAAGCTAGTTAAATCTACTACAAAGTATTTTCAGTGACGGTTCTTCGTAGGTTACGTGGTTTTTTCCAATATTTCGCTTTTTCAGAAACTGCTACCTGCTGATGGTTTTAATTATGGCTTTTTTCTGTAATGGAGTAACTTAGAGCAATTATTTTTCCTTTTTTGGATAGAAAACAATTGTAGATCTTACTCAAATTAAGTATTTACGAAATTAGCAAGGCCTTTTTAAATATTTTAATTGAATTTTTGTTGAAAATTTCACAAAATCAAAATTTGTTTTCTAAAATTTTTGCTTTTATTTCCGTATGGTTAAAAAATAACACGATTTTGTACTGTGCATTACAGACCAATATCATAACTCTCCAAATATGGCAAAAAAAATCGAATTACAAGGTTTTTTTAAATAAAATTTTGAATGAATGATTGAGGTAATTATTCAAAAATATTTTATATTTTAAAATTTCTTGAAAATGGTTCACTTTTGCATTACACTATTTGCGTCAATAATGTTGTAAATAATCTCCCCCATCACTCCATATGACATTCCGGTCTAATTTCTAATATACATTGAGTCTGTATACATTGAGTCTTTTGCCTATATTACCCATTATACCTTCATTTTGTTTATTTGAGATTGTAAGTAAACTATTAGATCTCACAGACTTCGTTTTGAGTTCAAATAAAAGCTAAATAAATGTACTACAGAATATTTAGTGACCTTTCTTCATAGGGCAAATAGTTTTGCAAATATTTTGCGAAATACGTAAGTAAAACCTAAAAATTGCAGTTTTCGAGATTAATGGGATTAATTATAGATGAGATTATTTATATGTACCTATATCTATTACGAGTACTTTATTGTTATACTTCTCCATAATCCATAGGTATTAATACACGAGTAAAGATACATTATTTGTATTTATTTCCAAACGAGACATGAAGAATGCCGAAAAAAATTTTTTATTACATAATAACAATACTTATGTTCTACATAGAAATAGGTCTGTAGCTAAAATCACATGAACTTCGAGTCTACTATTAAATAGTGAAGTCTTATCATAAAAGTATCAAAATCATTTGTCTTCGCCGGCGCACGCTCATGTTCGTAGCTCAGTAGTTTCGTAAAATAACACGCTTCGATTTTGAGTTGCGTTGATTTGGGTGCGCGCTCTTAAATGATAACGTCATTCAAGAATCATATTCACCTTGGAGTGCACCGGTACATTTGGTACCGAAAAAACCGGACGCTACAGGGGAGACCAAATTTAGAATGGTCATCGACTACCGACGACTTAACGAACTGACAGTAGATGACAAATACCCCTTGCCGAACATCACCGACCTTTTTGACAAATTAGGTAAATCCACATACTTCAGCACGTTAGATTTAGCGTCTGGCTACCATCAAATAGAGGTCGACGCAGCTGATATACCCAAAACCGCTTTCACTACCCAGTCAGGGCACTACGAATTTAAACGTATGCCCTTCGGTTTAAAGACAGCCCCAGCCACATTTCAAAGGGCCATGGATAATGTCCTGCGAGGCTTACATGGCATACACTGCATGGTATATCTAGATGATATTATCGCGTACTCTTCAAGCCTACAAGAACATATTTCAAAATTACGTAAAATATTTGACAGACTTAGGCATACTAACTTAAAGGTCCAACTGGACAAGTCGGAATTTTTATGTAAGGAGGTACTATATTTGGGACATACAATTACTGACGAAGGACTTAAACCCAATGACGCAAAAATTAAGGCTGTTTTGAACTATCCACTACCAAAAACTGTCACCGAGATAAAGAGCTTCTTAGGACTTGTAGGTTACTACAGGCGGTTCATAAAGGACTTTGCTCGTATAACTCAACCCTTGACCTCCTGTTTAAAAAAGCGAAATAAAATTGTAATAGATAAGAACTATGTAGACGCATTCGAGAGATGCAAGGAATTGTTAACAAATGCTCCAATTTTACAGTTTCCGGATTTCGACAAACCGTTTGTCCTTACAACGGACGCTTCAAATTTCGCGTTAGGTGCAGTCCTGTCACAAGGCCAAATTGGCAGTGATAAGCCTGTAGCATTTGCGAGCAGAACTCTGAATGATGCTGAGTCACGATACAGCACAATAGAGAAAGAAATGCTTGCAATCATCTGGGCGACAAAGCATTTTCGACCGTATTTATATGGGAGGAAATTTAAAATATACACAGATCACAGACCGTTAGCTTGGTTGAGAAATATAAACGAACCAAATAGCAAAATTACTAGGTGGAAATTGCGCCTTTCCGAATTCGACTTTGACATTGAATACAAAAATGGTAAGCAAAATACTAATGCAGATGCACTGTCGCGAATCAAGGTTAACATTTTAGGTGAAAAAGACAACTTATCAACTCAAGTTAATTTAGACGAAAATGAACAAAAATTACAACAGTATTTAGAAAGCTTAACGGGAGAAATTGCTGAATTAGGTAAAAACGAGAAAGCTGATAAAAATCGATCACGTTCTCCATCCCCTATATCAATTTCCTCCGACGATTCGGTTAAATCAATAATTGAAGTAAGGCCACGCCGACGATCTCCTTATTCCATCCCATCAGTAGATAGCAGCACGGCATCCGCATCTGAAAATCAAAACAGTGATGACATAGATACAATACATTCCGCAATGCACTCAGACACAGAAGGTATACTTATCTTGCAGGAAGCCGTAGACACGAAGCCAAACCAAATTCTCGTACACACCTGGAACAGAAATGAAATGTCAGTTAAAAACTTATCTAGGAATTCACAAAAAAATATTAGAAGTACACTTACCTGAAGATAATCCCGATCTTATCAAACGTTTTCTTAAAGAATACACCAGACCTAAAATTAAATATTTCTTTTATTTTGAAAGTGATTTACATCGCAAGCAATTTTCACAAATAACCGAGACACTATTTAAAAAGGGCACTGTAAAATTTTACGAGTGTACCAAACGGGTAATAAACGTTGATGATGAAAACGAGCAACGTGATATTGTCATTAAGTATCATACAGGTAGGACTAGCCATAGGGGAGTCAAAGAAACTCTAGCTCACCTCAGACGTACGTTTTATTGGAACTGTATGGATAAAACTGTAGCTAGTATAATTAATTCTTGTGAAATATGCCGAAAAATGAAATACGAGCGTAAACCTTTAAAACCAGAACTGCAGCTATCACAGACCCAGATTAGACCATTTCAAGAATTGTTTATCGATACTTTCACAATTGAAGGAAAAATTTACCTTACAATTATTGATGCTTTCAGTAAGTTAGGCCAAGCCATAGAAATGAGTAACAAATCTACCCCGGAAGCAGTTAGGGCTTTAATCAAGTATTTTTCCCTGTATGGAATTCCCAACAGAATAAGTTCAGATCCCGGTATGGAATTTAATAATACTTTAATGAAAGAAATGCTAGCATTCTATAAAATTGACCTTCACGTAGGGACACCACATAACCCAAATTCAATGGGCTTAGTAGAAAGATTTCACTCAACTATTATAGAGATATATCGCATAGCTAAATACGAGCGCAAGGTCACTGACGCTACATCCGTTATGACCTATGCAGTTATGTCCTATAATAATACTATCCACTCCACTACCGATCTAACACCTTTTGAGGTGGTATTTGGACACACTGAATCTAATAATCCATTTTCAGTAAATTTTGAAAAACAATTTACTCAACAATTAGTTAAAGAACATGTTCGAAAAACGAAATATTTATACGAATATTTGACCGATAAGATTGTTCAAAAGAAGCAATCTACTATTGCTAAACGTCCGGGTGAAGTTCATTTTGACATTGAGGCAGGAGACGAAATATTTATAAAAGGGGTGAATACTAGACGTAGCAAGGACAAACCTCGCTATCAGAAGGCTCAGGTCACGGGACCAATTCATAGGAATGTTGTGCCTATAATTACACGTAATCGTGAAACTAAGGTTCCTATTAAAGACATTAAGCGCCCTCCACAGGTGGTTACTTCTGGTCATCCAAATGATCCGAAGCCAGGCCCTTCTACTGCACCGGATTGACAGGAATCCGGGACTACTTCCAGTTAAGGAAGGTCAAGCATTCGTCAGCTACGACAAATGGACTATAATTAAGGTTTTAGATTTAGAAAAAATTAATGAAGAAATAGAGTTAAATATAAATAGGTACGTAGCCCTTAAGGATGATATTCATAGTTATATAGGCATTAATAATTTTAATTCAGATTTTATCGACGTAGAGTCACAAACTGATTATATTATGTATAGAGCTATAGAGAAGTATAGGCAATTAATTCCTTCAACTAAAATTAAACGTGGTTTGCTTAATCCCTTGGGATCTTTCATAAAAGCTATAACTGGCAATTTGGATAGTGATGACGCTATGAGATATGAAGAAGCAATTAATAATATTAAAACAAAACAGGATGCCTTAAATGCTAAAATGACCATTGTCACTGAAATGATGGATGCTTTCACTAAAATTGCAAATTCTACTAGAAGCAACTTTATAGAAATCGGAAATACCGTACGAGAATTAAATCTTTACTTAAATAAAACTAAACTAGATGAAACAGCTAATGAAGTTTTACATATCTACACAACATTTTTACACAATTTCCAAATGATCTACATACGTCTTAATGAAATAGAAACCGCAGTTGCTTTTAGTAAAATTAAAATATTACACCATATTAAAGAAAATAGAAAATAGTGATAAGCTAGTGTTTTCTGCCACTGCCGAAAATATTGTTAAAATAGAACGTTGCACGGAGATAAAGGCCTATATCAAACAAAATCAGATAAAGTTTATTATGCATATTCCATTGATAAGAAATGAAATTTACATTTATTATAAATTAATTCCATTGCCTATTTTTGATGAAAATAAAGGTCAGACTTCCATTATCCTTCCAAAATATCCATATGTCCTTGTGAAGGGGTTGAAAGTAACGCCGCTCTTTCAGTCATGTCCTGAAATTGATGAAGACCGGTTCCTGTGCTACGAAGATAATGTCTCTCCTTTATCTAGAGACGATTGTGTCGCTGAACTTTTACAGTTTTCCACCAGCACGCCGAGTTGCCACCCTGTTCCTGTTGTCATTAATGATGTAAAAATAGAATCAGTACAACCAGGTCGTTGGGTAATTTATACAAATAATGAAATTGTACTTACCAACCACTGCGGTGAAGAGATAACCCAAGAGGCTATCTGTGGAACTTACCTTTTGACTATAGACAATAATTGCTCTGTGAAAATTCAAGGGGTCATTCTGAAAACGCACATTACAGAAGGAAAGAAAATGTTTGGAGATAAAATACCACTAATCCAGTTACCAAGGGTAAACGATACTTCGGAGCTGCCAAAACCCATCAACCTGGATGAAATCAATTTGACCGATGTTAAGCTTCTCAACTATTTAGTGCATAAAAGTGGCTCACAAGTTACCAGTGATAGTGTAGAGCTACAAGGTGTTGTGAAAAGTGTTAGCATAGGAAATGTAGCGATAATTCTGACTCTAGTTTTCATAGCTCTATGTTATAGATATAAGTTTTGGGAAAAATTATATAAGAAAAATATTCGAGATAATCCTAGGGATGATCTCGAACTTGGTGAGGGAGGAGTTATGCACGGCGCTACTCCACCGCGTACGGTCCTTATCAACGCTTAGTGCATATTCCTCGTACTGCCCACGCATTATCGGACCACTTTTGTTTTGTCTGGCATTTTAGCGGACTAGCATTTTGCAGTCCTTTGTGTAGACTTATGTTAGATTTTAAGTTAGTCTGTAACAAGCTCTCCTAAAGAAAATACACTTTTAATTTTAAATTTTGTGTTTTTAAAAAGCTCCCTCGACGCCGTCGAAACTTAAGTAGGTACTTTAGGATAACATTGTAGTTGGGCTCAGTTCATACTAGTGTTCGTCGTCTATTAAATGCGATCTACCGCGCGAGGGGCACACGCAAAATCTATCATACAAATGCTCTCATGTGAAAGCTCCCATCATGAAATCAGGCGAGGCTCCGCGTTGTCATTGTGTACTTAGTCTCAAGCTTACTTAACAAAAATCCCACTGAGAATTCCGAAAAATACTTACCATCTCAAAAATGTCTCATACATAAAGGAACCTCTATTCAAAATTTCAGCTCTCTGCAGACAGGACTTTTAATGTCTAGATTAAGTATGAATAAAAGTTAGTACTTTCATAAAACTACACAACAAAATTTGAGGTTATACCAATTTCAGGAATAACTTACACGTTATTGCACATAAATTGCATGGGAATAATGGCGGGCTCCAGATTGAACATAAATAATTCAGCAACTGTATATTCTGTATCGTACGGATCTAAGGGTGGTGTCATACCCGACGTAATGTTTCAAATCAACTTTGTATGTTCCGATCCTTTAAAACACTTCGCACAAGATTTGATTTGATGTGAAATGCAATGATAATGTTTGAACTAGTTTGTGATAACATATTGTGGTGACATAAGTAATGTTGTGTGTTTCTCGTTCAAGGTTTCATTGCAATAAAGTCATTTGTGATCGATTCATGTCTATTTTACATTAATGCATATTTAAATTAGACAATTGTTTTTACATATTGTACCTAGTAGGTACTGTTCCAGTATGGAACGGAATAAACATCCAATATTTTTACTTACAAATTCACAAGAAATAAATAGTACTTAATCATAATAAACTTTGTGACCATATGAACAAAAAGTCAATAGGCCAAATTTTTCAAAGCATTTTACATCAAGGTACCCTTTGTGAGGTAAGTGATCACTTTGAAGAGATTTACGGAGAGCACCATAATAATATATAGATATAGTACCTACTACGCGGATGTCGGCTAATGATCTGTAAATGGATGGTGAAAAGTGCAACGGGGAAGATTCAGTAAAATAAGTTTCATAAAGAAGAATACGTAGAATTGCAAATTTTAAATAGACAGATACTCGTATATAAATCATTTATGAATATCTCCAAAACACACATAAGTGAGCAGAAAGTTATGTGGTGGTAAAAAGAGGCAACAGATCTGTGCAATATTTGAGCGAGCAAATCAGTTTTCGGCCACCACACAAAATACAGTATTGTGGAACTCGCAATTAATATTCTGCGAATAACTAATAATTGTTGTAATACAAATACAAAGACGGCACAGGGTAATATTTGTCACAAATGTGCACATCCCTTTCTTCGTTTCTGATTTGATACGTGGTACGTTTTATTACCTATTGTATACTAAAGCAATCGCATTAAACTGTGAAAGTATTACTGGAATGGAGCAATATAGTATTATGGAATAATGAAACAATTATTTACTTATCTGTACTAACATTTTTAAAATGAAGCATTATGAAATGAACTAGCTTGCCTGGGGAGTACCCTTTACAGTACATCGGCTAAAGCAGCAATGCGTTCCATTTCGATGTGTGATAGATTCGGGAGCACAACTCCTTTCCCTTCACTTTTTCTTTACTACCATGAGTAGGCCACGTATTGGTCGCGCCTCTGGTATTACTGACGTCCAAAGACTGCTGTAAGAACTTTCCATGAGGTGGCCCGCTTGTTCGTTTGCCTGCAGTATGACATTAAAAAATCTCTTATCTGACTCAGTCAACAACACTACTACTGATCAAAAATCAGAAATTTTGTGAATAGTAAAATACTTTTTTTTTAAATATCAATTTTACACAGGTGAACGGGAAATACTAAAAAGAACTTGCACCGCGGATTTCGTTAATATATCATTAACTTCGTTCTTGTTTTGTTTCCCATTCATTTTCTTAAGGTCTTTCTTAATTACGAAAACTGGAGACTGTTTCGTGATATCTTCATGACTACGATAAGAGCCTGTACAGAAATTCAACATTATTATATTAAAATCTCGAGCCTTATAAATTATCCCTCGGAAGATAAGCAACCCTTAATTTATTAAGTTAATTGCAACACCTCAGCACATTAACGCCTGCATCTCTCAAGAAAATGTATTATATAACACAGCTGGTTGCTTGGGAAATATTTTTAACGTTTATTTACTGTTTCAAGAAACTTACAACTGTGTTTTAACTGCTAACTCTGCTAAGTAACGTGGCGAGTGGTTTTTTGTTTAATTTTAATAGTACTCGTATTTTTTAGAGTGCTTTTGTAAATCCTTGTAAGTCCATGTCTTACACAGTGACACGAATTTTTTAGACCGCTCGATGACCCTTAAGTCTGGGTTCAATATCATACGCAATCGTAAAAATATGTTAGTATTTTTTAAATAAAATATTGCGTTTCCACCCTCTAGCTAGCATGACAAGTTCAAGATTTAAGTTGTACTTGAAGTTATTTTTATTAAAACTACGCTTCGGTCGGACACTAGCTATCGACAACGACGACGAATATCGTTAACTATATAAAAAAACGGGCAAGTACATGTCGGTGCACGCACAATGTAGGGTTCCGTATTTGCTGTGCTTTGCTTGCCTACAATTAAGTCCAATATCAAATTCTATCACATTTGTAAGTTTTCATCGAAGAAATTTTATTTTATCAGTTCGTCGGCTATTACTCGGTAACTAGTAGAGCCTACTTAACCGTTATAGTTTTCGTTGAAGGTTCAGCAAATGGACTACTACCAAGATTTTTTTCAAATTTCTAAACATAAGATAAATGTAAATAATTCCGAAACGGATCATTGTATCGAAAAATGATCTTTCTACACCCTCAATGTTTTGAAGAGACCTATCTAGCGATATCCCACAACATGGGGTGGGCACGAAAAAAAATCATTTCCTCTTTACCGTGTAGGCACCCAAAAAAAAAACTTTTTTGTGTATACATACCAAATTACAGCTTTCTATCATTAAGCGTCTAGGCGCTAGACCGCGGACAGACAGACAGACAAACAGACAGACGGACATAGCGAAACTCTTTGTAGTTTTACTACGGAACCCTAAAAACAATCAAATTGCTGATAAAATGTCTCTGCCAATAGAGAATCAGGTAATTTGTCATCATTATAAAAAAATATATATTATCAAGTCAATAACTACAGTACTAGGATTGATTACAAAATATGGAAGATTGTATACACTTAATAGTGCCTTAAAATAATTATAAAAGTATTCTAGCAATCTACTTATGTTGCTACATTTTTCTATGACAAGTTCTATCCCTATTAGATCTCTACACGTAATAATAAAGTCGTAGAATATAAATTGTTACTTGTACATTGTCGTTATTGTACCGTGTTGGCCGACGTCTGTGCAAGCTGGTAGAGCGATATTGCAAAATGTAAATTGTATTCGAGTTATCTCCTATACTATTAGTCCATTAAACACGCTTCATATTTAATAAGTTCTCTCAACGTCTAGCAGATAGAAAGGTATTATTTATTGTGAAAGTAAAACATTGTTTTTTATTTTCATATTTTCTGTTCTTAAATCTTCAGTTTTATTTATTTATTTATTTAATTATCTTTATTGACCACAATACACAAAGTACTGATACAACAGGCGAACTTAATGCTAAATGCATTCTCTACCAGTCAACCCTTGGGAGTGCAGAAATTCACGAAAGCGGCTTGTTAAAATTAAATAATAATAAATAAATATAATATACACATATACCTACATACATAATATAATAGATACAATAGATATATACATACATACATATATAATAAATATATAATACATATAGATGATTCCTATGCAACATAAACAATTAAAGGGGGGAGAAAAATAATAATAAAATTACGCGTCGCTGGCGTGCGTCGCGTTATCGCTGCGTCTGCGTATACGTTCGTCGAACGCCTACGCTACGCCTATGCCACGTGTGTAGGAGCTCTCAGATATAAACCCTGTTTTTCTTAACTTGAAAAATGTAGTAAACAATCTTAGCACGTTCGAAAATAGGCAATTAAAATTATCATTCACACCCAAATAATAATAATAAAGATGACGGTGACGGATACATTAAACAAATGATGTCGATTCCTTAATCAAATCCAAAAAATGAGCACGCACATTCTTTTTAAAAATAAAAGCATTTTTGGTGCATCTAATAGGGTCGGGTAGCGCATTCCAGAGTCGTGAAGCATGAAGAGTGAAAGAATTAGACATAAAAGCAGAATGACAGAGAGGAGTGTAAAGTTTGAAAGAATTATCAGAACGGAGTTGACGGTCATGAGAGTCACAGAGAAATCGGAATTTATCTTTGAGATATTCAGGAGAGTTATGATTAAATAAAATAGAAAAGAGTGTTGTTAATATTCTCTGATGTCTGCGCTGGCGAATGGGCAGCCACCCAAGCTTTGATCGAAAGGATGAAATGTGATCATATTTGCGCAGACAGAAAATGAAACGGATTGCATTGTTAATAAGCCGATCTAGCTTGTTGAGGAGATCTTCATTGAGATCAGGATAACACACATCACCATAATCAATAAGTGGGAGAATCAGGGTTTGAACAAGTGTGACTTTGGTAGCAATGGGTAGAAAATGTCTGAGGCGATTCAAGGATCGCAGTGCCGACATAACAGAACGACGATTTTATGTAATTTTCTAGTAACTTTCACAGTCAGTAATAGTCAGTATAGTACTTATTTAAATAATATTTTTGATAAAAAAAATTATCTTAATGTATTTAAAATTGCTTTTGCATTAAGAATCAGGACTAACATGCTATGACAAAAAATTGATTCAGCAAAAATCTGAGCTTTGATGAGTCAATCAGTCAGTCAAGAATTTAACATGATATTGTGTAGCAACACTGGGCGACTACGTCTTTGTGGTTGTGGTCTTAGAAGAGTCGTCGTAGGTCATTATTGTAACAAGATGTACTTAAGCATGGTGTGTAAAACATAAAACAATAAAACAGTTTGTGTAAATTACAATCATTTATTTTTATAAATACATTACAATTCGATAAAGACTTTTATTATATGTATACCTTTTTAGCTACCTATCTATTTAAATCGATATGTATGTAAGTATGTATATAATATAATTATATAGATTTCAACCCCATTGCATTAAATCACAGTGATGTAGTTGCTAATGAAATGCTAATAGCGGTGCTTAAAAGGTTTATTACATATGAGTAAACAGGCTATATGTAAATATATATGCATAATGTAACTGGGACATGGTTACAGGTGGAGGGCTGTTAGCCTCCATTTGTATGACCTAATTAATATTTTATTACATACTTTCATTGTTTCATTATAATTAAAACTAAAGGTAAAAACATACTTATTGTGTGTTGCTTCTTATGGATGGTGCCATAACTATTTAAATTTACATACCTACTACTACCTACTAGTTGTATGTGAATAGTACTTTCTATTTTTGTACAAGTATGTACTCACATTGAGGTATTTTTTAAAACACAAAACAGATGTAACTTGATTTCCTTTTGCTATTTCTGTTACCAGTGGTAATTTTGGTTTTGTTTCCGAAATGATACTAGTTGCTAGAGTAGATTTCCTATACATTAATATTGATTGTACACTTTGACTAAAAAAAATATCATTGAAGGCCTATTGTCTAATAAATGATTTGATACACAAAATTATATTCAGGATAGCATTAAATGTAGATTAATTCATTGTGGTTCCTCTGCCTGTCTATTCCATTTATTACTGTTAGTTGATTCACAATATTATAAAAGATTCATGCAGACACGACCATCACCACCTTTATATATCTATTTTTGTGTCTTTCTACTGCAAGATTATTACATTTACTACTGGCAAACACGGTAACTTCCTTACATGAAATGTAAAATATTTACTTTTATTCTGATTAAGAGCGTAGTTTCCCTTATGCACTTCAGTGCACTCAATATTGCATTTATGTCACCGTGCCATGAGATAAATGAAATTGTGTTGAGTGCGACAGTTGCGTATAGACCTAGTACATTTTTATTAAAAAAATACGAAACGTGCAAAATAGTTCAACACCAACATATTTGTTAATATTAATACAAAATCCTAGCACGCCAGCTACTCGTTTGTTTCACTTCCCTCAAAGGGTAATATAGGAATATTTAAGTTGTTATAATAGACAGGCTCTATGACAACAATGGACGCTAAAATAAATACAAACGTTTCAAATTTTCGTGATAAAAATGTTTAAGATTGTTTAATTGCGCAGAAAATATTCATTTCACACTTGAATTACTGGCGCCATACTTAACCCGTGTTCCTAAATATCTCATGTGAAATTGATCGTATACAACCTTTATACAGAAAGTGAACAACCTTATTATATTTTGTGCTAAATTAAGCAGGAAATCGTGCTCAGTGGAGTAAGTTGTGAGTAAGAGTCACAGAGCGGCCGTAGATTTTAAATCTGGATGTTAAAAAGCGCTATCTCAGCCTTTCAACCTGCGAACACGGCCCGGATACATTATTCATACCTACTTTACATAGACAGTTTAGTTACATACAACTTAGTGGAATTGCTCTTGTTTAAAACACCTTAATTTTTCTCAAAGAGACTCTGTCAGTACTTTTCTGTTGTCAACACCAGTGTTTTGAATGGAATTCAATTCTTTTAATCAAATTAATGTATGTATGATATGATGATAATTTGTGCACTCCTATGTTATCCCTATATACTGATAAACATCCATATTATGTAGTATCTCCATTTACTAAAGCAACCTGTTTGTGTTATGTATGATCAGTAGATATCGGATAATAATAAATAGAAATCACCTCAGATAAATTTGAAAACACAGACACAAGTTAAGACAATTTTTTTCTTGTTTGGGCATCGAATGTCTGCCATACCTCTTTTCAAATGAGTAATGAATAGCAAATGAGTCAAACGGAATAAAACTTTTTGTAAATTATTAATAGAACCCCCATTTACAATCAGGAAAGTTAAAAATATTCGACCAAAAAAGAAATAAAATAGATAAAATATAGACTCGTAATTCGAGCAACGCGACCGATTACGAGAGACGATTCTCGGATACGCTCTATGAATAATTCAGAACTGGTAAATTCGTAATCAAAGTTCACTTAGTTTTCTATAAAGAATGATCATTCTTTTCTTATATTTTTTATGAGTTACTGATTCTTTAGAGCTTTCAGATAAAAAGGTTTGTGAACAAAAAGTTAAGTCTGAATTTTGTTTGAAAATGTCGAATAAATCCTTGTAAAACATTGTTTTTAGGATTTAAAACGAAGAATTTTAGTGCAACATTTTCAGTAGTGAGATAAATGTGAAAGGTTCTCTTGAATAACAGTTCTACTCACAGCTTTTTATCTTGGAATTTACACGAGAGCGGGCCTTCTCAAGCCACGGGCAATTGAATTACAAAACTTCATATGATAGTTTGGTTGGAAATAATGCTTTCAGCAGGCCTTTGTGAAAAAGAATATGTTTTATTACTACTACACACATTACCACTAATAAAGTTGTGTAAGTTAACGATGTCTATTGATGTATTTTAATGGTGTATTTTATCTTTTTATTTTAAAATAAATAATGAATTTATTCAGAGAGAAACTATCATACTGAAAGCAGACAAAACGTTTGGATTACGTACAGTATGATGGGATGATGATGGTTTAGAGAAAACATCTGCTTTGTTGTGAAAATCTACATTATACTACAACATATTTTTATTCAAATGACTTTTTACAAGTTTCGAATCGTCTTTTCTTATCTTACGGCCAGTTCAAACAGCAGATTTGTACTAATTAATAATAATTGTTAAGAAACTTAGTACTTGCTTTGCTATTACTATCACACACTATTGGTTTCTAGCGTTTATATGTTATATATAGTTGAACACAACACATGCAAATTAAATTTATACAATTTATCAAGTTGAGGCACTCGCAAAGTGAATTATCACGCGAGTGATTGTAAGACGGGCCTTCACCATGAATTATTCATTATATTCATCATTCCCACAGATCAAACTTCAGTTCACACGCGCCAAATTGAATTTTGATCAATGAGTCTGCGATGCGAACTTTGCCCATTTAATTTTTACTTCGCAAGACTTCATTGGCGACTTGATAAAATGTTGCAAAAGTCTTCTTTCTCTAAAATAAATATAAAGATTGCGATTACTCTTTTATTATCATCGTCTCAAAATCAACCCCTTTTTCGTCGTCGTTATTGAGCATACATAGGCCTCTCTTGTCGCCTGTACATAGTACGTACGACCAGTACATCGTATAATTAATATTAATAAGAATAAAAACCGGGCAAGTACGTGTCGGGCCACGCTTAATGTCCGACACGTACTTGCCCGATTGCCTACAGGGTTCCGTATTGGCTACGCATTTCTTGCTTGCAGATGAGTACAATACCATATTCTATGATATTTATACGGTTTCGTCAAAGAAATTTTGTTTCATAAGTTCGTCGGCTATTACTCGGTAACTAAAGTAGCGGCACGCTATGATGGCCGTTTTGACGTTTGTCCACTCATGAAGTTTCGTATTAATAAATTATTACATTTGAAGGAGCAAATTGCTGTTCTTTATTGTCAATAGTGACGTTCAGTTAGTCATAATAATATAATTTTAGGACACAAAATTTATTTATTACATTGATTTCTAAAGTATATATATTAGGGTCCCGCGAACATTTATCTTTTATTTTTATAAGATTATATAATTATTGGTTTTACTTATTTAGGTAGGTACCACACAACTCTGCTTTTGTTTTCGAAATTCAAAGTGTGAATGTGAAAAAGAATGAAAATGAATATACATACTTTATATGCAATAAAGTATGTATATTCATTTTTTCATTCGTATATTCAGTACGTTCAAATATATTAAGTAAACATTTATATTTTTGTTTTATTAAGCCTTTTTAATCAGGTACATAAAACTTATAGATTTGATTATATTTTTTTCGAGAATAAATTGACAGTTTACATCATTATTGTAATATGTCAAAACGGCCGTCATAGCGTGCCGCTACTTTAGTATCGCCTACTGACGCCTACTTAACCGTTATAGTTTTTCTTGTAGGTTCACTATATGGACTACTACCTTGAATTTTTTCAAATTTCTAAACACAAAACTTTCGGAGATAGAGGAGGGGGGACCACCGTGCAAAACGAAAATTTACACGTTAAATGTAAATAATTCGCAAACGGATCATTGTATGGGAAAACGATCTTCTCACACCCTCTATATCACCCTCATTATGTTTTGAAGAGACCTATCTAACGATACCCACAACATGGGGTGGGCGCGAAAAAAAAACCATTTCTACTTTACATGTAGGGGAGGCACCCCAAAATTTCAAAATTTTGTTCCAGCACTTTGTTAGCATTGTTAATTATGTTTATTTATGTGCTAGAAAGCTGTAGTTTATTTATTGATAAGTGCAAATAAATATGTATACACATTCTGGAAATGATAGGTATATTAAAGTAATATTAATGTTAATATTATTTCTGGCGATGGCCGTAGTCCAAACACTGTAACACATGTAAAATTCCCAGATAAAGTCATATTTAAAATATTTTTATGATATGGGTATTGAAACCCAATGAAGCAGGAAGCAGTTTGGATATACCGACTGGGTCAATCCGATAGTTTTCATAAAGACTTTTGTGGTCTAGTTGGCGACTACACTAGTGTTATGCTCGGTTTGACATAATCTATAATATCAAATTCGGGATAAAATATTTCGGAGTATTGTAGACGACGGACGATATAAATGACGGATCACACTGATCGTAGAGACGTGAGTTTGGTGTGTTTTTGTTTGACGTAGGCATCCGATAAGTAAGGGGTTTTCTAAATTCTCAAGGGAAAGAGGGATACACGCAAACGAAGTTACGCTGGTTTCACTAGTCTTTGATACATATAAAAATGAATAACTGGCGGTTAACGCACAGCCTAAACCACTGATCGAAGAGACCTAAAACTTGCGCGTGATCTTTGTATGACCTAGGCATCCAATAAGAAAGGATTCAGGCAACCGAAGTTGCTCGGGTTTCGCTATTACTCGAATAAATTGTGACCCATTTTGCAGTGGGCGTACTGTTTTAACTACCCACATTTCAGCTAAAAACAGCCACAATTCAAACCCAGCCCCGACCACTAGACACGGCTGAGAGTGTGTAATGAATAATGCATGTCAGATTTGAAAGTTCACGTGGAATATGTCGTTATGCTCTGACACGCTACTACATTTCCACTAGTGATGGGAAAGTTATCGATACTTGAGTATTTAATACTTTTAGTTATTTCCCAAGAATATCTATATCAAATTGCACTGAACTGTTGCCTCTTTGTATCACTGCGACACGCATTCCTACTACTACCTTGTACAGATCAACTTCTTTCTGTCATTTTGTGTGCCTTGGAGATAAAAATAAATTATTTATCTATCTATCAAATTATTCTAGTCACGTCCAATTCCATGAGTTAATATAAAACTCAAATTATAAATAATTAACAGAATAATAGTTAAATTAACAAAATACTGCAAAAAATTATTTGTGTTGAACTAAGTAATAATAACAATGGTTATCGCTAATCACTTTATAGACAGGTAGCTAAACATAATTTAAAACAGACCCCGTTTCCAAGTGGCAAAATTTACGTAACGAATCTTAACATTTTTTTTAAAATTGACGCGAATTTTCAAGTGACAATCGAGTACAATGAAAAATAGATATATGTGTTAACACAATTATCGACATGTATCGTTTCCATATCTATCTCGCCCTATGTCTGATTTTGCTATGTAAATGACATACAGTAGCAATCTATTTCACAATACTCCTAAGCACCGGCGAAATATGAAATTACATTTCCATGTTTAAACTTTCAACATTATTTCATGGCATGCTCAGTTAAATTGCTTTGTCTTTACCTTAATAAATATGTACCTTCATCAATAAAGTTTTATGACGGGAACAAACGATCTGGGAAGGTATACTTCGTTCCAATATAGGTACTTAGCACATAAGCTATAAACAATCATCTAAAATATAAATCGATATGAAATATATAATTAATTACACAAATCATTTATGTACTCTCTGACCCATAGATTTATTATATACTAGCGTAAGATTGGCAATGCAAAAGAGATAGACCATAGCATACACGTTGGTTAGAGCGAGATAGATAGGCAAGACCATTTTCCTATACACGCTATCGGACTGTATCGGCCTGACGTTGTCAGTCGTGTTAAAAACAAATCTCACTTATTTTTACAAAATTTATGGTTTTTAAGTGTAGTTTTGGTGTTAATTAGACTTGATTAAATATGGTTACCTGTGCAGTACCTGGATGCAACTCAAACTAAAAGGAAAATACACAAAATTATATATCTTGCTTGCACACATGTACATTCCACGCACACTAGTGTATTTTGTTTTTGGTCTCGCCTTAATCAAACCAAAGCCGATCTATAGGTACGCTAGTATATAGGCACTGAATCTATGTTCTGACCAGAGAAACAGTTTGATGTTTGTTCTTTGAAAAAAAGTTTTGAATCTTTAACTAAACATGAATAACAAATCACTTTATCACGGTAAAGCGCACAGTATTATGTAATCACAATAACGTATGGAAAACTAATTAAAATACATCACTATCATTGAATTTCATTGGAAATCTCATGTCAAGAATAGTGGGACGAAATATAAGCAATCAAGCATGAACTTCGAGATCTTTTATGTTTGTCTATGTCATAACAAAATTGATGGGAAAGCAGATAATATAAAAGAAAGCTCTTTAATTAAAGAAAAAAAACACCTTGACTACCTTCACTCTGGTTTTTAAGAGAGCATGATACTAACACTATCACTAGGTACTACTACATACTAGACTCAACTATTTACAAATGCTAACGTACAAAAATAGTGTGTAAGTACTATTCTATACGTTTCTCCTTTAGCTGCGGGTCTCATCATCATCACCATCTCAGCCACAAGAAGTCCACTGCTGGACATAGGCCTCCCCCAAATGCCTCCAATACGACCTTCAGCGGCCTGCATCCAGCGGCTTTCCTTAGGTCATCTGACCACCTTGTACCTTCCTACGCTGCTGCGCTTTCCGGTACGCGGTCGCCACTCCAGAACTCTCTTGCCCCACCGGCCGGTCTATTCTTACAAAAAAAAAACAGTTAAATTCTAGTCTCAATGTCAAGTGCTATCTTTCTCATACAAATTATGAAATCAGCGAGATTGAGATAGAGAGAGAGAATTTTTTTAACTGTTTTTATTACAAGAATAGACCCACTGTTTGCACCTAAAATGTAAGCAGCAGTAATATATTCTGACACCTCCCGAATACAATAATATTCAACACGCTCCCTAACTCCATTCACTTGCCATCTATTCACATTATTCTACTTGCCACAGATATAATTCAATACAAAAATATATTTTGTTTCCCTTGAAAATATTCTAAGATATTTTTCTTCTATCCGTTGTGCTGTCTACAATGTCGAAAATTGATCCAGAACCAAAAATAGATTTTAACTTAAAAGGCAAAATATTGTAATAATATGTTTCTACATAAAAGTTCTATATTTTTGTAGCTTGCTTGTTTTGCTTTCGATAAATCTTTTATGAAAATATTAAAAAATGGCTTTTAATATTAAATTTACAAATAAAGAGAAGTAATGATTCAGTATTCCTTTGTAACTTTAGTTTGTTTAAATTGACGTAAGTCTGGCATTCATTTTTAGTATTATGGAGAACTTAAAATACAAAATAAAAAGTCTTTGTTTTTTATTTAATTTGATTAACGTTCAATTAAATTTTCTATTCTATCTTTCTCTTTACAACCAAGACTTTGATAATCCAAAAGAAAAGATTAAAATTAATTTCTTGCGAAGTTTAGCTCCTTTCCTTTTAAAGCGTTTAATATTAAAGACACGGCAGATTTTAAAATAGAAACAAAGTCTTTGTAAAGTTATAACGTCTAAATGAGAATACTTGTTACTAAATTGTTTATTAAATGTGCACATAATTTTTCGAAATGTTGTGGTTAGCATACTTTGGATATTCTTTCTATCAATGGTTAACCATGATGAGAGGAACGAATAACCATTAATGATGACCGATGTTACATCGTTGTATCATTTTATCTATACTAATATTTTAAAACTGAATAGTTTGTTTAGTTGTACGCGCTAATCTGAGGGGTTCAAAATGAAGAATTATTTTTGTGTGGAATAGCTAATTTGATGTGTTGAATACTAATGAATATGTTACGCTCAAAGACCGACTTCACAACGCGTTGATTACGCGTTGCGAGCTATTTTTCCGCTCACTGAGCGTTTTCGGTCTTTGAACGTAACAGATACACTAATAACGGAAGGTAATGCCTTCCGTTATTGAGTACGTATCCCTCACCCGATGCCTTACGTACACAAAGCGAGAGTTGTCTAGTATGTATATTTTTTAAATTTATTCAACACATTTTGCCGTGTCCTAATCGGCCTGACATTAAATGGTTATATTTAGATCTTGCCAACTCCACAGAAAAAATCACCAACTAAAACAGCGTGACGTGCCACATATTGCGTTTCGGATAAAAGCGAGTGTTTGTACCGTTTTACGTGCTGAGAATAACTGCCTTTGACAAGATATACGAAAGGACAGGGTTGTAAAACACTCCAGTTCGAGATTCGAATTTCAGTTGGATTTTTATTCTATGGAATAGATGTAAGACTCGACTAATATATTGAGTGTTGCCTGCGATACGATATTAGATTGTGATATTTTGTGCTTTGTGAGTTCAAAAAATTACAAAATTGTTTCATGAACAAATCTTAAATCTCTATGATTCTTGCGAGGAAGTGATCATAAGAGTTTTAATTTTTTTGGAGTTGCGAAATAGTTTTAATACGTCACAGTCGAAACCAATACCTATTTAAAAAAAATATAAATTTTCAAGTCGGTCTCAATTGAATTTGGCTTTCAGACGGAATAGAAAGAACTGATATCCTTAGCAATTTGAAATATTCGTATCAATCTTAAAATAATTAGTGATCAATTAGGTACTCGTTTACGTCACGATTAAGCACTGTCTATTGTTGTGTTGTCTACCACTGGAAGCTAATGTGAGCCTAATATGTGACAATATTCGTCAACCCAACCCAATAAGAAAAGTGGCCTCTAACCGCTCACCTACCGAGGTCATCAAATAATCAAATCTGAAAGCACATAAACCTACAGTGACATATTAAAGAATAATATTTGTCCACACGACGGCAGTGATTAAATGAGATTAATAAAATCCCCGTCACATGCCCAAGCTGATATTTTCTTTTTATTTTCGTGTTTACGTCGTATTTTTATTCTGGTCACACTTTGGGAGAGATATGTAGTCAGCGTTTCATAGACGGTTATAAATATAACTGACTGTCATTCTCTTGAACTGTATTGTTTTGTTTTCTTATTTTTTTATATTAATATTTAATCCTATGCATTACAGACCTACAAGGGTCTATATGAACGTGGCCGAAATTGGAACTACAACTCCCGTTCATATTGTATGTCACTTTTCGACAGTTCGCCTTTGACAAAATGTATGAAAATATGCCACACGCCCTCCTACAAACGTCACTCACGTTCATACACATCCTTGTACATCTGTATATTTATTATTATTCATAATGCATTATGACATCCTGCATGCTGCGTTGTAAATTTGTATGCAAAGAAACACATTTTGTCCCACGCCAGTCCCAAGTGTGTTTCTTGCCAATATAATGTCCAACTGGTCAAATTGATATACTGTGTACTTGGGACCTATTTGAATTTAGCTTATTAAATGACAGTTAATGGAAATAAGTTTTCCAGATTAAAAAGGAAGACCACCTGGGATTTGTAAATGAGACAACAGACATGTTGGATCTTTTTATCGAAGTTGGCTAAGTCATTGGACTTAGATCACGTTGTAGTATTTAGGAGATATTGTATGTATTTTATTATGATTCGTATTACAGAACAACACAGTTAATTAATAAATACGTTATGTTTTGTAGTTGTTTTGTAATAGTAAGTTTAGTTTTATAGTAAATCTTTTGGTAGTAGTTTATTATTACAATTCTACGTCAAAACTCATAAACAAGCCGTATACTTTTATATTAAAATATATAAATCGCGAATATTTTGCACCAAAGCCGTCCCTATTCTGATATGAGGTTTAACCCTTTATGAAAATGCAATGCATATTTGTTCAATTGAATACTGAACGGAATCAAATTCTCCTCGATCGAGCATATTCTTCGATATTGCAGTCCATATTCCACTATTATTCTCTTTTGTATAGACAGTAAATAAGATTTTTAATAGTTTTTCTTTTTCCTTACGTTATCCCATTTTCTTAATTGGCATAATTATTATGATTCGCAGGGTCCACTACCTGATCCTAAGGTTTTAGGTAGAGTGATAGCAATCAGATTACCACAACCTAGAATTGAAACTAAATATATCTTAGGTCAGGTCTATCCAAATATAATGTCTAGAACGTGCAGGTTTTTCCGCCAAATTTTCCTCCACTGTTAACTAAGTGCATGTACATAAATCCGAAAACTCGAATTATGGTACGTAAATATCATGAGAAAATTAATAGGTATATTGTCCAAGAAAAGAAATGGTTAGCGAAAAAAGTTATGATTCAATCAATTCTTTAACAAAAGCTATTACCCCACGTATTTAATTGGGTTTGACCGTAATCCCTTTAAGCGCTGGCTTAAATAATTCATGTTTTAGCAACGCCCTTGGGTGGAAAAAGAAATTTAAAAATGGTCCCTTGTTGTTGGTAGGGAAATTGTGTGACACGGTAGGGGAGTGAAACGAATAGCGTTAATTTACTAAAGCGGACGGACTCGCCTCTGTAATTCTTGATGTGCTACAAAGCCTCCCTACTATATAGTTTGGACCTTTTTTAATTACTCTAATTAAAAGGATTTCATACTACGTGCTTTAAGTGGACTAAAAATTCAAACATTTCTAAAATAATAAAAATGCGCAACGTTTTGTCTTAATATTATTAAATAATGTGCTATTTTCTTTAAAGTTAACATTATGTTTTCGCATTTTTGTTGTTTTAGTCGAAAACCGAAGTGAAATTAATTTTGGTGTTCGATTTAATTTCTACGGGAAATCTAGGGACAAAGTGCTTTACAAATTAAAAATAAAACTTATCTTACATCACATAAAATATTTAAACGAATTCATACCGTGATAGATAAGAATTCATTAAAACCACAAAATAATAGGTTTCAGAAATAACTCCGATAATAATTTCGAATTTGCAACGAAAAAACTCTTTTAACGTAAACCCAAATGAAAGGGGAGAAGCAGGTTAATGAGGAACGATGGAAATTGGAATTAATTTGTAACTCAATACTTTATCAAAGAGGTCTAAAAGAAAATGAATTTGTATTAAAAATTGGGCTTAATGAGATTACTGTTAACGAAATCATGAAACTTTGCCTTTTAATACTTTTGCTGAATAATATTACCTAATTGCATTATTATTAATATTATTCAGCAAAAGTAAATTGTACATAAGACACCGTGTAATATACAAAGGATATGCAAAAGTACATCCTTTCTATAAAACTCTAGTATCTTGGAAACCATTATGGCGAAGGTACAGTGCCACGGACTTATCTATGCCGACGGCGGACGCGCTAGGAGCGAAACTGTTGAAGGTAAGGTTTTCATGGCGTATTCGTTAGTTCTAGTTTTGGGACAGATAAGTTTATGGCATAGTATAGTGTAAAAAAGGTCTGTTGACCGACTCTTTCGATCACCAAATAAAATACAGCTGAAATACTGTAGTTGACAGTAATTACTGCCACTGTCATGTCAACCCACATGTACGGCATGTTTCTGATGTAATGTATGTTTGTATGTATGAATGTATGATTTTAGGACACAAAATTTATTTATTACATTGATTTCTAAACTATTTATATATGTATTAGAGTCCCGCGAACATTTATCTTTTATTTTTATAAGATTATAATTACTTTTGTACTTATTTACCACACAACTCGGCATTTGTTTTTCGAAATTCAAAGTGTGCATGTATTTATTTTCATTCCGATATTCAGGTCGTTCAAATATATTAAGTAAACATTTATATTTTTGTTTTATTAGACCTTTTTAATCAGATACATACTAGTTGCAACAAAAACTTATAGATTTGATTAGGTATATATTTTTCGAGAATAAATTGACATTTCACATCACTATTGTAATATGTCAAAAGGGCCATCATAGCGTGCCGCTACTTTAGGTACATTTCTTACTGTTTTTAGGGTTCCGTAGCCAAATGGCAAAAAACGGAACCCTTATAGATTCGTCATGTCTGTCTGTCTGTCCATCCGTATGTCACAGCCACTTTTTCCAAAACTATAAATACTATACTGTTGAAACTTGGTAAGTAGATGTATTCTGTGAACCCCATTAAGATATTCACACAAAAATAGAAAAAAAAACAATAAAAACAATAAATTTTAGGGCCTATACTAAGTACTGAAGCTCAAAAAAATTCGTAAATAGTAAACCGCAATTGCTGCTACGGAACCCTTCATGGGTGAGTCCGACTCGAACTTGGCCGCTTTTATTTTTATGTAATAATGAATAACAGTGTTCAAAACACAATTCGGGTACCAATAAAGTCCCTGATTTCAATTGTACACGCTATCGCTATATCCCCGGTCGCCCCATCTGTCGAATCCAACAAGGTATCTATTCCAATTTCCGATCGGCAATAACTTCGGTATGCCTTAATGAAACGACGGCTGATATTCGCGGAATTATTGAGGTAGGCTGACGACGTGAATATAAATAGGCAGCGGTGGATTTTTGCTGAAATTTATCCAAGTTGTAGTAAGGTAAGTAAGGTAAAAATTCTTTAGCAAATTATACACGACCTAAAAATTTGATTTCCAATGATTGTACGGGTTACTCAAATTGGAGTTGTGGCAGGCTCAAATATAATTTGGGGTGGGGAGTTGGGATACCTCCACACGGTCCACCCTGGTAACGTCGGCGAGTATTCCTTAGTTTCTGGAGCCAACTCTGGAATTACTTGCCGACAGCCAAATTCCCGATGCGATGGGTCTGCTCCCCGTGCTCCTGTCTTCGAGTGCGTGGGGACAAATCCGCTCACCCTAGCATCCATACTGGTGCTGGGGGTGGAGCAGTCGAGGAGACAACCTCGTTATAAAACAAGAGGAGCTGGAGCTGTATGATGAGCGGTGGTGGACTCATTCGCTCGCTGACCCCACCCACTGAGTACGTAGTGGATGCTGTGGCACTCGCAGAGCCAGGCCAGCGGTCGCATGTTGTTGCGACCGCAGAGATAGAGGGGACCCTTGCCCAGCCGAGACGGCGAACCGGGGGGGCCCGTCGTCTTGAGTGGGCAATGGTCTCGGTGTCGGCAGTGCATCTGGATGCGGTGTGCTGCTGACGGGGCGTTCCGGAGAGAGCGGGTCCGGCCAGTTTATCTTTGGCCGGACGGCCCTGGCGGAGTCGTGGATGTGTTCTCAGTGGCCCCCGGGCCACTTACAGGGCGAGTGGCATACCGTCAGTTTTTTAGTGGTAAGTCCCACAGTCCCCACCGCATATTTCCCGGGCGGTGGGGCTGCTGCAAAGCATTTTTCTGACGATAATAAAATAAAATAAAAGGCTCAAATATAATTTAAAATAAAAGTATTAAGTAGCAATCGCTGTGTAGTTTAGTAAATAATTATAATGCTAGATGAGAAAAGATAAAATTTAATTATAACATTATAATTGTCCATAAAATTACAGGACATTATTATGTCCATAAAATTACAGTTTTAAGGTTCAATTATAAATTATAATTAAAATAAATAAATTACGTACGCAAACGTACTTGCTAAGGCTTTTTACCATTTGAAAGAATTATTATTGCACATGAAATTATTTTCATCAAATTGTAAATAATATAATTCCTAACCATGCTATAATATTATTCGTATGAAAACTTCACAACCACTTTTAGTTTTCGTAATTCCCAATATGATGTGTAAAATTATGCAGACCGCGTGCTTCGTTCTGGGCGTTGCCAAACTCCCAAACGCTCCATAATCCGTTTCAAATCTGCCAAAAGTCGCATGATCCGCGAATTCTCTGGTAATGCCCCGAACAAATTCTGATGCTTACTAATGGATTTCGCTCCGACCATTGTTTAGTTGCCAAATTTTTACCGTTCAACTGTAAACTTTATATTCAGCTTACGGGACTAAAGCATAATATTTAAGAGTGACAAAATCGAATCACCACTTATAGACAATATAAACGTTCTTAATTTTATGTTCGTTTGGTAACTATTTTATAAGCGTTATCTATGCAAAAGAAGGTCTAGTAAAATATAGATGTAAAAAAATATAATAAAAAACCGGGCAAGTACGTGTCGGGCCACGCACAATGTAGGGTTCCGTATTGGCTACGCATTTCTTACTTGCATGCAGATGAGTACAATGCCATATTCTATGATATTTGTTCGTTTTCGTCAAAAAAATTTTACTTCATAAGTTCGTCGGCTATTACTCGGTAACTAGTAGTGCCTACTTAACCGTTATAGTTTTCCTTGTAGGTTCACTATATGGACTACTACCATGAATTTTTTCAAATTTCTAAACACAAGACTTTCGGAGATAGAGTGGGGGGCACCACCGTACAAAACAAAAATTTACACGTTAAATCTAAATAATTCGCAAACGGATCATTGAATCGGAAAATAATCTTCACACACCATCGATGTTTTTAAAAGACCTATCTAACGATACCCCACAACATGGGGTCGGTGCGAAAAATTGTTTTCACCCTCACTTTACCTGTAGGGGAGGCAACCAAAAAAAATATTTTTTTAAATTTTGTTCTACCACTTTGTTAGCATTATTAATATAAGTATACACACCAAATTACAGCTTTCTAGCATCAAGCGTCTAGGCGGTAGACCGCGGACGGACAGACGGACATGGCGAAACTATAAGGGTTCCTTGTAGTTTACTACGGAACGAAGAACGTGTCGGGCCACGCACAATGTAGGGTTCTGTATTTGCTGTGCTTTGCTTGCCTTCAGTTGAGTCTAACACATGACTTTCGGAGATAGAGAGATTCGTACAACATGTTTCAGGCGCGAAAAAAAAATCATTTCCTCTTTAAAAAGAGGAAATGATTTTTTTTTTCAAATTTTGTTCTAGCACTTTGTTAGCATTGATAATATGTGTATACATACCAAATTACAGCTTTCTAGCGTTAAGCGCCTAGGAGCTAGACCGCGGACGGACAGACAGTCAGACAGACGGACAAGGCGAAACTATAAGGGTTCCTTGTAGTTTACTACGGAACCCTAAAAAGCGCTTGGTTACGGCCCACAAAAAGTAAATTAAATCAAAAAATACAAAATAATGAAATTGTTCAATCTTTAAAAAATATTATTTATTTATTTAAATACAAGACAAATAAAAGAACTATGTATTTCTTTTTAAAAATATTTGATAGTAATTTTCCGAGTGTATATTTAACTTAGTGAAAACAAAATATATCTACGTCAATTACAATGATGTCAATCAGGATTCACAGTGAGCACTCAATAAAATAAATTGAAAAGGCGTTCAGTAGCAAAATAATATAGGTAGGAAAACATGCCCGCGACATGCCTTGCACAAAAGGTCTGGAATAAAATTGAGAACCGACTTTCCCTCGGGCTGGTAAAGCCGTTGCGTAACCGTTAGCGAATAAGCGAATAAGTTTTTTTTTTATTGTATTTGTGGTATGATATGTGGAGGAGGAATATTACGGTCGAGATGACGAATGATAGGGCGAAGTGGAAAAGACTAACATGCTGTTCTTACCCCACGTAGTGTATAACTGTAGGAAGAAGAACTATGAAATATTACACGCTTTAGGCGATTCCCACAAGGAGCTACGCACAGCCGCGGTAGGCGGTGAAGCGGTTCTCATGTCACATTGTGACCGTGCTGTAGAGTGTTGTTGTGCTTGTGTATCCATAAATAAATATATAGAAGTATTAAAGAAAAGCTTAATGTTTATGAATGTAAACAATCGATTCGCTCCTCGCTAATCGGAGGCAGTTTGACAGACTGCTTTAGGGACGAGAACCAATTCGGTCACTTTTATAGGTATACAAAGAGTATTTAAGGGTATATAGACTCGTGTACCTTTAGAACTTTGTTTTAAACATATAGGTAAGTAGGTACTATATAATTTAAACATGTGTTATTATATAATAATAGAGGTAAAATGACAATACTGTGATAAGTTTAAATTAGCCTCATTCAGATAAATTGTAGAAAGATCATACAAAAATCTGACGATTTTTCTAAATGATTATCTGGATCTTTTCAGGACATTATGCAACTCGAGCTTAGAGTAACTAACATTTTTGAAATAAATATGTATTTGATATAATGAAGTACTAATTCGCTTATTTGTTTCTTTCTTAATTTTGTTTTAGACATAATAAATAGTGAGGAAGGTGTTATACTGTTTAAAATTAATGTTTCAAAATTAGTTTTTTTTGCGAAGTTGGATTTTCGTTGACAAAAACATAAAATACGTATGCATAAGAGGGGTAGGGCACAGCTGTCTGCAGCGGATCATCGGCTCAAATCGGAGAAGCCCGTCTGGGGAATTACCTCCACCTTACAGACGATCGTAGCCAAATAGCATTGGTCTCGGCCATGTTGTGTTCCTACGGTGAGTATTGTCTCCATAACTCCACTTGGGGGGTTGGGAGGGTTGGCAACGCGTGAGGGATACCCCCGGTATTGCAAGCGTCTATAGGCTACGGTGATGCTTACCATCAGGCGGGCCGAATGCTTGTTTGCCAATTTTGTGGCATAAAAAAAACTACAACATCTCAAAAACAGAATACTTTTAACACACAGTCGACGTACGTCAATTTTTTTTTTAAATTACCTCTATTGTAACCAATTTTAAGAAATATTTCGTACTCCTTCTTTCTAATATTCGTCCTTGAAACAAAAGGTTCGAAATTTAAGGTAAAAGTAACACAATATAACTGTCTCGCTCTGGTGATTTATGAACTGTGAACAGGAGCTATTAAATACCTTCGGAGCGGTAATAATGCGTCACTTGATTGATGATCAGAAACGGCGACGTGAATACCGTGCTGGAACGTTTTGTTCTACGACCAACTTATTAATTACTAAGTTATGTTTGACACGTCTTTACAATTATATCTATTTTACAGGTAAACTAACACCTAGTTGCAGAAACTCTCTTAATTCCACATTTTGACGAACTCCGTGGCGTAATGGTTATCATGCCGGTCCGCCACCCAGGAGGTCCCGATTTGGAATCCCGGCCGGGTCATGATGAAAAACTAACTTAATTTGATTGGCCTGGGTCTTGGATGTTTGTCTGTATATATATTTGTTATAAAATATAGTATCGTTGAATGTATCCCACAAAACAAGTCTCGAACTTACTTTGAGGCTCATCTCAATCCGTGTGATTTGTCACATCACCTATATATTTATTTATTAAGTCTCAAGCTATTTATCTCTATCTTCTTTTTAAGTTGAACAGACAGCCATAATTTAATGTCATGAAATTCAAAAGGTTTTTGTGAAACTCATCGTTAGTCAAACAAATTATATTCTATTAAGTATTTTACGAAATTCCCACGGGAAAGTGAGATACAAGAAACGAAGTTGCGCAAATTTCGCTAATCTATACGTATAATAAAATTCTTAAGCTGACTTTTTATTTAAATCCCGAGATTTAGGTCACGTCTTGCTCAGCCATTTGTTTTTAGAATTTTAATCAGTTTCTTTAGGGAGGCCCAGTTTTTGTTTGGAGAAAAAATATGGCACTATTTGTTAATGACAAAAACCGTTTCACAGTACGCTTTTTAAATGTGCGCAGAATATTTTTAATTGAAAAGTAATGAGTGGGTGGTTATTAATTTGCTATACATATTGCATATGCGTCATACATGTCAGACAGATCCCATGCGACACGTGAATAGAATATATCCATCCCTTTTCAAAATACACATATTTTGATTTGACAAGGGATGGATGATATAAACGTTACGAGTATTAACGATACGTTACGGGAAAAATGCAAAAATCTGCATTTTTGCTTCATAATGTCAAAGTACCTACATTTGAGAAACAAGAAAGTCTTTATAAAATACGATATTAAAATGTTCTTTTATGTCTCGACTACAGAAGCATCGGTAACTATTTATTACATCAGTACCTTTTGTGCAGTTGTATAATAGTGCGTGTTATAAATAAAGTATTAGAGTTGCGAAAGTAAATAGCCCTTCACCCAACAAATATGTAGATACATTTTATCTTTTGCTTCTTACGTCATTTCTACCTGTCATCCGAGCCCTTAAGGTCCATCGTGAAATGGGTTACTCTCTTTGAACACACCTTATTTCGGTTTCTACGACTCCTCATTTTCATTTCCATCATACGACCTTCATAAATTTTTTGCAATGTTTGGTAAAAAATCGGGGAAATGCGTGTCGGGCCACATATAGTGTAGAGTTTTGTATTTGCTACGCTTACATTACATTTTGCATGCATTTTACACATTGCATGCACTACTTCTTGCTTGCAGATGAATGCAATATCATTTTCATACATTTGTACGTCTTCATAGTTTAAATTTTATTTTATTAACTCGTCGGCTATTACTCGGTAACAAGTAGAGCCTTATTAACCATAGTTTTCCCTTTAAATTCACTACATGAATTACTTACATTAAACGCTTTACTTACATTACATTACGATTTTTTTATAAAAATGTTCTACCAACTTGTCTAACAAAAAATTTGCATCTTTAAACGTAAATAATTCGCAAACCTATCATGCATTGTATTGAAAAATGATCTTCCCACCCACACTCTCAATATTTTTAAGGGCGCTATTCTCTTGTTCGACCATTTTGTCAGCATAGTTAATATTTGTAAACATGCCAAAATACAGTTTTATAGTATTAAGCGTCTCAGAGCTAGACCGCAGACAGACAGACAGACACAGTCAACCTTTCGCATTCATATTTTTCTAAATCTACTCTAGGATAAAAACCAATTCGTTAACAATTAAAAACAAAAGAGAAAAATAGAAAATCAAAATTCGTTGTAATATTCAAATTCTGAAACTTAAATCACGTTTACAGCCAATAAGTACGTGCACACTTTTTCATTATTCGTTTGTAAGTATAAATATCTGTTGCTAAAGTGGATTACACACATTTAATGCTTTAAACTTTTAAACTAAATTACTAATCTATTCTAATGAAAACAATGCTAATAAATTTTATTTATTCGTATTTCTTTTAACTCATAACCGTAACCCGTGCCGTCCAATACGATTAGTTGATTACCTTATTCACGAGATATTGGTACATGTAATAAGTTGAATAAAATCGTTGTGAGTTTCAATGGTTGTAACTTTTTGTTATGAGCTTTTATAGCTGTGATCGTTTTTGTGAGTCAGTGGGGAATGTGTCATCGATATCCATTGCATATATTGTAATCAAAATGAACACACATGAACGATATAAATAAGATGATAAATGCAATGAAATTGCGTAAAGAATATTCTGATATCAACTTTTTCATTTCCAGACCAAAGAATCTAGGTCTCAAAACAAGACGTTTCAATAATATTTATCTTCATCGACAAGACATTTCTTTAGCTATATAAATGACATTCTCAGGTGATAAAGCCTTTCTAGTGAATACGATGCTTTATTCAGAAGAAAAATTCTTCGATTTAGAATGTAACGGAGGCGTGGAATCCGGCGCTCCAGTGACCCGACGCGATTACCGTGTCGTCGCTTCTACAAAATATAACGGAAATTTTCACAGCGGGGCATGATACCTTTCTTTTATGCAGCTATCGGCAACCTTTTAGCAAAACATTGGCCCATTTACGGTTAAAATAAAGGATGGATGATTTATTTTTATAGTTTAACTAGTTTTTAAAGAAATGTTAAATATTTATTTGTATATTACCTGTTTCATAATCAATTGACTACCCATTAGGACTTTGGTTGTAAATGCGATATTAATTATTTATTTAAAATAAGCCACAATAACCCACAATAAGCGGGGCAACTATGAAAGGAAATTCCGGAAATACGGATTGATGTTTTGAACCTTATTCTAACTAGTAATGTCTTTTTTGATAGGACTATGTGTTTCGTTGTTTCGGATGGACACTTTCATAGTAGCCCCGAAGATTTTCATATGAACGCCTACAAACCTTTATGAGCAAAAATAAGTGTCAGCCACCCGATAGAGGGATAGTGATAGTTTAGAGTTCTATTTAATAAATATCCTATTTAAGAGAGGTAGGATACAGCGGATAATCCGCTCAAATCGGAGTAGCCCGTCTGGAGAAGGACCTCCACTTTATAGAAGATCGTAGCCAAATAGCATTGGTCTCGGCCATGTTGTGTTCCTACGGTGAGTAAAGTCTCCAGAGCTCCACTTGGGGGGGTTGGGAGGGTTGGCAACGCGTGAGTGATGCCCCCGGTATTGCAAGCGTCTATAGGCTACGATGATGCTTACCATCAGGCGGGCCGAATGCTTGTTTGCCACCTTAGGTTTAAAAAAAACTCTAAAATCTGAAATACAAAATTTTTGCGCCGGAGCCTGGGTTCCTTTTGGATAACCTCTTTTGGTTAAATTACGAGCGGAAAAATGACTCACGAACCATGTAGACACGATTTTATCGCATGACGTAAGATTGAAAGGCCATTGTGTAAGGCTATTGTGTACAGAGATCAAAGCTATTACATTCTATAATTTTATACCAGTCCATTTTGTACCAGTCGTGTTTGCATTTCTTTGACATGAAAATTGAGCAATAGGTAATTTTAACACAATACCATGACTTGTTGATCGGTTTCCGTTTAGTTTACTATCTGCAAATTAGTAATAAGTTTTTATAATATAACTACAAAACTTTTTAAAAATTCTTTCGGTTGGAATAATGTAAGGTCATTGGAAAAACAAGATGTACTGCGCTGACCCCAAATAATTGGAAGGGTCAATGGACAGATGATGATAAACTGTAGAAATAATGATCATACAAAGATTGTAAAAAACGTATCCAGTTCACAATCAAACAAGCTAAATATAAATAGAATATTGAAAGTGTCCTACACAAAGGTTTTACACGACTACACTGAAAATCCATTATGTTGTAATGTTTTTTTGCTTCGTGTTTTATTTTTCTGAACTCTTCGCACGTCATTTCTTGTAAATGGAGTTTTCTGTACTGTACTGTACATTACATAAACACAATAGGCTATTTGACACTATTAAAAATATGCTACGAAATGTGGTCATCCTATTAGGTAATAACATAAAAAAACATATTTATCTCTGTTATATCCAAAAATATTTATAGATTTTTCAAAATAAACAAAATAAATCCAAATTATTTTTTAAATTTCTTCAGCCACAAGAACGCTTGTGATTGGCTATGCCTCGCGTGACGTCACACGCAAGTCAACATTATTCATTGTTACGACATTTTGTGTGATTTTATAATTTTATCTATCACTATTCGAATCAAATATTACTGGCATACTTACATCAAAGTGATCTTCACACATTAAAACATTTGTATGAGATAAAATGCTGTTTGGGTCTCTTCGAGCTAACACAGAAACAAACAGTTTTTGTGGAGTTTTTATAGAAGTATTTGTACATTGTGGCACAATTACACCATTTATAAACCATTTTTTCCAGTAAAATAACAGAAAAAATATTCTAAACACGCTGAATGTACACTTTGGTACAAGTTTACTTGCCTGTGACGTCACGGCGTCCGCCATTACAGAAAAAGCGTTTTTAGCGCGAATATTGTAATTTAAATTTTAAACCGATATTTTACGGAAAATACTGCAAATTTCGCAGAAATATACATGTGGTGTATTAATCATATACCAACGAATAATTTAAAACAGTTTTTCAAAATCAGTCAAATAGCCTATTATTTTTCTTTCATTATTCATTTCACATGAGAATAAAAAATGTATTATGTACTTATGCTCATTTTAAATCGCAGGAAGCTGCGAACGCTGAAGCTGTGGAATGAGATCTCCGCCGAGGTCTTTTCTTTAGTTCGACTAGGTATATATAATATGAAGTTCTTCAAAAGGAGCATTAAAAGGTTTTTACAGGGTCGGCAATGCGCTAGTGATACCCCCGGTGTTGTAGGTACGATACGTCCATAAACTCTATATAAAAATGTAACACGTTAAAATCAATTCAACCTTTTTTTAAATTTCAGTAATAAAAATTCATAAGTGTAACGTTCGTTATCGAGACGTTCTCCAGTAGACTTCAAAACATGGCAAACCAACCGACCCGACCCTAAGATCACCCAACCCATGCCCGCAATCTTCTGATATTCGATTCATGATTATAAGCTGTAGTAAGATTTACGGTGCCTAATGCACGGTCTCCTTTCAAGCACTGTTCTTTCGCAGTGGTTATCGTGCGAATGGACAAAAAACTATTGAAGCTATATCGAACAATCTACTTCTATTGCAGATATTTTCATTTAGAGCTTAGTCAATCAAATATTTTCAGAGCGTTGCTCTTTCCAAAGTCCTCTGAAGGACCTGCAGTCTCTGAAACCGCATTTCAGTTCAGAGCCGTCTCTATGTTCGATCAGTACCAAAGATCACTATGGCATTTTTATTTTTACGCTGTTATAGTATTGGATTATTTTATTGGTAACAGGATGTGATGTTTGGGTATAAAATAAAGACAACATTAACGTCGTATTATTTATTTTCGTCTGTGTTCCAGCCGCCCGGTACAGATGCGAGCGGCGTTTGTTACGTAAGTACACGTATGTAGTAACGCTACTTTACCAAATTGTCGAAATACTGATATTATCGGGGGCTAGAGCCCCGCAACACAAACTTACTGCGGCCACGGGCGCGAGAGGAACGCTCAACCACTCACAAATATATTAA
Source organism: Endotricha flammealis (assembly GCA_905163395.2). Classification (NCBI taxonomy): domain Eukaryota; kingdom Metazoa; phylum Arthropoda; class Insecta; order Lepidoptera; family Pyralidae; genus Endotricha; species Endotricha flammealis. The sequence continues at coordinate 13,684,150 of LR990854.1, read as the reverse complement.
AACATATACTCTATTATTCTCATAATATATTTTTCACTCTATAGCGAAAAATACATACTTTCCGCTAAATCCAAGAAACAATACAGAAATCAACTTACAGCTCTATATACATGAAATATAATATTTTTATTAGACAACAAATTACAGCTATAACAAGTTGAATTTGAAATCTATACGAGTGAGAGATAGATTTTACCAAGACAGTTTAACTCCTGACATTTTAACAAGTGTAAGAATTATAAAACACTGCCTCTAATCAAATTACAACAAGAAATATAGGTACCTATATAACAGATGGAACAGTATATAGGTAGCTTGAAAAACAACCACACATTTAGATAGTGAGCTTAAAGAGAATTTTATATAATTAATTTAATCCTACGCATACATACACTCAATCTTAATTTCTGAATTATAAATTCAAATTTTATACCAATCAAGCCATTTCAATCGCATCTCGACTATCATGTGCATTCAATAGTGGTCGTTTATTTCCTGCTACCTATTTAAACACAATCCCACAACATACTATTTGCGATCACATCGCCTCTAAAACCTCACACTTCGAGATTTTTCGTAGCTGTGCTACGAATGAGCGTAGCCGCAATGCTACAGATTTCGTAGACGTGCTACGACTATTTTTCATACAATAAAAATTGTTCTGTCTTTATTTGGGGTTATAAAACGTATTTTATGTTAACACCATAAAGAAGCTAAATATTTGCTTCTGCAGTGTTAATCAATGTAAGTATATTATTTTGTGAAATGACAAAATGTTGCCTATTTTGATAAATCTTTCTAAGGTGTAAAATAGATTCATTTTATAATTTTTAATTAGTAAAAATTTGTTTATTTAGTAATAACTTATTTTGTGAAATATCTGTAGCAGCTGTACGCCCAATTGGTGAAAGTGAGGTGGTTTGTGATCGCTTCATACTAAAGCGAATTCCTCTCGCGCCCATACCCGCTTCAAAGCCAACGGAAGCCGTGCGCCGTAGTCACTACACACTACTACCGCTACCTCGCGGCCGGCTACTTACTGTCGAGCGACAATTCAAGTCTATTACACTATATTGTCTAACACACTGGTCGTATTGCTGGGCACAACTACTACACTCCAAAAAACTATGAATAATACCTTTAAATTTATAGGATTAATATAATTTTCAAACGTTTATTTGTCAAATAATTTTATTTCTCTAAACATTATTAATTACAAGTAAATTCTTTTATGAAACTGTCATTAGAGTTTTTAGCGTTAATATTAGAAAGATTTCAACAACATATTATTCGAGCATTAAAGAAATTTTCTTCTATTATCTCTTAATGCTGTAAACGGGCCTTAACCTAGATTTGTTAAGTTTAAAATTATGATGCCAGTGCATAGTTCGCTGCCCATTAATACAAACCTATAGTAACAACATCTCCACGAAGGCATTACCATTCAATCGTCACGATTAATAAAAATATCGCTACATATTGTCATCGATTCGCCTTCATTGGAGTCATTGTAGAACATCGATACAAGAACACCATCAAAAAACATAGAAAAATTCAGGCCCCTGTGTAAGAACTGTGGAGTTCTCCCATCGATGTCTCGTTTACGAGATACAGAGGTATAGGCGAGGTTTTCCAACATAACACCCTAGTGTTTATCGATACAAGAAACGAGTAAAAAAGTAAAAGCATCAAAAACGTTTTGTGTCCCATATCAGTCGTGTTATTTGTGCAAATCTATCAAAAGTAGTTATTAATTAACAAAATTACGCCTTGAAGTGTCGCTCAAAAGTGTGATGTAACCAAGTAGCCTCCGGCAGACATATAAACAAGTGTATATTATTATGCTTTCTATCATAAATGGACCAATAATGGCAGTGATGGTATGGTCAATGCTCACATTGGTCGATTTCCCACTCTTATATGTCTAACAGACGCTATATAAAGAACTGAGGTCCTATTTTTGGATTATCAATATTTTATTGAAATATATTTTAATAAGGTTATATCAATATTATATAAATTCTATTATTTTATAGTTTTTAGGGAATAATTTTTAAACGATACATAATTTTCTAAAGGTCTATTCGATTGTTACAATATTTTTTAAGGAATCGATAATGGTGTCATCTATGTTTAGTATTACAGAATACTTGAATAAAATTATTACTTTTGAGTTATAATTTCATGATCTATAAAGATACTTTATACTGCAGTAACAAAATGGTTGCTGCGTCAACATTTTATCTTTCCAAGTCATGTCAAATTATATTTTTATACAACGTATAGTTTAAATTACACAATTTAAACATTTATTATGTTTGTACGCAATTATAAATTACCTAGTTGAGAAAAGAACCTAAAATTATCTCCGTAAAATATCAATTCATATATCATATTCTTTATGCATATGCCTTATGCATAGAGTAAATTTTTGGAATTATTAAAATCGCCGTTTCCCAATTTTCTCTTATTAGAATGTAATTTTATTTAAACTACACGTTGTATATTAGAATAAAATCTCTTTAAAGTGCCAAAGACATTATAAAATTTACACCAAAGTGTGCATTTCGATATCCAAACATAGGACCCCTGATCTTGAGAATGCGACCGATCCCAACGGATATAATAACTCCATTCCTTCATAGAATTAGCGACTCGTAAAAATGCTTTACTAACACTATTTTATATATCGTTATAATATGTATTAATTTAATAATGAACAAATATTATTTAGAATATTTTAACATTCGTCAACAGCTTTTCTTTGGAAATTCATAGCGCTACGATTACACGAATACTAAACAACACAAAAATAAATATTTTTATTATGATTGTAAATTTTTTACCATTTTTTTTACATATTTTGAGAATATAAAATATAAGCAAGACTATAAACATATTCGTTTTCTTGCAAGATTTACTTGCATAGTTTTTCTAATATCTACATATTTATGCTTCCTCTTAAATATCCATGTGACCGCAGCGCGTGTGATGTGTGACGTAATCGCTCGTTCTACAACGGATGTCCTTCAAATGGTGCTTACGAGCTACTCTGATATGGTCTCAGTCTCAAGACAGTCCGACGTCTGATCTATGATACACTCTCCCTATTCGAGCTACTGGCTTGAGTTCACTGTCGACACAACCAATTAGGTACTACTTTAAAAAAATGTAGATGAGAACCATGTAGATATATTTGTATGGATATGTGAGTGAATCATTCAGTTTCCAATCGTACAATGATAATACGATACAATTCTGATTGTAATCTATTGGACGCGTATGTGTGTGGACCGTGCACGCAAGCCTCTGATATGTGGGATGATGTGTGTAGCGGCGCGGGCCGCCCGCCGCAGTCCCGCCCTAACGGTACAAAACTGGAGCGTACCTACATATACGTATATTATATACAATGTACAATACAATATAATAAACACTATAGTGGCTACGGGGCGGAGCGCCGGCGGCCGGCGAGGTCTGCGCCTCGCGCGTCAGCAGTATACATTCTCACAATAATATACATCGTAACTCGCTCTATATATAACAATTACACGAACGCGCACCACGCTCGTAGAAACAACATAATATACAGCGGAATCGTAGCACTCTTTCGATTCGATTAAAAAAATTGACTAGAAAATCTCAATTCGCTATGAGCACTATGTGTGCGTGGATGGCGAGGAGAATATGTCGGCGGCGCGCCAGGCCTCCGCCTCCTCCTCCGCGTCGTATTGCTGCAGGAAGGGGTTGGTGGAGCTGTAGCGCGGGGACAGCCCGCCGGCGGCATTCAGCGTCACGGCCAGTCCCGCCGACGTACCCGGGATCGCGGAGCGCGGCGACTCGCGCGACCCTGGCTCCCGGGACGCGTCCCGCGGTGTGCTAGTGCGGGGCGAGTCCCGGGGCGACGCGCGGGGAGAGTTCCGAGGGGACACGCGCGGTGAGCTCGCGCGCTCCGGCTGACGCAGTATAGAGGACACGGATCCTCCGTGTTTTATAGTATCCGCTGGACTGTGGCTCCCGGAGCTACTGCTGGGCGAACCGGGAGACGATACCGTCACCTGACGGGAGCGAGGCGGAGCGGGCAGTGGGCCTCGAAGAGGCGACTGCGGACGATATTGGCCGACCCTGACTGATGAGAGAACCTGCAAAATTGCAACACCAATGAATGAAAACTCAGAAGATAAATAAACATAATATCAAATCGAATTCTTTATGTCATTTTTAAAACGCTCGGAAGCGAAGCACGTGCACCCGTGTTTCTGCTATGAGAGTCGGTAAACGTGTCAGCGCGTGGCAGTGCATGAATCAAAGGCGTAAAACAAAATAATATGATTCGTTTGATAATGTACAACTGATCCACTTATTGTGTGTAATGTTTTATAATCCATTGGAATCTTTACCAAAAGTAGTCCTAATTAAAGCCGTAAAAGTTAATTTACCATTCGAATAATTTTCCAATAACCAACACAGACAGGACTTGATTATTTATATATAAAACTTCGTACAATCATCATAATCTAGAAATTATTCCTATAAAGAGGAGCCCGTCTTTTCATTACAGGGCCAACACATTTGCAACCATGAAAAACATGTTGCAAATATGAGTAATAAACACAAAACTTTAAAACTGATTCAGTGAATCAGTGTATAAAAAATATTTGTATAGTGATTCAGTGAATCAGTGTAAATACATACATGTGCGGGCGGCGAGCGGTCTGGCACGGGCCGACCCGAGAGAGCTGGCGGCGGAGATGCTGCTGATGCTGCCACTTGAGGCCGATATGGACTGACTGAGGGCGGAACTCGGCCTAAAGAATAATACTTTATTCTATATCTTTTTCTATACCATTGAGCCTTTAAAAGGCAGTGGCTAAATGACACCATAAATTGAATCTTAGGTTGTATTGAATGTTAAGTTAGTTTTATGTTATATGCCCAAAATAAATGTTATGAAAATCAGCTTAGATAAAATAATGCTGTTTAAATAAATATTATGATTCCATGATCAAGTGCCGCATGGCCTCTAATTAGGTGTAAATAATTTGCCTTTAAAAAAATGCATTTAATTTCAAATTGATTCTCACGAGGTCTGTCCTAATAATATAATTTTCAATTCTGTTTATGTTTAACAAAAAAGTTCAAGGAGAATCTGAAAAAATATTTGATGAATCTTCTTTGACTAAAATAATTATTTTATTTGCAAACTACTGTTAATTTCTTGTTACGAAAGGTATGAACATAAAGATACGTTTCATTAGAACAGTCCTCGTGAAGTGGGTATAATGTTAGTGCAGTGTTTATGAACCTGGGGGGAGGGTGACTGAGGCCGCTGGCGACGCACTGACTTTGCTTCCACGCGGCCCGGTTGCTGGCTCGCCGCGCCGAACTGTCTACAAACATACATGCGTTAAGGTACCGCTTAGCCGTATTCATGAATGAGAGTCTAATCCCGTACTCTATTCGGGACTTTACTACGTCTACTCTATGAAAGTCTAACTCTAAATATTTAAGATTTTCTAAGGCGCTTATTTTAATCAGAGAGGCGATATTTTTTTAAAGTAGAAATGCCAAATGTCATTACATTCTTTGTCATTCTAACTCCACCTCAGCACCTGCAGATATCAATTTTCATAACATGTAAAAAACTATCTATTATATTTCGGGTTACGTGCCATTTGACAAACAAACCCCAGAATTTTCCCCATTTCAGTTTTGTATGATATGTAATTTAAGATTCTATTCTATCACTTGCGGTTTCACCCTAACAATCTTTTTGTTGACGTTCCGGGTGTAATTTCCAGGACAAGACATATTCTATGTGCCATGACATGTGTGTGTGTGTATGTGTCAATTGCAATCATCAAGTGGTTTTCAAGTTAATTCGTGGACTATTAGACAGACATGATAAAACCATTAAGCAACATTTCCAATATATAGATAAAATTGTGTATTTGTCCAGAAATATCATTAGTATGAGAAGACATTACCTGAACGCTTAGGAGCTGGCCAGATTTGAAGCAAACATTGCAGTACGTGTATCGGACGCTGGTAGTCCAACTCATTTGGTGTCTGTGACACCAGCATTAACGGTGGAGCCAAAGCTACTGCTAGATGTTGTGGAGACATCTTATTGCGATCTTGTGCTGCAACCACTAAAGCCAGGTGATCCAGAAGGAAGACTAAGGTGGCCCTGGCTGCACGCGGAAGGCATTCAACTATTGATGCCATCAGACGAGCATTGCCTTCTCTGTCGTCTGGGAGGCATACCCCTGTTAATAGAATTAAATTTGCTGTAACTAATAAATTTGAGCACAATGGTGGAAACATAATTAAGACTTTTCAATATTTTGGAAATAACTGACTTAACGCAATATTGTAGGTAGATCAAAATGCTGACAACGTAGAATACCATACATTGTTTATTTAAAGACTGGTTTCAAAAGTTCCTGATTAGTGTCATATGAGTTGTATAATTCGACGATAAATTGTTTCTAATATTTAGCATACTGGCACTTACCCAATGCATCCAAGGTCATCTGGAATAAGCAACGACTGAACAACGGCTGTGGAAGCTCCCTCAAGTAATCCTTCAATAGCCCCGTAATGACGTTGATGTCAGGAACAGAATCTGGTGTCAACTCCACACCGCGTGCATTTCTCTCAAATGCCTCTCGCAGTATTCGTTTTTTACTTGCAGACCCACATAATCTGTACAGGCCTGTAAATAAAATAAGTCTTTAGAATTCGTTAACTAAAGTTATCTTGTATTATCTACACTTTAATCAGTTCCTAATATAAAATAGCAAAAAAAAATTAAACCAATATAATCCATCTTTGTCAACATCCATTCCGTCCGCTTTCTGTGGTGATGATAGTTAATAGTTGACCGTCTTGAATATACTACACTTTTCGTTTTTAATGTACGTTTAAAATGTACATATTGTATGCATAGGTATTTCTTAAAAGCTTTTATTTTTAGAATAATATTAAAATAGTCTAAATATTACGGGAGTTTAAAATAATCCATATTTACTATTTATATTTCGGGTCATGATGAAAAACGAACTTTTTCTGATTGGCCTCGGGTCTTGGATGTTTATCTATATATGTATTTGTTATAAAATATAATATCGTTGAGTTAGTATCCCATAACACAAGTTTCGAACTTACTTTGGGGCTAGCTTAATCTGTATGAATTGTGTCCCTATATATTTATTTTCTTTATTTATTTATTTATTTTATATACAATCCTTGACAATTTCCTCTCGGCAAAAAAAGGAAGGAACTCGACAACCTTCTACCTTATCACATCTTACCAATAATATCAAGTCCTCTTCTCTCAATCTCTTCCACACACCGTCTCACGATGAGTGGTACTGGGGGTGCATGCGGTGGTCTAACTTCTCTCGCCACCACTGTATCCAGCTCCGCTCCGAATAGTGGGGGTGGGGATATTCGGGTAGTTGCTGGTCTCCTTCGGAATAAGTCGTGTGGTTCCGTATGACGAACTCTCACGTATAATGTTCCTCGAGGTTCCATCTGAAACGAGTAAAGCAAAAATAATGTCTAAAGAAGGTCAATCAAGACTTTTAGTATAATTAAGATTGATTGATTTATTCAATTCAATATAAGCAATTAATTTATATCTAGACCCATTTTGCAAAAAAGATTAAACATAATTTCACCGATCAGTATTCACCAATGAAATAAATCATGGTTTCATTAGTCCTCATCTATTTTCCCCAGTGTATTCCAAAATAAACTCAACATTTCTCCAATACTTGGCAGAAATGGTTCTTCTGATCAAAATATAAATAAAAAACAAGTTATTTTATTTTACTTTTATGAAGTTCACCTTGATAGCCAATTGATGGGATGGCGTTCGAGCAAGTAAGTCAGGCAGCGTGACAGCTCCTCTGTAGCAAAGCTTGTGCCTGTGTTGAGGATCCCAAGAGTACACCAGCACGTCCAGTTGTCTGTTGTCTACCAGTTCCAACTCAAATGACTCGTCCCAATCGAACTGCAGCTCGCCAGTTCGAACCTATATGAATTTAGAGTCAGTATTTTAAATATCAGATTCTGTACATACAATACGATTGACTAAGTACAAAAAGAGTAGCAATTCGTTTGTGTGATCTTGAGTAATGAGATAAACTTTTGATTTATCATCGGGTACGAAATAGTAGCAAAGGTTAACAGACCTAGGGCAATTAAGCATATTAGCAGAAATTTAAAAAAAAAAATTATTAACAGAGTTCGGTTTGTAACAAACAGTATATTTAAAAAAAAAGTTAATACTCACTACAGTACGTGCTTTATGCACTCTATCGCACTCCAACACACAGTACAAATCTCTTGGTGCTACTGGAGGCTGTGAAGGTGCCAGTGGCCCAGAAGGCGGTGACCCCGGTGAAGATCCAGTAGGCGCTGGCCTAAGCCCTCGACCAGCTAACAGATGAACCCACAGCATACCAGAAATTCCACCAGAGAGACGGGAGAGACCCGTCATAGATGCTGATAAACCTCCAGAACTTGGTTTTTCTATTTTGTATTTTAGGAACTCTGTAAACAATACGAAATATTTATTATAATAATTTAGTACATAGATAAATAAAAGAATAGTAGAGTCAAGAATATTGTAATAAGTGGAGGTAACGTCATGATACTTGACGACACAATAGAATGATTTAAATGATGTCGAAATTATATTACTACAATATTACTACAATAGAGTGGTTCAAAAGACGAATGATATCGAAGACTAAACGAAAAGGATAACATGCATTATAAAACAATAAGATGATGTAATCTAACAGTTTTCAGCTCACCATTAGGATTGATATCCAAATGACGCTGATGGCGAGACCCAGGCGTCGGCACAGGACTGGGATTGGGACAATTGAACCTGGAACCCAATTCCAAGAGCTGCCTGACTCGTCGAGCTGAAGGAGATCCACCGGCTGTTGGTCCCAGCTGTTGTGACGATAATGATCGAGCTGGTAAATGGCGCGGGCGTTCCATTCGACGGCCGGCCAAACCAAGTGATGAACCAAAGCGACTGCCACTTTCCATCTGTTAACGAAATTCACTTGAGTCACGTAAGTAAAAAATACGTTGGTTGCCTTAACCTATGTTAGGTTAGGATAATATAAATTATATGGTAAAATGGAGATCATTCAATAAAAAAAGTGTGTTCAAACATTGTGAATAGACAATAATTAACAGTTCTTTTACGATAATGATGTAAAGTGGTACTTACTTATAAATTTTTTAAGAGCATCATGTATCAACAAGCATTATGAATAGAAAATAATTACCAGTACATTTACAATAAGTTTTACTTACGTTTTTAAGAGCATCGTGTATATTTTCAGCGGAGTAGTGTGTAGGCAAGCGTGGTCGCAGCGACTCGTATAAAGCGCTGGTTGACGGCGCACGGGACAGCCACGCGCGGTATTCGTCCGATGTGAACACTGAAGGCGAAGATGGCAGACGACCTATTAGCAATTCATGAGGTCAATGTTTCCAGACCAGACGAAAATGTAATGAAAATGAGATTTTTTTAATATTGTTATTCACATGAATAAAATAATACAATTTAAAAAACAGTGGTAATAAAATACGTAAGTACGATAATAAATTTACCTCTGGAAGAACGAAGATCTAATCGAGAAGACAATGGTTCCGGTTCATCTTGAAGAACACTTCCCGCACGTCTACTTAGTCCCAATCTGTTGGAAATATTGCAATTTAAATCAATTTTAAAAATCAATATTGATCCTCATTCATGGACAGTCCATTTGGAAGCACTCCACTAAAACATCCTTCCATTACCTTGCCATGAAGAAACCTAACATTAAATGCGTTCATTTGAGTAGCATTACTCTCCGTACGTTGAATTTCCGATTGGTGTAAAATTTTCGATTAAATCCATTAACGTGGATAACGTGGAAATGATTAATAAACAAGATTTATAGTTACCTTTGACCGGTTCCTCTCACATCTCTTGGTAAAGAATTGAACTTAGATCCGATGTCTCTACCGAGAGTACTGCTTCTATACCCACTGAGTCCTGAGTAATAAGGTGTTCTAGTCGGTGCTGTAGCTTCTGTATCAGAAGAATAGTCCAGACTTCTATTTCTTCTCGTTGTTCCAAACTTCGTACTATATGACGGTAGTCCCAATCCACTTGTACCATAGCTTCCTCCCACAGTTGATCCTAGGCCAGTTCCAGATAATCCTGTACCTATGCCTGAACTTGTTAAGCCAGATCCTACTAAACTGGAACCAGTAAGTCCACTGAGGCCGGTACTAGAAAACCCTGAAGGTAGACCAGGTCCTCCTAATCCTGGGCCCAAACCAGAGCTAGTTAGTCCGGTACCACCCAGGCCAGACCCTGTCATACCCACTCCTCCATATCGCTGATTGTATCTTGATAGGCTTGCTGTTTAAAAAGGAAAAAACATTTTATAAAATGTATTATCGTCCTGTTTTATTAATTAGAATATACAATTTAGGTATAAAATAGGACATTAATGAAATTATTAAGTGTTATTATTATAATGTCTTTCTAGCCGTATTATACAAGGAACAAATAAATTCGGAGATAGATATTTATACAAACCCCCAGTAGCTGCAGAAGCTTTCAAACTCGATCTGAGCAATGAATGACGACCGAAGTCCGAATGAGTCTCGGCTCTTGGAAGTTGTTGCTCTGATCCAGAGCGAGGTACTCTTCCTCCGAATCTAGTACTAAAACCAAAATGTTTATGAAGTCATTTCACATCACATATAATTTATCAACATTATTGTGTCAGTTTCACAAGTTTCTGATAATCTGATCAAATGAAATCTATCAATGATTCTGATAAATAAACCAACTGTTTTATCAAAAATCAATGAAGTTGCTGTTAAACAATATCTACCTTCCACTTTCTCCTGGATAGAGCGAATGCACTTTCTCTGCTAAGCTCTCAAGTGTATTTGGATAGGAACGTTCGTACGGTACAAAATGGGTTGCCCCTGATTTAGGCTGCTCTGTTATAACCGGCGGAGGTGGTCGATAGCTGTAAAAGAAAGATAATTATTATTATGAGCACTACATTACATTATTACATTAAGAATGTACCATTTTTCATATTCTTTGTGACATTGATATTATTTGGAACATGTAATATATTTTTTTAATTTTGAAACCAACTACATCTTAAACCTCAATTATTATTTGCTGAGACACAAGTTTGTTCTTTATTAATATAAAATTATGAATATAATGAACATTCACCTCCACGTAGAGTGATCAGAAGGTGGTCTTGGATTATAGTACAAATCCAAAGCTGTAGAATCAGGTGAAAGTGCTCCAAGTTGAAGTCGACTCCTCTCTTCTCTACCATCACCTACTGGTCTCACACTGCTACCTGGACCTCCGGCGGAACGGAGAGTACCATGTCTAGAAAATAAAATTTATTTATTTAAATATTCATAATAAAATTCAACTGCACACGTAAACCATTATTGAAGTTCAAACAATACTATTCACAAATTCCATTCCACATTATTCCATTTAAGCTCAAAAATTTTGACCTCACATCTGAAAACGCTCAAAATCAAGCGCTGTGCTACGGCGTAGTCTTGCTACAACGCGTAGACATGCTACAACGCATAGACATGCTACAACGCGTACACAACTTCTACGTAGCTGCGTTGTAGACGTCATAATTTCCTACATACGCAAGCTACATAACGTCATTTTACGTTATAATTATCGCCCTACAAGGCCAATTAACTATAAAAACGTAGATAATTGTGAGGCATAATATGATACGTCATAGAACTACTAATTTGTGGAGTTATCGTGTGAGCTATGATTGCGTAGACTGAATATAGCATTTATTTCAGGACATAAAAAATATGAAACTTACTGTGAATAAAGGCCATCAACTCGATCACGGTCCCTGTCGTCATCATCGCGACAGTCCCTCTTCAATACTACAACTGGCGGCGGCTTGTGTTCATTTCGAGGTAGCGACGGAGATCCTGGACCTGCTTTTCCTGCAAGGTTGATATATTCACCAAAAATATCTCTAAGACAATATATTTTTTAATTGAATTTAAACAATATTTAACTAGAAGGATTTTTTTTTTGTAAAATTTTCTATTTACAAAAAAAATGTGTTACGATAAGAATCCTTTTTATTGTTTCAATAAAATACAAACATAATAGTTTGGTTAAAATTAAACACGAATGAACAGAATGAAAATAAAAAACATGAAAAAAAAAACAAAAGAAGTGTAAAGGAGTCTCGCCGGCCAGTACAGGCTGGCAGCGCGGCGTGCGGCCTCCTTGCGATTCTCTCCAACAGAATGATTGTACAATTTTTTTATAAAAATGACTCAACCTTAATATTATTATTGATTTAAATTGATTAGAATAGATATTATAAAAATATTGTGTTACCTTTTCTCTGTCTCGTACACAGAAGCAATCTCCTCGGTATAGACATGATAATAACGACGTCATCCAGCGACATTCGTCTAACATCCACCAAGTTTACAGCCAGGATCTCATCTCCAACTTTCAGGCACCCACTATTATATACTGCTGATTCCAGAGCTATCCTCGATATGAAAACTCCGTCTGTTCTGGCTCCTCCATCACCCTCCCTGATGTATAGGCCTAATGTTTGTCCAGGACGCTTCACGATTTCCACTAGTTGTACTATGTGACGTGAGTCCTGATTAAAAAAATATATACAAATTTATAAATGCTTAACAAAAAGATGTGTAATTTCATATTATTATCACAGTTCACACGGCAATTTTGTCCTATAGAAAATTGGCAAGAAACTTAACACTTGAATAAAAATTACATTATACAACAAAAAAAAATAACTTTCTGAAAAAACAAAACATAATTAACAACAAGAAAAGAAGGAAGACCAAGAAACGTTTATTATTGAGTAAAACTCAACATTTCCAGTTAGAATTCCGTATTTAACCATCGGAATGATTTCGTAGATTTACACAATATTGGTTTAGACCGCAGAATGTCATCTGGGTTGGCGCGATATTGCATAGCGGGGTCGGCCCACCGCACAATGCCAGACTAGATTGCGCTCACATTCCACCCGATCTAGGCCGGCCCAAACAATGGGGTCTGGAGTAGCCTTCTTTCACGGGTCCCACTAGGTTACGAGTTTAGGATTCGGGTCAATGGAGCGGGGAAAATTGCCTATTTTAGGAGTGCATTCGTGGTTTCCCTGTTTTGTTTATATCATGTTTTTAAAAACAAAGTTGAAACCCTTAATTAATTGATATATTTTTTTATAAAAAAATATGATTTTGGTCAATGGAAAGTCGCTTCTAACGCTGCAGCACTGTTAAGTTTATTCCACTCGTGGCAAACGCCACCGTTACAATTTTTACACATTTCTTTTTTCCTATATATGTATAATCAATTAACTAATTACCAGAAGAAGGAAGACCAATAATTTCGTGTCTTTAAAAAGTTTAAAAGATATAACGGTTTATAAATCGTAAACTGACCTGTAATGAGAAGAATTTCTTGGCGGCTTCAATATTGTTCCGGCCCACTTGCCTTATCTCCAGTATTCGAACTATCATCTCGCCGCGGCGTTCCACCGCCTGGAATTAAAGGAATCGTTAATGACTATACATAATTTATTATGCTAGTTATAGTAAAGGGTGATATGGATATTATATAGGAATATCAGTATTATAATACGCCCTTCCAATTAAAAATATGAAAATAACCAAATTCTAAAAATTTTCCACAAAACTCGGCCAACTCATGGCACCATAAATAGAGCTATGGTTTGGTTTTCTCACTTTTCTCAAGTTAATTCCATCACACGATACCTATAAATATTAATCATTTTTTCCGGAGCGTGGCGACATTTAAAGAGAGGAAAGTATAACTACTGTACATTACGTTAAACTTAGATTTATCTTACCTCGAGCGCCGCGGCCGTGGTCGCATCGTGGTCATTTTCGACCATTTCAATCTGCCTGAATATTTCATTGCTTACACCTGATACCTGAAATATAATTTTAATTTAGTACGATCAATTATTTTTTACAATATTATACGGGGTAATAGATAATTCTTTGGATAAAAATACAGATTTCTTTTAATTTTAGCCTGATTGACGAGTCCTACATAATGAGTCCTTATGATAAAAGGCAATAATACTAGTCTATTTGATTTGAATATATGGTGTGTACGGACCTTTAACTGTATTAAAATATCTAACGGTCGGGCTTAAGCTATTGTCCGCATCAACTTAATTACAACTTCCAATCCTATTAATCTCGTAATTTGTTGTTCGTTCCGATAAAATCTTGTTTGTACTCGTAGCTTTTCTTAACGGAAGGAATCAGTAATTTTCTTTGTCGATTTTAGATCTATGGTTTTCTGTAGGTAATTTAGATTTAACATTTTTCAACTGTTATGTCTATAATTAAAATTCCTGGATGGATTACACGCCGCTCCCGATCACATCGCCATATAGTCCTAAACTAAGCAAATCTTGTATTAGTTGGCATATGAAAAACAAAAATATTTTTTTTATTTACTGTTCTTTACTAGGAATATGAATATACGAGACCCCTGGTATTCGCAAATGGAAGTCATTCAACCATAAAACAATGAATTTAGTAACAGTTTTGTTACATTTAATTACTTCATTCCTTAAAATATACAGCTAGTAAAATAAATATTAAGATAATCATTTTTCCATACCAAAATTAGTTTTATTGAAATAGCTGATAGTCATCTATTCCAAATAGTGAAAGTATAGCAATTTTGAAAATTGATATAATCTAAATAATTTTGCAAGCAATATAAGTAATGGTTAAAAATCTGGTTGTAACATGCAATGTGGTCTGAACTACGATAGGCATTAACAATAGTCCGACTAACAGGGTTAACCTCATAAACGTCGAAAAGCAAAACATTAAAAAAAAACTAATTCCAGAACAATTTCAGTAAGTTATGTCGTAAAAACTAAAAATCTTTGATTGTATAAATTGTATACAATCCGACCAATCGTTTCCACCACCGTGGCTCCTGTAAAGCCAGGATTACCAACAATGATAGATTAACAATAAGCAGTAAGCTATTTTACGTCCCGTGTGATAGAGTACAAATTGTCTTGAAACTCATAAGTACTCATAATGAACTACCAGCCTACATGACATGTAGGCTGTAGAGATAGGCTCACTGGCGTAAGTCAGATGTTCAATCTCCGACGCATGCGCTGCGAGAAACACCACATCTCGTCCTTCAACTAAATCAAAGGATATGAAAATGATACAAATACTACAAAATAATATTAAATTGCTTGAATATAAAGTACCTTTCGGAAGTCTGGCTGCAACACGCAGGGCGGAGCATGGTTGGCGCGCGGCGGCTGCGGCGGGCCGGGCGGCGCGCGGCCCGGCGACGCCGTCAGATCCGGCGCCGCGCGGCCATTCTCCTACAAAAGATAAGAACACGTAAGTTATTATTTAATAAAAACAATATATAATTGGTCAATAAAGAGAAGGTCACACCACCAGCGGGCGAGCGAGAAAGAACCGGGCGAGCCTGGTTTACACCTGTTTTCATACAGCAGCGATACTAACGAAATACATAATCTCTAGCTAGCATGCTCGCTCGCTAGATAGCGGTATAGTCTGCCCTGAATACGTTATCCGTTGGTAAAAATAAAGAAACTCAACTCCGTAATTTAAAGATCAACTCATATTCCTAGTTATATGTGTATGTTTTAATTACCTATATATATATATATATATATATATATAGGTAATTAAAACATACAGTAATATACTAACAAAGCATTAACATTTTCAGTGAGTAAAAATACAGAATTTACATTTACATACAATTCACATTTAAGCAAAGAAAAATATTTACGTTTTTTATTTTCATTTACGATTTACCCTACATTTTCTCTTAACAATAAAATACTTAACTTTATTGTTGTCACACAAATTCAAAAGAGAAACCTCCAAGCGGTAAAATAGAACAGATAAAAATTCCCTTCCAACCCTTTTCATTCGGGAATTATTACTTTACAAACAAATACCATTCCAGTCTTATTTCCTCCTTTCCGCTAGCAATGTCGTCACATCCCATTGCAGCAAACGGATGTTGCACGATCAAAGAGCGGCAATCGATTGAAACTGTATTTTAAATACAGAAGCAACATAAAACTAAGGTTCTAGTTTGTTTATTAGGTACTTCTTACATTTATTCCTAAAAAATGGCCATTATATACGGTTTTTTTAATTTAAAAGCTACAATAATTATTGTAAATGAGTTCATTTACATTACTTACATTTATAATTTATTTTTTACTTATTTTATGGAATACAAATTAACATTTATAGTACGAAAAAAAACTGTGCACTAAGTTCTACGTCAGTAATAAATGTTTTTATTGCCCAGTATTTGTTGTAAAAATAGCAATTTCCTTATTCATTAGGCATTTAAACTGTTTCTTACTGTAACTCAAGGGAGTTTTTACTACTGTGACCTACTTAGGGGTCGCTTTAAGACTTCATGTCAAGATTTTTGTTTCTGTGCGAATGCGTTAAAATTTGGCGGTCGATCGAGTACGGGGGAGGCGGGGGTTGACCTACTTCTCGGTTACTCCCCCGCACCCCTATCGTACGCACGAGGTTAGTGTACTGCAGTTGCAAGCCCCCGAATGCGGCAGAGGTGACTGGACTTATCCCGAACAATGTAACCTTACCGTCTATCGTACGTACAATACGTTAAATTGAATAAAAAATCATTGTACTAATTGTATACGGAAAAATATTGAGAACCCAAAACTTTGTAGAGATATCGTACCTACTCTATTGGGAAAAATGACTTGAGCATATTTTTTCTTACATTATACCACTAACTTTCATTGTAAATGGCGAAATGTTAAAGATTTTTTTTCTCTACCAATATTATTACTCTTACCTTTTACGTGAATTATTTTATGTAGGTATTACAAAAAGTTAAAAACAAACACAAATCACTCCTATAATTAATTCTCTTTAGATCAATCATAGTCAATCAGTTTACTTATAAAGTTTGGTTTGTTCAAACTCTTTTAATCCAAGTTTTTTATCCGATCAAAGAAACTGAAGTAAATTCCCTCAAAGTTTCGAGCACATATCGATAAAAACGCTGAACATTTTTAGAGAAAGGCAGATTTCGTTTTCTAGAACCACTTGGAATCATAGTTAAACTACATTAACTCTACATTGAAAACCTACTCAATTTCTCATCTAAGAAAGTAAGTAATGTAATAAAAAATAAGTAGATATCATTCTACTCATAATATTCAATTTAGTTATAAGAAAATATTTATGCATTGCATAGCGTCATATTATATTATAGCCAATTCCTATATTCTTTCAAATTCAAACCAAAAAGTTCTTTATAATGTGAGAAAATTATGCGTAAAAAGTAGAAATAAAATACAAATCACATAACGCCATCGAATAACACAACGAAGCGACTGAAGAATAATTTTACATAATATCAACAACATTCAGCGTATTGTTGATACATTCCGTCCTCGCCTTAATAGCGCACGTAACAAAAAAAGAGTAATAACTGAAAAAATCCGATTATAATCCATGTTCCATCGGACGTGACTTTTCCAACCTTTTTTATTTGCAAAGCAATTACACGACCTAACATGTCCCGCCGTGTAACCAACAGCCAATGGTTTATTTTATAACAACGAATTTAGACGTACCCACAATGCAAATAACATCTTATTACGGATGCCATAAAACCTATTTTCAATTGACTGGAATATTTTAATATCCAGACAGCGCCGCGGCCGCCGGGACAGGAATAGACTGAAAAATAATAGACTTCTGCTGTTTGTCATGCTATCACTACCTTATTGCTTTTGGAATTAATCTCAATGTTGAAAAAATATAATGACGTTAAAGACAAATAAATCTATATGGATTAAGTCGTTGTCTATTGCCATAAAGCAGTCATTTTACAATATTTTGAATAGTAAAGAGTTTGAAATTTTAAATTGTCTAGCTTGACAGGAAACATACCACTTTCCATTATGTTATACCCCTTTTTTGCCCGTGGTCCCTGTGATAGTCCCTGGAAGGTACCACGGCAAATATTTTACTCACCGAACTTTTACCGAATTAGGTACAACAGTGCCGACACGTGCCGTTCAGTACGTATCCATCAGTGACAGTGAAAAATGATATCGTAACTGGTAGCATACATTTTTAACGACGCTATCCGTACTCGTCAGTGACAGTAACTTTCAGTGCTGCGCTGAACGGCACTGTCTCTGTATAGACAAGACAAAAAAAATTACATATCGTTTCTGTCACATATGAAATTTCTACGTACCTACTTGTCACAGCTTAGGGCGTTTTTCCACTACTCCGGCATCCAATTTTTATATTTTATACGTATAAAGATTCATACTTTAGTATACGTATAAAGTATGAATTTCTACATCGGACCGGCAATTACCGGACCGATAAAAATCGGATGCCGGAGTAGTGGAAAAACGCCCTTACGCTCTATTTATTATTGGAATTGTAAATAATGCAAGAATCACAGCTATTTCTTGAGCTTTAAGTAGAAAGCAATACAAAACTGACATGTCTTGAATTTATAAAATGACAGGTTCCATAATTAAACCAGAAACACTGGTAATGGTGGTTAATATTACATGTATAATTTCTACAGCAGAACCAGGTACAGTAGTACTTTCTGTAGAAACTACATACTATGAATGGCACTGACCCGCTGGTCGCCGAAAAAACATCTTTCATTGAACTCATGAGATCATCGTTTAGCGGCTGGTTCTAAATTATTTCTCTTATTAATATAATTAATATGTGAAAAAGAATTTCATATTTTCAAAATATATTATATATTTATAATATGTATTTTAAAATATGGCTACATATGATAGATTTTTGGGAATGCGACTTTTTTTAACCAACTATTACGTTTTTAAACATTATATTTCTATTATTCCTATAGGGTTAACACAATTACAATATATCTAGGGCGCAACCATGAAAGTGTCCATCCGAAACAACGAAACACGTAGTCCAGTCAAAAAAAGACATTACTAGCTAAAATAAGGTTCAAAACTGGTTAGAATAGAATTAAAAGAAACGTCAATTCGTATTTTTGGAATTTCGTTTTATGGTAGGGAGCTAAATTAAAAATAAAAGAAGAAAAATATAATTAGAAAATTGCATAGTGTAAATATTAAGAAAATATTAAAGCGTTGCATAAAACTGACAAGCAGTCTTCTGAATAAATAACTTGAGAAGTTTTAAGCTAACGAGCCGCGACTGAACGTAGCGGTAATGACGTTTGCTTACACTTACTGCTTCACTTAAATTACTTCTGCTACTTTTCTATTTAAAAATTAACATGTTTTGACTTATAAATTGTCTTTCTTGGTAATTTTAATAAAGAATATACTTTTAAGCAACTAAAAACGCCCATACTGTGCGTTTTTCACCGCTGTTGGTTAAAAAAATCCGATTCAAATATTCGTTAAATAAAAAGTCACAAGGCTGTCAGAAAGTCATGGATAGGCAGGCATACAATAATGGCGTAACCATGGATGTAGTAAGTAATCAAACGGCGTTACAGAAATAAATGTTATCACAACAGTAAAATATATAAAAATGTTTGCACCAATAAAAATCATACCTATTCATTTCTTGTTTTCTTTTTTTTTTTTTTCAAATTCTCTATGAATGTGTTACCAGCCAGCACCATATTGAGATTATTAATAAAAACAGTTTCAAAACATTTTATTTTCAGCCAGCACTAAAGTAAAATAATAAAATTAAAAGGACATGTTTATGTATTATAATTTTCTAAGAACACATTTTAGTAATTCATTTTATTTTTCATGTTCTAAACAATAATGCTTAACGTCGCTTTCACAATGTTGAAATATGTTATAGATAGCCTAACTGTCCGATAACTTTACAGTTTTATATAAAAATTCTGCAATTGTAATGTATGTAATTTTATATAGTTAGGCTATATAAAAATTATCAGGACGACATAGTGAAACCGGCCCTTAGTCTTATAAATTTTGAATCCGATCTTCAGAATACTTATAAAAAAATTATATTATTAGCAGATAGGTATTAATTTTATTTTGCTTATTCGGCTAATGTTTAAATTAAGTTTTACTTAGAAATGTAATAAATCTTCAAAGAGACGCGGGACTCAATTTCATAAATGTGATTGTCCGTACTCCGCTCGAGACGAAGGTCTCCTGTAACCTCATTACCATATTTCACTTATTATCTTGAAAAATCGAGCTCGTTTAATGGCCAATTTTTTCATGCATTTGTAATCGCCAACAATATTTAAAATGTCCAGATATGATAAAATATATTTATGAAGAGATAATTTTGTACTTTACACCATTAATAATCGGATATTTAGATAGAAATCAAAAAGAAAATATTTTCTTCTTTGCTTATTTTACTTATTTTTATAAATGTATTTCTATAAAAATAAAAACCAGTAATATCCAAATTAGATTAAAAACAAAAAAATTGTAAAGTCAGCCATTCAAAAATCTTCAATTTAAACAAACGTAACTGATTAAAAATACAACGAGGCGATTCGAAAGACTTTGAGAGTTTTAGGGCGGCATACAACGCTCGCTCGGATCGATGCGCGGCCGTACGCCCAATCGATATCCCGTACAACCGCCTCAATGAGGTGCGCGCGCCGTTCAACTTACGTAACGCGCAGAAACAACACCTGTTGCTGAATACTACCACCCAGTTATAACCCTGCCGCAGTGAATAGCCCCGTCTGCCGTACCCGAACCGTTTCGGCGGGAACTTTTGAAATGTGTCGTATTATAGAAGTCAATGCACCGCGGCAACCTTCGGCGCTGCACTCAAGGGTGCATAGTAGTAGTGTAGAAGGGATGATAATGATCTTCGTTAGCTTTATTGGAAGGCTTTGCAGTATAATTTATACATATAGAGTACCACACACACATATATAACTACACATATACGAAAACTGACTGCAGTTACTACAGGTTTCTTTCAAAGGCTTTATTTAATAAAATATTTTACGATGCCTGTATACAATATTTCTTAGAAAGCCAATTCGAGATTTGTAATTAATTTTTGTTTCTATAAATATAATTATCTCCTGTGGTACAAGTGTCAGTAGCCAATTACGTATCATCAAGCAAAGACAATTGCTTTTGTACTGTATAATAATTATATTATTTATTTAATTAGATATAGAACTGGACATATACAATTCCAAAAATAATATAAATCTGTAGAGCTATTCTCACCGCGGATTCCGCTTTCGAGTTAACAAATGATGCTTAGAGAATACTGCCCCTGAATTCGATACCAACAGCGAACTCACGTAGGTTGACCCTCTGACATAAAAAAGTTAATTCATGGTTAATTAAAAAAACACTGGCCAGAAACAATTTCGAAAAAAGAATAAATCTAAATCCAATTCCCACAGCAAGCTCGTGTGCTCTTCTGGCAGTAAAAAGATGGACAATACCTATTTAATAATTTAATGCCCCGTTTATAGACTCCCATTTCTATAAACACCGGACTAAACACCCCCAGTTATCCCATGCTAATACCTGGCCACCCTTGGGAAATACACAGGCGTAACGCTGTTAATATTAAATGTTCGTAATAGCTGTCTGTTTCAATTTAGCCGGGCTTATGTCTGAAATAATAAAGAAGCGTTCAATATATGTCTTACAGGCACCTTAGTCTGTTTGCAATCATTGATTTGCTACAATTTTATAAGTACCTCTCATAGTTATAACGTAGATGTATTAAAACGGCTAGCCGCTTCATAAAACAGCGAGGTAGTTCATAAAATTTCTACTTCATATTTAGGACGATACTCATTAGCAGTTTAAATGGTTAGGTCCGATTTTTTATAAATATTCTTGGACGGATCACACAACACTATCTCCCAAACTAAGCAACCACCAGGCCTGTCCGAGAATTTTAATAAAATATTTTCTAAATAAATATTACAAAACTTTAATACTTACTACTTTTCTTAAAATTCAATCAGAATCGCATATTTGGTAACGTATGGTCATAAGATTTATTTTTGGTGTGAGGGAGAGCTCAAATACAAACTCTCATTTCAAAAAAACACCGTCAAAAACAGCCTTAATTTTCCCAAAAATAATATTTTTATGTTCAACAGTGAATACAAAAAAATAATTATCGTTTAATAGCTAGCCCGGGGCATAAGGGTGGGTTTTATCTCATGATGTGCCCTCTACGTCAATCAGAGTCCAAAACATGCCCCTTCACCGCTTTTAATGGGAAAACATTTCGGAATCGCGGTTCATATTATATTCAGAGGATTTTTAAATTTTATATGTAGGTATCTTTCATCATCATTATTATGAAAAGGGAAAAAATTGATTTTTTGTTATACTTACCATGTTTTTCTTTACGAAGTTCGATGCGTAGTTAAAAAAATTTGTATTTACACATCACACATAGACCCAAAATTATATATTTTATGGACCTCAACGTCCAGGAATAATCTTTTTTTTCGTATGTGCAATTCTTTTATGTTAAAAATATAGTGGGGATTTTGCCGTGCTGATTTATATGACACTGGCTAAATTTCAAAGAATAGGAATTCAGAAGCCAAAAAAAATACATTGAATTTTTTCAATGTATTTTTTTTGGCTTCTGTATTTATTAAAGATTTCATGTTACCAAAACGAAAACAAAAAATTAATTAAGTACTGATTTTGGCGCAGACTACGATAGCGTTAACGTCGTGATTAAAAAAAATATTTCTATGTGTTTCAACGTTTGATTGTTAGTATTGATAGTGTAATGTGAAGCAGACATTGGTTAAAGTGCATAGTGTTTGCTGTTTATGATCAGGAACTTTTAAAAGTGCATTATCGTGTTGACTTTAAAATCCGCCTTTTCTGAAGAAATTTTGCTATCATCTTTCTTCGATTCTGAAATCGTTTACCAACAGTCGATTGATCCATGAACCTTTTATCCAAGTAATGTTTTACCACAGATATCAGAATACAAGAGATATGGTTTGTGGGCGGGGCGCATGTCGCCATTTTCTGCACAAATGTGCAGGAACTTGATTGTTTTATGTCATTCACAAAACAACGCTTGCAACGACAATGTCAACAAAAATGCCGGCTTGTGCTTTAATTACGTGCAAAAATCGCAGTGATACGGTAAATTCAAGTAATAGTGGTGTTACTTATCATAGGTTAGTATAATTATTTAATATTTTTCTATATATATGACAAATTAACGAAATATTCTTGAGGCATAGAAATCATTAAACAATATACGGCATAGTCGATACTTCCGTTAAAAATATTGTCCATTGCTTGTTTTGGATACGCGTTTTTCAATGTTTTGCGGTATGCACGTACAATGGAATGCAAACGTAACGATAATTACAATGTTGTGAAAATATCGTGGTACCGCCGCTTGTAGCTTCCGCGATCTGTCAAAGTAATAATGGCCGTCGCACAAGCCATGTAGTGTTGCCAAAAGTAGAATATTTTAGTATCGATAATTTTGTATTTCTAATTTTTGAAAGTATAATAATTTGAAACTTTTACTACAGTGCATTCCTTGTACAGGGTGTCCCAGTCCCATAAGTATTGGATCAAACTCAAGGGGAAAGTAGCTCACCTAAAAACTCATTTGATTAGTTTAAAAAAAATCGCTTGTTACTATGTACAAATTTTTTTAAATTTCTTTCTTTTAATTGGTTTGAAACTAAAAATTACTATTTTCCAAAAATAAAATAAATAAAAACTAAAAACTTTGGTAAATTTAATTTTTATTTTTTTATTATTTAAAATTAAATAGGTATTATAGTTCATAGTTGTAGTCCGTAATAAATTGTTATTGTAAAATATCGAGAGGTAAAGTTATCGATAATGCTTTTCGCCCTTTTTCGTTAGGTGCCCGTCACTATAATACACTTCTTACTTCTGTGTTCGTAATCGAACTACAAATCACGAGCTTACGATTTGTGTGAGTGTGACTGTCGGAGATTATTCTATGAATGTGTTAAAATGTAACTGTGTGTGTAAGTGGCGACATCGGTTCCGGTACAAAAACCGTCTTATTACATTTCTCCTTCTTTCTGTGTTCTGTGTGTTTTACCCACGAACGTTTCGCCCACAAAACTTTACGTCAGTAAACGCTTAACCATCAAAATGTTTTGACCAATAACTTTCCCTGATTCTTGACTCAGAGACTGTAGTCGAGATAGCATGAATACGCTGCTCTGAATTTACGTACAACAAGTACCTTTAACTTGAAGATGGCACAATGGAATCTTCGTCTGAAGTCCTATTGCCAAACGCAAGAAAAAAAACGAATTTAAGTCATTGTAAAGTAATGTTAATCATTTATAGTCCCATTTTCATTAAATTAAGTGACGACAAAAAATACAATTTATCCCTCTTACGCCGAGAGTACGGCCTCATTATAATGTTTCTCCGAGCAAGGATTGCCGCCATTTGTCTTCTAGTTTTCATATAACTCCACAACTTCTCATGATTAAACCGCGGAGTTATTACTTTAGTTTGTATAAAGTCTACCGTCTAGTGATATATTCAAAGCTAACACATTTTATTGATTAATTTAACTTTATTTACCACAATATACATAGACTGTTACAATAAACGGATTTAATGCTCAATTGCATTTTTTGCCAGTTTTTTTGTATTGGGAAGTGCATAAATTCACGAATGCACCATATTGTTTTGGACCATATTGTTTTGAAATTATGAACACATGTTATGTCTGTGTTTTTAACATACCAATGCACGCAAATTGAATCGAGAAAATGTAAATAAAGCAGCCAAGTGTGAGCCGATTTCGTACACTTAAAGTACCAAATCGATAGTTTCAATATGTAAGTCTAGTAAGTAAGTATAATATTGATTTCACAAGGCTTTTTAATTTCATATAAGTTGATATTAAAAATACGTACTATTGAATGCAGAGGCTTGTAATGTGAAATACGTACTACTGCACATATATTTCTGTGTACTACTGAGTTCAAAAAAGAAGTGAAACGTTTTTCAAGGGTTATCAACGCGCGAGTGACACGCCTGGTCGGCGGTCGGCTCTCTGCCCGCATATTGTTAAGCGTCGGTATCCGCTTAACATTAGCCGGGCAGAGAGCATGTTTGTCACTCATCATATTAACCCTTAATCAACCCACTGCAGGGACACGGGTCTTCCTTCAATCGATGGGGATCGAAGCGTACTCTACCACGCTACTCTAATACGAATTCGCCTACACCAAGCAGTGTGGCATTGTTTGTCAGTATTCCAATGTAAATTATTATTAGATTTTTACAAGATTTTTTTTTTAATGTAAAAGTTTGGCAGATGAGCAGGTCAACTGATGTTAAGTGATCACCGCCACCCATGGAGCACAGAGGCACCGGGGGAGTCCCTGAGCCGCTGCCGGCCTTTTAAAAAGTGCATGATGCTCTCAATTAATGATTGTGTAGTCTTCTGATTTATTTCACTATTACTAAAACCAGTGATACGTTTATATAAAATACTTAAACGTTCGTCTGGCTGAGCGGTTACCCTTCAATTATCGAAGGCCAACTAATGGGAGTCGTGACCCTTATTCATATGACCCACTTAACTGGTCGAGGGTTGTGGCAAGTGGTGGTGACTAAATAAGTTATAGGAGAGCTGAAGTTCCGTTCGAAAGTAGGTTTATGTTGTGTGAATAATTATAATGTTCAATTGAAATATATTTAAACAGTTACAGATTACTTGATGACGTAAATCACGCATTACAAATGGCCCTGAAAGCAAGTTATTTATAAGTATCTTTTTCTTCCTCAACTTAACAAGAACAGTATTTAATAGGTCATTAACTTATTTATTTTTTTATTAAATGTCTTTCAACGATAATATTTTATTATTAAAAACAGTACTTAGAGAAATCCTTACTAAGTAATATTAATGAGAAAGTGAGTTTGTTTGTTTTTTGTTATTCCTTCGCGGCTTACATATTGTCAGGGGTACATAGCCCAACATATGCTTTTTATCCCGTGAAAGTATGTCATTCCAATGGGAAAAACAAATTCTACTATAGATGGCGCTGCAATTGCGAAATTCTAACTATTAATGTCGCCCAACAGATGGCGCCACATGTCGCGCAATGGGTTATTTTTCTCAAACGAGATCTATGTTCTAAAAATATCTGCGGGAAAATGCTGGTATACTATATAAATAAACCGTAATTTAAAATATTCAATGACAAACAGCCAGTTTTACTGTCAGCAACAGCTAATATATTCTGAAGATTGTATTTGAATTTCAAACGAGGTAAACAGAGGCGCACAAATATACGCCTTTAACATTGAACTGCTTTATTACAAAATACAGGTAAGTGGATTTTGCATTGGATAGATAGAATGCTATATTTGCAAAACAACAGTGAGATACAGAAGGTATACATAGACAGCTTACAGACTAGTCTAAAACTCAACTAGAATATTCTAAAAGCAATTAGTGTACCAAATTCTTATGTATTATCAGTCTAAAGAAAATTTTATTTGTTAGTCTACCCCACTTCACGCATAATTTGTTCAAGAAATGTAACTATTTTGTTTAAAATCAAGTGTAGAGCGCACGAAGACGTAAAAAGGAACGCACGAAACTGTTTTACCAACTCCTTAACTACAATTTGCTAAATTATCATGCAAACGGACATGAGCAAGACATCTTTAATTCTATTTAGGCTATAGACATTTAGCAAGATAAACGTATTTAACTAAATTCTATTAGGACCAAATGTTACGCAAGCCGCCCTAAGTGTCAATTTCTAAATAATGGATACAAAATGAAGAAGACGCAGTCGTCGTCTAAGCTAAAAATAATTTAAAAAATAAAAGCATTTCTTCAAAACTAGGCCCTCACACCATATGAGTAAATAAAACCACGGTTTTATTTACTCATGAGCTCACACTCAACTTTCTCTTGTCGAAGTGTACACATAATATTGATTAATTAAATTTTAGTTATTTTATTATATTTTTTAAGGTTTTTAGTTTTAGGTTCATTATAATTTGTTTATAATAATATGTTTAGTTTAGTTTTAATAATGTTTATTGTGTCCTACTTATGTATATTGATTCGTATGAATATCTAAATCAACAACTGCCATTTCGGAAACAAAATCAAAATGGCCACTGGTAAAAGAAACCCATTTAAGGCCTTTTGTCATTTCACTTTATTTTTTTAAAGAAACCAAGTACATAGTAATAATTATATGGAAACGTGTGTCTATTAGTAATATAGTAACATAAGTGGAACGATCCTTTAAAAACGTTAAAGAAACGCAACTAAGTAACTTTGTTAGTGTTGATAAAGGAGAAACCTTAGTCGTTAATATCGGGATTACCAGATGACGCCACCTTATAGCTTCGGTGAGTCATCGTCTGTGTTTGCTACCCTACGATTTCTAATAGCTATTCACCCCTTTTTTGTTGCCTGCTTTAATCCTTGAATAATCTAATTATACTTTTTGTCATATAGTTAGAAAACGAACAGTCTTAGAGATGAGTGTAAGGTAAGTAATCACTGCATTCCTTTATTATTTTTCAATTAATACTCTCTACAATGAGAGTTTGTAAGTTTTAAAAGACCTATATTAGATTTTCATGCGGCATTACTTCTCGTCAATGGTCATTCCGAAATATTAGTAGTTAAAAAAATATATCCAACATTGTAAAAGACTAATATATCAGTACTATGTCACTAATATATAACTCGACATAAGCCTTAAGGTTTTCAGGCCGATTTGCGGGGCGATACTCAAATTTTGAATGTTGTCATTAAGAGCACTTCAGGGGCATGCCACGTCGGAGCCATTACTAAGTTTCAACCCCTCCAACAGGCTTTGTGAAGTTTTAGGTGTTAGCTCAAAGGGTACACGTGTCGACATTGAAAGTTTCAAAGTCAATTTTGAAAAATTTGTTTTAAAGTAATTATGAAGTCTAAAAGGTTTTTTAAGTACCCCTTTCTTTATTAGTAAAATAATCCCAGTGCTACGCATAGGTCTATTCTCCTTTTCTCGTATCATTTTATCTTAATTTTTTAGGTCTCTAAAGGCGTGTACGCACGACCGAACACGAACATAGTGAACATAGAACACGAACACGGAACATGTGGTTCGCACGTGCGGACGTAAATTAGCAAAGCGAACATGAACACCTACAAACATAGTTCTACTTGTGTTCGCGCGCAACCACTCACGACCGAACAAGAACATGGTGTCGAACAAAAGAGGCTACCAAGCCTTACTCTTTTGGTTCGATGTTCGTGTTAACAATGTTCTTGTTCGGTCGTGCTGAGAATATCGTCCACACAGAACAACCAAATTGAATCGACACGAATACTTTTGACGAACAAATTGTTTGATGTTCGTTAGTGGTACACACGTGCGAACAAAGTGTTCGTGTTCGATGTTCACCATGTTCGTGTTCGGTCGTGCGTACACGCCTTAATGACATCTTTTAAATACTCCTTTTTGTACCAGACCATGCGTTTACTGCCACTTGCGGCCACTGGTATTACTAATGTTCATAGGTAGCGGTAGCCATTTTCCATCAAGTGACTCGCTTTCTTGTTTGCCTATACATCTATACGTATAATCCATCTACTGTGATAGTTTATTTATTTTATGCTATACAATTTCATATCAAGCAAAAGAACGAATGACGTAGTACTATAAGAAAATAACAAGTTTCACTATATCAAGCTCGTAAATTGTGCCAAACGTACAATTACCGAGTCTAATAATATTTATACCAAAATTATGTCGTCCAACATTAACTTACTTGTTATAGAACCGTTATTATTAATGCAGCAAAATTAAACGGTCTAAAATAAACGGGAAAGTTCTATAAAAAAATCTCACTGTCAATCTTTCTTGCTTCTCTTTGAAGTGATCGTGATGAGGGAAAAGGGCCTTATGCCTTTATATTTAAGGTTAGATTAGAGTGTTGTGACGTCACAGTTCATTAAGGCCGGCTACACGCGTCGGCTGCAGACGACCCCGCCCACAAGGGCCAGACTGGCGTAATGGCATGAAAATTGTCTGCGAGTGTTCTTAAGTGCCTTGATGACAATCATTGAATAACCTTATGAGCCGAAAGTAAAGAGCGGAAGCTTATTGTGTGTTAATTAAATTAATGTTAATAATAAAATTATTAATTGTCCTCTTCTCAGAAAAGATTTTCACGAAATGTAATTCAATAAAATAATCTTGTTATAAGAGTAAATTAAAACCGCGAACTCGAGTCAGCGGCGTGGCAATGGCGCGAACGTATAGACTAGGCCTCTAGGCCTATGGGAATTATCTCGAAGGCAGCACCGCTTTCTGTTACACAGAACGCCGCCGATGTAGCACTGATTTCGAGTTTGTTTCCAATAGAATTTTATATTCTTTTTTTGACAATTCACCTGACATGTATAGACGTAACTAATTAAGTAATCAGGATAGGTAACATGAACTTTTTTTTTCTTTTAAAGCTTGTACCTACTAACTGGCAATAAAACCTTCAAATACATTACCAATCAAGTCATTCAAGTAAGTTTCATACAAACAAAGTTTGTTGTAATATCGCTGTATCAAGTCCTATATATTTTACATTCGTAATAAAATACTATGACAAACTGTCCATATTTTTCTGTTAAGGTAACCTTCCATAATATAATATGTGATGTTATTTACTTATGTAGATCAAACACATAGATTGGTATAAGTAGCGTTGTGTAAATATGCAGTCTGCACGATATGCAAGCTTGGTCATGTAAAAATTTGCATATAAATAGATTTAGTCTCGACAACCTTTATAATAATATGAATAATATCTGATATTTTCTTTTACTTGTAGTATATTAAAATTAAAAATTATATGAAACATGTTAAAACTTAACTTCGTATAAAACTGTACTACATTACAACTCAACAGTCTATACATATTACCCCTAACTGTCTAAATCTAATGCTCGTTTTTACCAATCTACCCTAACATAGGTCCCCCAGATAAGCGACGTATATGCCTACGTATAGTGAAGTTGAAATAAATTCAAAAAAATATCGTAAAATATATATCGTATTCGGGGTAATCCGAGGCTCTGAGGACAAAAAAATGACCGCTGTAATAATTTTCCTTGAACAATGTATTTTATCTCAAGGAAGGAAAAATCTGTCGAGTAACTCGTGTTCTATTTAATTAACGCTAATTTCGATAAGTGAAATGTCGGAGCCTTTCGGAAATTCAGGACAGTAATAAAGAGAGTTCTGTCATGCAAAAAAATCTTCGTAATAACAATTTCTGTTGCAACCAGTGAACGAATCGTTGGTTGCAACGAAATATAGAGTCATAAGTATACAAAAACAAAAATGCATTATACAAAAGCCAGGTGTAAATAAAATGATATGTTTGAGAGAACCCCAAGTAAAATACAGGAATTTCTTTTTATAAAAATAAAAAAACCGCGCCATCAGCGCGCTGCGGTAATATCAGTAAGTGACACACCCATGTAGCACCCTATAAAACCTGATGGTACATACTCAGTGCGCACATAAAGAGCTGAGAAACAAAACGTTCCGTCTTAAAGCACAATGCTCCGGTCTGACGCCTCATCCCCCACCCACCCTTGGTCCCCCCTCGCCTGTCACTGCGAACGTCTTAATGAGAAGCGTTGAGACCTAAAATTTGGTGCCAACTCGAACTCTGAAGAGCTCTAGACTTCGGAGAGCTGAAAGGCTGAGGCGCAACTGGAAGTTCACACGTAACAAAAATAACTCTTATGCCTCACAAGATAAAGGCGTATACGAGACAAATAGATTACCTCCCCCAAGTGCCAAATAGCGGTATTGATAGAATTTTTACGATTCTATTTTTAAGAGCTTTTACTCTGGCCGTAACCTGATTTTTCAATTGCAAAGGAAAATGGAAAATGAAGAATCCAAAGCCTTTGGAAGGGTTTATCCTAATACCTTTTAATCTAGAATTGTGATGGATATTTTTAAATGATAATACTTTGTTTTTTTGTTGAAACAAGACATAAGTCCTTTCAATACTTCCTACTCAGACTATCTTCTTTCTGATTAAATTCGTTGTGAGTGCCAAGAGTTCCCAGCTGTAGTTTTCTCCCCCGGGACGTCAATAAGCTTCATTGCTTGTCAATCTAAAGTCGCCGTTGTTAATCCTGGATACACAGGAGACACATCGGTGGGAATGTGTGGTGGGCTTGTCCCGAAAGAAGACATAGTGTAGACAGATTACAGCACAATATAAATAGGAGACGAACAAATTGCTTAAATGGTTATTTTGAAATTATTAGTTTTGTTGTTATAAACGTTATAAAGCAAAAATATTGTACATTTTTTTAACAGTCATTTCATTTCAAGACATGAATTATTTATTTGCGATTGGATCGTAAGGTTGAATTATCCGAGGGTTCCTAAGATATCCTTCATATAAGCTGTGTAATTTTTGTTTATGTATCGATAATACTCTCATACTGGTTCATTATATATAACCTATCCCTATGACCCATATTGGAATCCGAGGTCTGTGACCTTACGCACATGGCATGCTGCCAAACTACGAAAACATAGATACAAAAGCTTACAGCAGCACGTACATTTCGACACGTACAAATGAGAAATCGAAGTCCTGTTATTGTCTGTTTTTTTTATATTTTAGGGTTAATCATTGTAGTAACATGTCCATTATACATTTCCAGTATAACTTTATCTCATACATAACATATAACATTGTAAAAGACGTGTCTAGTGCTCACGAGGGGGTACAGAATAAAGCATAATATTAATTATGTAAATTGATAATTTTTAACAAATCAGCAGTATGATTCGAACGCACGTTTCAAAAATTTATAATTCTGTCTTGGGAAACCTGCAAAAGAATGCAAAGCCCTGTCCACTCCGTACAAAAATTTTCGTTACCCTTAAAACTGACCTGAAAAGATTGCTCTCAGTAATAAGATTATGAATACACTGTTAGTTATCCGTGTACTTATATTGTATATTATTATTGTAAACTATTATTTTCGTTTGTTTATAGTAAACCTACATATGTAATACTTATAATTATATTTGGCTGTCAAAAACAAACAATAATTTCAATTTATATCTGTCAATGTAATCAGTTTGATATTTTTTCCGTTGAAGACTCCTGAAATTTGAAGCAATTATTAATCGATTAACTTGGAAATAATTGTTTTAAATATATTTTTTACCATTACTATTTGATTCTTCGAACTACATACATATGTTTGCGTACTTATAGCAAATAGAAATTTAATTATCAAACATCAGAATTAAAATACTTACACCTTAAATTAAACTAGATGGACTGTCAAAAGTGAATCGCTAAACGCTCGATGACATAACGGTGACATGCACTTGACACTTGCGGAATGTTGCCAATGGAGGTGTAGTTTCCAAAAAGCGGGGAAATAAATAGAGTTTGTTTAAATTTCTGAACTTTCAAGTAACTAAATTTTAGGTATATGATATCGTAAATTCACAAGGACTTCCATTAGAGAACGTGTCACATACCTACGTAAATACCAGTAGCAGCAGCAACTGTTTTAAAATTATTCAGTCGAAGCAATGAAAATAGTTAAAATGGGAAACAATTTCCACAATCGGGCTACACCAAGCATTAAAATAATACGCTAAAATCGTATTATTTCTTTTTCATACTAACTACAAATTATATTATACTATTTTTTATACTTGAATATTTTTTATTTCTTTAACATTTAAAAAATGGATGCAGATGGACAAAAAAGGCCATTACAATCTCTTTCGCCATTTCTTTTAGCGGTGCGATGTGGTCTTTTTGCTTTGTTTCCGAGATGGTGGTAGTTCAGCTTATCTATTTTATAATGATAATTATGTTGTTGTTAGTGACGTGTCTAAGTGCCCGCGAACCTACAGAATAAAATATTTTTGACTTTGACTATGGAAAGCGAACAACGGTATTTCGCTGATAAAATCTTGGACAGCAGCTAGTAACTTTCCATTTTCCTTTTATCTTTTGTGTAAATTTAATATTAAATTTTATACAAGTGGTAGTTATTAACTCAAGAACTTGAGATCTACAATTATGAACATTCTAAGTACATGGTAACTAACCCTTAAATAGATCTTGTCTAGACATTCTAAAACAGATTAATCAATGTCATTGACGAGCCATTACACGATAGATATTACAAATTCGTGGGTGGATAGATCCGCCTACGATAATGCATTACGTGTACATTACGTAAATTACATTATTTTTCTTATTAGCGATTTCCATCGGCTTTGAATTCAAAATTCAAATTCAAAACTTTTCTTTAGAGAATAGACACTTTCTCTCGTCAGATTAAATTACAGTACCTAATATTTTTGTGTATAATTAATTAATTAATTCTTTATTGCACCAAGAAAAGTACAATAGGCATTCCCTACCAGTCAACCATCGGGTAAGACAGAAATATTGTTGGCGGGATAAAATTAAAAGCAGGTATCTAACCTACGTACGGGTTACCTAAAAACTAATTATATATATACGGTTATAAACATACACATATAAATAACATATATTCATAATTAATCGACTCTATAAACTACTACCATTTCGGACAGAAAATCAAAATGACCATTGCATTGGTAACAGAAATGGCGAAAGAAAACCTTTTTTGTCACATATTAATACATGTCGTCATGGGTTCCGTTCCGAATTTCCAGTATTTATTTTGCATACATAGCCTATCCCTTTCCCTTAGAGCGGGAAGCGAAACTGCGATCTTTGGTGCTGGGGTCATTACCATCTACCCACCGCACTTTAATGTCATATATGAATAATAACTTTATAATTACGTAAAAGGAAACGCTAATCTATAATATAATAAAAGTGTAAAAAAAGTTTGTCTGTACATTGAATATATTTCCAAAAAAATTGTTTAGGGCGATGAAGAATAAGCAATAGAACAAGAATTTCGTAAAATTTTGTCCGTCTGTTTGTATGTTTGTATGTTTGGATGTTTGTATGTTTGTATGTATGTTTGTACACGCTAATCTCGGCTGAACCGATTTGGATGCGGTTTTCACTAATATGTGGCGATTTGCTCAACTTAACATTTAGTGTATGTTTCTTTTCAAAATTCCCACGGGAATCCGAGATATACGCAAACGAAGTTGCGAGAGTATATCAACGCACAGCCCAAACCGCTGGGTCTAGAGATTCCAAATTTGGCATGTAGGTTCCTTACAACATCTAGGGATGTACTAAGAAAGGATTTTTCAAAATTCCTACGGGAAAGCGAGATATACGCATACGAAGTTGCGAGGGGACGCACAGCCCAAACTGTTGGGTCTAGAGATGCCAAATTTGGCATGTAGGGTCATTACAAGGTAGTTATGCACCCCCTACCCCCTAGAATTATAACCATTAGAGCATAGAGTTGTAGAGTCGCTGACAACGCATAACAGCTTCTCGGGATACAACTGGGTGGCATATGCTGACCCATAGTTTTAAGATAGAGATAAGCCTTTAGACTAAGAACATTTTATTGTAATATTAATTCAGAATATACGAGCATCTCCTTCTGTTCAGACGTTCTCACTTTTATTTTATTTTAATTAGATTTTAAAAAACCCAATCTTCCACTCGTAAATTTGACTGGCGCTGCGGACAGGATTGCTGCATAAGCGCTACAGTTTTCGCGAGTTTTCGTGTATATAACTTTACCGGAATCGCGATTTCGCGGCGCGTACGGCGATCCGATCGAACAAATAAATTTGTCAAGTTGCTGGAGCTGGTGTTGGTGATGGCGCTGGCCGGTTGGTGAGTAAACCTTTTCGCCTTCCTTACCTATTTGTGCCAATTTTAATTGTAGAGTTATCTAGAGATTGGAACTCTCTCTCTTTAACTATTATCTGGTTTTCTTATGCAATTTTAAGCGATCAGAATTTAGTATAAGTACGATTATATCAAAAAGTGATTAAATATTGAATTAAAAGATTAAAACATAAATAAATAAATATTATAAGTGTTGAAATAAATTTGTGTAATTAATTAAAATTAAAATAATTTAAATCACGTCTAATTAATTCATTAATCAAACTCTGTGTGAATTTTAAACGTAATTAATTAGGTAATTATAGTGGTTCTATTTTGTTGTGTTATATATATTTACTTTTATTGAAATGGCGACTCCTGTAGAGCATATAACTTTAATTCCGCCAGAAATGTTAAGAATTATTTTTGTTTTCGGTGGTGATAGACGACAACTAAATTTATTTTTGAGACAGTGTGAGTATGTAATAGGTAAATATACCGGAGACGCGGTTCAAAATGTATATGTTATGCATTCCGTATTGAGCAGGCTAGTAGACAAAGCAGCTGCCCTTATCAGTGAGCGCGACGATGTCGTGAACTGGCAACAGTTCAAGGACTTGTTAACTCAGCATTTCGGTGACCCACGGAGCGAAGAGTGTATTTCTATAGAACTAGAATCGTTAAAAATAAAACAAGGAGAAAGTTATTTAGATTTTTGTAATAGAATTCAGTCAGTACGTTCAAATTTAATATCCAAGGTTAATTTAAATATAAATATACCATTTAAACAAAGTAAAATTACTATCTATAATAATACTTCCCTCAATGTTTTCTTGTATAACTTGCCTGAAAATATGGTCAGGATTGTTCGGCTAAAATCTCCGACTACCCTTGAAGAGGCTTTAAGTATTGTTATGGAAGAGGTTAATTTTCATGAACAATACACAACCCGTAATAAAACTTTGGGAACGAATAATAGACCGATTATTCCCACTCAGACGACAAACATGCCACAATTTAAATTTGGAAATCCACCATTTAACCAATCTGTACCACCTAAATTTAAATTTGGTACAAATCAAGGTCAAACTCATCCGTACTCATATAGATCCCCACAACCTTTTGGTTACAAACCTCAAATAGGATACAGGCCACCATTTGGAGCACAGCCCCAGATACCCATGCGTCCTCAACAATTTGGGATGCGCCCACAAACGTTCGGTATGCGACCCCAACAATTTGGTATGCGACCACAATTTGGCGCACCACCCCACAATAGACCATTTCAACCAGTAAATAATCAGGCTAACCCTTCAACCGACGTGTCCATGCGTACGGCACCACCCCAAAGGATGCAACAAAATTTCCAACTTAATGAGTTAGGTTTTTACGATGACTCATTGTATGACAACAATTACGATCAAAATTATTTTGGTGATGATTACGATTATGGGTATTGCGTCGAACCAGATGTACAACAGGATGAGACCCAAGTCCCATCCCCTGATGCCGAGGGTGACAAAGAGACAACCCCCGTCATTTCTGAAATTGAAAATTTTCACGTACGTTTTGCCAGAAATCCCTTGAGTTAATACAGTTAAATTTTGATGCAACCTTAAAACTACCCTATATTTACATCCCCGAAATTGACTCTAATTTTATGATAGATACTGGTAGTATGAGATCATTCATAAGCCCTCGAAAAGCCTATGAATATTTCCCACACGCAATTCGTAATGAACCATTTCAAGTGATAAGCACTCACGCGTCTAGTTCGCATTCGGAAGTTATAGAAATACCATTATTTCCTACATTTAATAATACCGAATTTCATAAATTTTACCTATACGATGTGGATGAGCGATATGATGGAGTTATAGGCGACGATCTATTAAGACAAATTGGCGCTTTAATTGATTTAAAAAATTATGTGTTAAAAACGAATATGACGGCAATTCCAATTATACATAACACAAACAATTATGAATTGAAAATTGCACCTCGCACGGAACAACGCGTAAAGCTACCTACTAATTTACATACTGGTGAAGGAATTTTAGAATTTAAAGAATTTTGTGATGGTGTGAGAATGCCTAGTTCATTGGTCAGTTGTAAGAATGGTTACGCTACTACGATAGTACAGAATATGTTAGACAAAGAAGTTATATTAACAGTTACAAGCCCATTTAAAATTACAGAGTACAATAACGAAGTATGTCAGGTTAATAGCATGAAAGATAAGAATGATATTGAGATAGATAAATTATTAGAGGAAAACTTACAAAAATTACGTTTAGAACATATGAATGAGGAAGAAAGAAAGAGAATTTTTGGATTGTGTGAAGAGTATAAGGATATATTTTACTGTGAACACCTCCCACTCACTTTCACTAATCAAGTTAAGCACGCTATTAGGACAAAAAATGAAGACCCGATTTATATAAAGCCTTATCGTCAGGCACCCGCGCAGGCCGCTGAAATAAAGGATCAGGTAGAGAAGTTATTAAAAGACAACGTGATACAGGAATCCCACTCCCCATGGAGTGCGCCCGTTCACATTGTCCCCAAAAAGATGGATGCGTCAGGTCAAGCGAAATATAGGATGGTCATTGACTACAGACGGTTAAATGACATCACAGTGGATGACAAGTACCCACTACCAAACATAACAGATCTTTTCGATAAATTAGGCAAAAGCGTTTATTTTACAACATTAGATCTTGCATCAGGATACCACCAAATCGAGGTTATTGAGCAGGATAGACAAAAAACTGCGTTTTCTACACAATTTGGACACTTTGAATTTCTTAGGATGCCGTTCGGTCTTAAGACGGCACCCGCTACATTCCAACGAGCGATAGATAATATCCTCAGAGGTCTACAAGGAATTCACTACCTTGTTTACCTGGACGACATTATTATTTTCTCAAGTAGTTTACAGGAACATATAGAAAAATTACGCACGGTATTCGACAGACTTAGAAAAACCAATCTTAAAATTCAACTCGATAAATCGGAATTTTTAAGAAAAGAAGTACTTTATTTAGGCCACACAATTTGTAAAGACGGACTCAGACCTAACAATGACAAGATAAAATCAGTACTAGACTACCCTCTTCCAAAGACCACTACAGAAATTAAAAGCTTTTTGGGACTGATCGGATATTACCGACGTTTCGTGAAGGACTTTGCTAAGATAACACAACCCCTAACTAACTGCTTAAAGAAACGCAATAAAATTATAATAGATAAAAATTACATAGACGCCTTTGAGAAATGTAAAGAGCTACTGACTTCCGCCCCTCTATTACAGTACCCTGACTTTAACAAACCCTTCGTGTTGACTACAGACGCCTCTAATGTAGCCCTAGGCGCAGTTTTATCGCAAGGCCCTATTGGCAGCGATAAGCCTATCGCATACGCGAGCAGAACCCTTAGCGACACGGAAAGTAGGTACAGCACTATAGAACGAGAACTGTTAGCGATTATTTGGGCCGTTAAACACTTCCGTCCTTACTTGTATGGACGAAAATTCTGCATTTACACAGATCACAGACCATTAGCATGGCTCTACTCCCTAAAAGAACCCAATAGTAAACTGACACGATGGAGGCTACGATTGCAAGAGTATGACTTTGACGTACTATATAAAAATGGAAAGCAGAACACAAATGCTGACGCATTGTCTCGTATAAAGGTTAATGCGTTAGAATCCGACGACGAAGGACAATCATTAGCAGTAAACGTTGACAGGAAAGAAATCGAAATACGCGACTATGTTGACAACTTAACAGACGAAATTTCGAAAATTGCGACTGACAAACAAAAGACTGACACTTCAGACATTATTAGTATTCCTGATTCAGAATCTACATTATCAGCAAAATCGTTAGAACAAAATTACCCCGTTAGGTCAGATAACAGTAGTACTACAACTATTCATTCAGCACCTGATATGGAATCCCAAGGAATCCCCATACTACACGAAGCTATCGACACTAAACCTAACCAAATTTTAGTTTTTGAATGGATGAAGAATGAGATGCAAGCAAAAGATTTGTCACGTTATAAACAAAAGGTCATAGAGGTATTTTTGCCTATAGGGAATTATGATTTAATAAAACAATTCCTTAAAGAGTATATAAAGCCCAAAACTAAGTACTTTATATATTTCGAAAAGGAAGAGCATGGAAGAGATTTTTCCGCGATAATAATTAGTCTTTTCAAAAAGGAAACAGTTGATTTTTATGAATGTACTGAGCGAGTGGTTTATATCGAGGATGAAAAGGAACAAAAAGCTGTAATTTTGAAATATCATGATGGGAAAACGTGTCACAGAGGGATAAAGGAAACCATGTTAAGGATTAGAAGGAATTTTTACTGGAATAATATGCAGGAAACAATAACAGCAGTTTTGAATGGATGTGAAGCATGCAAAAAGATGAAGTATGATAGAAAACCCATAAAACCAACCCTTCAATTAACACAGACACAGAATGCCCCTTTCCAGGAAGTTTTCATGGACCTCTTTAGTATCGAAAATAGATATTACCTAACCATAGTAGATGCGTTCAGCAAGTTAGCCCAAGCTATAGAGATTAACAATAGATCAACCGGAGAAGTTGTTAGAGCCCTTATAAAATATATATCTATGTATGGCGTTCCTAATAAAATTAGTTGTGACCCCGGTACCGAATTCAATAACGAATTAATAAAGGAATTTGCATCTATGTATAAAATACAGTTACATATAACTACCCCTAATAACCCTAACTCTACTGGTATCGTAGAGCGGTTTCACTCAACAATCATAGAAATATACCGTTTAGCTAAGTACGAGCAAAAGTGTACAGATGCTGCCTCAGTAATGACATATTCGGTAATGGCATATAATAACACAATACACACAGCTACAGGCCTTACGCCCTTTGAAGTTGTTTTCGGTCACACTGATACTAATCAAGCATTTAGTGCAAACTTCGACAAAGCTTATACTCAGCAGATATTAAAGGACCATGCAAAAAGAACTAAATATTTATATCAATTTATATCAGGGAAATTGTTAGAACAAAAGGAAAAGCTTAGAGATAGAAAAGGAGGAGAAACTGATGTAGATTTAGAGGAAGGCCAAATTATTTTTACAAAAGATATAAATGTTAGGAAAAGTAAGGATAAACCCCGTTATCAGAAAGCTATAGTGACAGGAGAAGTATCACGTAACGTAGTACCCGTGAAAGTAGGGAAACGGCAAACTAAAATGCCTATTAAAAACGTTAAACGCCCTTCACAGGTGCTGCCTGATCGCACTGATCCTGGTGACCCTAAACCAGGCCCTTCAAGTTCAAAAAGTTGAACATAACCCTGGCTTGTTACCAATCAACATCGGACAGGCTTTTAAAAAGGCAGACAAGTGGACTTTAATTAAGGTATTAGATTTAAGCGGTATAAGTGATACGTTAGATTTTAATATACATAAATACACCGAATTTTGTAAGGTTATAGATAGAAATAGTTTACATGCAACCGAATTTTTGGGTCTAGGAAAACAAGTAGAATATTTACGCGACATAACTATATTTAAATTAAAACAGTTAATACCTAACTTTAGAGTAAAGAGAGGTATTCTTAATCCCCTAGGAACAGTCATTAAACTTATAACAGGAAATTTAGACAACAATGATGCTAGCCACTATGATTCCCTGATTACACAGATTTCCGATAAGCAAATGTTAACTAATAAGAAAATTACTGTAATTTCTAAAATGTTTGATACTTTTATAAACAGCACGGAAACCTTACACGCCAACACTAAGATATTAGATAAAAAGATTAAAACTATGGAAAACTTTATAAAACAAATTGTAACAAAGGAACTTAATTCCACACACTCTACAAATATTTTAACTATGTTTAACATTTTTTACGTTAATTTCCGAACAGCATTTATCACATTAGGTGAAATTGAGACAGCGTTGGCTTTGAGTAAAGTGTCAGTGCTCCATCAATCTATTATTAATTCTATGGAAATGTTATCTATTTTGAAAAATATTGCTAAAACCGATAATCTTATGTATGAGGTTAGTTTAAATAATTTAGTTGCAATAGAGAGAAAACCATTGTTGTAAAAGCATATATGAAAGGAAACCAGATAACATTTATTTTGGAGATTCCAATAATTGACGGTAATACATATAATTATTTCAAACTCTATTCATTCCCGATAACCGATAAATTAAATAACAGAACTCTTACAATTATTCCTAAATTCCCATACCTTATGGTGAAAGGGTTGAAGTACCTACCGGTGGCGCAACCCTGTGAGGAGATCGGCGAGGCTCAATACCTATGTACCGAGGATAACGTATATAACATACTCTATCAGGGAGAGACTTGTGTAGAGCAGTTAATGCAGTTCAGGGATAATCTGGCTGCATGCATCGCTGTTCCAGTAAAAGTGGAAAATGTTAAGGTCCAACGCATACGCAATAACGACTGGATAGTTTACATAGCCAGTGACCTTGTCCTTAAAGAAACGTGTGGAAATAGTGAGTCTTACAGGTCTCTACAAGGCTCTTATGTGTTACACGTTGATGAAAATTGCATAGTTTCCATGGGAAATGTTCTACTTCACCATCGACGCTTCTATAGCAGATACAACAACGAGAGATTACCCCCAGTTATAGATCTGCCCAATTTCAATGCCATAAGTTTTACCCTCAATGACACCATAGATATCAAGGATATTAACCTGGACGAACTTAAGGAACTTGCCTACGCGTTAAGAGTTAACAGTTTAAGTAAGGAAAGTGTGGAAAGTGAAAAGTTTAGTGCAGTGAAAATTAACACCATAAGCCTAGGAACGGTTCTTTTGTACGTAATCATCCCCATTTGTATTTTAGGGTATATACTATATACATATAGATTAAAATTGTTTGCTTTTGGACGAAATGATCCGAACCCTGTAAATCCTAATTCGGATAATTTCGTTCTTGAGGAGGGAGGAGTTATGCACCCCCTACCCCCTAGAATTATAACCATTAGAGCATAGAGTTGTAGAGTCGCTGACAACGCATAACAGCTTCTCGGGATACAACTGGGTGGCATATGCTGACCCATAGTTTTAAGATAGAGATAAGCCTTTAGACTAAGAACATTTTATTGTAATATTAATTCAGAATATACGAGCATCTCCTTCTGTTCAGACGTTCTCACTTTTATTTTATTTTAATTAGATTTTAAAAAACCCAATCTTCCACTCGTAAATTTGACTAGGTCCAGACCGACCGGACCGGACCGGATCGGACCGGACCGGAACGGACCGGACCGGACCGGAACGGACCGGACCGGACCGGAACGGATCAGACCTGATCGGTCCGGAAGGAACCGCACCGTACCGAGTCCGTGCCGGACCGGACCGAACCGGATCGCACCGATTTTTTTTTCTGAAGAAATATGTTAATTGGTATGTAGGTACCTTATCAGGACCAAACCGACCGGACCGGAGCGGACCGACTGGACCTGATCGGACCGGACTATATATATATATAAATATATATAAAATTCAAAGTCCTGACTGACATAACTATACATATATCAACGCACAGCCCAAACCGGTGGGTCTAGAGATTCCAAATTTGGACTGTAGGTTCCTTACGACGGCGACGTCTAGGGGTGTACAAAGAAAGGATTTTTCGAAATTCCCACGGGAAACCGAGATATACGCAAACGAGGTTGCGAGGCTATATCAAATTCGGCATGTAGGTTCCTTACGACGTCTAGGGATGTACTAAGAAAGGATTTTTCAAAATCCCACGGGAAAGCGAGATATGCGCAAACGTAGTTGCGAGAGGACGCACAGCCGAAACCGCTGGGTCTAGAGATGCCAAATTTGTCATGTAGGGTCCATATAAGGACCGGACCGGACCGGAACGGATCAGACCTGATCGGTCCGGAAGGAACCGCACCGTACCGGGGCGTGCCGGACCGGACCGGTTTTTTTTTCTGTAGAAAAATATGCTAATTGGCATGTAGGTTCCATATCAGGACCGGACCGACCAGACCGGCCCGGACTGACCGGACCGACCGGACCGGATGGAACCGTACTGTACCGGGCCGTGCAGGACCGGAATTTGTTTCTGAAGAAAAATATGCTAATTGTTACTAGGCCACGCGGGCGAAGCCGCGGGCAGAAGCTAGTTACATAATATTTTCTCTTGTGGTGGATGACTATGATTATCTTCTGTATAATGTATGGATATTGTTCAGTAAAACCGTGGGCGGAGAGTAGGTTGTAATGCAATCGTGACGTTATTTATTGAAGCGTGGGTAGATGTATATGTATCCTTAGATCTATGTATAGGTAATAAAGGACGATGAATTCTGAAACAAAATATATATAAGCCAAATGTATTTTTATTCTTTCTAATCCTTCCATTAAAAAAATATGTTCCGAGATTTTTATTCATTATTTTTTAATTTTTTTTCGACTTTAAACCAGCCAGCGGGCAGCGTGATTTACCAAATCCCATTATTCCCATTTCTGTTCTGCTATACGGGATTAAAACCAACTAGGTAATCTATCAATTTCTATTTTTGCTTGATGGAAAACAAATATCCATACATATATAACACTAGTAGGATAAAAAGAAAGTTATTTAAACAGTAAAATACAGAAGTTATGGAGATTTTATTCCTTTACATTCAAATATTGTAGATCAGGGTTAAATCGCGACGCCAGTTCGTCGCGACGTACGCTTATATCTCGGCCAGTGCCTCAAGGATCTCTCGACATTGATGTTTTATTTTGCCATAAAAACATAATATAACTGTATACTACAATATGGAACATATTAAAATATGAAAATTATTCATACTCAAAGGAAGAAGATGAGGCTCATCGGTGACTGCGCTTTCTGTTAGCGGTGCAGTCTTTTGGACTAAGATCAAGTGGGGTGAAGTATGGGTGAAGTCAACAGAAAAAAAGAAAAATGTCTAAAGGTTTAAAAAAATAAAAATAAAAAAAAGTACTGCAAGAATAATATCGAGGATGCTTGTCAATATAGAAAATACCTAAAAAGCATCTAACAGGATTCAGTTGTTAATTTTAATCACTGTTGCATATACAATAAGTAAGTAAGGGCGGTTAAATAATATCCAGATAAATTTACTGTTTATATGATTTTTCATGTATTTATCTTATCTGAATTTATCTTAACTAAAACCATTGCAATCATTCAAAGAATGGAAAAAACAAGTTTTTCTCAACATTACGACGAAACACTCGTAAAACCACAACATAATACCATAATCAATATAAATTTAATAAAAGGCATATTAATTATAATATTGTATTTATAAGAAACGGTGTTATGATTGTGGCATTTGCGTGGGTTACGCTTCACTTACGCTTCATAGGATGTTCATTTTGACCTTTATTTAAATCACAAGTTAATATAACTATTTATAGCCAACCTTTGAACGTACCTATTGGTTTGTAGAATATATTCCATACGGAGTCCTTAGCAACACTTAACACGTG
Organism: Endotricha flammealis; assembly: GCA_905163395.2. Classification (NCBI taxonomy): domain Eukaryota; kingdom Metazoa; phylum Arthropoda; class Insecta; order Lepidoptera; family Pyralidae; genus Endotricha; species Endotricha flammealis. The sequence goes on along the minus strand of LR990854.1, from coordinate 13,639,624 downwards.
TAAAGATTGATTGGTTTAAATAAATTACAGGAATATATTTATATTTTCGAGATTACCTCGACTTATACGAGAATTATAGACTTTTGAAGCAATTATAGTCGGAACTACATTTTAATTTACTTACAATCCGATTTCATTTAGTTTATTATTCAATTAGAGTTAATTTAGTCTGTCAAGAGTACTAATTTAAACGTAACAGCCTAATACCGATTGCGCGGAATTTTTTTCAAGAATAAGGACCATGGATTGAGCCATCTGGTATTAAATAAATCCAAAAGGCAGATCGCCTTTAGCCCTTATTAAAAACGAAACACGTATACGCATTAAGGTTGTACAAACACAGTAGGTAAACACCACTTTTACTAAAGTAGTCAAATGAACGTCAACTTTGGTGTCAGTGAATATTCATCACCCATTCTTGTCAGTAAGTACGATAAACATACGAAAAGTAAACTTTTCCTTCATTTACGTAACTACACTTGATTTATCGTCCAAAAAGACATTAGAAGCGTATGACATCACGATATTATATTTGAGTAAGTATTATTAATGGAAAATGACTTGATTTATTGTGGTACCAGAAATCTATATTGTATAAAATTCAAAGTCTTGATAGATTTAACTATATATCAACGCACAGCCCAAACCGCTGGGTCTAGAGATTCCAAATTTGGAATGTAGGTTCGTTACGACGACGTCTAGGGGTGTAATAAGAAAGTATTTTTCAAAATTCGCAAACGAAGTTGCGAGTATTTAACTAGTAGTGTATAAAAAAACACGATCGAAAATTATATTTTACTGATTCCGGAGGCATCAGTTCTATGGTTGCGATTTTCTTTAATTGTATAATTTGTAATACGTATAAAGGCTTTTCACGTAATATTCCATTCCCCTAATGTTTTTGATAAAACTGTTTCATATACCTGATATCACTTTGACAATGACTTTTGTTCGTTTACATTTTTGATCTCGAATTCCATTTTAAAGTAAGGAATTCATAATAATTATATCGACCCAGTTGATTTTGAATTATCATCACGCTACGAAAGTTCGTAGCACCGTAGCTACGAAACTATCGTAGCTCGTAACCGTTCAGCACATGGGGGGCGCGAAACTGCTTGCTACAGCTTGTCTCACTAATATTAAGGGGAAGGTTTGTGCGTATGTTTGTTAGTTCTTCATGCTTAAATAGCAGGGCCAAATTTAATGATATTTGGTATGTAGGTAGCTGATACCCTAGATAAATAAATAGGGTTTTTATCCCGAAAAGTACGCGATTTCCTATCAGACTTTTGACGATTTGGTCAAAAGTCTGATAGTCAATGGCGCTTTTAAAGTAGATGGCGCTACTGTGCATATATACACGCAAACATTTCGCTAGTACTAAATAAATCAAACAAACGTCTATTGCTTGTCAACTCGTAAAGGTTTGTTATGTTTGTATAGCCTTTGAGTACTTGACAAATAACAAGAATTTACAATTCAAAATGTACACAAGTTATTCAAAGGAAAGTTACAACTTGATATTTAGATAAGTCCTTAGTGACGTAGGTTAAAGGAGGAATACAAGATTAGAAAATAATGTTACTGTAAACTGTAAAAGGAATTATATTTATGTATTTCAATGGATTATTAGTAAATTTAGATTTTTCAGTCATACATTCACATAGACCTTTTACAGCTTTCTCGAATTTATCTTTCCGACTTTCGACAGATTTTTACAATGAACCAAACTGCTAACTAATTAATGGTAAAAATTACTTCTGAGAAATAATTTTGGTTAATTATTTTACTTTTACCCAATTTGATTTGAAAAAATAACAAGAATACCGCTCCGTATGTATCCCTTATCATATATTCATTATTACATACTTACAAGTAAAGGGTTATATTACATACGTACGTTAGGGATGGATTGTGAAAATAGACATTAATAACATCATTATTTCTGGTTGGAGTAACCTCTTCTTAACTTGCGGGGTCTGTATGACACGCGCAAAGTATAGATTAAAAAAATATCAGATAAAACATTAAATCACTTCTAAACTCAATATAAGTTATCTCAAAGGAAAAGAACCAAACTGACAGACGAATGGCGGTAACTGAGATAAGGGTAATAAATGCTTTGGATCGAGGAAACCACCGCTTAAGGAATCGACCCTTATAGGAATATTTGGTAGACTGAACTGAATACACTTACATATATCATAACACTTGCGGAGTAAGTGTCTATCGATAGATAGATAGAATATTTTATTCATTTGCCACGGACTTTACAATTTACAAAACACATAACACCAACTTACAATAGGTATCGTCGCTTTTAGGTTAGTTTTTATAGCAAGCTTATTTTAGTCTTACTTTTTTGACAGGCCTTGCGGTCAAGTGGCTAGCAATCCCAAGGATCGTTGATTCAAATACCGCGTAAAGCAAATATTTATGTTCATAAACATGTATTTTTTTTCTTGGCTTATATGTTTTTATTAAGTTTTTTCAAAAACAAGTAGGTACTTACTATTCATGTATACTTATTCTATCAATCTAGTGTAACTAATCTATGAATAGTAAAAGCTTTGCATAGTTTGGGGCTAGATGGCGTTGTGTGTTTTGTCCTAGTACTTTTCACACACTTTTCCATGTTTGTACTCTTAGTACTATTATCTATTCTGTGGCGTCTCTGAAGTTGTCTGCTGTTCTCATTCCTATTCGTAGTTTTTAGAGGAGCTCGATAGCCTCGTTGTGAGTATCAAATTGGAACGATCGCGCAAGTTAAGCAATTACCATGCTAGTCAATACTCGAATGGTTTAAAAAAAACGTTAACATGTCGGACCCTACTGTTGTCGATAGGTCGTCAGGTCAAGTCAGTGACCGTTAGGTGACTTAACAACACTGACACTAAGTGCGGAAAAAGCACACGAAAAAAAGAAGAAAATTTGATATGGACAGTACCTACTTAGTCGTATGAGTTTCTTCGCAATGTTTTTATTTCATCGACTAGCAAGTGCTTTAATCCCATTAACGCGAAGTTATTGATGGTTTTATTTTTATACCACAAAGGTGGCAAACAAGCCTACGGTCCGCCTGATGGTAAACCTCAGCCTATAGACGCTTGCAATACCGATGGTATCACTCACGCGTTGCCAACCCTCCCAACTCCCCCAAGTGGAGCTCTGGAGGCCTTACTCACCCTAGGAAGACAACATGGTCGAGACCAATGTTACTTGCCTACGATCTTCTGTATGGTGGAGGTCCTTTCCTAGACGGGCTGCTCCGATTTGAGCGGATTATCCGCTGTGCCTCTCTTTAAATGATGGATGTTTGTTATTCTTTAAGGCAAAAACGGCTTCACAGATTTGTTTGAAATTTCCTACACAGGTGGTCTATAACATGGATTAACGCATGCAATGGTTTTTGTCTCATAAATCAGTCCGGTAACGGGAAGAATAACTTTCAGAATGAGACAATTGTATTAACTTCCAATATATGTATAACTGAAAAGTGTGTTTAGACAATTATAATTAACTAAGTTTTATACCTTGAAAATATCTTCGTTAACGCTTCACCGTCACGTTCTTACGACCTTCGTAAAAAGAATAATCGTCGAATGTTCGTTCGCTATTTGGAAATATAAAATTTTATAGCTATGGGTGTATTGGCGCTAAATTTTGTGCCAGCCAAGATGGCGCTTAAACTGCAGGAATTGTCTGACTAAGCACATAGGAACGTCTAGTAGATCTCGTTTTAGTTTTAATACAAGTATTCGATATCTATGTAGATGTTTTTACACTATATGATGTTAAAAGGTTGTAGTTGTAAAAAAAAAACTATTTATATTAATATCGTTACAAGAACCAAGCGTGCATTAACTGATCTTAATTAAAGGTTCAGATTAAATTATCAATTTTCAAAGAATTACCAAAAATTTCTCTATTGTACCATAATTTTTCCACCTAAAATAGATTTAATACATGATTTTACTCATGATTTTACAAAGTGTAGATATTTCTATATCGTAGCTCCAAAGGTATGCACCGCTCGTAGCGGAAAATTTACTATTAAATGGCTACGCTCTACGCCCGTAGCCGTATCAGCTACGGTAACCCTTCGTAGCCATGAAATTAGAGGTTCCATCACATGCAGACTATAGACATAAGAAATATCCACGAGGAACATGAGTCGGGGTCGTCGAACGGCGGACGAAACGGCGTCGGCGTCCCGGCCGGGAGGGGCGACGGTTTCGGCGCGCGGTATCGATCGTATCGCCTACCTTCCTGCGGCCGCAGCAAAGCATCCTCCGAGCGCGCGACTGTCCGCCCGGCGAAGACTTCAACCTGGTAAGTTTTCGCCACTGCATGGGTGTAGGTTAGCGCGGCGTTTGTGGGAGCGGCCGCGGGGCCGGCTGCTCGCGCATCGCGAGTCGCGACGCCGACGCGTCGATGCGGCCGGAGCGCGCGAGGCTTCCGCGCGGAGTGCCCGCCGCACGCCCACGCCTGCGCCGTAACAGCACCCCCAACTCCCTCTCGTCCCCTTACTCCTCACGATTAATAATTCCGGCTACGCTGCCAGTGCGTATGTGGGTTAGTTTTTTGGCGATCGATGCGATTATTCGGTGCGAACCACTTCCGCTAGACTGTCGCGGTAGTGCACCCACACGGGCAGATGACCTATTAATCGCATTGACATCGGCCGATAAGCTTCGGCGATGTTACATTTTTCTAAATTGATATGATTTCTGATTTTAAAAAAATCGTGGAATTAAAATTACGATTTATGACTGACAATTTTGATATGGTAGAGATAGATAGAGTTCTGTTGAATCTAAATTATTATTTTACACTACTATATTATACATATAGCACACCTACTTATATCAGTAACTTTAAGTTAATTAAAACTGGAAATCATTTTCTTCCCTATCTTTTGACTAGATTTGCTGACCATCAAGTAATATTACTAAATCATTTATACACTTCGGATCAATCATGATAACTTTGCTTTTCCAACTAGATAATTGGTTTACCTTACGCAGTGTTAAATAGAATAAATTGATTGGTTTTTAATAAGTGGGGTCAGACGACTGGCTCTTAATTACAACTAATAGTATCGTTCTTCCATCGTAATATTTGATTGCTTAGCCAAATAAATTAGATTAACCACTCAATCCTTACAAATTATAAAACAAAATCCTCCGCGGAGTCTGTCTGTCTGTTCGCGATAAATTCAAAACTACTGAACCGATTATCATGCGGTTTTTACCTACGGTTAAAGTGGTTCCTGAAGAAGAAGGTTTGTGGGTATAATTTTGTAAAAGTTTTGTTGAAATTGAATGAAATGTGACGATTTTTGTTAATGGTGTTGTTGTTAAATCAAGCTGTTTGGAAGCTTTCACTGAAAACGCTGCCTAAACCCGATGTAACAAAACAATGGATTAATTTGTTCCTCTTTTAAAGAAGTAAGATATGGCATTTGTCCATCTTTTCACTTACTATGAGTCAACGAAATAACTACGCATAATATAAGCTCTGTATACCCTCACAGAGAATACGGAACTTAGTATGCTTATCTATTTTAGAGAACTTTATCCGTGTCTCATTGAAGGTTGTTGAGCCGCAAAGCTCTAGTTAAACCGCATGTGGGGCGGTCTAAACTTTCATCCCCAAGTTAGGTACAAATTAATGGAATTTCAACAACTTTTCGTAACAAAAGTGAATTGATATAAAGGTATCACGCTAACAATGTGGTTACAATTAACCAGTTACGTAAGCATTTATACAGAATAAAATGGGTAGTATGAAATAGGCTTTATTTTAAGTACTGAAGAAGTCAAATGAAATTGTTTTTTCATCAGTGAAAAGACATGTGAGACTAACATTTTCTTATTATTTTAGCCATAATTATGTTTTTACTTATATTATGAACACTAGTGAAACCCGCGCAACTTCGTTTGCGTGTGTTTATTTATGCACAGCAGCGCCATCTATACCAGATTTTGAACCAAATCCTACGGGAATCGCGTAGTTTCGGAATAAAAAGTAACCTATGTATTAATCCAAGGTATCAGGTACCTACCTACATAAAATTGTACCCAACTTGAAACAGTTGAGTTTAGAGACGTTAAACAGTAGTTTATAAACTTTCTGTATATTAGACTCAAGTTAATTTCAGTCAGAATATCTACATATTTGTATTCAAATCTACGTTCAAATTTTCCAACGTCAATGCAAACGGAAAATAAAATATACTGACCCATAAATTCGTTTACAAAAACCGAAATTGTGTCAACTTTGTTTTATTATGTTGTTTGATTGAATTGAAAAGTTAGATGAAAATGTCCATGGTTTTATCTCTTGTGTACAATTTTTTCAGTAGATTCATATATTCTTTATTGCACATAAATTTTAAAAACATTTACTGTAATAGATATACTTACAGTGTACAAAGGTGAGCTTATCTCTTTAAGAGATTTCTTCCAGCCTACCCTACCGGGTGTCATATATGTTTGTACAAGGGCGGTAAACAATTTATAAGTGCCAATTTATATCTCATTCATTACTATCTACTTAACATTCAAATATTCATATCACATAAACATACCTAAATACTCAATGATATACTTACACACAATAAATAAATACATTATACATACATACAATATTTTAATATGACAAGAACGTAAAGAACGGGTAGAGATAGATGGAAAACGAGAAGAGAGATATTGGGGGGAATTAGGATTAGTAATTCGTTTAAAGAAAAGATAGTATGTGCACATTTCTGCGAAGTCGAATTGGGAGCCACTTCAACTGAGTACGAAACTCCGATACATGGTCATACTTACGTAGACCGAAAATAAAACGGATGGCTAGATTCTGAAGTCGCTCCAGCTTGGCGAGTTGCTCCTCAGTACTCTTGTTACTCAAACGCAATGTATTATTTTATTGTGTCAAAGAACTTATTAAAAATATTGTATCTGTCTTTGGCATCGTAGCATCTAACTAAACAGATGGTCCGAAAATTCAAACAAATAAAGTAATTTTAAAATAAAGACTCTTCGGTAAAATTTTGGCCACTTAATATGCTAGAAACATAAAAAGATTAACGCTTTTGTTAAAATATTTTCAAAATGATACACATTTTTAATAAGTTATAGTTAAATATACGTCATTTACATTATGATTAATAATATCAAAGCACAAAGAAACCTGAAACCATTTTTAGGAAGTTGATCCTAGAGATAAGATAAGCTAATTCTTCAACACGTCTTACAGTAAAAGGTGGAAACTAAAGTAAATATAATTCCAGCAAATTGCTTTAATCAATTCAGAAGGGACACCACGCAATCTGAGAATTAAGCGCTCAAGCGACTGTTATGCAAATTTCCTTATTTTTCACAAATGTTGCTTTATCACCACTTAGTTGAGTGAAAGTTAAAATTACACAAGACGCAGTTTTTAAGTTATTACTCAAAATAATAAATTCTTGTTTTTATTTATATTAATCGTACTTACTTTGTGACGTCAAATCAAATCAGAATGAATAGTGGCCTTATAATGGCTTGTTTCTGCCTCATCATCATCATCTCAGCCACAAGAAGTCCACTGCTGGACATAGGCCTCCCCCAAACGTTTCCAATGCGACCTACAGGCAGCGGCCTGCAACCAGCGGCTTCCTGCGACTTTCCTTAAGTCGTCTGACTACCTTGTAGGTGGCCTTCCTACACTGCGCTTACCGGTACGCAGTCGCCTACTATTTTAAGAATATCATTTGAGTAATTTTAGTATTTTTCGCCTTTATCGAATGCTATAAATTATCGTTTTAAAAATATTAAAAAAATGCATGCATATTCTCTAATCTATATCATTCTCTTCCCGTTAACCGATAAGAATGCAAAATTTGAAATGAAAATAATCTGTATTTGTAAATAAAAAAAATAAAAACTTTTAGTAGAAACTACTACAAAAATGACAATGTACGACCGATTAGATTAGTGGTAGAGACCAATTCCATGATAGCGCACAATCAATACGAAATGACATTTTAATTGGCCAATCACTAGTAACGTTTATTTTAGTTGTTACAAACATACATCGATGTTGCTATGCTATTGACCCGATTATGTAAGAGTATTCAATAATAGCTGATTTGATTAATGATTCTTAGTTTGAATATAAATACGTACAATCGAAAAATGAAAGAGATAGCCATGGTAGAGGACTATGAACAATTTTATGTACCTTTACAAAATACATAAAATGTTAGTTGAATATGAATTATAAGTAAATCCTTTTTTTTAATTAAACTTAAATTAAATCATAAGGTCTTGGTTACCTATTTCATGGGCATATTACCTACAATATTGAAATAATAATAATAAACCGGTTTACATACGTTCCTTTCTTATACTCCATATTTAAATTTTGTCATTTTCTGTTGGTACTAACGGTACTAACAGTAGTACAAGTTCACATAAACTACATGCCAGTAGGTCTTATCTTATTAATTCTTTAAATAAGCAACCATACATACAATAAGTGTGATTGTAACAGTGTACGCTGTGGCAGTTGGCTGACACATCGAAATGCTCTTTAAATAAGTATAAAAAAACTAATATTGTAATACATTAATTTGATCTAACCTTAACAATGTAATTTTGATAAAAACAATATTAGAATATAATTGCTTACATCTTGCTTACGTATTACTCGTATGGTAATTGTTTTTTTATTGTCGTGTGAACAAAGACTGACTCAAGATCCGGTTATTTCGACTTCGTAGTTATTAGATCATGGGAATTTCATATCCCATTTTTTGTAATATTTTAAATAAGTTTGTTAGCGAAACTACATTTTGTGATTTAAGCGACTTGTTTGTTAGCCAAACAACAAAGTCGCTTGAATCGCAACAGTACATTATTGTTATTTTATTTTATTCTTAAAACAAACAGTTTTATAAAAATTATAAAATAAAATCGTATAATAGTTATTTGTTATGCAAGGCTGCAAAGTTGTTTTTTGGCGCGAGTACTTAAATTGAAACCTGAGCTAGCGAAGGATTCTAGGATCAAATATAGAATCCTGAGCGTAGCGAGGGTTTCAAAGGTACGAGACGCAGAATAACTTTGCTGCCGAGCGAAACACAAAAATTTTCACCTCACTACAGCGAGGAAAATCCTAGATGCAAGAAAAACGCAAATAATATATTAAATAAGTGTTTATTTTTTTTCATGCGGTGTCGTGCTGGCCAGTTCGATTATTATAAAAATAAGGTTGGCACACTGGCATGATATAAGTATTAATGCATTTTCAGAGGACTTGCGGTATAAAAAAATAAAGAATAGAAAGGTTCGAATTTTAAAAATACTTTCCACGCTAGGGCACAAAATGCACTTTTGCGCTCAGATTTCGAATGACAAACAGATTCTTTCCGAGCTTGTGAGGTGAAAAAAATATTAATAAGTTATTGTATCTGTATGAATTGTCCCTATAAGTACATTTATTTATTTATTGTTTATACAATACAAAAATTTATTCCTAAGAGTTAGTCTGTGACGGTAATGCATCTTTAAAAATATTACCAAATACTCAAGGTCTTCCTACCTTGAACTCCATCTAGAAAAACGTACATAAATTCTAACTGCTTCATATCTATGAATTATTATCATTTTTCTCCGGAACTGTACTTGAAAAAGGTTTTCACCATTTGGAGCATATATTATTCCAGACATGGGCTAGGTATGTATTATGCAGCTACCTAAGTTCAATCCGAGCAAAACCGGAGTGAGCAGTCATAATTAAAATTAGACGAACAATTTTTGCTTCAATTTTTTTCTCGTTACTTTTATTTTAAATTTGGATAATTACTTGAAATCTTTTGTAAACATGTTTGTGGTTTAATAAATAAATACATAAATAAAAATGCCATATTACTAACTAGCGGACTTAAACATTTTGGAGGGATGTCTAGATTAAAAATACCATCCTACGAGACATATCTCGAGGCTGAAACTTGAAAACTTTCGACAGACAGAGATATTTTTTCGTTTAGTAGAACTTAAAACTGCGTTATACGCGTTGACATTAATAAACCAAATGCTTTAATAATAAATAGACTTTATCTCTAATATAATATTATGCTATTCATCTGTCGAATATTGGTAAAAAGGGCTGTAATCCGGGCATTTCTTGACACATTTGTGTGTGATTATATCCCTCGTGGTCCCTGCATTACACCAGCAATCACAATAGTGTGTCCGATATGAGTGTGCCGGTATAGAGCAAATTGTTTCAAATGTGCAGTTTGGGCCCGGGTCATATTCTCCTGGTGGGCATACCGCTGTAATAACATAACAACAGTTAAGTAAACTTACATACCGACTAAAATATGATTTATTAACTTAAAACTTGCAGAACTTCATTTTTGCATTTTTACGCTTTTCCATGGTTATTTAGAAAAAATATAGGGGCTATTTCCTTTCACTTGACTCCATTGATTGATCCCTTAATGGATCCTATCAGGTTCAGAAGTTTTTTTATTTGTTTGTTACACATATTATACAAAAATATAATAAAACAAAGTATTTTACTTCATAGGTAATATTAAAAATTAAAATACAAGAATTTACCATAGCAAACAATTTGTTTCCGAAAAATAAATGTAGATAAGTAATAAATTTTGCATAAACATCGCAAAATGTAATGTGTTTATGCAAGAATCTATTATTACCTATCACTAATTTGGCAAAAAAATATTTAAAACGTGCCATAAAAAATTCTACTAATAAAACTATAGGTACTTAATGTAAATTCCTTGTTCTTAATAAATAAAAGTCACACTTACCTAAAACGGAGGTTACTATAAACACAAGTGCACACAACTTGATCATTGCTTCCGAACTGTTTAGTATTTATGCTATTATCTCTGACCCGTCTGCCGCGTTATATACTAACCTTCACCTCAATATTACAGATAAATTCTCACTTAACACGCGTTATTTAGTTAACGAATTTTCTAAAGTTTCTAAATACCTATTATAAAAGTAACAGAGAAATGAGATTTGGGTGTTTGATGCTGGTCGGGATTCTGAAGGTGAAGTCCTGGCCTATCAGGATAGTCACACCCTCTCGCAATATCGCCATAATTACGAAGGAAATTTGTTTCCGACTTGGAAAAAACAATGTCTGCTTCAAGTCGAAATCTTTTGGTCAATCGCTACCAGGTATGCAAAAAGCAATAAACTAAGGCTCTTAATATTTTTTTTGACAATTAACACTAGGATCTACTAAATGGGTTTAATTGTATTGACGATAAAATAACAAATCAGTCAATCAAAATACAACGAATTTAATTATGTATACCTAAAGAAATTACTTAGAAGACAAAATTTTAATATTTAATCGTCTATTTACGCCAAGGTCTATAAATAGGGCATGTTTTAACACATTTATGTGTTACAAGGTCCCTTGTTAATCCAGGATCACACCAGCAGTCACAATAATGACTCCTGCCTGAGTGCGCAGGCATGGGGCAGACAACCTCCAAGCCGCAATCGGGGCCAGGGTCATGCTCCCCTGGAGGACACTCGGCTGAAAGAAAAGTGTAATGAGAGAGAAAACCTTTTAAAAAAACTTAGAACTGCTTCTTAGTAAGTTTCAGTTATACTTTCTGTTAGTAATACAGATTCTGTTAATTTTATATACTTATCTGAAAAGTTTACACACTATGATATGATTATCTACAATAGGTACTGTGATACGATGTCATAAAGTTTCAGTTTAAAAAATATATATTATATTTACCTCTAGCTCAATTGCAATGATTGTGAAACAATCAGCTATTTGTACACAATAAATCTAAATCTATCTCTTTACCTTCGTCGTATTAAAATATAGGTATGTATCTACATATAGACCTATAGGTGTATTTCTGCAATTTATTAAGTCAAATGACGTCAGAATTTTAATCAGTAGACTTACCCGAAATAACTGCGACAAAGAACAAAACGAGGACACATATTATTCTCTTATAATTGGCCATCGTGTCGTTTCCGAGATGTTTACCATTTTATCTCTACCGGCCTCCTTTATATAACCTTCGCCGGCTGTAACTAATAACGATACCTAATTGTCACTAGCCTTAACTGGACGGCTCACTAGGCTGGGTCCACATTTGATCATTTTATTTCGTAAAAGAAATTGCATTATGCCATCGTTTAGGTTTCTATTTATTATGTGAGCAATAATGTTACAGGTAATTATGATATTACAAAAAAAACAGATTTTCACTATCCTAAAAATATTTAAAAATTCTTTTCACCTCGGCCCCAGATGGAATTCGAACCCACGACCACGACCTCTCGAAATCCGGCCGAGTGCTCTTCTCATTTTCACTAGTTTCGTGGAAATAATAAAATTATTATTTAAATGAGTGAGTACCTATCTTATTTTTGACAGATATTCGTCGATATATATTTTATTCTTATAGATAAATATTATGCTTCAGACATTCATATCTCAGGGCAGGGCGTAAAATGCGTAAATGTACTCCTAGCCCAAAATTTATTACTTCGTGATGACTAATATTTCTAATAATTATACTGTCGTTAAGTATATTGTTTATATACCTATTAATAACTCTCTTATGTATTATTATATTTTAATTTTATTGCATGATCACATTTACATAAGATACTTCATTAAATTTACGACTACAAGGATCTAGGATGCGTTGCCCACCTACGTAGGAATGAAAAAGAAAGCAGGGCGAGTAGGTACCTTTTAGGCTTTCGGCTTTCTCACTCAACGTACGAAACTAGTGGCATCAGGATAACGATATGCTTACATTATTAGAAAAAAAAATCTTTTTGCATGGTTCTCTATCCTGGATAAATATTTCATTTGTTGACTGTACCTAATTAGAATTAGCCAGTCTTATTTTATACTAGCTGTGCATACGTCTTCGCCCGCGTGGAATTGAATTTGTAGTTAAAAAAGTATCCACGGATAAATCGGAGTCAGTGACATCTAGTGAAGTTTTGAGGAATTTAATTTTCATAACGTCGTCGCGTCGGGCCGAGTCAGTGACATCTAGTAAAATTTTGAGGAACTTAATTTTACGACGCGTCGTCGGGCCACTTTCCTAATTGAGGATAACTTTTTTCCTAATATTCGATTTAAGTAAATGAAATAAAGCCTATATTTTGCAAAGCAAGCTCTATCTTTCTGTGTAAACAGCATTAAATCTGTTCGGTAACTACGAAGATGTGTGCGTACAGACAGACTAATGAGATAGAAGAACTAAAATAAGTGTTTTTTTTTAAATCCTACAAGAAAACTTAATAAAAGTAGGTAGGTATTTCTTTTATTGTTCCATCCATTATTGCCAAATAATATTTTCAATGTACAGACAACCGATAACCGGGGTCTACTTTTTATCACTTTTATTATTGGATAGGTTTTAATATTAACTAGAATTTTATTAGCAATCTGTTAGTTCTACGCAAGCATTTGTATCGATTTTCCTATAAGTTCCGGGTTTGCACCAACAGTCGCAAGTGTGCTTAGGATACGAGTGGGAACTCCTGGCTGCGCATGTCGGCTCCAACCCGCATCTTGGTCCCGGTTCATATTCACCCTCTGGACATTGTTCAGCTAAAACAAACCCATTTTGCATCATAATTAATTTTAAAAAATAAACAAAAAAAATGTGCTCTTAAAAACAATATATTTGGCGGGAATTACACAAAATTTATAGTCATCGACAATATTTTATTTTTTCATTACCACATCAAAATGTAGGCAAGGCAAGGCAAGGTAGAAAGATATTTATGAAACCATACGTCTCGTCTTCTGTAATATGATCATGAAAGTACCTAATACATTTTTACTCGTAATTTTATTCAAGCAAATTAATACTTGAAACAATACTTCAGTAAGACTTCAGTATTGTTTCAAGTATGAACTCTCACTCGCATGTATGATTCAGAAAGAATTCGGCAAAGGGTGTGAATCTTTTCCATTTAGGTTTACCTACTACGGACCTCTTTATTTGCTTCAAACTGAAAATAATGCTAAATAATGTTTTAAAAAAAATGTTAAAACATAACCCTTCTTGCAGTCGGGTAATAACATTACGGGCAATTAAAATACCTACTTACAAAACTATTTTCAATAATTTTAAAACGCTTACCTGAACAACAGAGTGTCACAAGAACTAACATTAAAAAAATTGTGGCTTTCATGTTGACTGTGAGAGTCTTGTGTTCCATATGCCATTGTAATCGGGGATGATTCCTATTTATATTTTGACCTTTATGAACATTAAGATAAGAGACCTTCAGTTGGACTGGTCCTGTGACCCTTTTGACATTGATATTGAGACCAGGATACTAGTAAATCTTTAAGAAACATAATTATATTTGATCTACTATTACTGATTTGATTGTACCTACAGTTAACTACCGTATTAAAACTGAGGCCGAGAGTGCTAATAGTTATTTGTTATGCAAGGCTGCAAAGTTGTTTTTTGGCGCGAGTAAGGTACGAGACGCAGAATAACTTTGCTACCGACTGCCGAGCGAAACACACAACTTGTCACCTCACAGCGAGGAAAATTCTAGGTGCAAGAAAAACGCAAATAGGTAATATAGGTATTAAATAAGTGTTACCTTATTTTTAGAATAATCGAACTGGCCAGCACGACACCGCATTAAAAAAAATAAACACTTATTTAATATTTTATTTGCGTTTTTTTTTTTGCATCTAGCATTTTCCTCGCTGAAGTGAGGTGAAAAGTTGTGTATTTCACTCGGCAGTCGGTAGCAAAGTTATTCTGCGTCTCGTACCTTACTCGCGCCAAAAAACAACTTTGCAGCCTTGCATAACAAATAACCATTTTAATGTTGTTTGCAGTCAGTAAATTAAACGTTAAATTAAAAAATTTAAAACCTACATTTTTAAATTTCTGAATTAAACGATTTCATTGACGCTTGAGACTAATAAGAAAGAAAACTGTCAAATAGTTCATTGCAGAGGGCGCCCCTTGCTTGTTACAAGGAAGCTGTCAAACTTCATACAAAAAATAGAAATATTTCAGATTTCTTTAATTTAATGAAAAATGGGTCGGTGTATGGCTTTTGGATGTGAAGAAATACGTTCACATAAGTTTGTATAATGCTATGTAATTTTAGGGAAGGTATTGTGAATAAAATAAAAATATGATATTTAATCATTCATAATTTCTGTAAATATACCTACTTATTGAAAATACTTGTCCTTGTAATACTTATTGGTAAATTCATCATCTCTGTTAATAAAAATAACTTGTGTGTCCTTAAAAGAATAAATAATTAAATTACAAACAAATTTATCAGTAACAAATAATAAAATTATCCCCGAATTTGGTAATGTTTCATTAGGTAACTCCATCTGTGGTGTGGAGAGCTATTTTGTCCACTAATAATGTTTTCAAAAATTTCTGTCGTAGGCCTCCAATCTGTAACAAATGATAAAATGTTCAATCTTTTATTCAAAAAGTAAACTCCCTAAAATACTTCAAAGATATTTTGCTTGCTTATTTTATTTAATTCAAGTGTGAAATAATCTATATGTTTAAATTAGAAGGTTATTGGAAGCTGGGGAAAGGCCAGAAATGAGTAGTTTAGCTTACCTCGCTACCAAGTCAATTTCATTTTCTGTTGCGAGGCACCCCTTCTTTTCAATTCTCTTTTTAAATCTGCATTTTCTCCAGGTAGAATACATGTCGAATTTTTACCAAAAAAAATGGGACTAATATGAAACGCTATAAAAACACAATATAATCACACGAACGCTTTTGACGTTTGTCTGAATAAAACAAACTCACAGCGACCTCTACCAGAATAGTTTCCAGTTTTCTTCCCCATTGAAAGCCTGATTCACGTTACACCGGGCCGGGCCGGTATACTTTTTGTATGAATTGACATCGGCCGGGACACGGTCAAGCATGATTCTCATACCTACAAAAAGTGCGGCCCAGGCATGTGTTTCAGAAACTGGCTGTTGATCAAACACGAATAATTTATTTGTGTTATGCGACGTGCCTAATTCTTTTAAATTTTTTTTTTTTGCATTCTGGGCATAAGAGTTTACAAGTACCTTTATGTAGGCAATCTAGGCAAAATTATATTGATACTGGATTGGCAACACAACACAGGCAAGTTCCATCAAAGCATTTATAAGCACCAATCTGAATAAGGAAAAAAACAAGTTACTTATTTTGAAGAATTATTTATTTATGAAATGAACTTTCTCAGAGGATTGATATTTCTTCTTTCTAACATGATTCCAATTCCTATTCATTAGGTTCACTGTCTCTAATCTAAGCCAAGATTTGGCAGATACTGTGGGGCAATTCACGTAACAAGAACCGATTCTAGTTCGATTCAACGACACTCGTCTCATTCATACAAAATAGGAATTAAAAGGGACAGCCGAGTGTCGTCGAACTAGAATCGGTTCTTGTTACGTGAATTGCCCCACTGATTTTTAGTTTAGATCACATACTTAACTTTACTAAAATACAAAGTATTTGATGTGCAGGCTTTCTCAGAATGTTCTCATTCACTGTAGAGTGCAGAGCAAGTGTAATAATAATAGCCATTTACTCTATTTCTCTTTTTATATTTTTTACATAATATTATTATGACATTTAAAATCTATTTACAGAGCAAGTAATAATAAGAGAGACACATGTAGAAAAATTCATAAGTGGTACATGTCCACACCCGAAAAGAAAAAGAGTCACATGAAAAGCTGGCTTGACTATCATCGCTCTTCATTGCATTTAAAATAATTATATTTACAATAAAATGTTGGCAAATTCAACAATTTTTGGATGTTAATACAACATTTTGATAATTAAATTGATTACTTCAAACTTAGTCAATTCTATCTTACAACTAATTCAATAAAAATTATTTTATATTCTGACGTAGATGACGCCATGGATCTTCGAGCATTGATGGATGTAGATATGCATTTATGTTATTCTGACTGTCATGTCCATAACTGCTGTTGTTGTCACTCTGAAAAATATTATAAATACATAGATTTATGTTTTATTTGCAATGCACGTACAAAAAAAGGAATATTACAATTAAAAGCTTACACACTAGTCACAGTGTAGTAGCAACAAAGCGGCCTTACACTAGTGTTTAAACTTTTAAATAATACTAGGTACATACAGTTTTATTCGAAATACAAGCTCTGGTCAGAGTCACCTTAGTCTCAGCTTCAAATGACAAAAAATAAAAATTGTGCAAGTAGGGAGGGAGAAAATAAATTTGTAAATAAACTCATACATACCCCGTGGCTAGAATTCCATTGAGATTGATTGCTCCACCTGTTATTTCCACGTTTCTGACCATTTTGATAGCGATTGTGATACCTTTGATTCTGATTCTTTCCTTGCCATCTTCCATGAACTGGAGTACTTTGATTTAGAGGAATAAAATTGTCAGACATGATTTTGAAAATTTGCTCAATATCAAAACAAATTAATCGAGTATCCTTTTCATTCAAATCTAAACCTTTTGTTGTTAATATTACTAAAATAAAATTATATTCTATTCTATTCACATAAGTCACAACAAAACTATATTTTTTTGTGTAGTGATGATAGTGATCAAAGAGTATATAATCACTACGTTTTATGAGTCGGGACTTCATACAAGCTTTTTGACTTGTTTTTGACAGTCAATTCACGCTAAGATCTCGTGCCAACGTACCAACAACAGAGACACAAAAAAAAAGTAATGCCAACATTCTACAAAAGCATACTAGAGATGTGGTACGTTACAGTACAGAATGTATCGATATCGATAAAAAAAAGCGTGGCGTGGGTACGGTGGCCTCGAAGACAGGAGGATCATTTTAGAAAAAAATCGCTTGCACATCTTGTAAGTGGATCTTTTGTTAGCTCCGTCCTTTTCTTTGTTACCAAACAGGGTTTTTGTTTATTAGAGCCACATGTGTCCACTAGGATGTTGGATGTTGCAACCAAAAATCATCCTAAAGATGGTCCTGCTATCCTCGAGGCGACTGTACCTTGCAGACAGGTTTTCTTTAACATACAGAAGGAAAATAAAAATCTCTTTACTTAGTTTGGAAATATTGAGTATTATTCAAAATTCAAATACCTACCTAATAATTATAATTATTATTATACAATTTATATAATAACAAAAACGAATAAAGTTACGTTTACAATGTTAGAATATTTTTTTTTGTCATTTTCTAATCTGGTATTCTAGGCGGAGTCTTCAGATGTTGTTAGCTGATCAATCGACACACGTTTTTGCACTGTTCTGTGAGCGAAGGCATTCATAATCTGAAATAATAAATAAATAGAGATTACTGTCTGTCTACTGTAGTATGAATTCAGACTCGGTCGCCCAGTTACTGTTATGATTAAAATAATAAAACTTCATTTAACATGAACAATATAATAATGAATTAAACAAATGCAGCCGCAAATATCTCATTTACATTTTATACCCGAATTTACGAAAAAAAATTTTTTATCGATAATTTGGTACGTAGTAAGAACATCCCTATGGCGCACATGATTTTTGGTTATGAATTCTAAGGCAAAGTATTAAAGAGACCAGAACTTCTTCCTAATTACTTAACATCAATATAATAACATGAAAATCTACTTACCGCTTCTCATCTAGTGGGAATTGAGCCAGGAATACACGCTTTTGATTAGATTTCCTACCCGATTTTATCCCACATATTTCACAGGTTTTGTAATGCATTTTGCTGTTATGCACGTAAATTATAATAAACCGGTATGCACTTAGTTATATGGGTAGACTCCGATAACACTAAATACGCACGTGACGTGCAGTAAAATTAGCTAAAACTCACACTAAAACTACGCGTTGTTTACAAATATTCAAGACTGCCCGTCACCATTTTGACTAACAGCAGGGCGAGACAAGGAAGGTTAGACAGGAAGTAAGAGACAAAACATGTCGCCATTAAAATTAGCGTAAAGTCCATATATATTTTTTGCAGTACTGAGTTTCGCCAGCCTGATAGTGATGTCTTATTTTTCTCTCTGGTATAGTGTGTGACGCGACGCGTGACACGTGACACGTGCGTGCGTGACGTGAACGTGACGTAACGCAGGGGAGCTCACCGACAATTTTCATAAGCAACAGCGACATTTGGCGTCTGGCGGATGAACTAAAATTTAAAAAAAAACGGCAACTCCTATTTTCAATTTCACATGACGTCTGTCTTACAGACCATTTGATAGCAATAGAGGTTATTTATTTTAAATAATTTATTTACTTTAAATTTACTTAAATAAAATACAAATTGGATACTTATATACTCAAAATATGATGTATTCCGTCAGATGGGGGGGGACTTCTTTGGGGCGCTAACCAATGAGATTTTATAACAAGAGAAGTAACGCCATACAAAGCATGCGTAAAAGACCGTAACCACTTCATGGCGTATCCACACGCTCGGCAAACAACGGCGAACAGCGAACATAAAAGCAAACACGAACGTGTGGACAGCTGTTTGTCTGTTTTTGTTTGTGTTTGCCAGTGTTCGGCGTCGGTGTCGATTTTTGTGCACAAATCAAAGGGTGTTTGACGAACATGTTTGCGATTTATCCACACGCTTGTGAAGCAGTCAGTAGTAATTGCCAAATGAAAGCTTTGTTTCCTTCTTTTTCTGATTATTATTTATATGTAGTAGTCAAATTTTTTAAATTTCAATAAATAATTTTCTAGGTAGGTACTATTTTTATTTATCAAATTTTATATATTAGGGTATCTAATCCTAGTTTTTTTACTAAATTAGGAATATTTTTTTTTATTGTTTCAGATTTTTTTTCTTTTTATATATTTTTTTAGCTTTTTTCCATAGAAGTTTTTAGGCAACTAGCCGTTCATATATTGAAATTGATTTTTTGAAAGAAGTATTTCACCCCCCCAGATGGGATTCGAACCCACGACCCCTCGATATCCGGCCGAGTGCTCTCCTTCTTTTTCGTTTAATTTCACTTTCCTTTTTTAAATAAAAGTAAGTCATGCCAAAAGTGATAGCTGCCACCATAAGTTCGTCGTCCGCCATGTTTGCTAAACCGGCATAGACTGGCACGTTCGCCAAGCCAAATGCCGGCTCTACACGTTGGCCAACACATTGGCCAATAAATAATATGTATTGGCCAATGTGTTGGCCAACGTGTAGAGGGGGGTTTGGTAGGTGTTGGAGTAGAGAATTGCGGCCCAAATAAAAAAAAAAGGCAAAACGTGTGGATACTGCGTTTGTGTTCGGTGATTGTGATCGGTGTTTGGCATATGGTGTTCGGTGTTTGGTGTTTGTGACGAACAGCGAGCGTGTGGAGGCCCCATTACAAATCACTGGCGCTAACAAAGAAATATATTCAGAAAATAAAGGGTAGAGTACCTATACATACTATGTATACATAACTACAGTAAAAACTACTATATAGATGCGTAAATATTGGTACATACATATTATATTTCAAGAATGAATCATGGCGGAATGGAGAAGTTTCCATTTTTTTGTCATTGATGAATCTAACCGATGCAGACCTACTACTATTATCTATTCTGTGCTACTACTAACTTTTAGCAGAGATTTTTTTTTGTTTTCTTCACCCATTCTGGGTAGGCAAAGAGAACTATGCCCATACAGCCAAGTCTTCAGTAGATTTTTTTTATTGTTAAGAAATGAAAATGAAATTTAAATAAAATAAAATAATAAATTTGAATAAAATACAACATAAAACAAAAAAAACTATTGTACTCAATCGAACATTTGATAATTGCAGAAACAATTTAAATTAAACACCGTTACCACAATGAAAAAGATGAAATTGTTACTTCACTGTCATAGTAATAATATCATTATGTCAAATGTCAGTTAAAAGCCATATCAAAAAGAGGAAAATGATTTGTTTTTTCTTGTCTTGACGTGCGTAGCACTAGCGATTGATTTTAGTATCAATCAATTCTAAGTAAATAATTAATTCTAGTTTGAGCCTGGTTGTAGGTTTACTTCTACTGTGTTACTAATAATGATACATAAAGGCAATGAGATTTTATATATTTTATGACAAGAGAAGTAACGTCATACAAAGCATTCGTAAAAAGCCGCAACCACTTTAGAGAGTTAAAGACGTAGCTTTGAAACCGATACATATTCCGAGCATATGCCAAAGTAAAATATGTTTGTCTCTTTTTTTCTAGAGTCAAACTAATTATGTCAAAATGAGACAAAAGCATTACTCCCAGAAAAATGGTCAGAGTTGCCAGCTCATGAATAATTTTCCCATTGAATGAATGTTATGAGTCTTTTTTAAAAAAAAAAGTTTTTATACCATATTATTGTTTCTTAGGTGACAGAAGAATTAAAGATAGGAAGAAATAAATATATAGATGCGTAAATATTGGTACATACATATTATATTTCAAGAATGAATCATGGCGGAATGGAGAAGTTTCCATTTTTTAGTCATTGATGAATCTAACCGATGCAGACCTACTACTATTATCTATTCTGTGTTACTACTAACTTTTAGCAGAGATTTTTTTTTGTTTTCTTCACCCATTCTGGGTAGGCAAAGGGAACTATGCCCATACAGCCAAGTCTTCAGTAGATTTTTTTTATTGTTAAGAAATGAAAATGAAATTTAAATAAAATAAAATAATAAATTTAAATAATTTGAATAAAATACAACATAAAACAAAAAAACTATTGTACTCAATCGAACATTTGATAATTGCAGAAACAATTTAAATTAAACACCGTTACCACAATGAAAAAGATGAAATTGTTACTTCACTGTCATAGTAATAATATCATTATGTCAAATGTCAGTTAAAAGCCATATCAAAAAGAGGAAAATGATTTGTTTTTTCTTGTCTTGACGTGCGTAGCACTAGCGATTGATTTTAGTATCAATCAATTCTAAGTAAATAATTAATTCTAGTTTGAGCCTGGTTGTAGGTTTACTTCTACTGTGTTACTAATGATACATAAAGGCGTATGAGTTCGTCATTGACTAAACTCCCAACATTTGGGAAACTTAAAATCGTTTTTACTGGCAACACTGTTGGCAAAAACAATGCGTAATATATTAATTTCGATTTTAATACTATTTTGGTATAATTTTAACATAATTAAGCATTCTTATTTGTGAAAAGTGATACCACTTGCTTTGTTATTAGTTTGGGATCACGACATACATGTTTTAACAGTGCATTTAACCATTTTTGTGATATTATTGTGAGATACGCATTCACTGAACGTCAAACTACGACTAAGTCGGAAGAAATTCAACTAAGGCTGTGGCCTCAGTCGACGTGGCAGCGGGTATGTGTCAAACATTACGAATCTATAGTAAATAACAGATCACTGCATAAAGGCGTATGAGTTCGTCATTGACTAAACTCCTAACATTTGGGAAACTTAAAATCGTTTTTACTGGCAACACTGTTGGCAAAAACAATGCGTAATATATTAATTTCGATTTTAATACTATTTTGGTATAATTTTAACATCATTAAGCATTCTTATTTGTGAAAAGTGATACCACTTGCTTTGTTATTAGTTTGGGATCACGACATACATGTTTTAACAGTGCATTTAACCATTTTTGTGATATTATTGTGAGATACGCATTCACTGAACGTCAAACTACGACTAAGTCGGAAGAAATTCAACTAAGGCTGTGGCCTCAGTCGACGTGGCAGCGGGTACTATGTGTCAAACATTACGAATCTATAGTAAATAACATTTTTTTTTTTTGATCACTGTACCAATATATATACCGACGGTAAAAAGGAGAAACCCTTGAAGCGACAATTTTGGAATTGTTCAGGAGAGCTGATCAAAGTTTTTATTTTCAGAAAAAAAATCTTAAAAAAGTCATATTTGAAGTTAGAGCAACGGGAAAAAAAACAGTTTCTTTATTTTTTATTTACTGTCTACTATTAAACTTAGAAAAATATGCTAGCATGATAAAAGGTTTTATGCGTCGCTTAATTATTTTTTGGCAAATATAGCGGAAGGAAAAACACATTAAATGCAAATTCAGTATTTTGACTAAAGCAAGGAAAAACACATTAAGCAACATGTTATGCATGATATAGGTAGGAGGAAAAACAACTGAAGCGTATCGAGTATAAGATACATGGTTGTGGAAAAATCAGTTAACTAACAAAACCATAATGTTCTAAGTAGAGGAAAAACACGATATGCGCTAGCTATGTAATAATTCAATGTTGTATTTTTAACTGAAGTCTCTACTTTGTTTCCCAAAGATACCCCAAAAAACAGGAATATAGAAATAAAACAGTGTCGTTGTTTTAAAAGTTTACTGGTACAACATTTTAAGCTCAAAAAAACCATTACAGGGCGAAAACACAAACTTCAAACGAAGTGTAGGTAGTTGTACATTAGGTACTATCTTCACAAGCGATCAAACAATATTATTAACGACCAACACAGCGTACCGCTTCTGTATTGCAAACATACATTGAACTTATAAACCTATCATTATTAGAGACTTTAACAATCATACATTAAATCAAAATATCTCAAATCACACCCCATTTCAGTCTTATGACTTGGTCAATATTACTAACACTAAAACCACTACCGCCGGCCTTCGACAGAATATGCACAAACAAACAAGCATATACAGAGGCTAATACGACGCGACTATACGAATACCACAATGCAAAACGCATAGAGGATGCGCTAGTGCGAAACAAAGGTCTAAAAGTCTTCTCTCAGCCTCCAGAAAGATCACATCTGTCGAAGCTCAAGAGGACAGACAGCCAAATCGTCACTATGAAGTCAGAGATCTTCGCCGAGTAGAGGATTTTTATGGCAAGCTCTATGCTGCACATGCATCAGCCCCCACACAACCCGCTCGCGCTTGTGATCGTCAGGCCCCGTTAGAGCGACACCACACTGACGATATCCCGGACATCTGCACGGGCGAGATTGGTATAGCCCTTGAGCAGCTAAAAAGCGGTTAAGCTCCGGGTGAAGACGGAACTACATTACAACCGAGTTGCTCAGGCCAGGAGGAACCCCGGTTCTGAAAGAACCGGGGTGCTGCATCTGTTTAATTCCATTATTCACCCCTGGCCTACACCAACAGAGTAGGCTGAGAGTGTGGCGGTCTTGTTCTTTGAGAAAGGTGACAGAACTTCAACAATTCAACAGATTGAAGAACTTCAGGCCCATCTCGCTCTTGACCCATGTATACAAACTTTACTCAAGGGTTATCACAAACCGACTCGCTCGAAGGCTAGATGAGTACCAGTCGCCGGAACAGGCTGGGTTTCGTAAAGGCAACAGTACCGTGGACCACATTCATACATTGCGGCAGATTATATAGAAAACACAGAGTATAATCTGCCGTTATGTATAGCATTTGTGGACGACGAAAAAGCCTTCGACTTCATCGAAACATGGTCTGTTCTGGAATCCTTACAGCGTTGCCAAGTAGACCACCGCTATATCGACGTGTTGAGATGTCTTTATAACGCCGCCGCAACGATGTCGGTCCGTGTCCAGGGTCAGCAGTCTAAGCCCATCCAGAGGCAGCCAGGAGTTAGACTGGGGGACGCAATCTCCCCAAAACTGTTCACGGCTGCACTGGAGCACGTATTCAAGACGTTGGACTGGACAACACACGGCATGAACATAAACGGCGAGCACATCTCATACTTGCAATTTGCCGATGATGTGGTCATAATAGCAAAATCTTTGGGAGGATCTCAGTCGAATAATCTCAATGCCGCTTCTCGATCGGTCGGGCTGGGGATGAATATCGACAAGACGAAAGTCATGATAAATGACTTCATCATCCCTAGTTCGGTAATCGTCGAGAATGCGGCAATTAAAGTAGTGAAAGACTACGTCTACCTCGAACAAGTGATACAACTTGGCCGAGGTAACTTCAATAAAGAGATCGAAAGGCATATTCGACTGGGATGGGCAGCTTTCGGAAAACTTAGCACATTCTTGTCTCGCAACTACCGCAATGCCTGAAGACAAAAGTCTTTAACAAGTGCGTCCTCCCCGCTATGACCTACGACTCAGAGACGTGGACTCTGACCGTCGGGCTGGTTCATAGATTAAAAGTCGCACAGCGAGCGACGGAGAGAGCTATGCTCGGAGTTTCTCTAAGGGAGAAGAAATTCGCCGGAGAACCAAAGTTTTCGATGTAGCTCTCAAAGTCAGTAAGCTGAAGTGGCAATGGGCCAGCCACATCTGCCGTGCTAGCGATGGTAGGTGGGGAAGGGAAGTCTAGGGGTGGAGGCCGCGCGTGGGGAAGCGAAGTGTAGGGCGCCGTCCTTCCAGATGGACAGACGACCTCAAGAAGGCGGCTGGAGGCGGATGGATGCGGAAAGCGGAGGATCGCAATGTGACAAGTTTCTACCTGATTGTTAATAAGATAGGTAATCATTTCGTTATAAAGAAAAATTTGCTATGGATTTCGATTTACATTGTAACACGAATATTTACGTATTTTACATTTACTAAAATACGCACTCTCTGTGGCAGCTGTTCGCGATGCGAAGAAACGTCGTAACGTGCCTCCATGGCGGTTCACCGATGAATGAAGCGCCACAGCAAATATCGCTCCTAATATAGGTGACGTCACTTACACAAAAAAGAACAAAATTCATTGCTTGTAGCGACAATACTTGTTTTGAATAGTTAATTTAAATACACAATTTCGTAAATAATGCTTACTTAACGGACTATCGTCTTCATTGCGAATTCAGCGAAATTAAATGAACCTACGTTTCGGGAATTAAAGACAATGTCGGTTAATTTTAAAAAATTATGTGGTATTTCTGTGTGTTTACTTTTACCGACAAGACTGCTTTATACAGCGATTGCGAAAACAACTGAAATCCATAATATCCCATATTAATCATGCAAGAAAAACACATCAACTCCATCATACAGATTTAAGGTAAGCAAGGAAAAACCAATGTAGCGACAGGCACCAACAAAATAGGAGTATGCAAAAACACCTGTAGTGTTTTTTTTTTTTTTTTTTATACTACACAGCTGGCAAACAAGCATACGGTCAGCCTGATGGTAAGCCGTCACCGTAGCCTATAGACGTAAGCAATACCGGGGGTATCACTCACGCGTTGCCAACCCTAACAACCCCCCCAAATGGAGCTCTGGAGACCTTACTCACCGTAGGAACACAACATGGCCGAGACCAATGCTATTTGGCTACGATCTTCTGTAAGGTGGAGGTCCTTCCCCAGACGGGCTGCTCCGATTTGAGCGGATTATCCGCTGTGCCCTACCTCTCTTAAAAAGTTAGTTAGTGTTTAAAATAGCATTTCCTATGACTAAGAAAAACGTTTTAAGTAACCTATACTATCCGAAACAAAAAAGGAAAAACACACTAAATAACAATCTAACTATAGAGTTGGTACTTCAAGCGGTAAATGCACCAAAATTGCCATAATTCTTTGTCACTTCATTTAGCGTCTGAAAAAAAATTGCCCAAATGTGCCATTACTTGAAGCGACACCAAAGTGGTCAGGATCGATACGAAAGTAAGACCAACCGACGCAGAAAAATCTGCTGATTTCAAATATGTATATAACTCATTTTCGACCAAAGTGTCGCTTAAAGGGTTTCTCCTTTCCACCGTCGATACTATCCCACGATACGTTTTGCTGTCAGTTTAACCACAGTCACGGCTGTGACTGACGACTAACCTACCGTGTAATGCGGTGACTGATGGTGATTGACGAATATCTGGATATTTTGATTTTTGCTTCATGCAACCATCAGTCATGATTTTTGCATGAACGTGTAATGGCATTTCGTCAATCACGGTCAGTCAGCGAGTCAGCGCGTGGTCAGCGCGCGGAGCGCACGGTGTTCGCAGTTGCTCCTAGTTTTTTTTTCAGAAATTTAATGTTTTTTGGACTTCTTGTGGCTGAGATGATGATGATGAATGTTTTTTAAGTATGGTGTTACCAAAAGGTTGTAAAAAAACGATCTTTCATGCGAACTAACTAACTAACAAGTTTTCACTATTATGTATAGATAACAATACAGTATATAACTAGTACTCCGTCAATTTTTTTTTTGAAAAATACTATTTCGGTGTAGGTACAGATTAAATTTTTTTTTTTTTAGAAAAATACTAAATTATTGAGTTGCAAGAGTTTTAATTTTTTTATTTTAGTTAATTAATATGTTTTAGTTAATTTCAGTCAATTAATTAGGTACATGATATACAAAAGAGAAGTGTAGTAAGTTAAAGACTTTAATATGGTTATGGACTAGATAGGTACATAATAAATATCTGGATAAATTCGTTTTCTTCTAAAAAAAAAAAGTATATCATCTAACAAATTGATGGATATCGAAATCCCTTTTTAGCCAGTCTTTTAGCTTTTCATTTATCCGAAAACCCATCATGAACATGTGCATTCTCTGTGATATGTTGGATAAGACTGACGATCAGTCGGCATGACCGTGTAATGCCTTTTTTATTCCGTCAGTCACTAACAGTCAACCATCATTAATGATTGATGGTTCATGCATGATCGTGTAATGGACGCCTAAGATACTATCCTCTTTCATCGCGCATGTGACGTCATGCGTCAATGAGACTCATCTCAATCTGCAAAGAAAATCTGTCATTGACTGTCATCAACCTATTCTTTTATTTTTTATTATGGCAATAATTGGATTATAGTGTGGGATGTTTTTTTATTACTCAAGAATCAATATCAAATCATTAGTCACTTTAATAGCACAGGGTGAGTGGTCAATATCAATAGAAATCAGAGGCAGGTTCTCTATTTTTTTTAAATCCAGTAATTTCTTTCAATAAAATTTACTGTCGGACTTAGCATAGAAGTATGTACCTACACTGAAAGTATACAATAAAATGAGAATTACTGGTTTTACAAAAATTAGGAAAAATCAATTTATGTAGTCTTATTTATCGGAAAAATAGCTAGATAATTTGTATCTCCATCTAATCTTCTAACATTATAAACGGTTGAGAAAAGGGTTAGGGAATCTACAGGAACTCAGAGAAAAATATTGACATTTTCCCTTGACCACGCGGGCGGAGCCGCGGCGGGTAACAGCTAGTAACTTTCTCCTTTATTATATTAACGTGTTATTTTATTAACATAGATCGATTGTGCGGTGTGATTTTTAATCACATTGTAAATAGGAACATCCCTAGTTTGCTGTCAAGTTATGCCAAATGCCAAAGAAATTGGTTGGTAGGTATACCGTAGAGCTTCCTCTACTGCGAGAGTTGATATTTTGTCTAAAATTAATCACTTTTCGTGAAAAATCTGCGATGTTAAAGTGAATGAAATATTTAAGTACCAGGGGAAATTAATATTCCACGTTTAGATCATGTGGATCCCGTTGAAATCCCCTAAAATTGCAGTCGGTAAGTTTGACGTTTATATTCAATCAGCAAATACGAATTACATCCTGCCTTGAATATTCTAAGCGGAAATGTATGTACTGTTGTACATTTTAACATTATATGAATCTTTGTGAAGTTTATAAATTATCCTTGTTATGTTGTTTAATTAAATTAACAAAATACGCCTTAATCGATTACCCAGGCGAATGACAAACAACTGGACTTCGCCGCTTTGTTATACTATTAATGTTTTATGTTTAATTCAGATAATACAATTATAAATTCTCTGTATCTCAGAGATAAATTTAATATTAGATTATGTTAATTATGTAAGTAGTATATTTAAAGTTTTAAACAAAAACTTTCTTTACTTATTAGTAGGTATTTATGTATATATTTTTACATTTATTTGTGATTACTTTATGAAAAAATTAAACTATCCCTACACTACATACCCTATTGTATTATATTTATATAAGTAATAAAAAAATATTATTCATTTTCATTTATTTTGTAAATAAAATTACCATTAAAAGCATTAAAATATAATTCAAACTTTTCTTTCTACTACAAAAAGTAATGCGATCTTGTGTTAAACCAAAACAACACGTAGATACTGTTATCTATAGTAAAGAAATAGACTTGGTCATCTGAATAATTTCTCCGTTCAGAGAGAGTGAGATTCAATAGTCTGATGTCCTATGCCTATGAGCGGCTTTGTCCTTTATTATATTAAAAGTTGTACAATATTATCCACAACTATTCTGATCAAATTGTCTGTCCCTCTTTGTCATAAAAAAGCTCACAATAAAATGTAAATTTATTTATATTCTTTATGTATTTGAAAAATATTTCAGGGGTCTACAACTGGAAAGGAGATGTCCGTTCAGGATTGCCAATTGAAATAGGAGAAACTGTCCAAATTTTAGAAGAGAATGGAGGTAAGCAAGTAATCCGAACATGGATGAAATGAATAAATAAAACAATGATTATTGTTACTTGGGACAGCTCATCATATATTACGACTTCTGTGTCTTCTGTATATGCATAATTAATGATAGTATTTCTATCTCGCTTACTCCCATAATGCTATCTCACTAACTCTCTGAGCAGCCAGGTTACCGTTAGATAAACTGCCCTCGAGGGCTCACATAATAAAAAATATATATTTTGTGCCATTTAACATGCAGATAGATACAGATTGGCATTTAACATTTAAGATTATTGTCATTCTGATTGAAAATAATATTTAAATAACGTGAGGATATTGAAGTAGGATTATTCTAGGATAAAAATCAATCCTATATGTTACACTATGTTATTAACTACCTGTGTACCAAATAAGCAAACTTTTGACAGTTTTCATATGTTGTAATAGGCCATAATCCAACGAATGTTTACAAAAATCCTGATAATAAATTCAATTTTAAAACATAATTATATTCAAATTTATTTCTGATAAGATAAAGTTAATAGTCTTAATACCATTGTTTTAATTTAATATGTCAGCTGATTTCACCAATTAATATTATGCAAATAAACAGGAAAATTGGGGCAACTAAACATTTGATTTTAGACAACAAATAGGTACAGTGCAAAAATGAGATAAGTAACCATTTTTGCACTTACCTACAGTGCAAAAATGGTGACTTATCTCATTTTTGCACTGTATCTTTATTGTCATTAAGTATTATTATAAAGTCTAGATATAGACTTTAAAAAAAAAACGATAAAAGATAGGCAGAGATCATGGTAGTTTTATATTTATCAGCAATGCTCTACAAGCTTTGCTTACTTAGGGACTAGATGACATTGTGTGATAAAAAAAATATGTTATCAGATTTGCTCTGAATAGATTTCCAATAATTTGCCACCTATCTGGGCTCTATCAGGAAATGTGGAGCCATTTTTTTGGCCGCCATCTTAGGGACTAGATGGCATTGTGTGATAAAAAAAATATGTTATCAGATTTGCTCTGAATAGATTTCCAATAATTTGCCACCTGTCTGGGCTCTATCAGGCAATGTGGAGCCATTTTTTTGGCCGCCATCGTTCGTTACAATCTACACTAATATTATAAAGAGGAAAGATTTGTATTTTTGTGTGTGTATGTTTGTAATGAATAAACTCAAAAACTATGGTGCTGTTTTCAAAAATTCTTTCACCATTAGAAAGCTACATTCACCCTGAGTAACATAGTGTATAATACATTCCGAAATTCCCATGGGAAAGCGGGACACATGCAAACGAAGTTGCGCGAGTTTCGCTAGTCTACACTAATATTATAAAGAGGAAAGATTTGTAATTTTGTGTGTGTGTATGTCTGTAATTATTAAAAAAACAACTGGACTGATTTCTAAAATTCTTTCACCATTGGGAAGATACATTCCCCCTGGGTAACATAGGCTATATTATATATATTTTTTTAATTGGGTTCCTTAGTAAAACCCTTGCGCAGCCGGGGCGGTCCTCTAGTATAATATAATCTGATTAGAATAACATATTATTTTTCAGTGTGGTACCGTGGATTCAGTACTAAGAACAGGTCAGCTTGGGGCATATTCCCTAGCTGTGTGGTGTCTGTCAGGCCATGCACCATAAAAGGTTCTGGTGCTACCGCTGTTGCCGAGTTAAAAGATGATCCACTCGTCAGAGAAATTGCCTGCGTTCTGCGGGAATGGGCAAGATTGTGGAAGAAGCTCTATGTGGTTAGTATTAGTAATTCCCTGATTTATTTATAATTAAATAAGGAAAATTTTCATTCCAAATACAAAGATCTTATTTAAATCTTAATAAAGGAAGGAAAACCTAACTATTGGTCCATTTATAAATGTTTTCCATTCAAATCGATTTGAATAAAAATACTTCCTGTAAGTATTTGTTTAAATTTGCTTGCTAATTAAAAATCTTTTATTATATTTTTTTGGTAGATATAACCAGCGAACTCCCGCGGTGTTAATCGTGCTTACCCGTTTTTGGCGTAATTTTCGGGATAAAGGCCTTAAGGACATAGACTAGAAATCAAAATAGACCTTCTACATACCAAATGTCATTGAAATCAATTCTGTAGATTAAATGTGAAACTTTTCATGAAAAGTCAGAGTTACCTTTGCACTTACATAATGAAATATTATAATAAAGATTCTTCATAATATCTCGAAGCGGATATCGACACTTCCGTTCAACTGTTGTAAGTAACAATGAGATCATCCAAGTTTGAAGGGAATCCCTGGTGCAAACTAGATGCTATCAATTTTGCATAAGGTCTATAGTATCTCTTACATTCTATTTTTATCATGACAAATTAGTCTTATCTTCCTGTAATCAATACTACAAAGAAATGTACCGTTATCATAGAATTTATAACATACTTGAATACCAATGTGCATCACTAGTCGACGCTTTTTAATCGTGATGTCGACGTTTAATTCTGATGAATATAAATTTTCATTTAATAATTTTCACTGTGTTTCAACATACCCATGATCGAGTATTGTCATTCTATTCTAGTTGGATCAAATACTTACGATGTAAGTTTATATGTAATCTATATATATAAAAGGAGAAGCTGACTGACTGACTGATTGACTGACTGACTGACTATCAACGCAGTGCCTAAACTATAAGGGTTAGAAACTTGAAATTTTGCACAGGGGTTCCTTTTATAACGTAGGGGATCACTAAGAAAGGATTTTTCAAAATTCCCACGGGAAAGCGTGATATACGCAAACGAAGTTGCGCGGGTTCCGCTAGTTTAATATAAACGTTAAAATGTTAATTAAGGCCGCCTGTCCACACTCCGGGTTTTCGCCGGTCCGGCGACGACGTCGCCTGCTATGTGTTCGGCGCCCGGCACGGTTCATATCCGGATGCGGTGCGGGCTCATTGTGTTGTTATTATCATTTGTCATTTTAAATCGAAATCAAGGCACTCTGTGAAAGACGGAAAAGTCATATAGATTTTTTTTTCTAATCTTAAATCTGTTTTTTTAAAAACCAGCTGAAAATTAATGATGTTTTCATAATTTATATTTTCATATGCAAAGAATTTTAAATATGTAGAAGAGGTTGGCAAACGAGCACGCGGATCACATAGACCATAATACTCTAAATTATCAATACCACTTTCTATTTGATATATTTTTGTATTGTTTTTATTAAAAAAATCGCTGTCATTCTAAAAAAAGAAACAACAAAGAGTTCTATATCAAAAGTATTTCCTTTATTTACTATCTTTAACAATTGGCTTAACGAATGTATCGACATTAATCAGGACAGTTTTAGGTGTCCTCCGTAGCACGGAGTAGTCTAAGATTTTAAAGTACAAATACTGGTTGGGCTCGCTGTTGTTTGACTTGTATGTCCCGTATGATAAATCACTAAGGCAACATCTTAAATGTCTCAAAAATGTTTTTAAAAATTATTTTTGTAATTATAGTTATTGTCATAGAACAAAAATGTTACGTCACTGCCCTCATTTGCATTGTAAATTAGACTTTGTTACTTAGGAAAATTGTAATTATTATGACATGATTCATAAATTGGTAATTTTCTTTGTTCTACTCATAGTTAAGTGTATAGGTACGATCCTTTTGTTCAGGTGTACAACTCAAGAGGATTTTAAAAAGTGTAATATTTTACTGCGTATTTCATTATCATGGTCATATTGATACAACATTATTATATTAATTCGTCTTCGTCCTCGATATGACGTTAAAGTGTCGCGCACTCTCTTTTGGAAGAGGTGTAATTAAGGTGTGATGGTGAATTCAGGGCTCACTTGACTACACTAGTCACTAAAGGCTTGAATTGGACAGTTGTTGCAAGGACAGTGCACCAACTTAGGATGGCGGTGGCAGAGTATCTCATGTACCGACGGCAGCGAAAATAAAACGAATAAATACATAGGGACAAATCACACAGAGCTAACCCCAAAGTAAGATCGAGACTTGTGTTATGGGATACTAACTCAACGATACTATATTTTATAACAAATACGTATATAGATAAACATCCAAGACCCAGGCCAATCAGAAAAAGTACGTTTTTATTCATGACCCGACCGGGATTCGAACCTGGGTCCTCCTGGGTGGCGGACCGGCATGGTAACCATTACGCCACAGAGGTCGTCCGTCGACGAATGATGACACCCTATGAGAATTGTATTTCTATTTTCTTATTTGACTTTCAGAGGAAGTCAAATTTGTGAATCTCTACAATGGTTGACTGATAGATAATGCAATTAGGTACCATTAAGTACGTCTATTGTATCAGTACTTGTGTAAATAATTAATGAACTACATCCAATTTCATAATAATTATTAAATCATACTTGAGTACTTACATCCTGAGACTAATAACTCTTGACAGACGGCGGAATTACTTCTTGTCAGTTATCTAAAATATTTTACCATTTTAGTAAGTAGGTACACTTTACATGTTCACCCAAAAAGTCTTCAGTAATGAAAATGATATACAAAAGTGACAAAATACTAAAATCATAACATATTTACGGACCTTTTTTTTTTGTCGAAAGTCAGAAAAATGCATTGCTGCATATCCCGCTACTTAGGGAAGCGCGACGGGGGTCTGTCGGGCTCTCTAGCTAATGGGGGATACCGACTAAAAACCTGACTCTGCATACTGACATACACCTGACTCTCCGCCTTCACGTGGTGGGGTCGCGGGCACTGGTGATACTTCCGCAACCCCGCCGGCGGCGGGTGTCCGTGGCATCCCAACATATTTATGTACTTGACTGTAGATAATTACAAATTTTGAATTTATTCCTTTTAATGTGGCTGACGTGTTATCACGTCTAACTGAAAACCTTTTCTCATACGTTGGGCGTATAAACACGTCTACATAAAATATCACTCTCACTCTCATAACTCGTTTACCGTATATAAAAAGAGACCAGTAGACAGATAGCGACAAAGAAATTATGGCGCCGCATGGAAGGGGTTATTCTGTTAAGGCGCCGCCGCCGATCCCACTGCGCCAGGTCTAACGGTCAGAGTTCCGAGTTCTGCCGTCCATTGTACTTTGACCGTCGTGGTCCGACTGCTTTTGGTGCGTAAGATTCTAAGCCACCACATAAGTTACAGTGAACGCGAAACGCAGAACTCGGAACTCTGACCGCTAGACCGCGCGTAGTGGGGTCGGCGCCTAAGAAAGACATCCAAAAGAGTTTTATTATGATTGTATTTATTAATTTCAGGAGCGAGAAACATATAGGTTCAGCGCTGTCGCGAAGGTTATGCGCGAGTTGCTGAGTGGCCGGCGGTCATTGTTAGCAGGCACACTGACACAAGATCAAACCAGGGCGCTCCGGTTGAAGTTGGTCGCGAAGCTGGACTGGGGAAATCGGTAAGTGATACGTGTAACTTTTTCACCAAATATAAAAATATATTTCTGAAAATATCCTGATCCAGAGCACTCAACAAGCAGCTGCCAGTGTATATTCTATTAAGGTGGCGACGCACAGTGGTATATTTTTGAATGTTAGCGTTATGAAATTCAAATTTATCAATGTGACCATAATTAAATATCACATTGTTACCTGAGGGAAGTTATTTAACTGCAATATCAAAAAATATCATCACTGTACTGTTATCGGTTAATAAGGTTTGTTTATTTTAATGTTGCGATGTCAGCGAAATGTACTTAGTGCTATTATTTTGTGTTACACGAATTTCTGATTGTTTTCTTTTGTCACTTATCCAAAAATGAGTTTAGTAAAACATGGTGTTTACAAGTGAAGGCTACATTCTATTTTCATATAAATTATTATAATTTTAGTACAATTTTATGTCACAAATACCTAAATAAACGAGTACTGTTTTCAGGCATATTTAATAGAAACAAAAGAACATCTACGTTTCTAGGAACTGATTAGAAATAAATTTTATTATTATTTTCTTAAAGGTTAAAGTGTTACCATTGGTTTTACGTTTATTTAGATATATCAGTTTTATTTGCGGAAATTTGCGTTTTTATTAGATTTTGTCTGTTTTTTCAGGCAATGGTTTTGCAATTAAAAATAAGGAACTATTTGAATTATTGTAAAAAGATCCTCCATTTAAGTCCAGGACACTAACCAACAAAGATCTCATTAAAATACTGCTTGTATCATAAGATCCTATTATGTCGAATATGAGATCAATTATCTGTTAATTATAAGAACGCGCCGTGCCAACTGAAGTTCTAAATTTGTTAGAAGAACTTGAAGCCATCATAATTGAGAATTGGCTTTGACATACTTGAATAATAAAACATAAGAATTTTACGTTTAAGCACGGTATTTTACATAATATAATTTTGTGCTCTTAACTTTTGAAAATCGTCTGTGCAACGTCACAGTTAAGGAAATGTGCACCTGATTAGCTTGTGGGAGTGGGAGGGAAAGGCTTTCGACAAACCCCTGTCGCAGCGCAAAAAGGCGGGAAAAATGTATTTTCTTGACTTAAAACAAACAAGGTACCAAAAGTATAATAATGATTTTTAAGCAGCTTAGCTTAGTGTTCCTTCAATTAAACATTTAAAAAAAAAACATTTATTTGGCACCGCAGCTGTAGCGCGACACTGCGACTAATATGATTTCCTTAGTCGTGTGACGTGTGTATACTCATTGTCGTGTGTATACGTACGTGGCTTTCTCTTGCGTGCTCGTGACTACGGCTTGCGTATTTACGTGTGCGTTTCAAAATACGTGAGCGTTTCTTGTGCGTACACGTCGCGTGCGCGTTGTGATGTAGTGTTAGGAACATTGTGTGTTTTTGTGATTAGGGGTGTTATAAAAGAAACGACCATATTTTTTTTTACAAATATCTTTATATTCAAAGAAATGAAACTTAATATCTAGGCGTAATATAAAACTCGAGTGATCGTAAATGTTATTTCATTTTTAGGAATAATAATCGGCATTGGAGAATCGTTTTAGAGGAAACCATACTAAAACTTAATTAACTTATGCATTATTTAATCACAAAACTGCGAAGTCTGTGTACTATTTAGTTACACTAACGTGTTCTCTTAATAATAATACTGGACATACTGTCACAGTTGTATTCACCTAAATATTTTTACATTATGATATGGCTGTAAGGATGAGAAAAACTTAAATCTACAATTTGATAGGACCTTCACTAGAAAATCGCATGTTGCGTGCGCTTGCGTTTCGTTCAAAGATTCATCACGCACACACTGCTGCTCGTTTTTGCGAAATATAAACGCAAATGTGCTCTTGTATTAACGAAGGCCCTTAGACAGATCAT
Source organism: Endotricha flammealis (assembly GCA_905163395.2). Classification (NCBI taxonomy): domain Eukaryota; kingdom Metazoa; phylum Arthropoda; class Insecta; order Lepidoptera; family Pyralidae; genus Endotricha; species Endotricha flammealis. Next base: position 13,602,869 of record LR990854.1, on the reverse strand, counting down.
TGTTGTATATCACGCAAATATTGGGGTAATAGGGTCACAAACAAAATTTTCGACAACCGCAATCAAAACACACATTTTTTTTACAATGGCACAAAGTTTTGAGTACATTAATAATCTAAGATATTGTCATATAGTTCGCACCTCAAATAACTCTAGGTAAATATCTAATAAAATATAGAAAATAATGTAATACAGTACCTATTCATTTGTACGTACGAAATAGTATGGATATACTTGATTTCTGTCTTTTCGAGTCATCGATCACAGATTTCATAAAAATAAAAGTGATCATTGTCACCCATTCAAAATACTATTATCCTAATGAGACTTGTAAAATTCTAAATACGTAATATAGTCACTTATAAGATATACACTTCTGCACAAGCAGTATATTTCATCAATTCTTTATTATCTACCTAAGAATTCCAGTAGTGCATTGCAGTAATCTAAATTTCCATAATTATCTTACGTCAATTCGAAATGCAGAGAAATAAACAAATGTATAGAAAAATATACCATTCGTTCTAGTATATAAAACGTTTACAATTATTATGTAAATTCATTAAAACATCAAATCAAAAATCTGAAGAAAAAAAAAATAAAATTATTTTTTAGTTTCACAGCGTTGCCTGACATCTATCAAATGTATAAAAATACCTTCTCAGCCACGCTTCAATGTATAAAACATTATGCCTTTACAATACCAGTCTTCAAAAATTATAATTCGATTTTATTGTCATTTTGTTTTCATATATCCAATCACAACTCTTCACATTTCATATTCATGCAAGCATTTACACAGTATCAATGAGACCTAAGATTAAAGCCGAGCCTAAATGTAGGCAAATAGTGGCAATAACATTTAACAATTTCGCCTAAATAAAGGAATGTCATGAACCGTTGTTTTGTCTTCTACATACCTCATATAAAAGGCCATAAAATTAAGCAATAAACTGCAATATAGATGTTACAATCGAAAGACAAAAAAAACAGAATTAAGAACTATAGTTTTATCTCATTTTGTTGTATAGTTCTATCTCTTTTTAGCTCCCGAAACTGGACTGAAAATTTGATACTTAATACAAGGTCTACAGATAGTGTAGTCCATTTTTGTCATAGTTTATTGCCAATTTTATAGCTTGCCTTATTTTTATTAGCAGTTGAGCGCCATCACAAAGAAAATAATCACTATTTGTGTATAAGAATATGCTTTATGAAATTGAGATAAAGAGATGCGCTCTACTGCGTTTTATCTACATTTAGTACGCTTACGTCTCGGTCTCCTTGGAGAACTTGCCGATGTCTGGATATATCGGTGCCATCTCTAAGGTGGATGGTGCTGAAGGTGCGTTGGAGCCAAGGTGCAGCCTTCTTGACAACTCGTCTAATACTTCACCGAACACCCGTAGAGACATGTTCTGACCGAGTAGGTGGAGGAGTAGGAAGTCACCAATCTGAAATTTATTGACATTTACGCTGTTAATCTGTTGTCATAAATTTATCATGTTCTAGAAAATTCATCTTCCTAATGTTATCTCTTTTACTAATCCTTTAGATTGGCAGAGTCTGATACTAAATTACAATGATTTTAAGATACTGATTTTGGAATAAAGCGACGGCTGTCAGACCTCGTTAACTAACAATATGTCCTGTTCACACAAAATGTACATACATTTTATTTAAATTATTGAGTACTGTGACTAGAAAAATAATTTTAAACGCTTCAATAGTTAGTAGTAATAACAAGTTAACCGCATTCGTGAATCTTTGCACTTCTTAATGGTTGGCTGGTAGAGAATGCAATTTAGCATTAAGTCCGCCTATTGAATTACCAGTACTTATGTATTGTGGTCAATAAAGTTAAATAAATAATTTGATGGAGTATGCATACCTGAGTCTTCCTAACAAGAGCCTCCACGCCCTTAGGAGTGCCGAAACGGAATCGCCGCTTCAGAATAGTCTCACGAGTCCTCGGCATGAGAATCATTGCTGCAGAGTACACTAATACTAATCCAGACACCACGGCCAGGATTATAAACCTGAAATTAACAAAAATCTCATGAATTTACCGACATTACCAAAAGGTTATAGTATCACCAATATATAGACCATGCTCTTTAAATACTACCTATATGTTAGGCTGTATGGAGTACCATACAGCCTACCTTGTACAGTCACGAGCAAGTCGAGCTTTACACTTGCAGTACAATTTTGGCTCTTATGACATAGAACTTAAGAATGGTACAAAGTCCGAAGTGTAAAGGCCGACCTGCTCTTGACTGTCCGTTCGAAAAAAATGGATTTAGATGAAATTATTAAACACTGTAGGTACTATCTATATTCTGTTTGTGTTTTATTATGTAAATATTGAGATATTCAGTCAATGCAAAATTTGAAAGTTGCGGGAAATGATGTTGCGTCCTATGTTGTGTCGGAGAAACTAAATATAAAAGAACATTAATGAAAGTAGTCTTTACTATGACCCTTTTAGAAGAAAATGCCAGTTCTTCATTAATTAAATCTTAAGTTAATTATACCGCTGTTAGGTTGCGGTTAATTTACTATCTGATATATCTTGATTATCGCTTGACGGAGACTATCAATATTTCTGTTTTAATAACCTACATGGAGAAACTTATAATATTTCTCAATATTTATTACTTGCGGCTTGGATTTACTGCTTACTATCATCGTAATTGATGAATTTTTAATATATATAATATATGGACTTTTGATTACATATGCTCAAATTAGTTACTCTCTCTTTATAATACGCACCAAAGGTCTAATTTCATCTATTATGAATAAGTTGGCGCCTGAAAATAGGTATTTAAAATACATAGGAAACACCCAGACTCGACATCAGAAATGAATCGAACCCGTGCGCTCTGGTCACTACCGACGGACGACGCCCCACTGGGCCGTCCAATTAAACAGTTTAAATTATATAAACACTCACCAGAACCACAGGAATATGAAGATTTTCTCATTAAGAATGTTCAAGGCGAGGACACACAGTGCATCATGTTTCTGGATCGTTCCAGAAGCACCATATTTGTGGAATGTACATTTTGTTATTCTTGGGAATACTTCAATCTAGAAACAAAGAACATAAATTATTATTTAAACGATCATTTACTCTAATAATCTAAACAAAATTTTACTGTATAATATAATTTGCTGTTTTTTCTGTTTATTTTTTCATTAAGTCTCTCTTTTGAACGGGAACAATGAGATTGTGCGAGTAAGACGAGACGGGTAGTGTAAGGTATAAAAGAAAAGTTTAATTATTCTTAATACATACCATAGGGTCAGTACGATCTTCTTGGTTTTTATTCGAGAATCTTACTACATCTGTGCCGTAAGTCAAAAATGCTCCACCAAGGAATGTGTCCAGGAAAAACATATTTCCGACCTGCAAAAGAAAAAAATCATTAATAATAGTTAATTTAGATTACTATACATTAAGAGTTTGAAATCCAATACATACCACATTGATGAAATTGAGAATTTCACAGAAGAAATATCCAAAGGAATAAGCGTTGTGCATGTGCAACGTATCCATAAGATACTGTACTAGTCGGCTCTGTAAATAAAAAGACAACTATTACTTTATATGGAACTCACAATGAATTAAATTGGAAAGAAATTGATGGATGAAACGAAAAAAAATTTTAGAAAAAAGACGTCAATTTTGTCAGCCTCCTTTCAGCAGTAACACTGCCTTTTAAGTTATCCCTCTTTATTCTATTATTTTTTGTATGTTTAATGCAAGTAAAACACGTTATGTTTAGTTACTTTTAATGAGATGATACTGAAAATCTATAAATCGTAAGAATTTGGTCGCTGTTCATAAAAATTGAGATCTCAAAGAATTTATAATCAGTATCTGCATTGTTATTATATATCTATCTCTTTGAATATTATATAGTAACGTTAACTGATAGTCTAAAAGAGCTATGCTAAGGCCAAGGTCGGTTCAAACAATAAATTGATATAGTCATGACTTGATTTCGTAAATTAGTGCGTATGAAACGTGGGTACAAGACGCCTCATTTAATTCGTCTTATTAGGAACGCTCATCAAGACTGATTAATTGAATGCTATCTCAATTGTACGGGACATGATAACTGGGTTATATAAGACAACAGTCTCGTGTTGTTTTGTAGAATTATCTACTAAGAGGTCATTACTTGTCACTTAATAGCATGCCTGAATATGTTTGTGTTTTAAGTATCTTTTTTTTTTTTATTTATTTTATTACAAAGAGAAAGGTACAATATGGCTTAAAAACTATCTGCCAAACTGCATAACAGTTTGTCGGCAGTCGTTCCCGTGGATCTTAGGTACCCACATAAAAGCATTCTTGAGACTAAACCTATATTATATAACATAACATTATAGTATCACTGAAAATCTGTCTTATTACTACACATTTGCAGAAGGAGAAGGTTGAATTTTATCTGTGTCAAGGGCAGCCATATGTTTCCTAGTGGCCAGTAATGTAACTCCACTACTTTATCTTAATTAATTAGTCATAGATAGGATTCCAACGATAATATTTCTTACATAGATGTAAATATGAAAGTAGCCTTTTTTTCACAGTCAAGCTGCTAAACAGATTTAGATGAAACTTGGAATTGATTTTCCGTGAGATCTATGAAATTAGGAGGAGATAAACTCTATGTAGTTTGGAATTTTCTAAAAATCCATTATTAATGTATGGGAATTGGAAATAGGCTGGAAATTATATATTCTACTACCTATGCATATTCGTTTGGGTTGCTAGTTGTAATAAGATTTTTACCTGACGATCAGTCTTGTCATCGGCAATGTTGGCAACTGTTCCTCGCATACCATCTGAGATCATACGGACCTTCCCCTCTTCCCAGTTCTTCCAGATCCAATGGGGAACGTAGAAAAGGACACCCTGAAAAAATTTAAATAATATATTTTGTAAGTATTTACTAAATTCTATCCTCTTAATATTCGCTATCTCTATCTCTCTCCACGGCCTTTTCTTTCTAGTTATTATTAAACTTGGTACCTATTTTACCACTATCAGCAAGTGGTAAAATAGTTTAGTTAGCGTATCTGTCAAAAAAATTACGATTGTTGTATCATTTTGACAGGTTTCATTGGAAATTTATAAAATAATATATAATACAAAAGTTATTTTAATTAATAAAATAATATTATTTAATTCTTACTAAATTATAATATTTTATTGTTTTACAACTCGGCGTTATGAGTATTAAATTGATAATGTCTTCATGAATTGTTCACATTGCAAGATTGTATGCACGAGTGTAGGTTATTCTCATTATGAATCATGGTAGGGACGGCAATTCAAGAAATTGCTGAGTCGCCAATAGTAACAAGCAACTTATAAGAAACCTCATTTGTCATTGAAAATCGTTTTTTTTTTGTACTTATTTCTGTTGTCATTCTAAAAGCAGAGGAATTGGAGCGATTGTATGAGGCCAAGGTTATTCACTGGTTCAATATGAAGTGACACTCGCGATCACTTGGATATTATGAGTTGCTTAACCCTGTTCTACATTTTAATGTACAGACATGTCGTTTATTTATACTCTTATTTGTAGTTATTTTGACAACAGTTATACAATTATAATGTCGAAGATATTTGATAGAAGCATGGTAATAAATGTGAGACACTACTGGAAATACTGATATTTGTTGTAGAAAAAATGTGAAGAAAAGAAAATGAAAGATAGAGAACGTAAGAATTCATGAAATGTATAGCTAACGATTTATGTCTATACTAACATGCAAGTTTCGTATGTCTCAACACAACCATGATTCCTTATTAATTTATATGCCTCTTACTATAGTACCAGGTCATTTATTATGGCCACCAGGTCCTTATTATAGTTACCAGGCCAGGACGTGACACACCCGTCTTGCTCTCCGATGATGCAACTGATTCTACAGAAAATCACTGCATGGTTAGGATATAAAGAAGAATTCATAAGGCTTACTTGGAAGAACAGCATGAAAGGCACCCATTGGTAGTATGAGTGCATACGTTTGTCTTCCTCATAATCATTTCCAAGACCTGGGTGGGCAAATCCTTTATTTTGGCTTGAGTTTGGCAGCGTGAAGGTATACGTGATCCAGCAGAAGGTGTTTATAACATGGGTGGGCACTGCGCCGTCACTGATGCAGTTGATAGGGTCACCTGGAATGATAGAGATACAAGATTATACGTTGCTGTTATAAAAAAGAGAAATATAATTGATGTTTTTTTATTTTTGTATCTAGATTGACAAATGTCTAAAGATACTGAAGATGAATTGATAATTTCTCTTATCATAATTCATTTTTGAGAATAGATTCTAATGACACCGTAACACAAACATACACAATATATTTTTACAAAAAGAAGAACCACGAGACTACTATTTTTTTTAATTAAAAAAAAACCTTATTCTGCAGGAATACGATTAAAAAACAACGGGAAAAAATGAGTTGCCTGTTCCTGGTCAAAGTATTTAATGTAGTATTTTAGACTTGCAATAACTTATCATTTTATATACATTTTATTTTACCTAAACAAGTTTTATATGTTTATAACAAGGAATAACAGTTGATACTTTTTCTCTGTATATTTTCTAGTATAAGCGTGTTCTATACACCTGTCTTGGAGGGCTGGTTTTACGCAGCCGTTGAACCGAGAGCATGTTGTGGTATAAAAAATAACCGCCTTATAATGAACCACCGGACATACTTTACTCAGTGGTTTAACCTTTTATGACTCAGTCTATTAGTGAATCAGAATGGTTTTTTGATTTTGAAAAGCTTAATATTTATGTTGGATTTTCCTTTTAAAAATACAAGCTGTTTATATACTGTCTTTTTTACAACATATTAAAATACATTGGAAGATGTTTTTAACAGGACATCAAAAGCGAGTGGACAGCAATATGTTGAATAGATATCATTTGTATGCTGAAGTTTAAGACAAATAAAGGTTTTTCTATACTATTCTATTTATTATATATCCGTCTGTTATTTCAATTCCGTCTATAAATATGTCCTCGACATTGCACTGCGTTTACGGATGCTCTAATATGCGCCATAATTCAGCTGCATCTGCCCCTACCTGACAATTTGCGACCGTGAATCGAATCACCTTGATATTCCTAATGGCTTTATTTATGTTCGTAGTAGGTTTTATATCATAATAATACTCAGCAATTTTGCTCAGACTAAACAAAGATACGCTCTCGGTGCATAAATCTGAATGTTGTTAGCGCTGATTAGTATTTTTACTAGACGGTGACCTATGACAACTTGTTCTTTGTGACAACTAAATTTAAGTTGATCAAAAAATATTTTAAGGACCTGCATTTTATGTTGAGAATTTTAGAAAGTACCACCACTTTAGAAAATATCAAAGTCAAGCGTGATATTTCATTTTAAAGGAATGTTCTAAAGATGTACAAAATTGCCCTTTACCAATTTACTTCCATAATTTTAACTTTACCAACATTAAATCATTAATACTACATCATTTCTTAAGTATAAAATTCTAATAGAGTAACTTCAATAATCTTATTAAGCTAGTTCCTGTTTTCATCTATTTTTATTAAGTCGCTTTAATCAGCATTATCTAACTTGACTTATGGGCTTAAGTACAAATTGACAGTAGCTATGTTTAATAATATGAGGAACCTAGGAGAATACAGGTTCTATTAAGTTTGATAGTATCCGGCTTGAAGGACCAGAGCCATAAGGAAAATTATTATGAACGATTTTAAGTAGTCTTTTGCTTCAAACTCCATAATGCATATTTTTTTTGGAATTTATGGGTTCCTAGCAACACTTTATTTAATCATAATAATCAATGATATTTTATAATCGTGGGACAAAGAAATATTGGATTGACCCAGTTTCATATTACGTATTGACTTTGCATATCTGCGTTCTGGGACATTGTAAATTGACTAAAATTAATGAGTCATATTTATTAGGTAGACAACATTATTTGTATGTTTTATGTATATTATTATTATTTAGTGTAAAGTTTGTCATAGATTTTACCTGTTTAATAAAAAGGTAAATTTTCCTTTAACTGTATTTGTCACAAATAAATAAATATAAATATATAGGGACAAATCACACAGATTGAGTTAGCCCCAAAGCGCAAAGTAAGTAAGAAACTTGTGTTATGGGATACTAACTCAACGATACTATATTTTATAACAAATACATATATAGATAAACATCCAAGACCCGAGGCCAATCAGAGAAAGTTCGTTTTTCATCATGACCCGACCGGGATTCGAACCCGGAACCTCCTGGGTCGGTCGGTCTGGCGTGGTAACCATTACGCCACGGAGGTCGTCAAAAAACCTAGGTACCAACAAACCTACTTAACATTATTGATGACTACAAGTTGTATGGTCGTAGACCTTTATCTGAGCAGAATTAATATGAATACAAATTTTAATTCTTTAGGAAGAAGTAATGGAATGACTTGCTTGAAAAGATATGAAATTAGCTAGAGTGGCTGAAAAGACTGCAAGAAGAACGGTATGGTAGAAGTTCACACACTCACAATGAATCAGTAACTTATTTTTTTTACAGACGGTAAAAAAAAATAAGTCAATGATTCCTTGTGAGTGTATATTTTAACTTAGGTATATCTATTATGCTATATTTGCAGTATATTAATCAGTTTTTTTATTATTTTGAATTTCTCATTTGATTTATAGTTTACGTATAAGTAGTTGATTTCGTAATGGTTAAGCTTGGTGCATCTTATCTACTGTGTGGCACGTGCTAGTTTACCCTTTTAAAATGAGTCATAATAATGATGACTGAAGAATGACAGACTTACTTAGGTACAACATAACCTACGAGAACTAATGAGAGAATAGGAATTTGAACTGTGCCATCGGACCAAAGACACAGTAAACATATATACGTCCTCTTTTCAGATTTGTGCTTTTTCGGAAGACAAATAAGGCGTACCTTCTGACTGAGGTTTTAGTGAAATTTACATTCTGCTTGTTTAACTAAAAGTATGAACTAGTCATTTGGTGTGCAGGCTTATGTCCACTTGTGGATTTCTTGTGGTTGAGATGGTGACACATTTGCTACTATCATATTTTCTGTAATTGGTGCAGTGAGACGTGAATTTATTCGGAACATAGGTACTAAACTGTTTTTACAAAAACAAATCTGAAAGTGTAAAAAAGTATAACTTGTTATATGTGACACAGACAAACCTATACTTAGTCCCAATTTCATAATGTTATCTATTACTCGTGGGAATTTCGTTAAATTAAACCACATTACATTGGTTTTACGTAACTTCGTGATTCACTGAGCGGCATTTCTCAAATTGATAATGCAATTATTCAATGTTCATTTAATGTGGTATAGTCTAAATATATCTATGAAAGTAGGCGTGTCTGTCGTATAACATTAGTAAAGTGAGGCATCCACCGTACCTATTTCGGCAGATTAGGTAGGCGTTAATCATGGCAACTTTTAGTATTTGGAATATTTGGAATAATGTCTTTGCCGTCAACATGTTATATGTTTTGTTGTCATTTTAAACTTTTGGGTTTTGTTATAAAACAAATCGTTTGGTGACATCTTTTGTCATCGTCTTTTCTCTAATACATAATACCTCTCTGTCATTCATCCCTCTCTGTTCTAAAACAGCCATTCATTCTGCATGAAAATCAGTTATGTGTGCGTATTATAAAGTTTGGTTTTATTGACGAAGAACCTGATTTTTCGTGGAGTAACAGCCGAACCTCCACAAACCAGATCTTTCTTGGGATTGATTATTTAATTACCTATCTCTATTTCCATTAACATGGCTAATAGTACACACTGCTACTATTGTAGGGAGATTGTTCAGGAAATTTTTCGTTATTATTATTGTCTACAAAGTGGACATGAACTAATTTGTCAATGAGCCAAATCAAACAAATAGACGGACCAAATATTCATCTTCGCTTCTCTAATTGACACAGCAATTGAAATCATGTCTTACAAAAATTCATAATTATTCTGTCAGCATCGTAATAAATAGGTAACTAATATGTCAATATATTTATGAAAAATCGGGAAATTGGGACAATATAAGTATTCACACACAGAGACAGTTATTGTACGATTTTTAGTCTTTTCTCCGTTTTTATCTGATAAATAGGATAACTGCAACTTATCAGAAAGTAGTTATACATCTTAATCTTTTAAAATATAATTGTAAACGAAAACAGTACCTACCTGTAAAATAATGTCTTTGCTTTGGGTTGGCCGGATTACAACGTAAACTGAGCTAACATTGAACTAAATAAAAAGTCAATACATGAAAATAGTTGTACACTGACAATGTTAGGAGTGACCATTGATAAGGCCTGTACATATCAACTCTACGGAAAAGTCCGCACCGATAACTTTGTTTAGTCGTAAAACTAATTTGTAAGTTAAAAGAATATTGTGTACTTTGTTTATTTTAGATTACATTTTGTAGTACTTAATTTCAATGAAAATGATAAGAATTTTGTGCCAGCTTAATTTACATGAATGGTGAAATAAAATATGCTGGTTTAAATTCTTAGGACACAGGGCAATACTTAAAAACGCTAGGTATGATTTGCTTGTACAAAGCGGAATTGAATGACTGAATGAAAGTAGTATTAAATCGTATTCCTTGGTCGGAATGGTAAGTATATTGCATTTTATATTGTGAATTTTGGACTGAACTCAGAAACTTATAAAGATACATTTGGGGTCGTCTAACATAATCTAGCAATATTAGAAGGAATGCACGTCTATGAACAGGTTGAGTGAGTAGAGATATCGCTTACAACCGATTTCTGATATATTGATGCCATGGTCGCGGGTACAAGTCTTGTGCACGAGCTAGACGACCCTGGTTTGGTCCTACTAATATTAAACGCAAAATTTTTTTACTCTTTCCCTTAAAAATGGTTTGATGGATTTTCTTGAAATTTGGCATATTATTATGGGAAGCTTATCCGAAGTCACACTAGGAATTTAGTTATTGCGCGGGTGAAATCAGATAATTAAACATAAGTAACTTACTTAATTATTAGCTGTACATCAATTCTAATATCCATTCAAAGTATCATATTTACCTGATGGTAGGTACCTGATGGTCCATCGCCTTTTAACATAAATGGTAAAAATAACAAAATGACGTACATTATGATGTAATTGAGTACTGAATAAATTCTCGGCAAATTCTCTGACCGATGTCGCTATTATGCCTCTACATTTTGACCTTAAGATCAAGTGAATACATTCCATAAAAGCCGTTTGGAATGTATTCACTGTCCAGTCTATTGAATGAGTCCAGCGGGTTTCGCTATTGTGACGTATTGGGCAATTGTTTCATTACGACTGGGATGCTCACAAAACACGACGAACACTTTAGCTAAGGCATAATACATAGTTATTGACGACAAGGGGACAGTTAATTCAGTGATTCTACTCGTCTATTTTTAAGGTTCAAGGAACCTTGTTTAGTTATATTTTGATGCGTATAAACAGAAGTACATGTCATGACACATTAAATCTCATGTTGTCATTAGCAAAAAGATAACTTAAGCTTCGACCACACAGAGCACGAGTCGAGTAGCATTTATATGAATCCGCACTAGCTGTCTTCTATCTGTAGTTAGCTTTAATGTAGAATAAATTTTAAAACGCGTTTATGCAAATCATTGAATATGACTTTACTTCTGACGTTATTCGTCTCTGTACTGTCGTCAATATACAGACATTAATAAGTGCCTATGCTTAGTATCCACAAATGATCATGTGTACTGTGTGTTTCTTTTGCTAATGGTATAAAAAAGTAATCTTTACAATGTAGTTTCAAATACATAACGGTTTTATAAGGTTAAATAACCATTATAAGTTGAACCGTATATCCAAGACATAAGGTTACAAGTAAACAATGTAGTTGACGTTTAAGAGATGTAGGGTTAAGAATAGGTCTATCCTAGTGTTTAACATATCGGAGTTTTATTCAGGTTACTCAGGTTATGGTAATGGACTGGATTGTAAACATATGAAAAGGAACTTTGCAGTATAATCTGCGGCGCTTACCAGTTATCGGTCAAGGCAAACTTGGCATGTTTGTCATCTTATTGTAGAAGCTGTATAAATATAAATACATCAATGGTGTTTAGGGATTATAGATTTACTGCTTTAAATTTATTATTGACAGGTGATGCGTAGGTGATTCGGCTCCAGGTGCGGGTTCGATACCCGGGGCCAGATTCGACTAAAAAAATGCACTAATGGACTCTCAATGGTGTCTCAACCGTGTCTTAATAGAATGTCGATAGTGTATCTGTGGAATAGTTTTTGACATTTGTTATGGACTTAAACATTATGTTATTGTTAAAGTCCTTAACAAATGTCAAAAACTATTCCACTGATACATTATCGGCATTCTATTGAGACACGATTGAGACACCATTACCACCACCATTTGTTTACCACCATTTGTTTAGTAGAATCGGGCCCCCGTTCGTAGCAAATATTTATGTGATGGGATTTGTGTTTGTTCTCGAGTCTGAGTGTTTTTTAATATAGCATTAATTTATAAATTATAGCTGACTAGCAGACCGTCCCGGCTTCGCAGGGGTTTTACTAAAGATCCCTATTTAAAAAATAAAAAAAATAGCTATATTACCCCCGGGTAATGTACCTACCTACCTACCCACACACAAAATTACAAATCTTTCCTCTTTATAACATTAGTGTATTTATATAATTTGTATAAATTTAAACAAAGCAGTTTTTTTTTACCATGAAAATATGAATCGAGTTATCATTTTAAATGATAAAAGTAAAAACAATGCCTTTTTGTATGCTTTCAATATAATAAATTACTACAACGGATGCTGTTTATATGCGACCGCATTTTTTAACTTTTTGACAACCTAAATGGTCGAGAGGGTAGAACGATTATAATTGAGGAATACCTACGGAGAATTTGATTCTTGCATCAGAAATAAAATGTGTAAGCTTGTAAGTACACTTCCGGACACTTGAATCGAGCCACCCAGCAGTTTCAACTTTGATTGCTGGTAACTTAACAAAAGTATATGATCAACGAAAAAGTTTTTATGCAATTTGGAAGCTGGTACACTTTACATTAATAAGGTATACTTAATTCCAAATTTAAATTTCAATAACTTGATAAAATTACAATTTTAAGTGAAACTTGTCCTGTATAACCTTTCTCAAAGACAAGACTCGGGTTGAATTTTTGAAAAAAAAAATATTCAGTAACTTGTATTGCCTCCGAGAGCGTTTATGATTGCAGTCATGCGATTTGGCATGGAGTTAATCAACGTCATTATGAAGTGTTGTGGAATGTTCTCCCATTCCTCCTCGATGGCAACTCTCAGCTCTTCCAAAGTTTGTGGTGCTGGTTGGTGAGCTCGAACACGCCTCTTTAATTCGTCCCATAGATGTTCGATGGGATTCATATCAGGGCTCCTTGCTGGCCATTCCATTGTCGTGATTCCAACATCATGAAGGTATGCCCTGACGATTCCTGCAGTGTGCGCTCTTGCATTATCATGCATAAAGATGAAGCCTTGGCCTACAAATCCAGCATATGGCATCACATGATTCTCTAGGCAATGGTTAATGTATCGACGGGCATTTAGTGTTGGTAGACGTGGTCCTGTCACAACCTCTAGCCCAGTTTTACCATCGGCAGATATTCCTCCCCAGACTATCCACGAGCTCCCGCCATAATTCACTCTCTCTTCAATACAACACTGAACAAAGCGCTCTCCCCGCCTTCGGTAGACCTTCCTCCTTCCATCATTACCATAAAGCATAATCTTAGTCTCATCAGTAAAGAGTACCTTGCTCCATTGGCGTCGAGTCCAATGCAAATGTTCGCGTGCAAACTGTAAGCGCGCCATTCGGTGAGCTCTTGTCAGTTTCGGCCCGTTGGCTGGCTTATGTGGGCTCAGACCACGTTCTTTAAGTCTTTGTCTAATTGTTCGCGCGGAAACAGCCACTCCATGAAAGTCTCGAAGCTGTTCTTGGATCTGTACAGAGGTGAGGTGACGATTTCGTAAACTGGTTGTCGCGATAAATCGATCCTGTCTTTCTGAAGTTACCTGAAATCGCGGTCTTCCTGGACGGCGCACGTATACACCAGTGTCGAGGTATCGATGGTTTACCCTTTGCACAGCAGAACGGCTTAAAGCAAGCTGTGATGCTACATCGCGCTGACTTCGGCCCGACTGTAGAAGCGCCACAGCTTGCGCGGCTAGAAGAGGCGATGTATCCATAATTTTAACGTTTAAATGGCTCAAATTAAAAAACAAAAATTTTACGATGTCTTAATTTCAAAACAATTACGGTGAATTCAAAATTATGGAGTTAAATAAAAAAATTATGTTAATTTAGATCAACTTTTCTTTTCAAAAGAATGCACTAATTTGGATTTTGTTTCGTTTTTCCATTTGATAAATTCAAAATTGGAACAACAGCACTTCAAAATCATTATGAATATACCAGCATCAACACTGCATAAAAACTTTTTGATTAACTTAAGAATATTTTTATGTTCTATGTCATTACACATAAAAATGTAGGGTGGCTCGATTCATGTGTCCGGAAGTGTAAATGTGAGTAAGATTCACATAATTTCTTTTCTTTTAAGCTTAAACCACTGAACTGATCTTGTAATTATTTTGGATGTAGTAAAGAGGTCTATATGAAAAATACAAATACCAAACTTAGCGAATACATAGTACAATAAGTGGTCTTACAACCTAAATGCTGTCATTTAAGAGAAATAAATCTTAGACTACATAAATAGAAATACATAGTTACTTAGACTACATAAAGTAATACCTATCTACTACTTTATTCGACAGCAAAATTAGAATAATGTTTTTGTGATAGCGTTTGCAAATACTAGAATTTATTTTCGTCACGTAACTATGCGTTCTTTTCTGAATACAGATTGTCAAACTCGGAGTGTACCCATGAAAAAATAAATACCTTAGTATGTTACTTGTGAACGAAAGTTGTGCATACAAATCGGGAATTTTTGGCACAAGATTTTGTTCAGCTATGTCTTATTCCGATCTGTTGCAAATAAAGTAGTGTGTAAGTTATTTGTTTATGCATATCTTTATAAATCATATTTAATATTTATGTATCTGATTATACATAAATAAAAATCCTGACTGACTGATCAACGTTTTGTCCAAATCTTTACCTAGACAACTAAAATTTTGCTGACTTTTCCTGATGTGAATGCGTCGATTTCGATAGATTTTGTCATAAATTCGCTTAGGTATATGAAAAATATAGGCTTAGGCAATAATTTAAAATATTTAACATAAGGTAAAACAGGTTATTTATCTGTTATCATAAAAATACTCATTAAAATATACCTACCTACACGTTGTTAACATTCAAAACAAAAGATTTAATTATAAATTCCGTAAATATAAAAAATATACTACACATATATTATTTTGTACCATTTTGTGTAATTTATGCGCTATTGTCTACAGCGGCAATAAACATTTTGCATAGCATGTATTGTAACTATAAGACCAAGGCAGGGTTAGTTCACATCTACAGTCAAATG
This sequence comes from Endotricha flammealis, assembly GCA_905163395.2. Taxonomy (NCBI): domain Eukaryota; kingdom Metazoa; phylum Arthropoda; class Insecta; order Lepidoptera; family Pyralidae; genus Endotricha; species Endotricha flammealis. The sequence continues at coordinate 13,587,214 of LR990854.1, read as the reverse complement.
AAGTCTGACTCACGTTACACCGTGCCGTGCCCCGGCCGGGCCGGGCCGGTATACTTTTTGTATGAATTGACATCGGCCGGGACACGGTCAAGCATGATTCAATTGTTTCAATTCATACAAAAAGTGCCCGGCCCGGGCACGGCACGGTGTAACGTGAATCAGGCTTTAAATGAGACTGTGGGAGACACTTCACGTTGAGTATTCACTAGACCGCATCGACCGCGACTATTGATTTGGATAAGAAAGCAAGTTATAAGTATCAGTTAAAGCTAAAATTAAATTGTTAAAGGTAAAATAATATAATTTTAGCTTATATAATATAATTTTAGCAAAATATGACATTTATAATATAATTGTCATGGATAAAAAATATTGACTTGACAATCGGCCAACGTTGAAAGAACTTTGTAACACAGACATGACATTACGCTATCTTAAATCTAATTCTATAAAAAGACACGATAAAGAATTGTTAAACCTTTGCGTTTATGGCATAAATGACAAGTTCAAAGTATATCCAAGAAAGACATTTAATAGCCTCATGTACGTACACGTACATACAAGAAAGAGTGCATACTACTAGATGTACTCACACTAGATGTGAATGAAACTTGTTTCTCACAGGTAGCGCATGGCAACGCCCGTTATCGCTTGCATGTGCAGCGTGTTTTGATTATTGCACCTGAAGCATATTATGCATTTGTTAACTTATATAGGATCACGGATTGCAAACTTGTTGCTGACTAAGAAATACGTGTCTAAAAACTAATAAGCAATTGTTTGTTATAGAATATCTAGAGTTCTCATTTCATCTAGCGCCTATTTTAGAATTAAGTTTTCTGACCAGTCCACTCACTTTTTTTTATGACAGAGGAGAACAAACAAGCTGGTTGGTCACCTGATGGTATGCAATTACCGCTGCCCATTGACATCTATGAAATTTAGATGTGTTGCCCATTGCCCACCTAAGAAGGAATGAAAAAGAAAGGAAGGGGCTTCGGGCTTTCTCCCTTTTTTTATACCACAAAGGTGGCAAACAAGCATACGGTCGGCTTAATGGTAAGCCGTCACCGTAGCCTATAGACGCTTGCAATACCAGGAGTATCAATCCGCGTTGCCAACCCTCCGAAGTGGAGCTCTGGAGACCTTACTCACCGTAGGAACACAGCATGGCCGAGACCAATGCTATTTGGGTACGATCTTCTGTAAGGTGGAGGTCCTTCCCCAGACGGGCTGCTCCGATTTGAGCTGATTATCCGCTGTGCCCTACCTCTCTTGCCATAATTACTTTTTTGCCATATTGTTCTATCAAATATCAAAGACACTATAGTACAGAGTAGTCCAAGGTAAGACAAGAACTCTCCTGGGTTCACGTCTTGTCAAAGCTTTGCCTTGCAATGGATGCCTTCGATCAGGTCACGCGCTAACATATTCACCTCTGTCATAAAAAAAATTGGCAGCTTCATGATTTACCTGTAAGTTCGAGTGTTTGATTCAAACATTGAATCTGTAAACAAAACTTTACTGCTCAGGAATAAGACCTATTGTTCTATGTATCGACTCTGTAATGTAGTTCACAAGTGGCGATTAAGTTAGTAGGTCTGTTTATGTTCGAAAATGAGGCCCACACGATAACAACACAAACAGTTATTAACGATATGCTTGTTACTACTTCAAACGGGAGCCATTCTTAAAACATTCACGTTTCTTAAAGATTGTAAAATTCGATTAGGGGTATAAAATCTTAATACAAAGTAAAATATGTTTGAGAATAAATTTCTTGAACTTAAAAGATAATTAGTCCAAGTTGAATAAAAGAAAATGATTTATCCCCGCAATTCCAAAGTATGTGTTTCCATATAAAGACAATGACAAATTCAATATTAAACAAAAACAGTAGTAATATAACATTTTACAGTCAATATAAATAGAGTTCCTGCTCCTTATTAGTTTACACGTCTAATTCAAGATGTACTTCACCTACTTCACGAAGCCTTGTTAGACAATCTACGGCCAGGATACTACGTAAAGATCAAACTGTAATCGTTCTGTTAATTGTAGTTATTACTTCATTAAAGTCCAGTCATAGTACCTACATGTCTACAGCTTCAAAGTTAAAGACAGTAACTAAGTTTTTAAACTATAACATTATAACTTACTACAGATGATGAAAGTTACGAAACTTTTAGGAAAGTCGATTTATTCCATTGTATTGTATTGTTTTCTAAGATATGCCATGTGATTGTAATATTTCATAATGTAATATAGAGACTTATTCATTATTCATCAGTCTAGTGCATCGTTTTCGTTTCGCCTTATCAGCCGTCACTTCCACCTTCCACCTTTATGCTTTTATTAATACCTTCAACATAAGAAAAAACGAATGCACAAATGACTGTAAATATTATGTTTGTTATGATTTTCATCTCTTATACAAACATTCCTGATGTTGTTTGACAAATTTAACACAAGTTCACGGCTTTACATTGTATCATATTTATCACCGTACGGCGTACGTCCATTTGCACAAACAATTTGTCGCGGCCGGCGTCTCAATTTGTGTAACTGTTAGAAACGCATGAATCCTGAACAATGACCTGAAAATGACTCATTATTCCGGTATCGAGATCACCGTCTGGTCATACTGTTATGTTCGCACCGTCTACGATGTCTGTAGGCCTGTGGGCTTTGTGGCTAGGTCAAGAGATTTTAATGAATGTGTCGAAATTAGGAGGTAAACGTTTTAATCGACTTTCACTTGCTTGTGTTGCTGAAAGTGCACTTTCACAAAATACAGTAGTAAAAACTGCAATTCTGACCATTTGTTTTAATAGTTTTTAAAATTATGTGGCTCGTTTGGTTTTTTTTCATACTAAAGTCATTCCTCTTTTTCTTCACGTCTATTCTTTCACTATCACAGGAATATTTTTGAATGTTGGTTACATAAATATTGGAACACGTCGTACCTAACAGTTCAACATAAATAGTACAAGAAAGTTTAAGGTTAATGTTATGCAAAGCAGATGACGAATGTTAAAGTAACCGTAAGTTGAACGCAACGCTATCAGTTACTTTCAAGTTCTGAGAATTCTGACTCAATAATCAATTAGTACCCTAAAAAAACGGCTTTTTATACATGTGTCATTTTAAACAATTTCCTATAAATTTCAATAATGATGCAAGAAACTCAGAATATTAAAATTAACATATAATTACAAGAGTGAAGGAGATAAAAATATACCCTATATCTTGCTTATATGCAGAAATAATCATAATGAATACAAACTTTCGATAGAAAGCAGTACAATGAGATGATAAAATTAACAAGTCATTGGGTAACCGCAGAAAAATTTTAAAGTATAAGAACACTTACCAATAAGGTTATTGGCGGTCACGAGTATACAACACAAGAATAGTATGGCTGCTGTGATCCGGTAGTGCATCCTAAACACCATGTTGTCGATAACAGCCTTGTCGATGAGGTAGCGGACCTTGACGAAGCCCGCCACCGCAGAGACCATACCCAGCAGCGCCATTTTGAATTACACCCGTCTGAAATATAAATAATTTAAATAAATTGAAATCATTATTCCATCTATCCAAATGATGGGATGCAGGGCAAGGTAATGTTTTAAAAATAAAATACACGTTTAAATGCAAAGAACATGCAAAGTCCAAAGAACAACGAGCTCCTCTGACCTCGACAATTTTAGTATAAATATCGGTTTAGACCGAAAACCGTGAAATGGTTAAAGATTTTTAGCCCATCATCGTTCACACATATATTCACACATGTTTTGTTTCCAGACCAACATGGAACTACTTTATTCATTTGGTATTTAAAATCGTCAATTTATGGTATAGTTTTATACGCTTCGTAAATAAACATAAAATTATCACAATAGACAGCATGGGATCACTATAAATAAGCTGACACCGTGACAAGTGCCATACGCTACCAATACTAAATTAGAACGTAAACGGTAAACTTTATTACTGTTTCGATTCATCCAATGTGCGTAACAGCTGTGTCGACCCCATGTTTGGTCTTGATGGCTTCATCTTAAAGCGAACGACGATTACAAGTGATACAGTGACAGTTATCAATTAACAAGTGTAGGAAGTTTCCCAATTTTTCGTAACATGTCGTTGAACCGTTATTTCAAACTAGTATGACTGCAGGTACCAATGCCAGGGTCTCTCAATCAATGACCTCACAAATAAATTTAAAAGATGCGGCTACTTCGCCCACGCCCCGCATTAACCACACTTAACCATTCGGATGTGGCTCTTTTTATAAACTAATATTTTTTCTTAACGCCTTGTGAAGTGACCGATCACACACGTGTAAGGGATCTTTGGCGTCTTTCATAGGAAACTAGTTAGTTTAACTTTTGCTATTGTTTGGATTCTGTACAATGAAATATTTCCTAGATAAAACGAGTTGAAAGATAATTATACGTTCTTATCCAATTAGAGCTGTGTAGAATCACCTGATACCAATGTAGTATGTACAAGTATTCTCGTTGGATGTTAACTGGTTTGAACACAAAAGGTTCTAAGAGACAATTCATCACAAATAGATCCAACCTTGGCGACTTCTTGATCCTGTTCCTACGCGGTGTCGGTGTCGCATGTCCCGTATGTGTTATTCAGGTCGCTGGCGGGGTACCACTAGTTATAGATAATTGAAATTTATTTGGTGATTCGTTGCGCAACTGCTCTTAATTGGTCACTGGGAATATTTCAATCAATAGGACCTTATTTTCTTGAGCGGCTACATTCTTGGTGTGATTAGATTGAATTTTAATATCATTTTCTTGTGCATAATAACAATAACCAAGTCTGGTCACGATCTCATTTGTTTTACGGGCTAAAATTCAGTAGTTCAATAAATGCTTGATAGCGAATCATTCGTGCGTGAATTACCGATGATGTAGCGTGGATCGTTTTTCTATAGACTTCATTAGTTTGACTATTTTTGTAAAATTTGCTAACGTAATCTCGTAATCGTGTTAGGATCGGCTATGGAGCGGCTGCGCCGACGCAGGGCATGTGGCGGGTCGTCGACCGGCCGCTGCTCGTGCGCCTCCTGCGTTTTGAACCCCCCCTCCCATCCCCCGCCCCCCTCTGCTTGGTTGGTTTCCTCCGAACCTGTGCTGATGCATTGCTTGGCAAATTTTATGCGCAAACCTGTTTGGACGACGACGACACTACTGGTTTGAACGTCGCGAATTTTGCGATCGATTAGTTAAGGTGAGAACGATTTTAGCGTTTTATTATGTTAAAACTTTTGGAAGAAGTTTTCTTATTACTGCTTTACTTTTGATTTTAATATTAAAGGAAATCTGTTGTACGGCTACTTTCTACGCATTACTTATGATAAACTAGTATTCAGTGATAAAAATATAGATCCCGATAATTCCTTAAATTGGGACATTTGACTATGTTGACCGATAATAGGTTTGAGGTGGAAGCGGGGGACATGGCGCGGCGCATTCCACCGTTTATGACAAGCGCAGGCGCAGACGCTCGCGGTGGGCTCTGGCCCTGAACCTTTGTGTGGCTTTTAACTGTATCCCTGTTTCACTCACTTGATGCCGCAGTTCATTTATCATTCGCTCTCTTCTCTCGCTTTTATTAGACATTACATCGAATAAGTTATAGTTTCTTTATAGCTTCCGTCGCGTATTTGCGGAGTCGGCGTATTTAGCTCTAAATTTATGTCCTCGGAAGCTATGCTCCCAAATGATTACAAACTTACAGCTGGTGGTTTACGACTAAGTCGGTCGGCACGCGTCGCGTCCACTCGCTGAATGGACGCTAATTGCGGCAGATGAGTGACTCGTCGACGGTCTCGCCACAATAGAAGCAACCTGCTCTTGAGAAAGGAATATTCCTGATATCGACTCTCCACGACGCGAGATTCTTTAAACCTTTCATCAGCGTAAAAGCGTGTCTAATGACACGAAATGTTTCGGTCCGGTTGAGCAATGTTGAGATTTGCGCACTGCCAGTGACTGGTTGTGACGGTTCTGATGCAATTTACGTGTCTCGGATTGTACACGACCACGAGATTGCACTATTGACCGTTCTAATGAGATCTTAGTTAGGAAAGTTTTATAAAGGCGTAATTATAGTAAGTAATTAAGTCTGCGTTTATAGTAGAAATTAACATTGACACAGAAAAACGCAGCGATGTGAAAATAATGAGCTGAATTCTCGGTACCGTGGTGAAGTATTATAGTAACGAACGATTGTCAATAGGTGCATGGGTCTTTGATCTCACCGGCTAGCGTCATTCCGTAACCAATAATTAAGCTTCCATTGAGTCTGTGGTACTATCGCTTTGTTTACTCCGTGAAACTAAGAGAAAACACGTGCGTGCGTATTACACATGGTCATATCATAAAGAACCGTGGTGGGTGCGTCACAAACAGATAACTAATGATATTTGTCACATCCGTGATATGCCTTTTCGTCATCAATACGGACTAATACGGAAATGCGCTTTGATTTACTCTGCGGTTACGCCATGATGCGACTTGGGTTTCATGTATGGACAGCTCTCTAAGGTTTTTTAGATTCACGCTCTATTTATATCTATACATAATATAATAAAACAGTAGACCCCGATATGTCTGTACTATGAACATATTTGGCAAAAATTGTGAGGGAACAGTTAGATAAAGGTAATACTGAATATAATTAGATGTTCATAGGTTGTATTTACAAATGTAAATCTGTCTTTAAAATGTATTAGCCCGTGCGTACACAAGGCGACGCCAGTCTCCGATACTCGGCGATTTTAGCATCCAACGACGCGAGTGTACGTACGAACCTCAATGGACTTGTATGGCGGCGTAGTCGCTTGGATACTAAAATCGCCGAGTATCGGAGACTTGCGTCGCCTTGTGTACGAACGGGCTTATTTGAACAGTAAACCACAACAGATGCTTACTTAAATGATAGAATTTTGATATGACATTGATAGTTAAAAATTTTAAAAATGCTATGAGAGGCGGCGTTATGTTCATTGAAATTGAATTAGTAAGATCTTTTTCAAAAGAATCATTGAGATGATGATAATGTCAAAGAGAATTATTTTATTAAATAAAAAAGATAAAAACATCCCGCATTGTTTTTATGTAAATTATCTATGTGTAAAGCTCAATATAAATTTTATGTCAGACAAACAGCATTTTGTAAATAAAAACAATGATTGTCTTCATGCGGGTTGATTGATAACATGTGTTACAGGCGTAATGATCATTTTATCGATACAGCGATAGTTATCGATACAACGTCTAACACATAAAAAATAACACATTAAATCTCTTCATCATCATCATCATCATCATCATATCAACTCATAATCATCCCACTGCAAGAATACGGAACTTCCTTCAATGGAAGTAGATTAGAGCGTACTCTGCCACGCAGCTTCAATGCGGATTGGCAGAGATCAGTGTTGATCAATCTCTTGCTGTTACCACTCTACTGTTAAAAGAAAAGAAAAACATGACACTTAATGTGGGATTAAGTGTTAAATGTTTTGAAAACTCACTGTTAACCCTTCAGTGTATGCTGTCTTTATCTGGAAGTACGGAAGTGCCCTGAAAAGTTTTTACTTAATTATTCATGAATCGTATTTTGTTTTGTTCCATTTTATCGCATATAATCTTTCGTTGAGGTAGGTTATTCCTGAGGAACACTAGGCTGCATGCTTCCCTAAGGTTTTAACATGAATATCTTAATCTAAACTCATTGAGAATTCGATGAAATCATGAAAACCTAGTAAATATAAACGTGTAGTGTTGTGTTTGCATAAACTTGAAGTAGATTGAGGTCAATACCTTATATTTTCCGTGTATTATTGAAAGAACATTGCATAATTAGTACTGTCTGATCTTAAATATCATTATACAACCAATTTTATAAATTGTTTCGATGCGACTCTTGTAACAATATTACAACGATTTTTGCACAAGTTTTATGAATTTGACTGTAACACCGCGCAACACACTTTTTCTATAGAACCACATTTTTTTTAAATAAATTTTAGATGTTTGGTTTGGTGAGCTGTTGTAGTATCGATTTTTATTTGATTTCAGTATTATAATTTAATTTTATTGCCTTATTTGAGGTCGCCACTGTCGCCAGGCGCCGAACATGCAGGTGGCATAAACCATACTGCGTGACAAGAATTCATTCTGTATGACCGGTAGAAGCACCTTTTCGTTTTACCAAGAATAATCTCACACTCCTATACTGCTTAGAAATGTTTTCCACACTTACATATTCCGATTTAAAATTTAAATGCGAATCTATGTACAAGAACCTCATTAATGCATTTCACTGGACTCATTTATTTCTTTATTTAGTAATTTAAATAACTTGCTATTCCATACTTAACTGAGTCAAAAGTAAATTAAGTAATTATAATATTCGTAAAGATAAGAGTAGTTAGTAAATTGCTTTGCTCAGTACAACAAAAGTGAATGAAGGAAATGTTTCACAGTCGGCAAAAATTGTTAAATTGAATACCTAATAATGTCCGGGTCGGGTTTTAGCTGCCGAATTGTTTTTTCATTTACCATTTCGACTTTGTCCTTGACAGCACATCTTCAATGGAGGTCTCTGGACCGTGACATTAAATCACGTGTTATTATTTACTATAGGCCCCTAAATGAAATGTTCACACGAACGCTTCATTGATGTTAGCTAGAGTTTTAGTTAATGGTATTTTAATTGCATTTCAAACTAACACTCCTAAAATATCTCGACGCAGTATTCAAACCACCGTTAGGTGTTAAAAATTTATTTGCACCTTTATCTAAATAGTTTTGTCCATTCTTTTCAAACAATGTTCCCGGTATAGAGCAGCGTCCCTCCCTTGGCTCAGGTAAATGGGGTCGGCCGCTACCTGTGAGAAACTTCACTCGCCGTCATCGTAACGCAGCGTATTCAAATTACCTCATCGCAAGAATCGATGGTTTTAATTCATCCGTCGATCCATTCCCAATAACTTACACGTAAGAAAGCAGAATAAAAAAGAAATGAGACGTGTGCTATGCACTATAGGCTTTTGTTGCCGTACATGTATGCTGTCAAACGGCATTCCTCACCGTCGACATGAGTTAAACACGTCTCGATCCATCCCGCTGAGATTTTGTGACACAACTTACCTTTTTAAACTTAACAGTTAGTTTACAGCTTCGTTTTCAAAAATTAAAAATTGCACTTTGTCTTCGAACACAACACAAAAACACAATATCACTTAAAATAATTCTAAATGTAATAGTATTGGTGTAAAGTTTACGTCATGATATTGACGATGTCATAATATGCAATAAATGATTGGGGTAAAACGAGTGGCGATCATAGACCGGCATACGACACACCAGCTGCCGCTAGGTCGAAACGCAAACTGGAAAGCTCATTCGTTCGGCCTCCTGCTCGTCGACTCACGCGGCTATTCCACTACCGAACAAATGCGTGCGCGCAGCTATGTCTCTCCCTTTCACTCGCACCGTTAGCTTGCCTTGCCCCTCCTTCTCTAGTGCACAGTAGCCGGTAGCCGGGAGAATTCAACGAACGAGTTCTTCTTGAGTTTTCGTCTCTCTTCGCTGTTGTAATACTTGGATTTCGTATGCCATTTTTTTATGATATTATGATGACTGGTTTTAACGAGTGGGAATCGCTGGAGGCTGTTAATTAACTCATTGTCGGATGCTGTAATTTGTAAAGGTGCTATCAAATTCCTGTGTTAATACATTAAGTGCTCAGCTATATGGATTTACAATTACTTTTTGGTTTTTCTACTTATGGATGTACTTTTCAGAAACTTATAGAAAGTTGATAATTTGAGATAACTTTTCAATCACAGTGTTTGACATGTTTATTTAACATTTCTTTTACAGAAAATATAATACTTATCCTACCTATACATTCTTCGAAACAAAAAGTTCGTTCAATACATATAAATATTTTATTCAGGTCACTTAGCAACAGTCTGTGGAATTGCTGTGTCACAGAAAATAATATCTGTTGGTGTCTCAATATCAAACTACAGATAAAGTAAGGTAAGTCTTATTATAAAGGGTCTTAGCCTTTTATAATAAGACTTACTTACACAAGTTTTAATAACGCAATGCGAGATTCGGACAGTTTTAACATAGATGTTTTTTAACCTGGATTAATACATGGGACTGGTTCTTTTATTCATGAAAATACAGTATCTATGAAATTACCCTTGGCAATCTAGTTCAAAATAATATGAGATAAAATATTGTTTTTTTTTTTGTATACGTTTGTTTGTACTAAATAAACTCGAAAACAATCTAAAAGATCCTTCAATTTCTAGGATTATCAGATAAGCATAACAGGGTATGTTTCAAAATGTGACCGAAATCGCGAGAAGAAGATAGTCTTATATAGTTTAAACAACTTAAGCTTCCACCTTTGATCATTATTTTCCACCAGCGCTGGCGCAATCTAACAGATTAAAAGACATAAGTTACTGATTGATTTAACCCGCAGTGGTGTCTCATCGCAAAGGTATGCGAACCTTATACCTGTTCCCGACTGGAAAGAATTCAAAAAGGCTTGGACAAATATTCGCTCGTACAAAACTAAGTCTTGCAATGTCTTCGTACTATACACAAGCCTTTCCGTTGTTAATTCTATAGTAGTCGCCAACAAGGCTGGCTCGCGCTGACGTTTAACGAAGTTCGTAACTGACACTTTATACTTAGACGAAATAGATTTTCAAATGTTTAATAGCTGTGAGTCGATCAGCAGATAAGCGGCATCTTTTGTAGTACATTATGAATCTGCCACGCCACCTCTTACAAATGGCACTTGTCAATGAAAACTGTCAAAATCATACCACAACTGTCATTCATTACTGTTCTGATGATGTAATTGCTAAGTTCTGGAGGCTCGAGAGTCTAGACGGATTTGATCGTTTTGCATTTGATAGCCCAATTATTGAGGAAGGTTAGGCTATTTAACATCACGTTATGACCCTTAGATCCCAAGTCAAATCAAGGACGAAGCCTCATGCAATACATAGTAGGGATTTATACATTTTAGTAGATACTTACATACTGGACTAAGCAAATTAGATACGGAATAGGTTCCAGAATCCAAAAAAAGGTGACGCCACAGGCCCAGACGAGTGTGGCGAGATGAGTTGGAAGTACTTAAATGGACTAGCAAGGCATCGTCTTGGACAGAGAAAAGAGGAAAGAAAGATAGGTCATTGCCTTGTGACAGTGACATACCTCATAAAAAAGTGTAGACTTAATTTCGGTCCGGTTAAATTGAAGTCGATTATTTTAAATTATTATCAATTGAGCGAAATGTAAATATTCAATTTATTTATTAACCATAAATTATAATTAGTTCTCTAATTATAATATTCATAATTTATAAACATAATACGAAATGAGTGTAATCAATCAACATTTATGAAAGGATGAATCATCTAATTAAGAAAAGACTATTTACTCGATATTTTTTAGTAATATACGATTCTAGCGGACATCCGCAATTTGGCTTGCAATCCTATTTTTTACTCTGTCCATAGAAATTTCGAAAATCTATATTGCTCCTGATAACGTAAGCTATCCGCCTGTGAAAATATAGTTAAAACCAGTTTACCCCTTTACGAAATAAATTGAACAAACAACCGGTAAGTACAGGCAAATATATTTTTATTCATTTAAAAAATGAAAAGCCCACGTGGTATTTTTCAGTCATGTATCGTGTACCAGACAGTAAACCAGTAAACATGATGATATTGTCTATTCGTCATAAAAAAAACAATAGCAGGACAAAACAAAGCAGGTAGGTAGGTACCAATTTTTTTTTTCAGAATACAATACGTGACGTCTAGCACACACTTTTTAAATCAATATGAATGTTTGTTTTCCAAGTTTGGCCTCTAAAAAATTACTTATTTATCGTAAAATATTTACCGAATAAAAGCATATTTATTTATCCTAATCCTAATTATTATTATAAATGTAAAAGTGAGCATTTTTAACCGACTTCAAGAAAGGAGGAGGTTCTATGTTTGTTTGTTGATTTGTTATTCTTTCACGCCTAAACTACCTATATACCTAGCCGATGACTATGAAAATTTGTAAGTGTGTAAGAAAGTAGTACGTAGGTGACCTCATAACCTCAGACCAAATAAGAAGACTTCTTATTTGGTCTGAGGTAGGTACTTTCTTTTTGTTTATTTATTAAAGGTAATTTTCTACTATCGTAGCGCTGCATGACACTTAAGTATAACTTTAATATCAATATACCTAGGTAAATTGTACACGCGGTAATTCTTAAAATGTTGTATGGAAAGTTTTAAAGTAATTCACGATATGATTCTAAATAACCAATCACAGATTAAGCCAAATCAATGTCTGCATCGAAATCCAGTGCCACAGGCGAACTATCTTCATCTCGTTGTCTTAGGGTTTGCTTAAAAAAGTTTTTTGCAAAACTGGATTTACCAGTTCGGCTGTCGCGGTAGACGCCTAGACACAATCGTTTTATTTTCGGCGATGCTTTCGGAGAGTGGCATTTTAGTGAGGGAAATAGTTTGAGATTCCTACGCTGGTATCTAAGTGTACAGTTAACTTTTCAAGATTAGTATATAACTATAGATTATACGAATTTAGATATTGTTTGTCTCTGTTAGAGTGAATACGAAATTACATAATTTTTGAATATTAATATGATAGCCGATCTGTAGGATGATAGCATGTAATGTTTCATATTAGCAATATAATAATTAGAATTTCTGAATAGTGCTTTTCCTGAACGAACAGTGCTAAGTAGTGTGTCTGACAGAGGACGAATGTCAACAGTTAGGTTTTTATAAGGTACACAGACAAATAATATAAAGTAGAAAAACTAGAAACATGAGTACAGTTACCGATAGTTATAACCTGCACCTATGAAATAACGATTTGTAAAGTGGAAATAAAATTCAAAGTTGAATGTGATGAAAATCTTTGTACCATTTCATTTTCCCATCTTAAATAACTACATATTTATTTATATTGTGTGTGAATAGATGATGATGGTGACCGGTGTATTGTGTATGCTCCGATGACGTTAAATTTATTGTTAGCTTACATGGTATTTCTAATAATGTTATTTATAACCACAATTACCCATGATGCGCTTAATTTATTCACGACAGATATACGATCACCGTCCACAAATAAACAAAAAAAATCTAATAGATTTACTAAAAGTTTATTATTCATCCTACAATCTTATTCTAGTCGCCTAGTATCCACAGTCCAGCACATTCAAAAGCAAGTAAGACGTCTACAGAGCCACAAATTTATCTGTGTCGGTGGCCAAAACTAGAACTAATGAAAACGCCTTGAATACCTTGACAAGTACCTTCAATAGCTTTGATCCTAGCGCCCCCGCCATCGGCACAGATAAGTTTGTGATACTTTTAATATACAGTCTTTCCAATTTATGGTACTAAAATGCAGTTTTTTTTTATCTGTTTATGAATTTTAATAAAAACCCCCTTGATTGAGGTCGTATCGGGTAATGTGAAAAACACAGCCGCCGTCAGTCGTCATCCAGTTGCCAGTGTCGCTCGGACAGAACTGGTTTGGTGACCTTTTCTTGCATACATACCCGCATCACCGAACCATCGGTCACTGCGATTGTTGGTAAATCAATTTGTATTAGCCATTTTGTAAAAAAAAAAGGTTACTAGTTGCATAGTCTTCTTAACTTAATCCCACTTTACATGGGGTTTGATACAGAATGTAAGGGATTTTTTCCAGTTTAATTCTATAATGTTATCATTAACCTTTAACGCTTTTAAAAAAAATCTTTTTTTTATTTTGCTTTAATCTGATGATATTATTTTATAATTAAATACATGGAAAGTATTTATTTTATTGGGTATGTGAAAATATTCTAAATTATAGAAATGCATAAATAAACATTGTTGGTTATGTTGTTAGGTCATTGTTATGACTGTGTAACCTATGACACCATTTTGTTTTCCTCATAAAATAATTAAATGGGAATTTGACTTTGTCACCTGTTCTAAGTTCTTGTATGTATATGTAAGTGCAGCTTTAGGGATAATGCAAGGAACTAAATTTTAATGCGCATGAGTACTTAACAACTTCGCTTTAAAAATGACTGGGTCTACTCATTTCTTTGATGTACAAATTGAGTAACGACTGTTTGTACCAAAATAAAATAAATAATATCATAATTTAAAGTATTTTAAATCTCTCCACTGATTTTGATGATATTTCCTTTCTAATAATATTATCACGAAAATTTTTTGGCTTCAAGAAGAAGAGCTTTGGCTTCCTGATTTTCAAATAAAATATATTATTTGTTAGACGATATGAGTCTATATATTTTCCAGGAAAAAATATCTATAATGTCGAGATAGCTTCTACTTGCTTATCGGCAACTTTTCCTCAACTGGTCCAAAATGAGAGCGGGCAATGATCTTTGCAAAAACCTCTTACGGGCGAAGTATCGATTTAAACAATGATTTTTATATATCTTGATTAGTTACACAATTTTTTTCAGATTTGTTCTTTTTGGTAAAAACAAGTAGGTAAGTATAGTGAATAAGTTGGAACTCATTGTGGGACAGTGAAATTTAATTTACATTACTACATTCAATTAAAAGGATATTAAAAATTATTTGGTATTTGTCATACATTTTGAAATCAGTGTAATAAAGGTCGGCAACGGTTCAGAAACTCCTCTAGTATCTCTATGCTTACAAGTATGCATGCATCCTTTTTCATAAAAAAAAGCAAACAGACGAAAACATTTTGGCCATATTAGCATGCCATTCTTTGACCACTTATAAACGTATCTACAGTTTTTACAAATAACATCATTGGGGTAGAAGATATTATTACATTCTTTAAGAATCAAGTTTTGTCATAAACCACAAGCCGTTGTTGTGTAAGTCCTTTCTACATGTTCGGTAATAAAACTTTAAAGCTTCGGGAAACAAGCAAATGTAGCTTTACTCTCATCGTACTAAAGCTTCATTTGGATTGTAATTAAATTACATGTCGTACTCCAAGCTCATACGTGAGTTGATTGAAAGCTTAGTCAGTTGCTACGTGACCAATAATTACTATAGACAAATATGGGCGTAGAACATTAAACACTAGTTTAGTCTTTCTAGCATTTCCTATTTAGGATGCTTCAGACCTGTTACCTTGTTTCCTAAGATCTTTTTAATTACACACGTTAAAACAATCAGTGTGTTGCTTAAATGTATTAAATATGACGTTGTCATTGTCAAGTTAAACGAAAAAATAGCTCGAGTTTATTTGACGAATAAACTTTTCCGGACAAATAAAGCCGGCCGTAATTGTTCTGCCTGGTCATAAATTCACAAGCATTGTAGTATTTCATTTTGAAGTCATTATCATCCATTCCACCACTCATCAACAATTATTCTACTGGATGGTCTTCAAATTAAAGGTTCTTGACTCCGGCTATTCCTTTTCGGGGTGGATTTCAATTTGTCACCACAAAAGATTGTATGTAATTTTAATGAATTTGTTAACACATTGATTTGGTTATTAGAAGGTGTTAATATATTAAAATTAGCAACTATGTGCCATATAACACTCAAGTGCAAGTAAGGCTTTACGTTATCGATTTTATTTTATATCTATACTAATATTATAAAAAAGGTAAAATTTGCGAGTTTGTAAGGATCTCTGTATCTACTGGATTTTCAAAATTCTTTTACCCACAAAACTCACGGTAACGAAGCCACGGACACGGGCAATATACTTTAGAACAATAAATATCGTGTGAATCTTGACCTAAATTTGACCACAAAGGAAACATTTTTTTTGAAATAAAAATCGCACTCAAAGTGAACCCAGTCTGAAAAAAACCTACATTATTGTCTACATGACCTGTAACAAGCGAACAAAGTCTCGAGTGAAAGCTTAGTGCAAAGTAAACCTGAAGTGCCATTTTATAGTCATTCGTTTTGAAAAGTAGGTTAGGTATCGACCAGTACCATTTACAGAAGTCATAAAAACTAGTCTTGAACTAATAATGTTTGGCTTACGCCGTATATGGTACCAACTACTTAACCATAGAACTCGTAATAAGATTAAGCCTTAAAATTGTTTTTTGTAGAGACATAGTTGTATTGTATACGTATTTGTATTTCTTGTAACTTCGCAGATGCTACCTTGCCAACCCAATTATATCCTTATAACATCGTCTACTGACATACAGACCAATACAGACCCATATTTGCGAAAAACAATTTGTATTAGTAACATCACTACGAAGTTGACATAGATTATTATGTCATCCCCGAGCTAATGAGTCAGATGGAAGTGCGTCTCATTTTCACTATTTATGCTCAACAGACTCTAGAGCGGATAACCCGAAGACCGCAATCGCTTTCCCCAGCGCAACATGCAGTTATAATACATTTTTCTGACCTTAAAGAATGTGCGCAAAGCAGCTTCTGAGTAAAAAAAGTATTTTGAATAAAAATTGTATTCTTGAACTTTGCTGACTGTTGTAAATATTTTTACGACTACAATTCCTTACAAAATCTCCCACAAATAAAGGGAGCTGCCAGCCCCTAATACATATTATTATTATAAAACTAAATATTGCACGAATGCATAAAAAAGTAAGTACTTATATTAAAACGAAACCGGTATACCGATGGCAAAATCCAGTTTCGTGCCAATACGATAAAACCTCAAATCAAAAGTTGCGGTTTGCTAGTGAGAATATGAAACGAATTGTGTATGCAAAATGAACCACGTAGCAAGATTCCTCGTATGTTTTGCTCAACTATTTTTTTGCTGTGAAATCGTGATTCATGTGAATGCAGGCAAGTGTAGGGTCTCATAATGTGTTCAGGGAATTACCTGTTTTGGGTAAACAACTGCATTGAGTAATAAACTTTTATGAATTCAATAATTTTATTTTTCGATCAAAAATTCGGATGGAGATATAAGTTTTGGCGTGTCAACGTCCTCTAGTTAATTTGACCTATGCAGCGAAAATCTAGCGACTTCCCTGCCCTCTTTCAAGTCTGCTTTTGTTCTAAGAACTTGCTTCTTTTCTGACCAAGACTAGATAGTTACTATCCAGTTCTGTTTATTAAATTAAAGTTATTTTATTACTACTTTATTTATAATAGTTTAATTAAAAACAGCAGTCGTTTAGTGAAATCACGATTATTTTGCTATTTTAAAATGCAATTGTTCACCAGACTGTGTCTACCTGTCTACTGGCCACACTAACGATCGCGAAACCAAAATTAATGGTAGCACAGGGTAGGCGAGATAGCTAAAACTATTATACATAATAACAGGTGGTGTGAATAAATTAAAAATATCATAAAAACAGATTAGTTTTATTACAAAAAGATTACAAAGCATAAAATTATGTTTGGGGTTTTTAAATATCCGTTTGGATATTTTTTCTTCTTCAATTTACCTTGACCTTTAAGCTTAAAATCTATTGAAGTTTGTCAGTTAAGGGTTGGTTGATGTCAACTGAGAATAATTATAATCACTCCAGTACTCCTCTGCCTATCCCTCGAGGAATTATCTGATTGAGTTATTTGAAACACGTTCAGTTAAATCATGAATGTATTATGAAAATTAATTAGTTTTTTATTCCTATTACAGAAAACTGGGTTTGGAGCTGGTCCCTCGCGAAGGAGCGACGGCAGTGGACCCAGAGGAGATCAGTCTCGTGGAGTTATATAGAGTGCATCAAGAAAGTGCAGAGAGGGCTGCAGCGGTCAGTACTATATCATGAACAAACACTCATTAATAAATTCATAATCTTACCTTTTTCTAATAAGGAGAGATTCTCATAAAGATAGGATCTCAAAAAAGCGTAGTTTTCTACTTTTCAAAACCGACAACGACTCACTGACTGACCTCGTGTCTCTGTGGTCTATGTGCGGCGGTGATCACATCAAATTGACCCATTTGCACGTTTGCAAGCAACTTTGGCACTTCGTGTAGATTCACTTTAAGAATAACTATGCCCTCCGGCTAGTAACATTTTCGAACCCATGTAATACCCAAGAGTGTAGGCAGACCATTTCTTAATGATATGAGAAAGTAAAATGATTGGTGACTTGTTCATTCGCCACGACACACCACTACCAATTAGATCTTCGGAAATATAATTTGTGATAGTCTTCCACTTCGCCAGTTATACTTAACAATAACTATACTATTGTAGATGGAATTTATTGATTACAAACAAAACTAGACATCCTTGCACAGTTTATGTTTTGATTCCACAAATTTTCATTCAAATATCGACTTTAAAAATTACGTTTTAAAGTTCATAACACTTGTATTTTTAAATTTTAAATTGCCATTGCATAAGGCATGTATTTCAGCTATACTATATTCTAGAATAATATCTGGTCTAACAACTTTCTTTGATTAAAAAATCAGAGTATTACCTAACTAGACCCAGCTTCATTCAGTCACTTTTGGACGTGTATTTTAGATTATTTTTAATATTCTTAAAAAAGGTATTAAAAAAACTTCTACATTTACTGGTTTAAAATTAATGAACTATGAAATTCCCACGGGAGATATGTGTATCTTTGGACACAGAGACCAATGCATCAAGTCGTGCGGAACCGCAGGTAATATTCACATTTTATAACATCTCAAATAAGCAGTTTTTATTAGATTTTTTTTGTTAAGATTACGTAGTATTTCTAAAATATTTGTTTTATGAAAATGTAACAGTCACTTACTTAAACGCATTTAAACAATTCTACACTAACTTCAAGTATCTCGCATAATTAATAAAGTTTAATTCGCCTTTGTAAAATTTAAATTTTGAAGTGACATTACATAATCATTAATCAACTCTATTTAGACTTTGTTGTGTAAGAAGAATCGGTTTTTGTTACAAAAACCGATTCTATTTTGATTCAAACACTTGCTGTCCCGTTCAATTGGTATTTTGTTTGAGTGAGACAGCGATAGAACTTGGATTGAAATAGAATCGGATTTTACGAGAATCGGTGTCATGGGGGTCTGGTGCCTGAATTAGGCTTTAAGAAGAACCCGTATTACAGGGCACCAACCAGGTCCAACCCG
Organism: Endotricha flammealis; assembly: GCA_905163395.2. Classification (NCBI taxonomy): domain Eukaryota; kingdom Metazoa; phylum Arthropoda; class Insecta; order Lepidoptera; family Pyralidae; genus Endotricha; species Endotricha flammealis. The sequence goes on along the minus strand of LR990854.1, from coordinate 13,568,054 downwards.
TCTCTCGTACCTATAATAAAGAAGTTGAGGTGTGCAAAAATAACTATGACTGCTGGCAAAAATTTGACAATGACAATATAAAATTTAACACAATACAAATAAAATTAAAAAAATTTTTGGGCAACTAATATTAAAATGCATTTTCAAATTAGAAATAAGACGATGAGTTATTTAAATTTTCATGGGAGCTAACGTTAACGTTTACATAGTAATTAGTTAAGATTTCCATTTTTCCAAGTATCGCTGAAAGTCTGTGGTGTGTGCAAACGCTGCTGATGTTTACTTGTCGTAAGACAAACAGAAATACGGATCTTATGTTAGAATAAAGGTGATAATCCTTTGTTGCGCACGACCACTCTCCTCATATTGACTTAAGTTTCGTTGTGTATGACAATATGTGAATATTCACTCACAATACTCATAAATGCACTAACCGAATGTATTTAATATTTATCTCTGCTTGTGCATCCTACGCAGCAATGGAACTGTAACTTGAAACGGTACCATTTGGGCCGAATAGGATTGAGACAAACCAATGTGAAAATAACTAGTATTTTACCACCGTCCGTGACCATTGCGAACACTGTCATAACTAGTTAGGTTTATCAACAATGATCACAGGTTGAAAATGACTACTGAAGCTCATTGACGTCATGGAGAAAACTGAAACGGTTTTGGAACCCACAAGTAGCAAATTTAATAAAACCATATCCTAAAAAAATCGCAGGAAGCCGCTGGATGTAGGCCACTGTCAAACGGTCATGCTGGCAATCTTTGGGGAGACCTATGTCCAGCAGTGGACTTCTTCTGGCTGAGATGATGATGATACTTCATTACTTGTATTTATTTTGTTTTTCCTTTTTTCAGTGGCGCGGAACGCTGAGACGAGCGGGCGGTTCAGGTAGCAGTTTCAACTCTGGGACACTAACAAATGGTACTAACAATGCTAGCACCACAACCCAGTCTCATAACCTCATGTGCAGTATGCGAGACTTCGGTCACACAGCAAGTGGTGACGAAGCAGAACTACTCCTTTGGCTACACGATGCAAGAAGAGCTCAACCACTAACAGAGAGATTTAGAGTCAGGATAGCAAAGGACGGCTTTTCTAACTACGTGGACAGATTACATGCGAACAGTACTCTATTTTCCGTAAGTTTTTTTTAAACCAAAGAATTTATGGAGTTAAATAGACTAAAATAGAAAATTTAGAAAACCTTACGGTAGCTACGGTGTATACTGAAATCTTATATTTATTTTTGAGTTTACTTTGATTTTCTAAATTGCCTACTTATATGTCGTTAAGCCGCTCATAATGGTTTAAGTAATTTTAATGTTTTTATTTGATAAAATTCCCAGTATTCCTTAATAATAAATAAATAAAATATATAGGGACAAATCACACAGATTGAGCTAGCCCAAAAGTAAGTTCGAAACTTGTGTTATGGGATACTAACTCAACGATACTATATTTTATAAATAATACATGTATAGGCCGATCAGAAAAAGTTCGTTTTTCATCATAACCCGACCGAGGATCGAACTCGGGACCTCCTGGTTAGGGTCCGGCGTGGTTAATAATAATATCTTGTTTAATTGTCGCGAAAATGCCTCACTTTATGTTGTCAAGATAGTTTAGACCGAAGTTATTTTTTGGGAAATATCGCTCCTAAAGAATGTTTTTTGTTCCAACCGAATGCAATAGTTTTAAAAGGTTAGATCGATTAAAAATATTGATAATTAAGCAATTTTAAATGCATAAACTATTATTGCAAAATAGATTGGTTGCAGAACAGTACTGATAATCCTGCTTATGATTATGAACTACTTGCGGTAAATAAAGAAATATTTAAAGTTTCCTTTAATCAGCAGGTATTTTAAACCCAAGTTTCCAATTAACCGACTTATTCCCAGTAATTTACAGCTATACCCTTAGAGAAACATCCTATACATGTTTTTGTAAATAGGCACTAGTAAAACCTTTACTGTAAATTGCAAAAGACACATTCCAATTAGCTTTTATGGCGAGTAAAACCACTTTTTAGTTCAGTTCAATTTCTTCTTGAGAATATCGCTGAGTTCATTCATTGCAATGAGACATTTAATTTACAAGTTCCGTATTCTTCGGATCCCAAGGTAAGCAAAATTAGAACTTGTTTTTTTATCGTTGCCAGACAGTTCATATCTTATTTACCAGACAGTTAAGGAATCTAACACGCGTCTCACGACATCAACTTAGAGTCACTGCCAACTGAACCATCGGTCTGTCAAACTGTGTTTTCCGTGTAGTCACAGTAATTAACCGAGTCCTAGTAGGTAGATAACCGCTCTTTGAATTCTTCATAACTAAATCTTGTCACATTTGAACTACATTAAATTTATCCTTAAGAATGACAGCGTCAAAACATGTTTTAGATGATCCTTGGTTTACCCTTTTCTATTTATTAATACGTATAAAATCTTTTGTCCTGAATAAGTGACTGAGGGATCAACGCAGACCTTAAACCGCTGATCGTAGAGACGTGAAACTAGGGGGGTGTGTTCTTTGTATGATGTAAACATCCGATTTTTCAAAATTCCCACGGGAAAACGGGATACACGGAAACGCAGTTTTGCAAGTTAATTAATAAAGAAGTAAATTTTTTACCCATGTTTTCATTTTAGGATCTATCCACAACAGATCTCTCTCGAGAATTATGGCTAGTGGCGTGGGTGATCCGTGTTGGGAGATGGTCTGGTGCGGGCAGCAGTGGAAGTGGCACTGGGGAAAGAAGAGGACCAGTAGCCAGGAGACCTTTAGGCGCTGGAGTGCTACCCTTATCAGAGTTTCTTAGACAACCGGGGCAGCATCCTTGCGAGAAAGAATATACATTCAAAGTACGTAGAATATTATTTATTTATATACAAGGTATTCTCTTCCCGTGACAGCTAGGTCACGTGATTTGCCCAAGATTACGTTATCGGCTGTGTGCGATTTTAATAAGGCCTCTTGGGCCATAGACACGGGATATTACTGTACCATGATCAAATTGATATAATGAAAATTCTTTTGAGTATTTTATTTAGTAACGTTTCATTTTGTCATTATACAAAACCACTACAGGTGTCAATATTATAGCGTCACTGTCTTATTTTCAATATTGATTTTCTGTCCTTATTCGAACCTTACTCACCTACATTCTAGGAACTATTTCCTTGACTACATTTATTTATTTGTGGATAAGGTGTACATCACATTGATAATATTGTATTCTTTAGGTGTACCAATGTGAAGAGAAAGACTTTCATCAGTTACATGACATGCTCATCAGAAAACAGACAAACAAATGCCAAATTTTACCTGGACAACCTAACTACGGTAATACAAATTTTATCAAGAATATTTCCGTTTTCAATTTTGCTTGCTTTCATATTTTAAAGGCGACTTGACTTTGTATTGTTTTCGCGAACCACGAATAGATAATAAATAATAAATAATAAATAAATAAATATAAAGGGACAATTCATACAGATTGAGCTAGCCCCAAAGTAAGTTCGAAACTTGTGTTATGGGATACTAACTCAACGATATTATATTTTATAACAAATACTATAGATAAACATCCAAGACCCGAGGCCAATCAGAAAAAGTTCGTTTTTCATCATGACCCGACCGGGGATCGAACCCGGGACCTCCTGGGTGGCGGTCTGGCGTGGTAACCATTACGCCACGGAGGTCGTCATAACACACTATTATATAGGACTAGCTTTTCCACGCGGCTTCGCTCGCGGCTAATTTTATGAAAAAGATTCGTATAGCGCAACTTGTGGCGCCATCTGTTGGCTGGCAATTGCGAATTGCAGCGCCATCTATAGTAGAAAAAGTATTTTCCCATTGGAATGACATACTTTCACGGGAAAAAAGTAGCCTGTTGGGCTCTGTACCCCTGACAATATGTATACAAATTTTCATAATGATCGGCTGCTTAGTCAAGCCGTGAAGGAATAACAAACAAACTCACTTTCTCATTTATAATATTAGTAAGGATTATTATGATCATCGGAGAGGAACTCGAAGGGAATCGAAGGCACGGATGGCTTTTTTCCTTTATCTTGTTTAAACGTCCCGTCATACGTAATTCAATGTCAACCTTCGGCTGTTAGAAGTTGCCAGAATCCACAGACAAAATATTATCAAATCAATGCTTTTCTTTTTAGGCATAGTAGTAGCGCTAAGACTACTTACGCACACTGGCAACATAACTGAGGCAATTACGTCAGGCGCCACAATAACGGCCAAACGAGGATTCCCAGACATCATAATGCCAGGGGATGTTCGCAATGACCTCTATCTGACCTTGGAGAAAGCAGAGTTTGAAAGAGGAGGGAAAAGTACTGCTAAGAATGTATTAGCGACTGTCAGTGTTCATGATAATACTGGACAGCTTATTAGTGTGAGTACAATACATTTTTAATACCAAACTAGTAGCCCGGTCTGATATAGTCGGGGAAGTATTTTTTTTTAATTGATACACATGGTATTTACAGTATTTTTTTTAAATCATAGCTTTTACACTAATTCTTTGAAAAAATCTTTCATGACTCTTGCACGTTTTTTGGTCAAGAGAATAAATTTCAGTTATACATGTGCAAAATGCAGGAGTGCGTGTGGGGCGCGAGCAGCACCGCGGCGACGACGTACGAGTCCTGGGTGCTGTACCACAACAACAGCCCGGCCTGGGCCGACCAGCTGCGCCTGGCCGTGCCGCTCGACACCTTCACGCACGCGCACGTGCGCGTCGAGTTCCGCCACTGCTCCAGTCAGTATACTTGCATATATTATATGTAGATAAACATCCAAAACCCAGGCCAATCAGAAAAATCACATTTTAATCATGACTCGACAGGGATTCGTACTCGGGACCTCCTGGGTGGCGGTCCGGCATTATAACCATTACGCCACGAAGGTCGTTACTTTAATGTTTGGCGTTGGCAAACGAGCATGCGGGTCACCTGATGTTAAGTGATTACCCTTACCCATGGAGCAAAGACATACTGGGGGAGTCACTCTGCCGTTAGAGAATTCGAATTTGACAGGCCCGGTAGACGAGTGACTAGCTTTATTTTAATCAGCCCTTCATCCCATGGGTCGCGGACTCGTATAAGACAAACATTTTGTGTGTGATTGTTAAAGCGTGTACGCACGACCGAATACGAACATGGTGAACATCGAACACGAACACTTTGTTCGCACGTGCGTACCACTAACAAACATCAAACAATTTGTTCGTCAGAAGTGTTCGTGTCGATCCAATTTGGTTGTTCTGTGTGGACGATGTTCTCAGCACGACCCAACAAGAACATTGTTAACACAAACATCGAACCAAAAGAGTAAGGCTTGGTAGTTTGACACCATGTTCCTGTTCGGACGTGAGTGGTTGCGCGCGAACACAAATAGCACGTGCGAACCACATGTTCCGTGTTTGTGTTCCATGTTCACCATGTTCGTGTTCGGTCGTGCGTACACGCCTTTACAAATTAAAAGTGCTTTGTTTGTCATAAAGATTGGTTTAAATCTATTTACTCCATATATGCATGTAAGAATTCTAAAATTAATATGTGTAATATCTTACAGCACGTGACAAAAACGAAAGAAAGCTGTTTGGATTTTCGTTCGCTCGCCTCATGGAACCGAGCGGTGCGACGCTGAGTGACGGCTCACACGAACTCTACGTCTACAAATGCGACGATCCTTCTAAGTAAGACTGAAATAAAAATAAATAAAAAGAAAAATGTTATATACATTATATCGAGGTTTTTTCTATGTATATTCACATGAATAATCATTTGCTATAAGTTGTGATTGGCTGCATCATGGGACATCAGTCCCATTATATATTTGATCTAAAAGTATCATGATTGAAACTCCACGATAGAATGTGAAATACAAGTAAAACACGCGTAAAGCGCTTGCTATTGGTCCACGTAATCGTTGCCATTGGTTGCGTTGCAATTGCGAGCGTTGCTACTGGTTGATACAATGACGGTATCTCACTCTGTCAATACCGGAAATGTGTCAGGTTAAAAAAATAGACGACAACCCTTAAAATAGGAAAAAAATACCTTTGATAAATAATAATATTAATTGTGCGATTGTGAAATCTAAATATAAATGTTTTTAAAATTATGACACGTATTGATGGATTATTGAAAATGACAATTTTACAGATTGGCAACAGCGAGTTATCTATCATTGGCGTCTCATGCTAACGATGCAGCGAAATCAACGTCCGTCAATGGCGTCGTGCCGTCATTCCAACGGAGTTCAAAAGAGAATTGCGTCATTAGTACGCTTTTGTGCTCTACGAAGCTAACTCAAAATGGTATGATGGGTATTTATTAATAACAAATATAACATACACATTTTTAAATTATCAATTTAGGGTTTCTATGATAATTCAGTCAAATCAATACCAAGTCGGCTTTTTATGACATTCATCTGACTATTAAAATAATATGAAAGTGCCACAAAAATTGTGCCTAAATGACTGATAATAAAAATTATTCATAATTTTTATTATCAGTCAATTCTTTGAAAAAACGAGTTTTTATTTAAAATATATTCTTATAAAAAAACTACTTATTTGTGTTAGTTTTACAGAATTATTAATACTAATATAACATGAAAATGGGTTTTGTTACCATATTAATAAGAAATTTAATTCCTACAGAGGATTTACTAGCCCTGCTACAATGGAGGGCTCACCCTGAAAAAGTACAAGAAACACTGTTGAGAGTTTTACGGCTGGGAGACGGGCTGAGCTGTGAAGAGCTAATCAAGTTCCTAAGGGATGTGTTGGATGCACTATTCGCTTTGTTTTCCACTGAAGATGGGAACAGGTATTCATTTTATTTTATCTAATGACTAAGTAGTAATTTAAAAGGTCAAAAGTTAAATGAAAATATTTTTATTCAGAGAGTAGGGCTTCACGGGGTCCATTCTCTTGTCATGTTGTATTATATTATTAAAATCTGTCAAAACAATAAATAAAAAGAGATTCTAATAAAGATATCTTTGAGAGAGAGAGTCTAAAAATAATACCATGGCAATATTCTGCATAAACTTGATCGATATTTTAAAAGAGAAAAAATAACTATTATTTAATGAAAAATAAATTGTATTGTAATGTTGTATTTTCAGTACACCACATTCCGGCACGGTGTTTTTAGTGCTGGTGTCAATATGCAGCTTATTAGACGAGAGTCGTTTCCAGCACTTCCGGCCAGTTCTGGATGTTTACATCGAGGAGCATTTCTCAGCGGCCCTCGTGTACAAGTGCGTAACAGTATTGGTAGGTGAGTATGGTGGTGGCGAGGTGCAGAGGTGCAGATAACAGAAGACGTTTCCTTGGCAGGGGCCTGCTGTCGTCGGTGCAGCACTGCGCCGAGTGGGCGGCGGGCGCCGAGGGCCAGGAGCCCATCCGCAAGTGCCTGCGCTCGCTGGGCGCCGTGTTCCGGCTGGCCGTGCGCTCGCGCCGGCTCTTCGCGCGCGCCACGGGCGGCCAGTACGAGGACAGCTTCCGGCGCGACGTGCGCGCCGCGCTGCACGCGCTCAAGGCGCTCGCGCAGCACCCGCACAGGGAACACCTGGCGCCCGCGCAGGTCTAACAATTAACAATCATTTCTTCTAATCTATAAATAAATATGTAATTCCTACTTTAGAATATTACAATCTAGCTATTGGCTAATTAGTAATTTAACTTAAACTTATAAAACGTATAGTCTAAGAATATTGTCCATCGACTTATCTTAGTGTCTGTTAATTGAAAACACTTTGTTCATGTGTTATAAATGTTACTGCACTATCTCTAGTATTGTTTTCACTACACTACACTAACTCAAAGGGTTTAGTTCTTTTGAGCCTTCTCAATAGGTCTGTGTTATCAAGAAGCTGGGTTGCCTCAGGATTCACATGATATCCAAGTCTTTGTTCGTGAGCCTCCGCACACTTTTGAATCACTTTATCTACGAACTCCATTTTAAGGTCCCGATGGAGATTGTCGTTTGTGAAGTACCAAGGTGCACCTACAATGCCCCTAAGTACTTTATTTTGGAATCGTTGAATAATTTGTCTATTACTATGTTTGGTACAGCCCCAAAGCTGTGCGTCATACATCCACACTGGCATGAGGACTTGTTTGTATAATAGTAGTTTATTGTATGTTGACAGGTTAGAGTTTCTACCGAGCAGCCAATACATGTCTCTATAACGTATTTCTAGCTCTTCTCTTTTTTTCTTGACGTGAACTTTCCAGCGTAGTTTCGCATCTAGGGTCATACCAAGATATTTGGCCGTATTAGAATACGGTATTGGTTGGCTATCTATATACACTGGATGGTAGTGCGGATTTTTGTTTGTAAAATCAATGTGAACAGATTTTGATTCATTAAGTTTGATTCGGCATTTTTGAGCCCACTTATGAACTTTTGTAACAGCAACTTAGATTTTACTAACTGCCTCTTCATGCGAGTCTCCGACAGACATTATAGCAGTGTCATCTGCAAAAGTGGCAACTGTATTATTTTCTAATTCTGGAAAATCGCAGGTGTATAATAAGTACAGGACCGGACCTAAAACACTACCTTGCGGTACTCCAGCTTTTATTTCCTTTAGATCAGAGAAAACATCTTCTTGTCTGATTCTAAACATTCTGTTTGAGAGATATGACTCTAGTATAGTCGTAAACTGTTTTGGCAACATTGTATTGAGTTTGTATATTAAACCTTTATGCCAAACTTTATCGAAAGCTTGCGCAACGTCTAGAAATATAGTCGAGCATACTTTCTTTTCTTCTAAAGATTTTTCTATAACGTTTGTTATCCTATGGATTTGATCTATGGTAGAGTGTTTTTCTCTAAAACCAAACTGATGATGTTGTATAAGATTTTTTCTTCTAATATAGGCTTCAATCTTTTGAGAAGTAGCTTTTCAAATAATTTGGATATAATAGGTAACAGGGAGATTGGCCTGTATGATGTCGCATCATGAGGTGGTTTTCCCGGTTTTGCTATCATGATCACTTCAGCTACTTTCCATACATCTGGAACTGTCTTTAGTCGGAAAGCAGCATTTATGATGTTTGTTAATTTGACCAGTGCTTTGCGTGGTAGATGTAGCAAAATTTCTCCAGTTATAAGGTCGTATCCTGGAGCTTTTCTTGGATTAATTTTATTTTTAATTTCATTTGCAATTTCTTTTGGTGTGACTAATTTTATTATATCTAATTCTTCTTGGAGAATTTCATTATTGGTTAAGACATCATTTCCTTCATTTGGCTGAAATATTTTTTCCAAGTGCTGTGCAAATCTCTTGGCTTTTTGCTCGTTGCTTATTGCCCAATTTCCATTTTCCTCCTTTATAGGAGGAATTTGCAAAATAGGTCTTGTCATTTTTTTTGTGGCCTTCCAGAAAGAATAGTTCGTGCTACGGTCATTTGTCAAATGCTCTAAATACTCTGTGAGGTTTTCATCTTTATAAGTATGTATGGCTGCTCTAAGTGTTTTAGTTAGCTTGTTTAACAGTTGTTTGTCATATGGACACCTCGTTTGATGCCATTTCCTCCTTTGTCTTCTTCTTTGGACTACTAGGTCCATTATTTCTGGATTAAGCACACATCAATTCTTTCAGTATCTAAGACTATTTCCAACTCGTTTTTATGTTGCAAAAGTCCATTTGAGTTCCAAGCCATGATTTTCAAATTAGTCATGGTTGTTGTTTAGTTGTAGCTCCTTTAGTGCTACTTTCGATTTTTTTAAGACGCTCGTCAAATGATGACATTAATTTGAGCATCGTGTTCAATTTATCTTCTATACCAGCATTGTGCTCAGCATCATTTGCATGTTTGGAGGTTATTTGTGCGTAACTTTGTTTGCCACTATTACTTACGACTTTTTGGTGTGATTCCAATGTAGTGGATTCGGGCATTTCGGTATTTGTCGGTATGCGTGATTGCTTCGACAGCGATTGTTTAGGTTGTTCTTTTTTCTTTTGTGTTTTGTTTTTAAAGCTTTGTAGCTCTTTGGCTACTACGCACCCTCTGTAATTTGCAGGATGCTGTTCGCCGCAGTGCACACACTTTGGTTTGTCTTGTGGTGACTTAGTACAATCTTTAGTGTGATGTTTGCCAGTACATTTCACACAACGTGGGTCTTTGGAGTAGTACCTTTGTGTATGACCGTAGGCTTGGCATCGTTTGCATTGCGGAACTAATTTCGGGGTCTTAAGAGAGTGTATTTCTACTCTGCATCCCAGAATGTTTTTAATACCGAAGACTTTATTTACTTCGTCATTTTTAAAAGTGAGCATAAACATATTTAGAGGCTCTTTATCTTTCCATCTAAGCTTGTTTACGGCACTTTCTATCTTATATCCCTTAAACAACAGTTCTTCAACTATTCTCTCTGGAATGCACGTGTGGTGTAGCTTTTTTGCAATCACTCTTATAGGGCGATCCTGTTTGTTTTCATAGGAGTGCCACGCACAATTATTGGACGTAAGCCGTTTCGTGGTCAGCCTAAATACTTCCTTGTTGTCAGTGTTGATTTTTACACTGTCTCCACTCAGTGTTTTTATTGTAAATGGGTTGCCTAGGAGACCTTCTACCAAGAAGTCGTAGAATTTTTGGTAGTTTTGGATTCCGTCAACGATTATCGGTGGCGGTGACGGTATCTTTTTGATTTTTGGCGGTTCTGGTTCCTTCCTAACATCTGGAGTAGCTGTGGGTGATGGTGAGTTTATGAGTTTCCTCTTTTTTCTGTTCTTTGCGCGCACCCATCCAGTTTCTTTGGTCAGTTCTTCTTCAACCGTGCAATATTCAACATTTTCAGAAGAATCCTTTTTTTAATTAATGTCTTTATCAGAAGCATGTGGCTCCTTATGCTCTTTGCTAATCTGCAGCTTTTCTAGATCTTGCTGCAAATTTTTCAACTGGTCCTGCAGCATTTGCACCTGACATTCTAACTTTGCTCTGGCATCCTTCTCGCTCTTATAATAATTATAGAGAATAATCTCATTCTCAGTTTTAATTTTTATTGTAGATGGAGAATTGCTAGCCATTTTTTTTAGAAATGGTTTCATTTAGAATTAATACGAACATTTATTATTTTATAAACAATAATATGTTTCGCTTAGACTATAGTACTAAGGTCAACGGCCTAAGTAGGTCATCGTGACGCACACACACTGCACGCGCTAGCTGCGCGACGGCGACGGACCGTGCTGCTCTTGCACTATAATATGGGCACAAAAGCGGTCGTTCGGCACGTCTGCTCTATGCAAGATCGAGTTACTCACTTGAAGAATAAATTAACCAAATTATCTTTCCAGATCGCACTGCTGACATCATGGGCAAGTGTCGCCAAAGAAGTAGCTTCGGCTTTAGGGCCAGTGGAAGCGGCGCGGGTAACGGCTTCGATGCTCGACGCGCCCGGCACAAATGCACCGCCTGCATTGGCTAAAGCGAGACTGGCTGCAGCACAGGAAATATTGCAAGGGCCTCTGGGACAAGACCCAGGTAAATATACCGATAATTATGTCAAAGAAATAACGTTTTTGTTGAAATTGGTTTATTACAAGCTCTTTAGAATCCTTTCAATGTAATAATGTGGCATGTTCAGTTTGCAGACGTTTACTACTTCACCCGAGTATTTTTCCCATTTAAATGAGAATAAAAAAAAAATGCCTAAATTATACTTTATTAGAAAAGTTTTCTGTCATTTAATGTTTTATCAAGAGTCGTTTCAAAGCTTAAACATGTGATAGGTCTAACTTATGTTCGAAGTTTCCAAAAAGTTCGAGAAGTGGTAATACGAGAATAAAGCAAGAAATGACTATTATTTAAAAATAACTAAAAAATAAAGTAATAACGAAATGTCAATATAAATGTTTTGTTATTCCAGAGGCACGAAACATAGTACTCACTACAGCGTGCCATCACCTACGTTTGCATCTGGCAAGGCGCGATGAACTATCACAATGCGCAGACATGCTCGGGGAACTCGTATCCTTATTGTGGAAGAAGACAGACCCTGAGCAAACCCTTGATGATGATGAATTAGACCCTGACATTGATGTGTTATGTCTCAACACTCTGGATGTACTCGTCGAGACTGTACTGCATTTGATTGGTGGAAATTCGCCAGTGCTTGTAAGTAATTTGGTTTAGAGAAATGTTATTTATTGCCTTAGTGATTGGTACCGTAGTTGTATTGTATTGATTGGTCATTATAGTTATACTATCAAGTTATGATCCGGTCAAATTAGATCAAAAAATAATGGTGAAGCTACATTAATTCCGAACAATTTTCGAACTATTTTACCGTTTTTCAGCTTGTTATGAAATAATGTAACTTCAATTGCTTAGATTGACCGGGCTAGTTATTAAAGTTCCTGTAAATTATGGCTACCTATAAGTTTGTCAGTTAGGTTATTAAAAAAAAAGCAGTGACGTATGATGAATGAATGAAACAACGTTATTTTATATTAAATTACGTTGTATTAAAAAATCGTTAGTATATTTTCAACATGAACTGAAAATATTGTTAGTTTCCCAGTTCTAGTTTTTTTTTTGCTTATAGAAATTACGGACATTCAATTTTTAATTTATGTCATAAAATAATTACGTATCGGATATACTTACTCAAATGTAATTTTTATTTATTTCCAAAAAATAAAGCACTTAAATTTATCTTATTTTAGAATTTGTCCAGGAATCATAACTTAAACTAAGCTATTTCTTTACACAAATAAACATGTAAGGGTATCTAAATATTAATTCGCAGGGTTCGATGGTAGCAGGACTACTAGGCGCCATGGAGCTATTAAAACCGGCGCATTACCAACGTCTCTGGAGTCACCTAGCACCGCATCCACACGACAGAAAACCATTGAAGGATTTCCTGATGCGTGCATTCCTCGTGTTTAGACACCTCATTGAACAAGATGTATGTATTTTTAAAACTGTTACTTACTCGTCGGCTTTATTTTTCTAGACTGATACATATCGTGATGATATAATAGATTATGGTATGACTGAAACCGTTGTACCCAGCCTTAAGTCAGTCCTAGGTATGACTGTAATTATGAACTTCGATTACATTATTTTTTTATTTTTTTTTCTACGTCATCAGAAATTACAGATATTTTGTGTTAATTTTATATTTTCTGTCATTGTAATTTGTATCTTAGTAATACCATTTTAAAAGAGCAAGTGCTAAGTTTCTTGCCAGCTTCTTCTTAGCACAAATCTGCCGTCTGAACTGGTGGTAGGAAAAAATTGTGACGATTCGAAAGAGCTTATATTAGGCCTATTTGAATAAAAATATTTTGAATTTGAATTTGAATTTGATAATTAATAATTCCGATAGAGTCACAATTTCAAAACACAGTATTTCCTCTACTCATTGCTTCGACAGAACTTACTTCGACAATACATACCTTTAAAAAATACTACTTCGCAGATCCCTTCTTCGAAATGCATTTTGTTCGGCGGTTCTCTATTTCGATGGAACGTACCAGAGATTATTGGCGTACAAACAAACTATTCAGTTTTGTTATAGAAAAGATTACCCGTATTCTGTATTTTTTTTTTGTGAAGTATGATTTTTTTTTTCAGGTATTCCCGCCTGATTGGATGGTGTTGAGAGTACAAATATGCAAAGTATTACTGAATGCTATGCAAGATTTAGACAAACCGTTGCTGGACAGATTTTTGGGAGACGAACCACCGCAACTTGATACTCAAGTGAATATTGTCATTGTTAACTTCGTTATTGTTTATATCAGACAGGAAAACTCATTGATAATTACGTCGTATAATACTTTTTTTTTGTCCACAAAGGTGGCAAACAACCATATGCCCGCCTGATGGTAAGCATCACCGTAGCCTATTGGCTATGTGCACGACAGTAGCGCCACCTAGAATGCGCAACTTTCCGGGATTATGCCAAATAATGACATCAGTATTTTATTGCTTTCTAGTAAATTAAAGATAAATAAAAAGACGACAAGTGGTATTTTTAAAGGAATTTGTTAAAAAAGTGCATAAAATAATAAACATCATTATAAAAACTGGTTTTGAAAGTGTAAAACACAATATTCGTTTCCAACCTCAAACCGTGTTGGTAGGAGAAAAATTAGTTTTAGCACAACATGTAAGAAATGTTGAAGAGCTACGAAAGAACGGCAATAGTTATTTATTACGAGCCCACATAAGACTTCGTAAATATCACATAAAATATAGCGCAAATAAAATTGATCATAATTTAAGGTTTTACTTATTTCTTTTTATGGCATCTATCCATTTATTTCTTTGATTTAAGTTTAGGTAATATATAGAATTTACACCGACTATTTGTGCCGTTATTTTTGCAGTTCACAACACAACAACATCTATATTATTATTATTATTTTTTTGAGTGGACTAATCAGTTTGGGTGTACTGACACCCTTTACTGAGACACCGGACTGTTGCGGGAGCGTAGGGCTCTCACCGCCTAAAATTTACAGTGTCTGCCTAGGGGCGCCCCAGAGGGGGGCTCGAACCTCGGCCTATGGCGACACTGGGGGAAGGCGAACGGATTGGAGAGAAGCGGCCGGGCACGTGCCGGTACCGCGAAAACCGAGTCCCTACAGGAAGGTGGCGCGACGCGCGGCCCCGCCGGCGGGGCCGATATGACGGACGTGTGTGTCTGCTTTGTGTCGCGGATTCTAATTGTTTGTACGCCTCGATGGCGACGGTAATGGCGTCGTCCGGGTCGTTGAGGACGTGCCGCGGACGACGTTTGGACCTAGTGGTGTCAGCCGGAGCGAGATAATCCCCTGCGGCTTTCACCAATGGATTGGGGTGATGGTCGAGAGAGTCGAAAAATCTGACTGAGCATTGCTTTAGGTGGTGCGAGATGGTCGGCACACCTAAGTCAATGTGGAGGTTTTTGTTCCAAATGAACCAAAGCCCACCGATGGCTTTGCGCAAAAACCTATTCTGTATAGTTTGCAGCCTGTGGATATGAGAGGGCGCGGCGTGGGCGAAAACTGGACTCGCGTAAGTCATTATCGGCCTAATGCACGTTGTGTAAATTCTCACCTTATTTCTAAGAGAGAGTTTACTACGCCCATTGAGCAGATAATATAGTCGGCCTAGCGCGAAAGCGGCGCGGTTGCGGACAATCTTAATATGATCGCGGAAG
Organism: Endotricha flammealis; assembly: GCA_905163395.2. Classification (NCBI taxonomy): domain Eukaryota; kingdom Metazoa; phylum Arthropoda; class Insecta; order Lepidoptera; family Pyralidae; genus Endotricha; species Endotricha flammealis. The sequence goes on along the minus strand of LR990854.1, from coordinate 13,552,829 downwards.
GTGAGTCCCCTATCGAGTGTGACGCCTAGGTAGCGGACTTTCCTTTCCCAAGGGATCGGTTGTCCGAACATTTCGACTATGGAGGAGGGATTTGGGGTGCTACCTCTAGCAAAGAGGATAGCGGCGCTTTTTTGGGGATTGACTTCGATGCGCCATTTTCTAAACCAGTCGCCAAGAGTATTGGCGGCAGTTTGGAGTGAGTCTATAATTGGGGGAATACTACGGGCTGAACAGTAGATGGCAGTATCATCTGCGAAGAGAGCGGTATGGGTCGCTAGTGGACTGGGTCTGAATTCGGGGAAGTCGCTTGTGTAAAGCGTGTAAAGGAGAGGCGAGAGCACGGACCCTTGTGGTACTCCGGCTCTAATGGTGTGAGGGGGGGATAGTGCCCCATCCACCCTATAGCGGAAAGAGCGGTTCGACAAGTAGTCTTGAATGATAAGCACAAGACGATTTGGCGTATTGAGTTTGTAGAGCTTATAAATAAGCCCGTTGTGCCAAACTTTGTCGAACGCCTTTGCCACGTCAAAGAAGAGAGCGCCCGTTTTATGCGGGCGGGATCTGTTCGCTCTCCGGTCCAACACGTGTTCGACTATGCGATGCACTTGTTGGACACAAGAGTGTTTGGCTCTAAAACCAAACTGCGCGTTAGGCAAGAGATTGTTGGCAAGGGAAAAATCTTTGAGACGTGCGAGAACTATGCGCTCATAGATTTTTCCTATTGAACTAAGAAGACTGATAGGGCGATAGCTCGAGGGCTGATCCTTGGGCTCGCCGGGTTTTGGAATGCCGATGACGGTGGCTTCCTTCCAAGTTTGGGGGAAAATGCTATTTTTGAGGGCTGCGTTAAAGATAGCAGTCAGGAGTAGTATAAGGTGGGCGGGAAAGAGCTTGATGACTCTGTTAGAAATCCCGTCAGGCCCCGGGGCCTTCCTATTATGTAGGTCTTTGATAAGGGACTCTACATCATCAGGGGTTACCGGCTCTAACGGGGGGTCGGCATCTGTAAGTGGGCTCGCGAGTTTGTTAGCTACCACAGTATCGACCTCGAGTAGGTGATCTGGATCAACTGGGAGTGTGCTAGGTGCACATTGTGCCTCAAGACTGGATGCTAAGCATTCAGCTTTTTCCTCGTCCTCGAAGGCGAGGGGGAGGGAGGGGTCTGACTGTACTAACGGGGGAGTGGCAGCCACTGTATCTGCCTTAAGGGCTCTGGCAAGTTTCCAGAAGGCTTGGTGAGATGGGACCAAGTTTGAGAGGGTCTCGTCCCACTGGTCGTTTCTAAGCTGTCTGATACGACGCTTAACCGCTGATTGAGCAGCGCGCATGCGGGCGCGGTTAGGCTCAGTGGGAGTGGAGAAGTAGGCCCTTTGGGCTCGGTTTTTCTCTGTTAGCAGAGCACGCGCATCCGGCGGAAGTGTCCAGCGACGATGAGCGTTCACTGGGACACGCCGCGAGCAGTCGCTAACGACTTTCTGCACATGCGCTGTTAACGAGTCAATAGCACCTATTGCATCGGGAATTGAGACAATTTCGTCTGGAATTGGATCTAACAGGGGGGACGAAATGGATTTGAGGCTTTCGCCTAACCTGACCCAGTCGGTCTTGATCATAGTGGGATCTGTGGCTGCCACATTGGGAATACTCACTCTGGGTGAGAGAGCAATGATGACAGGCCTATGGTCTGAGGTGAGTTCGGAGTGCACTTCTATTGAACTCAATCTAAGATTGATGTTCTTTAGGAGGGCTACGTCTAGGACGTCCGGACGATGATCAACATTGTCCGGGTAATGAGTAGGGGACATGGGTGCTACTATGTCGAAATTGAGGCTCTCTGAGAGTCGCTCGAGCTGTCTACCACGTTGGTTTGTGGTTAGGCTACACCAGGCAGGGTGCTTGGCGTTTAGATCACCCGCTATGATAACAGACGGGCCAAGATCTAGAAGGTTTTGTATGTCACTATCAAGTAGTGATCTGGGGTTTGAGGAGTTGGAGTTAGTGGGAGCTAGATAAGCTGACACTAAAAATATGGATTGGTGACCTGTCATCCCTAATCTACAGACAGAGGCCTTAATGTGCACGAGATTTGGCGTATCCACAGGCGTGCAGTGTAATGTCGCTTTGTAGTAGATGAGAGTGCCACCGAGGGCAGAGACTGTGCGATCATTACGAATGATTTTGTAATTCGCGATTTTAGGATCGCGAATTGAAGGTTTAAGGAACGTCTCCTGGATAAGGAGGACGTCCAATTGATGTGAGTATAGGAAGTCGGCTACCTCAGACCTCTGGGTACGAAGCCCATTTGCGTTGAAGTAGCCGATTTTTAGGGAGGTCGGTTTGACTCTGCTCGTATGGGGTAAATCCATAATTAATTCCTAAATTTATCGAGGGCAACGAACACATCCGCGTATTGGCAGATGGCCATTATGAGGGAGTTGGTATCACCCGTGTGATTATTTACTATGGCGGCCATAGCAAGGAACCTATCTATTTTGAGCACACCGGCGAGCTTGAAGAGCCCTTCGGTCCCGTTGCTCGGTAGAGATTGTGGCAGCGGTGCCTTTACTGGGGGGGGGTGGAGGTGTTGCTACTACTTCCACCGCCGCGGGTGCAGGCGTGCCTGAGGGGCTGGCCTGTGGGGGTGGGACCTTGTTGGTCCTGTAGCGCCACGAGGGCGACAGATTTACTGGTGGCACCGGTGCCTTAACTGTTGCCGGGGCGGCCTCGGCAGTTTGGGACTGAGGAGGAGAAGCGGGGGGTTGGGTTTTGGATGAGGAGGGAGTAGGCCTCCGGCTCTTTCCTTTGGGCGCTTTTGAGCACCCTCTGTAATTAGCCGGGTGCCCCACCTCCCCGCAATTGACGCAGCTCGGAGGTTCCGAACATAGCGCGCGGTCTTTAGGGCGTGAACACTCCGGTGTTGAGTGGGCTCCGAGGCATTTGACACACCTGGGTGTGTTATGACAATTTCGGGCGGAGTACAATTGGCATCTGTGGCATTGACCCACAGTGCCTTTTTGGTGTGGGGGCTCTACTACGACCCCAGACAGTCCGCAGACTTTATTGATGTTAAAGATGGCTTTCGCCTCTTTAAGGTTAGTCCTGTCTAAAATGACAAGGACCATGTTGAAAGGGGCTGCATGCCCACGGTGCATGCGGTGCACCTCTAAAACTGGGAATTTTTGGGCCTTTAGGTCCTCGAGCACGTCTTCGCACCCGATTTCCTTGGGGACCCCCCGAATGACTACGCGGAGGCGCCGGTCCTCCTCCAAGCTCCACGTATGGAAAGTTATCGACATAGCGTCGAGAAGGCGGGTGAGGTTACGGTAGTCCGTGATGGACTCCGTTTTTAGGCGGATACCCTCAGTGCGGGTTTCCGCTATGAAAAAGATGCCATTTGCATCACATCGGGCCTTGATGGCCATCCACCTATGGCGGTTCGTGATAACGACCGCCGGTGGGCGCTGGGAGCGCTTGGGAGGGATGGGGAGAGAAGCTCCCTCGGAACCCTGTTCAGCCGCGGGGGGCGAGTCGGAGAGAGGGGCGGCCGGATTTGATACGGCGGCTAATTTGGCGGCCTTGTTGGCAGCGCCCTTGTTGCGCCTTGTGCGCTTGCGGCCTGAGGCCACAATGAAATCGTCCGAGTCGGACGAGGGGGCGGAACTCGAATCCGAAGATTCGGAGATGACCTCCATCTCGTCATCGGAGATCGAGGAGGAGGGTGCGGTGGCGGAGGGCGCGGCGGCGGAAGTCGCTACGGCGGGGTGCACGGTGGCGGGGGGCGCGGCAACGGGGGACGCGACGGCGGGCGCAACGGTGGCGGAGGGCGCGGCGATGGAAGTCGCGGCGGCGGAGGGCTTGGTGGCCTGAGGGGCCGATGGGGCTGCGGCCTGAGGGGCCGTGGGTAAGAAAATTGCCTTCAGGTGAAGGCCAATTGCGGGCACGAGGTCCGGATTTTCCCTAGCAAAGTTGACTAGGGGCGACAAGACCTCTTCGAGAGCGCGATTTTTCGGGTCGGTCGCCATGGCGACCGGCCTAGTAAGGGAACCTACAGCTAAAACGAAATTATCGCAGTTCGTCGCGTCACGTTCCGCAAGGAAGAGCTGCGAAGAAACCTTGCGGCAGTCGTGCCTAATTTGGGAGCGCTCGGGGGGAGAACCCGAGGTGTGTAGTCCTAGTCCCCCGCGCCGGGTGAGGCGAGGGGGGTGCTTCTAAGGTGTGCCCTAAGCTTGTATGCCTCTGACCAATCTTAATGTGTCAGAGGGTCCCTAACTGCTTAAGGTTCGGAGGGTAGCTTCGAGCCGGAGCCCTAGGCGCCCAAGCCGTTCCCTAAGGATAGGAAGGAGGAAGGGGTGGGCGGGAGGGGGCGATAGCTAGTGTCGGTCAGGGGAGCCCCCTAGGCCGGTGGTTCTAGCCCCGTCCGGGTAACTGCTTCACCCTGAAGGGGATCGGCGAGTGCCCGGGTCGCACTCCTGGCTGTGCAAAGTTGGCACCGTGAGGTATCACACAGCCAGACCACGAAACTGTGGTTTTAATCGGCAAAGAACGCGCGAAAAACCGAAGAAACTCTAAAAATCTCGATAATGCCTCCTTGTCTTAAAAAAGGCAAGGAGACACGTGTGTCGGAGCGGCGGTAGCGTAGCGCGGCGGCGGGGGGCGTGCGTAGCACGCGGGAGCAGCGTAGCGCGGAGGCACCGGGCACCGGACGTGTGACTCGGACGGCGTCGCGAGCACGAATGGTTCGAACAACATCTATATATTATTAGGCATTTTTTTATTTTTTTATTACGAACTCCGTGTAAATTGACTTTACTTTCCCGGATTGTTGCGTATTTCTGCCACGACAAGCGCTGCGATCGCTTTACTATACCCCCACCATGTATTTGCACATAGCGAATAGTCGCTTGCAATACCGACTCGGTATTGCAAGCGACTATAGGCTAGACTAGACTAGGCTAGGCTAGTGAGTGATACCCTCGGTATTACCGAGGGTATCACTCACGCGTTGCCAACCCTCCCAAACCCCACAAGTGGAGCTCTAGAGACCTTACTCATTGTAGGAACACAACATGGCCGAGGCCAATGCTATTTGGCTACGATCTTCTGTAAGGTGGAGGTCCTTCCCCAGACGGGCTGCGAAAGATGCAGAGCGGATTATCTGCTATGCCCTACCTCCGTTATGATTGTAATTTCGTATCACTAGTTACGAATATAATGTTTATTTTTCAGCTATGGTCGGGTTACATAGAGCTAGGCGTAGCTCTGGTGACGTCGGGAGCCTTGCAGCCTGAACGCTGGGCGGCGAGGGGACCTGACCGCGCCAGACTTCGCGCTGCGGCTGGACTCCAGGTCTTGGCTGTGTGGAGTCGGCTAGGTAAGTCCTGCAAAATAGGTATTTTAATCGTTAAACCGTACCTAATGCTCAATGTTTATTGCTTCCTTAAATACTTTAGAATTGATAGACGAAGGGCAGGCGGTGTTTAATGTGTGCTTTGCGGTTGGGAAAAGTTTTTGGTAATAGTTTACTGATTTATTGAGTAATGCTTTTTTAGAGAGTCGATTCTACAAGTTCCTCGTAAGTTTTGAATAAGATATCTGTTGTCAAATCATTATGATTGAACCAGGCGCGGCGCAGCTGCACCTGATCGGCTGCGGCGTGGGCGCGCTGCTGGAGGTGACGCTGGTGGGCGCGCTGCGCAGGGCGGCGCTGGGCGCGCTGGTGCAGCTCATGGCGGCCGAGCGCCAGCGCCACCATACGGCGCGAAGGACCGAGGCCGCGCTCGTCGACAAGCTGGACTCGCTCGTCGCCGAGAACAAGGCCGACGACCACTACCGGCAGCTCTTCGACACTGTGTAAATATCACTAACATATTATTATATTGTACGGACTGCTCTAATGTAACGAACCGATCGATGGAGGAAGAAAACACAGCGCGGCGTCCACACTATAAAATGCTCCTTTCTTGTTACGTTACAGCAGTCTGTACCCGACATAAAACACTCCATTCCTGTCTAAACTTATCATTGTTATCTGTTTGTGCTACTATGAAACAGGGAGCATCTGAGTTCTGTGTAAGTATAATATATGTTTGCAGTGATAATTCCTTATATCCTCAATAATATTTAACAAAAAAGTTAATATTTTAGAGAGGATTCTACATACAACACTAAGACGCGTTCTCGCTTGTAAATTGTTTTTTTTTTTGTAATCGAGGCGTGTAATGTGTACGTGAATAGTTCAAATTTTGAAACTACATGACTTTGAACTTCACGACACGTCGATATTACTATCACGACACATTAGGAACACACCTCTAAAGATATATTTTTAATTTATTTAGATTGATGGAGCGAGTATCTACGGAGGGGTGGCGTGAAGCCGGCGCAGCTTTCGTAGGCTGTGTGACACGATTGCTGGAGAGATTATTGGACTACCGCGCAGTGATGCAAGGCGCCGAACACAGAGACAAAAGAATGGCTGCCACCGTCAATTTGCTTGTAAGTTATTGACTTTGGGAGGCAATAATCTTATTCGTACTTGATTTATGTAATGCCAAATAGGAAGTCGGAAACCTGAAAAAGAAGTAAAGTTGGGCTTCCAAATGTCTCACTCACGCAACGCTTCAAGCCGATATTCTGTGAGACGGTAGTAGTCGAGCTAACCTATTTCATAAATGCTTGCCATACCAAAATAATTTCTTGGACGGTTTCCTTCAATGTCTCCATTCGCCGCCTAATTAAATACCTTAATATAATATATTAAATATTATGATACTGATTTCTACTTTTATTTTAGAATTTCTACAAAAATGAAATCGACCGTAAGGAAATGTACTTACGTTATGTCTACAAATTACACGATCTTCACATTGGTTCTGAAAATTTTATCGAGGCTGGGTGTACTCTGTTGGTAAGTCGTATTTGTAAACTGAAATGAAATTAAATCGTTTATTTCAGAAATTAGACCTTCACAGGCACTTTTTCTTGTCATTTACAACTTGTTTAAATAAAGAAAATAAACTACGTTATATACTACCACCATTTCGGACACATGCAAAATGGCAACCGGCAAAAAGAAATGGCGAAAGAAAACCGGTTACGGCCTTTTTTGTCATTTTGTACTTTTTTTTTCTTCTTTTTTTTCCACTCATTAGTTACAATGTAAGTTTAAGTACATTAAAATTTATAAGAAGAATACGCGGAATGTTCAACTATATTATGAACCATCATAAACCGCCCATTGCTGAGATTTGAGACTGTCTAAATGCAGATGTACCTACCTCTTTACTATTCGTTAGCAGAGGTTAGTGTTTCATAGCCGGAACAACCACTTTTTATATATAAATACAAATATTGCTTGTGGTTATAGTTGCCTAACTCGAATATACATTTATTTTTACGAGCGCAACGACACCTATGAACTTTTATAGGTAGTTAATATTACTCTACATGTGTATGTACATTAATTTATTTCAGCTTTACGCGGAAACACTAAGTTGGGACAGCGACCAAGTTGGAGTAGATCTCGAATATCCGGATACGCCTGAGTGGAAACGAAAAGAGGCTTTATATAACCAAGTGTTGCAGTACTTTGATCGTGGAAAGGTATACAAAACTATCTAATTAAAAATTAATAAAATTATTGAAAACTCATTACTGGAAACCTATCCTAACTATATCAAAAGCAGTAATAAGTATTTATTTAAAGAAAAAAATATTTATGTATATTTGACAGAAATCAGAATCAATACAGAAATGTGTTTATTTACATTACTGTATGTATCAATGAAACCGTAGCTTGTTGATGTTAGACAAGTTTATTCCGTCTTCTATCCAACAATAAATGTGCTTATACATAATTATTTTCTTTACAGTGTTGGGAAAAAGGTCTCCCCTTACTTCGCGAGTTGGCGACACTATATGAAACTCGTCTTTGTGACTACGCTCGTCTGGCACACTGTTTAAGGACGCACGCCTCTTTCTTAGATTCGGTTTTGACAGACTTAAGACCCGAGCCTGAGTACTTCCGAGTGGGTTTCTACGGGAAAGGATGTCCACTATTCGTCAGGGTATGTATTGTGTAATTTGTATTATTTTACTAGATATTACAGCTTCGCCCGCCATGCATTTCTCGCCTACTAAGGGCTGTCTTTATTTAATACCCGTACGTTTTTACATATGGCTATAGCATGTTACGTGTCAAAAATTTAAAACAGACTATAGTCCTAGGAGTTAGCAAGTTCTGCTAATAATTCTGATCGTGTAATATTGAAAATTTATTTTATTTTATTTCAATCATTTAAATCATTTCAATTTACTCGTATCAACTTCTTATTTTAGATAAATAGATTGATATTATTAGTGTATAAGGCCTGAAATATACAGAAACAGTTTACTGCGAAGACGCGGAGCAGGCACAATGTCGCTTCAAATCGTTTTCATATCGACGTAGCGCAGGCCTGAGACAGGCATGTCATATACCGCTTGGTCGCCTGTCCCGCGCTTACACCGTACGCCGTTTCTGTATGTCTTACGCCTTAGATAAAAAAATGTGTTCAGAGTAAAATTTGATAACGTTTTGTCACCAGAACAAGCAGTTCGTGTACCGCGGGCACGAGTACGAGCGCATCGGCGCCTTCACGCAGCGCCTGCAGGCGGAGTACGTGGCCGCGCACATGCTCATGCGCAACACGCCGCCCGACGACAGCATCGTCGCCGCCGAGGGCCAGTGTCAGTGCCGCGCCTTGTTGCCTTCAAAGACGCCTTCCATGAACCACCAATAATGCATGGCTTCTTGTTCATTTATTGTAGACATCCAAATCTGCAACGTGAAACCTGTTCCGGCACGTCGCGTGTGGCCGACGGGCGCGCCCGAACAAGTGAAGCGGTTTTACGTGTGCAATGAAGTCGACACCTTCCTATGCGACAGACCACTACACAAACCGCCCATTGACAAAGATAATGAATTCAAGGTAATTATAATTGTCTTTATTTAGTATAGTCCATCAATGATAGAGTTGGAGCAGGGTAGAGAACTAAGAATAAAAATCTCAATCAAATTTCTAATAATATAAGCATTGCAACTATGTTATTACGTAGTACAATATAAAGGCTATTGATAAATAAAATTTCGAGTAAATCCCTTCACGCAATATTTAGAAAACTTAAATCATATAGAGGCCCTGCGGCCCACGACGTCTACAACTTCATAAAGATATCGAGGATAATGACAAGTGTATAATTAGGTAAAATGTATCTGTAAGACATGTAATACATTCTGGCATTAAAGAAAATATATAAAAGAAAAAATATTTAAATTATTACAGAGTCTATGGATAGAACGCACAACACTAGTTACGGAAAACGTTTTACCGGGGATACTGCGATGGTCTGAAGTCATATCAAGATCTGTTGAAGAGATACCGCCTGTTGAGGTATGTTAAAACGCCTTTTTTAAATGAAAAACGTAATATTTAAGGCTCATTTAGCAGTAATACATTGCTAAACGAATAGTACCATGTATTCACGTTGGATCTGCAGAAGACCAGCGTCTCAGGGTCCCGCTATTCCTACGGCTTAAGATGAGTTAGCAAAAATTTTGTCTTGATTTTTATTTTAAGGCGCCATAGGTCCAGCGACCCAAGCGCGAAGTCGACTCCGCCGCCCCGGGCCGCGCCTCGCGTCACGTTGCGACAACCGAGCGTCTTTTCTTATCGTTGCGCACATAGTGTAAAAATATACAGTACCGAAACTTTAAGTTTTCTAATTTGTAATAAAATAATAATTGCCTACAATTAGTTTTTAATAAATATGAATGAATATAAAATGAAGATTATGAACAACTTTTATTAGGAACCAATTATGAAAAATGAAATAGACATGGTTTTCAGATGGTTTTGGGATGGTTTTCAGATGGTTTTTGGATGGTTTCGGGATGATTTTCAGATAATTTTTGGATGGTTTTCAGATGGTTTCGGGATGACTTTCAGATAATTTTCAGATTATTTTTGGATGGTTTTCAGATGGTTTTTGGATGGTTTTGAGATGGTTTTCTGATGTCTTTGGGATGGTTTTTCAATAGTTTTCGGATGGTTTTTCAATGGTTTTGTGATGGTCTCAAGATGGTTTTGGGATTATTTTCGAATGTTTTTGGTATAAAACTATCTGAAAATTGTAACTAAATAATGGGATTGTTTACTTAAGATTTTAGTTATGGTTATTTATTTAGGTCTAACAAGAAATAATGATTGAAAAATCATTATTTCCTGTTGGACCCACTGCTACGCACAACTAATTTTGGCACAACTAAAAAGTATTCCTGTTGGCACAACTATGGCACAACCAGATAATTGTTATTAAATTCAAAATTCAAAATTCAAAACTTTTATTCAGAGAATAGGTTTTCACAAACACGTTCTCTTGTCAGAGTATACAGTAATAAATGATTTGTATAAATTAATCTACTCTATAAACTACTACCATTTCGGAAACAAAAGCAAAATGACCACTGGTAAAAAGAAATGGCGAAAGAAAACCAGTTACGGCCTTTTTTGTCATTTAAAAATATATCGTACTTTTCTTTTTTCTTTTCTTTTTTAACATAGATTTTAAAACTAGGTACATACATACAACATTACGTACGCGGAATGTCAATAAATAGTGCCATTAATTTGTCTCAACATAAAATTAAATCTAAAATATAAAATGCTAAATCGGTGTTAAAGATAGGAGCAGACCGCCCGCAAGGCAGCAACCGTTCTCGTGTATTTTCGAGTTGACGTGAGAGTCGGCCTTCCAGCCTCCATTACTGGGCTCACCATCACGATATTATGAACAATATTGTAGGGAACAACAGTAACCCGACCCCCAACGCCACCACCAGTTTGGACAATTTGCGAGCATGACATGCACGTACACATTAACATCCTTGTCATATATTAATTTATATTAAAATGTAAATAATAAGAAAAACAGCACCACTTAGATGACACTACGACGTACATGTTACAATATTGAACACAAATTTTATTCATGTAGTTTATTGAACATTGACTGGCTTTTCACGACAAGTTTTAGCATTTCACCTTCACAAGAGGGCCAGGGATTCCTTTCATTTAGATACTCGTTGATAGTATAGTACGCTTTGCTGGTTAAGAATTTTTTTACATTTAATTTAAATCTATTATTGGGCAAGTTTTTAATATATTCTGGAATTTTATTATACATATGCAAACTTTGGATCATAAATGACTTGCCCGCTTTCCTAAGCCTGAATTTAGGAACAGCTAATTTATTTCTATTACGCGTATTAAAATTATGAATATCGGACACCTGGTTATAGTCATTAATGTTTTTACGAACAAACATAATGCTGTCAAGAATGCACTGTGATGCCACCGTGAGAATATTAGTGCTTTTGAAGAACTCGCGAAGTGATTCACGGTAACCTAATTTATAAATAAAACGCACTACACGCTTCTGCAGCACGAAAATCGTCTCTATATCCGCTGCTTTACCCCAGAGTAAAATGCCGTACGATAGCAAAATAGTTCCCTTTGGTACCACAATTAAGTACATTCGTGTGCAACACTGTATAAGAGGCATGTTATGGGGTGACTCAGGAATGGTTTTGGGGTGAGTTAGGAATGGTTTTGGGGTAAGTTCGGAATGGTTTTGGGGTGAGTTCGGAATGGTTTTGGGGTAAGTTTGGAATAGTTTTGGGGTGAGTTTGGAATAGTTTTGGGGTGAGTTTGGAATGCTTTTGGGGTGAGTTTGGGATAGTTTTGGAGTGAGTTCGGAATGCTTTCGCACCAAATGGCACTGATATAGTCGTCACATAGTGCAATCTTCCCACCTTTATTATAAATAATTTCAAAGACATGATGAGCTTAGTAAAATAACAACTTCTTGTCTGTCAAATAATAAATCCGTTTGACATACACAATATTCGCAGTCGTCATTATACTCATCTCTTATTACAAGTATACAGTGATATCAAAGAATATTTTAGTATAAGTACTATTTTTAAAACGTTGCAAACGTAAGTCGTCTTTGTAGATATAGTATATCGTCTAATTCGCCACTTCCCTAAAATGTTATTTCGCCTAAAATATCCATTACGTAGTTCAAACCCTTAAAGAAACCATCGGATAATAGAAAACTACCTCAAAACTATGAATACTATCCAAAAACAATTGTAAAGCTATACCTATAAATCAAACCTATAAACCAAAAACATTCGAAAATAATCCTAAAAGAATATCTAATTCATTCTAAAAACATTAGAAAATAATGTTAAAAGAATTCCTAATTCATCCTAAAACATTCGAAAATAATCCTAAAAGATTTTCTCATTCATACCATAAACCATCCCGAAACAATCCCAAAAACATCTTGATACCATCACAAAATCATCCGAAAACCATTGGAAAAACATCAGAAAACCATCTGAAAGCCATTCAAAAACCATCCCAAAACCATCCAAAAATCATCTGAAGACCATCCCAAAACAATCTGAAAACTATCTAAAAATCATACGAAAACCATCCAAAAACATCTGAAAACTATCCGAAAACCATCCAAAAACCATCTGAAAACCATTCGAAAACCATCTGAAAACCATTCGAAAACCATCCAAAAACCATCTGAAAACCATCCGAAAACCATCCAAAAACCATCTGAAAACCATTCGAAAACCATCTGAAAACCATTCGAAAACCATCCAAAAACCATCTGAAAACCATCCGAAAACCATCCGAAAACCATTACGAAACAGCAAAAAAAGTAGTTGTGCCAACAGAAATACTTATTTTGTGCATAATAGTTGGTCCAACGAGAAATGGTTCCACACTGTTTTTCCTTTTTTTATTGCGTTTGTTACCCATTTTCACCAACAAATTATTCTACGTAATCGAATTGCGAGCGCGGCGGTGATGGCGGAAAATTTGACACACGTCCGACGTCGATAAGATCTGCGACCGGACTGAGTAACGCGAACTCACGCTTTGACTCCGTATTTTCGTGTTTATAATATGATATAAAAATGCCATGTAATCTTTCTAAAGTTATTTTAAATGAATTGAACTATTCAATTAATAACTAAAATGTTAATTAAGTTTCAAATCTTAAAACGTGTCAGAAGTAAGTTTAAAATAAGTTATTTGTTTTAAAAAAGTGGAATTTTAAATATTTTTTTTTATCGAGTGAAGTAATTCTAATTGTGTATTGAAGATATGATTTAACTAGACAAGGTACTCAAGAATACCTATTATTTTTTTGGTTCGATAATTTGAAGAACTTCATTAAAAAAAATTGTTTTTCCTAGACCTCTTCATAGGTATTTTACGAACCGGTAGCGTCTTAATGGAATAAATTGAGTTTGTAATCTACTATTTTATTTTGCGATTCCTGTAGAGTTTGTGTTTGACTTAAATCAAATGTGCAAAAAAATCCACCGGCAGGAAAATATTCCCACCTGATTCTTACGTAAAAACGTGTCTACACGCAAACAAAGTGAAAACTTAAAGTTTCGGTACTGCATATTTTTACACTATGTGCGCAATGATAAGAAAAGACGCTCGGTTGTCGCAAAGTGACGCGAGGCGCGGCCCGGGGCGGCGGAGTCGACTTCGCGCTTGGGTCGCTGGACCTATGGCGCCTTAAGATTTAATGTGAACATGACAGTTGCAAATACATATTATGCAATATCTATTTGACACCATAATGACGTACTTTAATGACAAGAGTTTCGTGATGAAGGTTTGTCTCAGATTAGAGGTCGATATTCAAAAGCTAAAAAGACGCACGGAAACCAAAGGTATAATTACTAATTACAACCCAAGCCTTTTGTATGATCAAACCAAAAATATAAGAAACAGAAATAGATATACAAAACGAGGACTTCACTAAACTTGTAGATTCCCACAAAATTAATACATAACAAATGCTTAAATATAAGTGATAATAAAAAAGGCTGCCATGTTATTATAAATGAGGGCTTTTCAAGGAGACTTTAAACAAAATAAAATAAACTAAAAGTATTTCCAAGTTAAGTGTTAAAATCTATAACTGGTGGTGGAAATCTATGCAATGCATGCAATTTTTGCTAGCATTTGGATGACACTTGACTTTTCTACTATGCCATCAATCAAGAAAACGAGTTATTTAACTTTTCTGTCACTTCGAAAAGCTCTCATACTTATTACGGTATTTGACAAGGACGTCAAAAATATAAACTATATTACTGATATTTAAAAAAAACTATTTCAAACATTTTATTTGACATAATGCTTGACAATATTTTAGTAACTGAGTTGATCCCATGTTGATCCTATTCAGAATACAAGCTTGTGACGTTACAAGTTCACATCACATGCTACTATTTTTATACAAACAAGCGTTTTTAACATTAGAGTGAGTCAGGGTAATTCAGCGACTGACACCACGAAGGATTGGAACCATGGTGACAATCGCGGAAGGACTATATTTGAATTGACTAATTGACACCATGGTGTCAATCGAGTAACATAGAATTGGGACGTAGTCGATTGACACCATGGTGTCAATCACGGCAGGCGTTTTTTGACTTGCTTGATTGGAACCAAGATTTTTATTTTTTTTAAATATCGGGTTTTTTGTACAGTCGGATAGAAAATACTTATTGAAATGGAACAAATTATTGGTATAGGTAAAATATTAATATTATTAAATTATGTACAATAATTTTTGAAATTATTTTATTTTTTGAATTATAATAGACCTATTTGAATAAAAGTATTTTGTATTTGTATTTCCTATTTTCTTAATGGAACATTACTTTTGGAAAATAACAGTAAGAACTTATTGGTTACAGTTTGCATGTGAAACCATGGAAGCAAAAGAGCGGGAACTTCTTAGTCTCATCCCGCAGTATACAGCAGATCCGACGCGCAACATCAATCCGTTCTCAATGAGACTGCAAGGTAAACTTTCCTAGCATCTATCCATCATCTAGTCTAGTCTAGATAAAGAATAGGCAATGTTTCCACAGAGTAAGTCAATGTTACAGGTTACATTGACTTACTCTGTGGACAGGACATGAGCTACATCAGGATGTAGCTCATGTCCTTTTGAAATACTGTACCTAACTTGACGAGATTAGTATACTATTTTGAAACTGTATTAACTGTAGATATTTATACTGGATACTAACAAATTTGTATTGTATTAAAGTTTGTTATTACTGGGTAAGAAGAGTATAATTTTGATTAATATGAAAAATATGTCTTACAGGAACAATCGACGCGAACGTCCAAGGTGGCATAACGAAATACGAGCAAGCGTTCTTAACGGCGGAATTCGCGCGGAACGCCACACCGCGCGAAACCGCGGCTGCGGCGAAACTAAGGCGACTTGTGTCCTCGCAACTCGCTGTGTTGGAAGCCGGCTTGGCATTGCACGGAAGATTGGCGCCGGAGGATGTCAAACCTTTGCACAGGTACGTACACGGTACAATCCGTTCCACGAGAGTGAAGCCTGGCGTATCACGGGATTCGATCTGCGCAGTATACGATTTCTATGCCATTTTACTAGAAATCGTCTACTGCGCAAGTCAAATCAACAACCAATCAGGTCTCATCTCGTGGTGCGGATTTTAAATTGATTGAGTGGCTAAAAATAGCTATAGCTGCTTTGAAGTATGGGCTAAGTCCGTACGGGCTCTTGATGAAGTGTTTTATGTAGAGCCTTATTTGTCTAGAGAAAAATAAAGAAAATACTAGACTGTACTATCGACTCCCAAGCGTTTCATAACAGTCGACAAATTTTGGGTTGAGGTTTCTCGTCTGTCATTGGTAAAAGTTGACGGTATACTTTATTTAAACTAGTTTAAAGTAGTAAGTTCTTTTGAGTAAATTTATTGTGACCATCAATTTCTTGTCAATTTGAGTTGTAATTTAAATTTCTATTTTCAGACGGCTAGTAGAGAGGTTCAACCAACTCCGTCAAAATCTAGGGCCGGGATTGGCTCGCGCCCGACGGCAGCTATCTGAAAGTATTGTCAAGTGAGTTATTTTTTTAGTTAAATAGGTTACTGTCAATTGGAGTTATTTGTTAAGTTGCCGAAAGACTCGTCAATTGTCAACTCAAATTGTGCAAATTTACCAAAACTTCGTAAAAGTAACTTTTTTTGCATGATTTTGGCTACAAATAAATTGAAATAAAACAATGACAATATGTTTGTCACCGTTTGAAGTATTTCTCTCTATGAATACGTGCACACTTGCGTGCGTGCGTACACTTATGCGTGTAGTCGTGCGTTCACATGTGATCATTAGAAATCTTGATTTATTTTATCACGCTGAAACAAAAAATAATAATTCTATATTTTACAGCACTCCACTACCTCCTGTGCCAGCATTGGATAAAAGATCTCAAAGTATACAACAGAATGATAATTATTATGAAGATGGACACGTTTACAACAAACCAATCGTAAGTAATTGATGAAAAGTATTTGAATTGTCAGATTGATGTGTCGATTTATACTAATAAAGGTATCAAACAAGCATATTCCTTTAATTAGGTGAAATTTTATAAAACGTTACTATTGTTGAAGTTCATTCAAATAGGCAGATTACAAGTTCTTTCAAGTCGTTATATTTTTTTCCTACCACCAGTTCAGACGGCAGATTTGTATTAAAAAGAACTGGCAAGAAACTTCGCATCTTCTCTTTTAAAATGGTACTGATAATAGTTGCAATTAAGAAAATGTTACAAGCCCTGGTGTATTATGTTGACAGTACTCGTCAGAAGAGCCCCCGGAGCCTTGCGGCGTAATGTCGAGCTCGGCGCCGCCGCTGCCCGCCCGCCCGCGCTCCGGCGACCCGCGCAGCCCCACGCGCCCCAGGGACGACAGGTTCGCTTCCTTTACTCACATTTATTTTTGTATTCAAATATTAAATAACCTAGATAATATAACCTTTTACAGAGAATCAATCGACGGAGAAATAGTTGAAACACGTCGCCATAGTCGCGCCTCTTGGAGTGAACCCGGCGATGCGCCGCCATTACCACCTCGAGTTTCAGGTAAACGTATGAATAAAAACGACATATGGTAATCTATACTAATATTGTATGGCTATAATAATATAGCTTGCATATCTGTCAACAGGCGACAAGCGCTCTTGGACGGAGCAGCCGCCCCTGGTCCCGCGCCGGTCGGCGCGCGCCCCGGAGCTGGGCGACGAGCGCGACTCGGGCGTCTGCGTCGACGCGCACGCCTACTCCAACGCCCTGGACCACCGGCAAGCCGACGGCGGTGACTACTCTTACTCATACCTACACTCAAAACCAGAATAAAATAATACAAGTATTTGTACTGTGACGAATTTAACTATATTTTTTCAGATCTGGATTTAGCAGTTGAGTCATTACAGTACGAGATAATATCTATGATATCGGACCCACTACGTGTAGATGAAGCGGAGACTCCGCCGCCCATTCCGCCTAAAGGTCTTGGCCACCTTAGCAGCTTCGATTCCGGCCATCACGAAAATGGGGAATCACATTGTTAAATTGTAACACAGAGGTATTATATTTTTTGCAGTAAGTAACTGCATACATTTTTTAAGTATGTCAGCAAGTAATTTATTGAACTCAAGGAGTGTCTAAACGCCACTAACGGCTACTTAATAAAGTAAAAAAAAAAATGCCACTGGTAGCCATTGAAAACTTTAAGCCACTTTTTAGTCATTTTAGACTTAAAAGTGGCCTCTTTTTTGTCCGTTGGTGGCTATTTAGTCACTTCATTAAACTAATAAAATAAAAACAAAATGCATGAATGTAAACGAAATTGATGTTCTTTAGTATTAAGAACTCATAAATTCAACTATAAGTACATTTTAGTACCGCATTCTTAAATGCAAAATTTTGACGAGTACAAGTTTATAAACCTTGAATAAGAACGCCTATCAAATTATTGAAAGCAATATCTCAGACGTGCTATGTTGCTCGGTGTTTTTTATTTGTAAGTAAAGTTCAACTTGATTTTGCTATTAAAATATTGTCAGTGTTTTGGGGCCATTCATAAATAATGCCACACGTGAGTTTCATGATTTTCTAATTTATTTGTGTCAGTGTAAAAGGCTTTTCCTATCGGGGCAATTGCGAAAGGGTCATTTTGCGAAACGGATGACATTTTGCGATAGGTACCTTTTGCGCAAGGGACATTTTGCAAAAGAGACTATGCGAAATAGACATTTTGCGAAAGGGTTACCCACTGTAAAAGCGTGACGTAATTTATGAATGCCCCAATTTTTTGATAATCGTATTCATTTTGTTACATGTGCATATCATTCCGCTATGGAAGTATATTAGGTATAATATAAATTATATATTTTATTTGCATTTATTTTTTAATTATCGGGGCCATATACAAGGTGATACAATGAAATATAACAGGTATTATTTTAACATACATGTAAAGTAGTAAGGATCATTGTAATTTGATAGTAACATTTTATTTTGATAATGACCACTCAATAAAAAATATTGGGATTTTTTGAGTTAATCGAAATAACACGGCCAATCACAGAAATCTATAGAACGTTTTATCGCAGTAATAAACACTGAATAACGTGTAAGATTTATTTTTTCAAAACTATAAATAAATCACAATTAAATTATTGGTTCTATTCTTGTTCTGTAACGACAATTTCCTCTATTTTATTCAATGACACACACAAACGTGCACGATAAATACATAAATATTTTTATTACTTTTATTTTATTTTGATATAACCTTTTAATGTATACCAAATGATACTTGTAATGTAATTTGATGATTTGACTTTAGGAATTGAATTAACAAACGATGCTATTTCATAAATTGTTGTATTTCTTAAGCCGAGATCAGTGCGAAGCCAAATTGCGCGCGCGGACATCCGCGACGGATGTTTCTTCAGGTGTTTACATTTCGGCATCGTACGTATCGGACTCATCGCATCAAACGGACCGTAGTGTTCTCTGTAACTGCTACCACTAATTCGCGTCGTATAGATCGTACGAATCTACTTATCGGCAATTGCAAGTTGCGAGCTGATGACGGCATACGCGACACCGAATAATCTAAAATATATTACGCGATATATCATGAAACTCACAACGTGTCGCGTATGACGTTATCAGCTTCAATACTTCCTAGTTATCCAATACTTACGATGTAGAAATATGTCGGAGGCTACATCAAAGGGGATGCTCTGCATCCGCAAGTTTCAGTAGTATTTCGTACGTCGCGGACGTGCGTGTGCGTGTTTATTTTTCATCGCACTGACCTCGACCTTAATCTGTGTATTCTTAGGCATCCCTTTAGATATTTCGGCTTTACTCTTTGTGATTTTATTTAAAATTTATTAATTCCTAGATAAAGTATTAATTAAATATTAAAATATAAAATCTTAAGAAATTATAATCTTTAAAATGATGAAGTACATTTTTATGAATAATGCAATTTTTTTAATTAGCTCTTATTAGCATAAGATATAAAATATACAAAATTAAAATACTGACTTTATATGATTGCAATAAATTTTGTAGTTTCAATTACGCACAAGTTTTTTTTACAATTTTTATTGTTCAACATTTTTATATGAATGTTTTATAAGCAGCTTTTTAATTATTAAAAACGGACCTATGAATAAGATGTTTATTAGTAAGTACACATTTCTGAAATATTTGTTTACTATTCAAATATAGTACAATAAAATTTATAGTCACTTTTGCTCAACGAAAAAGGAGAAAAACAATTTAAGTAACAACTGCACCTGTCTGTATTCTACGATTTTTAAGAGCGATTTAACTGCTCACAAAGTTATAAGTTTCAATAGTGGCACTTCACATGGCGTAGAGTATTGGCTTATTTGTCAAACATTTGTGGACAATATACCAAATGTCAAATACAGTATCCGCCCACTTGTCTACGTGTATCCGCCCACTTATCGATTTTCATTATAATACATAAAATATTTGAAAATTGGCACCATCTCTACTCGTTCTGTTACAGCTTGAACCCTATGATAGCTACCAACAAAACAGGCGATATAACCTTGCAGTGCAGTGGCGGCTAACGAATATTTTTTTGCCACGTTCTTTAAATATTTAAATTTTTAGCACGATATTTTAACTATAACATACAAATTGTCGTGTTACATTAGCTTTAAAAATAAAGACTGGTCACTTCACTTTGACAAATATCATAGGGTTCGAGCTATTACAGAACAATTGTAGGCGCCCATAAGGGTATTTTCGTAGGCAAATGTTTTAACGAAATCCAAATAACCTAATACGTAAAGTTAAAACAATGAGAGTCATTAACGAATATTTTGGCGACTGTAGTGTCAAATAAAATAGCTACTTTCTCATATTTTCGTACAAACGGTGCAGTAGGAATCTCCAAAAACGGTGCAATTTTCTTTAGTCTGTGTTTTATGATTTAGTAATTTTAGTATTAGTTAAATACTACAGCGTGTAGCTATTCAAAGTGGGTCCTCTGTAAAAGGCTAATACAATATAATGATCTCGCTTTGATTTCACTTTTTATACATTTTACTAATCATATAAGAAAAATAGTTGTTTAATATTATGCGATTAACAAGACAATTAGTCATTAAATAAATAAAAAAAACCCCGACTCAAAAAAAAAAAGAAATGAAATGATATTTAAACGACACTTTTTTAAAATCATAGCTAAGAATACTCTTGATGAAATCACCTTTCGAACAAAAATCGTTTTTTTTAAAGGCAGTGGCTGATATTAGTGATTTGCTCGCCGACAAAATAATGCACTGAGATGCTGCCTCTTTGTATCACTGCGGTACACACTTTTCTATTGCAATTTTGTTATGGTCAACTTTCTATTTACTTATGTGTGTCTTAGGCATATAAATGATTTATCTATCTAGAAGCTACAATGCCACAGATACGCACATCAAACTTATAACATATTTCTTGCGTCGGGATTTTTTTTTAAATATTGTTAACGCAGCTCGCATACCTCATAAACAACGCATGAAAACTAATGAAATTAAAAAAACAATATTATTCCTCCAAAAATTGTCTTTCTATTCATGTCTTACCAATAACCAAGTGATATTTTCGTACTGTGTCGTAGTTTTTTTAACTATAGCTCCTAAGGCATAGGTGTTAAGGATATATTTCCAACGAACAATTTTCTTGAAGATTTTTACAGCTGTTTTATCTGTTTACTCGTATATACTACATAACTGTATATACAATACAGCATATACTATTTAGCATGTTTGATAGTTTTGTATTTTACTACATGTAGCTATGTTGATATTATTAGTTGTAAGCTTGGACACTATTTTTGTATGGACTGTGAACGTCGAGTTTTTTGATTTCAAGCAAGAAGCTATATCTATCACTGGAGTAGTTTTGGCAAAAGATCACATTGAAGTCATCGCAAATCATTGTTGGTGGGAACTTAACGTTTCTTTTCTGTTCTTTTCAAATAAATATCCATAAATGTGGTGTTTCGCTATTAGCATTTAATTTTGTCATAACAAGTGATGATAGGTTCTTGCTACCAATATTGTGGGATAAAATTATTTACATTTATTAACTTTTTTTTTATAAATTTTCCATTTGAAATTATAATAGTCGAATAGAAGTCAAAATTACAATATGTAGATAAATGTACGTGTATATGACTGGAAAATTAATTAATTTTGATTAAATAAATTATTGCTTAAATGGATAAAAAAAGATTACGGAGTAGATTTTTTTTAAAAACAATATTGTGATAAAAATTTGCGCACTTTGTAGCTCAAGTCAAAGACCATTAAGGTGGTACGTTTGGGTAAAAAATTTTTGGGGTTTTTTACAAATTGCATCTCAATCATTGATAGAATTTTTGTGAAAATTGATTTGTCGACAACAAGTACAAAATATCTACTGAATAATTATCAAATAAATTATAAATATTAGCTCTTATTATGGATGTCCACGATGCATCTTTTTCTCTATAAACGTGCATTATGCACATTCATTGAGAAGAGCCAATATTTATAATTTAAATGATGATTATTCAGTAGATATATTGTATTTGTTGTCGCCAAACCAATTTTCAAGAAAATTCTATCAATGAGATGCAATTTGTAAAAAAAAAACAAAAAAATTGAATTTGCCTCGCGGACCGAAACGTACCACCTTAATCAAAAGTAATGCTTACAACTTATATGGACATAATAAGCAATTATTTTCTGATCATCATCGTAGTGCGAAAGTAAAAGATTCCTAATTAACGAACTAATTTTTCCTTTATTTTCAATGAATTTAAAACATGAATTATTTATTCCTATATTTTTTTAAATAAATAAAATTAATGAATAGTGTCTAGCCATACAAGTATTAAGTTACCTAAGTTTGAATGGATTTGACTGATATTATCCTTATAGTTATAGTATGAAGTTACATGTGTTTAATAATTGTATTCATTTTTGTGTTATTGTTAAACTTTTCTCAGTAGATTTGTCATGTATTTGGCATTATTTAATGTAATATTAAAGGCTTCCTTCGCTATAAACAAATATAAAGGTTATTAGTTTTAAAGTGATCTCAAAAATATATTGATTTACATTAAAATAGGTCATTTTGAATAAGCAAAAAATTTTAAAATATTAACTGAACTATCTTATGTCATAGTATTTTGATATTCTTACAAAAGATTGCATCTACTTACGCGTAACCGTTCAGTAAAGATTTATCGACTTTAACAAACAACGCTAAAATTTATTTATAATAACAGCGAAGGAAGCATTAATTGTAATGTACCAAAAATTTCTTCACATATTTTTATATAAACCTATTATAGAGTTTCTATCATTTGAACCAAGAATGTTAGTGTTAGTCGACCCTAAGGCTCAATTCGTGCTATTTCTCAATTGGTCTGTATTATTTCTGAACCTGGATATAAGGTATGGCCACAACACTACTGTATGTTGTACAGCGAAATTTCCAGCCTGTTTGGTTAGAATAGAAGCTTCCAACGCGACAGCGCTGTCGCACCACAAACATGTCGCTTATGGAATAATCTTTGTGGTGCGATCTCGATATACTATGTTGAATGAATTCTAGTGCCAGAGGTGTCGCGCGACAATAGTCGCAACGATTCGAAAAGTTTCAACTGACGCAGTCAACGCTGCGATCTTTTATGAAGTATTTAGGCCGATGTCAGCGTCTAATACAGACCATATCAGAACATTTTGTATATTAAGCATAGTAACATGCGTTCGACGTGACGCTGTAGCCGGCTGACGGCGTTTATAGGACACGACCGGAGTCGACTAATGTCGCGCGACATCGCTTAGCATTCCAATCCCTTGTCATAGATCTTATATACCATGCTACGCCACCAGTGTTGTGGCCTAACATAGTCGAATGTTAGATTGTCGCCAAATGAAATTGTTAAGTACAAAAGCGTAGCGGTTATAGAAAATTTGCTATCTAGCGGAGGAGTGTAGCAATTTATCGAAATGTATGTAAATGGGCGAATAAATATTTAGATGGTAATTTCATTTGTTTTATTTTATGGATAGTAATATCGGAAGCATGTTACAATATTAGAATTGTTACCTACAAATGTGATAAAAAATTATGGGCTTTACGATATAAACAGCAAGTTGCACAAACGTATTTTTTGCTTAATTCCACATTATGCTTACGCACGCACGGACTAATTCGTCAAAAATCTTTTTGACGGTTTTGGTATAGTTACATCATGGAAGTAATAAGTGTTGTAAATACGTAGTACAAGGTACATCTATCAAAATTGACAGTTTTTTTGACAGTATTGATTTGACGTTTTTTAAATTTTTCTAAATTCTAGTTGTTCGAAACGATGAACATGTGAAACTGACCCTTAATATTTAGGTAGTTAAAAATAGTAAAATAGAAATTGGTTCGCGAAGACGCGTTATAAGGCCGTCGGCGCGTCGTCATGCGAAACAATTATTGTATTTACGATTGAATTTCTAAATAATAAGCGCTCTTAGCCGTAATTGAAGGTAATCAGCACGACACTCGCCACGCCCAAGTAGGCACACGTTGGTAACCACCGGATATAAATGCGAAGATATCTTTTCATTTTTCTATCGGTGAAATCAAAGAGTAAAGTAATACTTGGGTTGAAATGAAAAAGAAACACGCTCCGAATCTTTGGCTTTGACTTATTTTTTTTAAACATTGCTGTGCGGTATGTTCCCTAGAATTTTTTACATCAAAAATGTCTACGCCCTCGCATGCCTTTCTCTAATCGAAATGTACAAATAATACTTAATTATTTGTATAAATATAATTTATACTCTATAAGCTACTACAATTTCAGAAAGGAGAAATACATAAAAAAATGATGATAATCTCATGTGTATCATAGCCGATAACTGCTCAATAGCCCCGCCCATACGGTGCCCTTAATGGAAGGTGAATGTTTGACAAAATTTGACACTATAATGAGAGGGAACGATGATGACAATGTGGTAATCGGCAGTCGATTTTTAGGTGATAATGAAATGATGATCCGTCGACGTAATTTGCCAATGTCCTTTAAAAACTTATGCAGCAACGCTTGCCTGTGAAAATTAAAAAAATATTTTGACAGCCCGATGGCGCGTTGGTAGACCCTACCTGCGCCACCAGAGGGCGCGGAGGCGCGGGTTCGATTCCAGATCGGGTCAATCATTTGTGATGGTATTAAATTTTGTGGCTGGGGTTTTCTATGTACCTATTATAAGTATTTATTTACAATAATATGTGTCTAGTAGGTTCCCATAACACAAGTAGATTAATGATTAGCTTACTATGGGACCATGTAGCTCTGTATGAATTGAGTAGAATTCATCTTACCATGAAATAACCCACATTAGGAACCAAGAACTGCGTACAATCGATGTATTTTAAAAATGTGCTGACAAATCTTTTCCTATTTGCAGACCTATTGGTCTGCAAATAGGAATATCATGATCATTATCAAACGCTACCATCCCAGATTGGCAGTCAGTGTTTTTAAGCTTGTGTCACAAATCACAATTATAGGCAACACAAACTTGTTTGTCACCTAAGGTAATATAAGCTACGTATATAAAAAATAAGTCACAATATGTAATGATGTAGATTGATGCCGAGGAAATTAAAATGAACAATGAATGCCGAAGTTCAACGACGTTAATTGCTATGTATTAAATTAAAAAGCATATTGATAATATTAAATGAACCGTGACATGGCTTACACGGATAAATGGCACATATATATAGGACACCTGCCGTCTGATAATTAACGACAATTACCAACAATGTCGATGATTGAGCACCATAAAATAAATTCAATAATAAATTATTTTACTTGGAAATGTATACTTTGCAGTCACAGCGATTCCGGCTGGATTAGGTTATGGCATAACCTAATCCAGAACAAAGAAGAAAATACCTCAATGACATTCTTAGGGCGCGTTTAGACGAGACGCTAGCTGCGGACTACTACGCGTTAATAAAGTATATGAAAATTTTCGCGTCGACTAAACGCATTTATTGGGTCGTTATTTCAATTTCAGAATATGTTGGTATAGTTTCTAAAAAAAAACTAAGTAAGTATATTTTAGTGAAACCTAATCTTACAAATCACGCTAACATTTTTTATTTATTGACCACTACACAAATGATACAATAGGTGAACTTTATTCATAAAAATACAACATTATGGTTTGGTGTAGAAAGGTTGCATTGTACTGAGGAGGTTTGAGAATTAGTACCTATGGTTACACGATTGAAAACTTAAGGATTTAATTTGTAATAAAGAATAAATATATATACTTATGCCAAATTCTGTCAAAGAATTGTCTATCAAGGTTGAAGCACTAAAATTGGTCAATTTAATTGCAATTTATTATCATAAACTATCGATGGCAGTGGCAATGGAGTCTAATCCGGAACTGATGAACAAATATTTATTAAAACTGGGAGTATCCGATAAATGGCATATGGTTGACGTCATGGGCTTGGAAGGTGAAGCTTTGACCTGGGTTCCTAAGCCCGTATTAGCGGTGATACTTCTATTCCCAATGTCAGATACCTATGAACAACATAGGCTTGAAGAAGAAACTGCTCT
Source organism: Endotricha flammealis (assembly GCA_905163395.2). Classification (NCBI taxonomy): domain Eukaryota; kingdom Metazoa; phylum Arthropoda; class Insecta; order Lepidoptera; family Pyralidae; genus Endotricha; species Endotricha flammealis. Next base: position 13,526,677 of record LR990854.1, on the reverse strand, counting down.
CATCAGTAAGGAGAAAAAGGCTCCGAAAGATGTATTTCATCTGCGGCAAGTACTAAGCAATGTTTGTGGTACTGTTGCCTTAGTTCACAGCGTTGCTAACAACACCCAACATATCGAATTAGCAGATGGATTGTTGAAGAGTTACCTGGAAGGCTGCGTAGGACTCGACGCAGCTGCAAAAGGAGCTCTGTTAGAAAATACCAGAGCCCTTTTCGATGCCTATGAGGATATTGAAAACGTTGTAGAAGAAAACAAAGCAACCGCAAACAACCACTTCGTCACGTTCATCCACAAAGATGGGACCTTGTTTGAGCTAGATGGCCGTAAAACGGTCCCCATAGATCACGGTCCAACAACTGCTGAAACTTTCCTGGAGAATGCTGCGAAAATCTGCAAAAAATTCATAGGGAGAGACCCAAACAATATCGGTTTTAATGTTGTGGCTCTGGTGCCCGCAGCTGAATAATACTTATTATATTTTTTCATTTGTCATTTAAGTACCTGCATTAATGTATTTGTCACTGACGCTTAATGGCAAATTATAATTTTATTCCACTCGTATTATGTCTTTTGGAAATACACAATCGCTCAGCAGTGACGTGAGGAGTCGTTGCGCGAGCGGCACGCGATGCTTCAATACGCGACTACGAAAGATGACGTTCATTAATTACGTTCATTAGTGTAGCAACTATATGAAGGCAACCATTGCAAGTCTGACTCCGATTCAAGTAGGTATTCAACTCATAAATTAATCTTGCCGAATTTTACAAATCGCCTTGCGGTGTCCGCAACGCTGCCACGTCTCAATTAAGAAATCGGTGCACATTCGCGACACGGTTCCCGCATTCCTCCTTTAAAATTCTCTATCTTCGGAAACTAATTAAAAATTCGCCTCGCCTCCAGGTCTCGTGTTCAATCGGGGCGATATAACTTCATTTAAAAACGAGCAATCTTGTCCAAGATAAGGGCTGGCCAGAAAACAACGAAGAGCAGAGCTCGCCACACGCGGCAGCGACGCCAATACAAAAAGAAGAGCCAAAGAAAGAACTCAAAACTTTTAAATGGAACGCGAGAGAATTCACCGCGTTAACTATGTCGATACTGGGAAGGACGCGACATCGGTAAGTCACGTCACCAAATAAATGACGCCGAGCCTGAAATAAATATATAAATATTGTGTAAATAAAGAAAATAATACGGCGGGGACCCGAAATGCTTTAAATATTCAAATGAAGCGAGCCGAGGTGAAATACGAAGGTGCGCTCGCTCGAGTTGAGTCCAATTAAATCGGTGCCACTGAGGTAGAAATTAAAAACAAAAGGAGGATGACGGGGGTCCGGCGCGCATTTTTCTCATGAGTATTATTAGCGCGATGTCAACCCACAAAAAGTGGAGTTAGAGGGTTGTCGTGCCCGCGATCATTATCGATAACATCCCGCGTTTTGTATTGTTTTGATAAGTGTGAGCTGTTGGGCTCGGACGTTTTGTTGACATTTTAAGTCGGACGTACACACGTGATCGATACGAAGGTGGATGCGGTACGAAATCGCTGTGGGCTCGAAGATCGAGTGCGTGAACTTTGAGTTCCGTGCACAGCGTGTCAATCAAACCGACGAGCTGGTTGATAATGAAAAACAAAACCTCAAACAGCATTTGGTACGGTCATTAGTCATCGAGAGGCCTGGTGAGAACAGATTTAATATTTGCCTATAAATCAATTACATTGACGTGTGGGGGGAGCTCACTTAGCGCTCTATTATTGTACTCCTTTCTTAGCGGCGATGATAAATTAGGGACAGTCAAAAGACGAGGTTCCGTAGCCGAGTCGGACGATGTGCTCGTATTGCCGAACCATGCAACCTCGGCGGCGGGGCCCGTTTGCCTCGTAAATTCTTAAATGTTTGCGAAACGGGCACATTTTCATTTCCTTTACGAACTAAACCATACTGGTATGCGAGTATATCTGTTTGTAGTGCATAATTACATTCATATAGTGAACATAATTAACGACATACGACAATGTTCGTTAAACATAATTTACCAAATACATCATAATTATCATAAATGATGAAATTATCTTATTCCCTCCAAAATGATAACATATTTCTGCGCCAAACTTTTATAGGTAAGCTGTTTTGTCACCAAACATACTGGATAATGACTCAAGTGTCTTAAATATTTCTGTGGGAATACAATTTAGGCTTCATCACGTTAGTCTTCATATTCGTAGCGATATCATACAGAAAATTGAATCAAAAAATTTAACTGAACGAGACGTCTAGAATAAGCGAAACAAGAGATGTTCTAGGACTTGCTAGACGAGGTCATAATAACTACATACATAATCAAGTCGAAGTATTTTTTGTAACTATTCATAGGTACCTATACCTACACTCCTTAACATAAGCTTCATTAACACCCACCACGACCTCTGCTGGCACCCGCTCGATTTATTCAAACAAAATGCATTTATTTTAGACAATGAGGATCTAAGTGCTTATTGGGAGAGTTACATACCAATAAGCACCTTATAATGCATAGTCATTATAAAATCACATTACACTGCAGTTATTGATAGTAAACTGTCTAGATATTCTCATTATAATGGAGTATTGGATGATGATTTTGAAATGTAACGTGATTCTCTCGAGTATTTAATGTTGTGGTTGGTAAGAGCTCTCGACGGGGTTCCTCAGCAGCCTACCGACGCTCATCACTATTCAATAAGCTCCATTTATTGAAATTACATAATTTGTGTGTGAATAATGACGATTGTGATGAATCTTCGTGGGCGATGCGAGCGACTTAAACCCGATTAACTTTTGACCGCTCACGATATTAATATGCTGGCTTCGACACCAGCCCAGCGTGGACGGTAATGACATGGAAATAGACTGTTAACTCGCACCAGTGGGATATGAGTTCTTTCTAGCTTGAATGAAATTGTATTTGGACGAGCGAATACAAATCAAAATTGCCTTTAAATAGTAAGTTTGCAATGAAAGTTTAAATCTAAAGTTTTATGTTATGATTATTTATATAACAGTTATACACAATGCGTTAATGTTACCGTTTTAAAAATTTGTAGCTAACGTGCAGAAACTATTGTGTATTTTAGAACAATGCTTGTCCTATTGTTAATTAAGATAAACTAAATTTATAAAATTAAAATTAATCCTTTCTTTAAGAGTAGACCTAAGTACAGAATACTTATTTGATAACTCTAGAAATTATTTTTTTATTATAATTAGATACATGTATTTCATAAGAAATGCTCATTAATTAAAAAAAATAAACGTCAAAGAAAGGAGGCCGAAGCTACCATACGTCTGACCGCGTCGTCGCTACGACCAGCGCCAGTCTGTTTACGATTTCCAAGAACTGCTCACAACAGTAATATTAAATTCTAAAAACGGTATTTTCCTAAATTAAATTGTAGCTCTTCGTGACATGAATCCAGTAAATTCATCTCATATAATATTAGTTTGTCAATTATTTTACTAAATTGTCGCCGAACACTTCGGGCTTACTCTTATGTATGTTTTGCATAATATTATGAAGAATTAGAATGTGAGAGCATAAAAACAAACACTTTTCATTTTAAGTTTACTGGTCCTTCAAGCCGGATGTGCAAGCAAAACGATTGTATGTACTCTTATAAAGATATTCTAATATAGAAACAAAAGAGAGAGATGATATTATCTGATTTTCGATCAAGTGTCACCTTGCTTTATGTTTCTAAATATTTGGTGACAACTATTTTAAACAACGAAGTCTTAATTAATATCATTAGTTTATCCCGTATAATTAATGACATACTGATATTTAATTATGACAGTAAATAATCATAAAAGCACAATCGGTAGTAAGGACATTACCGTCCCGGGGTTAAATTCGGCAGCGGCCGCCCGCAGTGCATTTTGCTCCCTCGATTATATGGAATGTATTTCATTAAACAAACGTTGGGTTTACTGGTTTTACTGCGCCGCGAGAGGACATCATCATAAACTTGCCTCTTGATTGATAAATCCTGCGCGAGCGCCGGTGCGTCGCCCGCGTTATTATCGCTACTGAACGCTTTTTAAACCGCTGCTTTTGTTGGTAAAGGCTGGTCTACATAAAGTCTTGGTATTTGTACATTATTGAGGTGGTAAACAAGCAACTTGATTTTTTTATGCCACAAAGGCAAACAAGCATACGGCCGGCCTGATGGTAAGCCGTCACCGTAGCCTATAGATAGACGCTTGCAATACCGGAGGTATCTCACGCGCTATATATCACTCACGCATCTACATAAAGTCTTAGTATTTGTGCATTATTGAGGTGGTAAACAAGCATAGGTACGATCGTAATTAAGTTGTTACTATACCCTAACACTCGCAAGTTCTAGCACAAGTATGTTCTCATTTTGCTTTGTTTTCGAAGTGGTGGTGGTTTTAGTAGTAGTTTCTAGTGTACAACTTTGATCGAAGGGTATAACATAAAGAACCTGAAGGTGTGCCTCTCAAACCATACTACCGGGGAAGTAGATGCCTCGATATGGCATGGCAAACTAAATGAACTTTTTATTTATTTTATTACAATACAAAGTTCTTGTCATCTTAGCTCTTAGTCTGCAACCAGTTTGCCAATGTACACGTCTCCTTACACGCTAATGTCACTGCCAAGCCATCAAATCCAGTTAACTGGACATCAGAATGTCGGAGACAGGTGATGATGTGTAAATAAATACAAAGTATCAAATTGGCTTAACCAAATTGAATGGGTTCGCGAAATTCACCGTTTAACTTTAATTCTCAAACGGGTCGTTAAGAATCGATTGTACAAAATCGTATCGACATTTTTTGAATATAAAATACGAGTATTTTTTCACTTGGTTTTGTAATGAACTTTTATTTTGCCAATTTTTGTGCCTAAAGGCCTCCATTCTTTCATTCTTCTCCAATATTTTAGGACTAAAGACAAATGTTTCTATGAAAAAAGAAGTATTGTTACTAGTAGGTAGTTAGCAGACTTATGCAAAAAAATTCGTTTTGATTGTATCAATCTACCGTCTGTACCACAGAGTGGAAACTTGGAAAGGAATAATAATGTCGCGAGCAAACCCATAGTCAACTGCTAGTTTATAACAAACCAATTCTTTCAAGATCATGTTCAACTTGAATAAAAATTGTCTCTACAAACGGCTTCGGTTTGAATTCTTAGAATCGATGCCTATGTAGGTACCATCGTCTGGTTAATTGGTAAAATAGTGGTGGTATTGGGCAGTGGTGGGGGGTGAGTGGGGAGATTAATGAGCGGCTACCGCTCGCTTATCGGCCAGCATCTGGCGCATGACTGATCATCTGTCGTGCGCCTGCGCCTGTGCCTGTGTAGTGATGAGCCTACTTTCAAACAATCGATAATTCTGTCAAAAAATACTAACTTTTCAATAATTTTAAAGTTTGATTATATAAATTTTTACTTATAATGAATATTGGTGCTAATTCTGTTGTACATTTAACTAGACTAAACTAATTTTGACAGGACCAAAGGTGTTGTTGTCCTTGCTTGGTTTGCAATTAGTGACAAGGATAGCAACACTTCTAGTCCTGTCAAAATTAGTTTAGTCTAGTTAAATGAACAACAGAATTAGCACCATTATTAATTTAAAAAAATATGTATGAATGTTGATTTTGTAGTTTAAAACTAAGTGTTGTTCGTTTTCAGTCAATAAAAATTTTACCCGAAAAAATCTTTCTTAAATAACAATCATACAAAGTTATTACTAGCTACTATCAGACAGAGTACACATTAGAAATTAGAATTAAGAATTGAGCATGTATTTAACAATTTTCCTCATTCTAACTGCATAAACAACTAGAACAAAAATCTTTTTAAAATGTGTCCACAGCATCGACAAGCAGATTCCTAAGATAACTGCGCGCATCCCTACCGATCGTGATATGACAGTGGAGCGCATACCTTCCCAGAAGTCGTATTCATCGCATACCTTACGAGCACTGTGCTCCAACCAGACTTTTTTCTCTACCCTATAGTTTTATTGGGCGCATTGAAATATTTTTGTTTAGATCAAATGACGTTTAGCCAGTAGATCGGTACATTAGGATTAATGTACGACATTACTCGGTACGTGGAACCCGCTATGGAACATCGGAGGTAAGATATAAGTGATGCGATTGTTTACTAATATCTGATTTCTGGTAAATGATACCGCTACCGGGCTTGGCGTCGCCTTTCATAATCTAACTTAATTGATTTCCGAAATTATGAGCCCGGATAATGTTTCATAATGTTTGGTATAGTTTGAAATCGTTATGGAATTATCCGTTAAATAGTGTCGCCTTTCAGAGGCTGTAAAGATACGCTTTTAACTTTTTAGTAAGTATTGACAGGTGGCAATCCCGTCACGAAAAAATTTCGGTTCTTCGTCTATACAGCCGGCTTTTAGCATAAGAATTGAAATTATAGGAGGAAAGGTTGAAGTTGAATTGAAACATTGAAGGTCATAAGATTTTAGGATTTTTTTATTTAAAAATTAATATCAATTCCTAATATGTAGGTACCTTTGAAACTCTAAGCATATGTGTTTTCTGTCATGAAACGTAAAAAATTCAACAAACAAATCAATCGATAGGAATTATTTTTAATAGTTACCTAGCTGGATAATTCTATTGTTGAAAGCTCTTGTTAAAATTTGTAAAGAACACGTAAGAAAATTAGTACCTACATAGTAATTTAAAATTATATTAGTAAATGTAAATCATAACTTAGCAGGCTTTTATAATTAATTGTTCATTTAAATACAAAGACTAATTTAATAAGTGACCCGACTTCCAAATGTCAAAGCGTTTCGGATAAAAAACGACAAAGAAATATTAAGAAGGATGGCGCTCGGCCGCGAACGGAACCGAACGCCCAGGCTGGTGTCATGGGAAAAGCAACTTTTTTTTTATATTTCAAATAAATTGGAAGTCATTTTTTATGAGACTCTTTTTGTTGTTTGCCCATTGAGTACAATGGGTGGACACGGAGGACTGTTAGGTAACATTATTAACATCATTATAAGTGAAAAGTTGTGACTGATGATGCCCAGCCCATGGTACTGGTTGCGATGCGTGTGGAGGCTCTGTTTCCTAGAAATTGGGATTTAAATGAGTTGCCTTAAGACGACACGCCGCAGGTCGCAGTAGCCATTTATAATGTCCTATTAGAATAATAAATTAGTAAGGTTGAACGGCGTTCAGCTAGAAATAAGTTCTCGGTATTAGATTAAATGCAGTACCTACCTACTTATAAAATATAGAATTAATGTGCATTACAGTCCGTTAGTAAGTACTTAGAATCTGTAGGTAGTGAATTTATGGTAAAAAAATACTTATTATACTTAATTAAATAATATGAAATTCAATAAAATTAATTAAAACTAAACTAACAATAAAAATTAAAAACTAAACTAACAATAAAAACTAAAACTAAGCATTAAAAAGACATGGTCCCTGTGGCAGGGTGCCCAAAATGCTAGCAGCGTTAACTCGCTGAACGGCGATAGATATCCGTTGAGCGAAGTAACTGCCAGCCTTTGGGTCACCAGTGGTTTGTCGCAGCCTTTTTGCGATATCCCTAAAAAAGGACAACGCACTGGTACCCCACGGGCCTAATGTTTCTACACCAAAAGCCACAAAATCGTAAGAACCAGTCAGCTGCTGATATTTTGTGGCTTTTAGTTTCTCGGCGGACTCCGAAAGAAAAAATTAATAAATAAATTAATATTTGAAATTTCTTTCTCTTATTATACTTACTTTAATTTACTATCGAAGATGTCCTCGTTAAACTATCCCACGCTCTCATTTGGAAAAGGTGTAATGGTCAATTCAGGACTCACTTGACTACACTAGTCACTAGAATCTTGAATTGGACAGTTGGTGCAAGGACAGTTTATCAACTTAGAATGGCGGTGGAAAACTATCTCAAATACCAACAACGGCATCCAGTCCACGGAATTCGATTCGGTGTAGAATTTATAAAAAAAACATGAACAAAAAAGTATTTATACATTTATCAGTTGTTTAGGAACCCAATAGTAGATATCTACCTACTAACACAGTGTATAAGCTTTTGTTTTCTTTGGGAATTTGGGACTATACTAGTCGCCAAGACGGCTGAGTCGCGCAGACGTAAAACGAAGTTCGAAACTCATACTTATTTATTACCCAGTGCCTATCGACAATTGATTTTCTAATGTTTTAGAAACTGTGAGTCCAAATCTTGGCGCGTACCTACTATAGATGGCTTTGTAAACATTCGTCCAGAAATATAAGAGAGCCCAGTATCTTTGAAATTTCACCCCAACATTTTTTTCTGTTTAAATATCAGTACTACACATAAACATAATTTTTTTCAATCAATGTTTTTGACAAGTACATACCTTGTAAGATCGTAGATAAATGTAAGATGACATTAGTTTTTTTGTACCATAACGTATAAGAAATTAAACATTAGATGTATCTGGGACGTCGTCGATAAGAAATGATAAAGTAATGGGTGAGGTATCTGCTACCGAATCTGATATACAACAGTAGCCACAACCACTCACTGTATATTGAATTCCATTCTAATAAGTTGGAGATTATCTATTTTAAATGTAAAGCAATGAACATATCATGAGGTTCGGCTATGTTATACTTTGCCCATAGCTTACTAACAGTCAGTTTCTGAAAGGCATTTTAATTGCACATTACCGATGACGACCTCCGTGGCGTAATGGTTACCACGCCAGACCGCCACCCAGGAAGTCCCGGGTTCGAATCCTGGTCGGGTCATGATGAAAAACGAACTTTTTCTGATTGGTCTCGGATCTTGGATGTTTATCTATTTAGGTACCTATTTGTTATAAAACATAATAATACAACTTTCGAACTTAAACTTGGGGCTAGCTCAATCTGTGTGATTTGTCCCTAATATTTATTTATTAAGTCTCAAGCTATCTCTTTTTCTTCTTTAGTTTGACAGTGACACCTATGATTTAATATCTCATTAAATTTAAAAATGAGTTTCAGAAACTGGCTGTATATAAAGCTTGTAAACCAGTTTTTAAAAGACTCTAGCGAGTCCATCTGGTTACTTAGTCCATTTAAAAAAAAACGGTATAAGAATAAATAAGGTCTCTTGTGCACAAATTAATACAGCGTCGCAGAGGAAGCTAGGCTAAACCTCCTTGTGCTAATTTATGAATTAAAGGTTTGCTAAAGGTTTGCTCCGTGCGAGAGTCGAACCAGAACGTCTCGACTTTGTTAATTTTCGTAGATGTAATTAGGTAACGTATTACTCATATTAGAAATAGTAAAACGAACTAATTAGGTAACGTATTACTCGTACTTATTAATAGTAAAACGAACTAATATAGTCAAACCTTTAACAGTTTAAAGCACCAATCGAACTTATTATACTATGTGATATTTATATATCTGTAAGTATCTCAGATGGCCTACTGATTAGCTGTTTAATTGAGGAGTTTGAACATGACGCGATCTCGGCAATCGAGTACAGACGAGCGACAAAATGATTACGTATAAAGAAAACATAATAGGTATATTAAAAACTATAGTTTCTTATTAAAATGATAAATTTATTATAAACTTCGTTTGCGTGTATTCCGCTTTCCCGTGGGAATTTCTGTTTGTATTATACGCATATACCTTCCCCTTGAATCACTCTATCTATTAAAAAAAACTTCATCAAAATCCGTTACGTAGTTTTAAAGATTTAAGCTTACTTAGGGACAGACAGCAAAAGCGACTTCATTTTGATACTATGTTAAGAAGATGAATCATTTAAATTTACTATTAAAACACTTGAATAGAAACCATTATTAAATAACTATCTACCATTCACTACAGGCTCAAGAACCCAAAAATTGTAGAAGTCACTATCTCATATTTCTCGTATGACTCTGGTTTATCATGTGTTGTCAACTCCTATGTGCAACTTTTGTCGAACGACAAATCGACAAATGTGATTCTGGTACATATTTTGTCTGGTGTGCACGTCTTTTATTGTCTTTAGTATTTGTTGTGTAGTCAGTCAACCGTTTATCTGATAAGAGTCGTCACAATTTATTGTCTATTTTTATACGTCATCAATTATTATTCTTCCGAATGTTGTCTTGGATATAAAATAAAGTCGCTCGTCTATGCGTACACTCTCGAAATAATCATGGAAAGTTGAATTTGTGGTGAGTTCATGTTGGGTGATAATGATGTATTACAGTCTCTGTATAATTTTGATGGTAGCAATAAATCAGTGTGATGACGCATAGTTTGCTATTGTAAATAAATTATAATAAACAATTTATAAATATACAAATTTATATACAGTATAGGAAGAAAGTTCTGTTTTTTGCTTCGACTTTAAATTTAATGTCAAAGAAACATTAATTGAAAAAAGTTTAAATATATAAAACTGCACATTGACAAAGCAGTACCTAAGATTAATTTCTACGTACCTATTATGTAAGAAGTGAAAAACAAATTGGACTATTCAGAAACTACAATCCAAGTGAAAATTCGAAAGAGAAACCCATAATATAATAGGCCTATCAAAATATTTGAGCTTTGAGTTTTTGAGTTTGAAAAAACAGTTTTACGCCAAGGTTCTATGGGGACGAGAATAATAGTAAGACTGTAAGTTGTAAGTTGCACATACTGTGTCTGCTAATTCACCTTCAGGTATTTTTTTATTTTCGTTTTATCTCAAGCAAAGTTAATGTAGAAGCCATCAAAATACCGTTATCCAGAACGGATTCACTAAGTATTATGACCCATAAACGAGTGTCAGCGAAGTCCTTGGAACTGATATTCATGAGTTTGAACATTACAAGTTATTCATAATCATAATTAACCCATAATCATCCCACGGCAGGGATACGAATCTCCCTTCAATCGAAAGAGATTACACCGTACTCTGCCACGATGCTCCAATGCGGATTGGCAAAGGCCAATGTTTTCAAATATATAAAAACACTGAAATCAAATAATGCCGGCTTTACACTCTCTTGATTTATGAAAATGAGTGTGAAAATGATGGGCTCTTTCTCCTACTTTGTTTTACTTTTCCTGTCTTTGTTTTGTTTGTTTAATTTCATATCTAACTTCACTTCACTTCGGACTACTTTGAGAAAGTGTAGAGCCCGCATTATGCTCTGTCCACTAAATTAATGCCACGGTTCAAATAGTTAATTAATATGCATACTTATGAAATCTGTCATCACGAGTTAGGTGATAAATAAATTTAATAAGATTGCCAATACTATATTATGAGTAAATTTTTTTAATATAGTGTAAGAGCTTTCGGTTTAAGATTTATTAGTTGCCACATATTTTTATGTAGAGCAGTAGAACAATTACGAAATAGGCTAGCTAGAACAGGGAAGTACCACCTTCTCACAGATTATCGGCGTGAAGCAGTAGTGTGTTTCATTCAGTAACTGAGATAATATATGGAAGTCCAACTCTTTTTCTATTCCTTTTCCCACATTCCTTGAAACGGATTAGGAGCTTGTTTATGTGGATGTTTTAATTAATTAATTAGGTACTTATTTTCATAGGCGTCGGTAACTCCTTTCAGTTGGCTTGATTGTCTACCGTATGACTGAATGTAAGATTTTCGTAAGATATTTCATTTTGTAGACTTACCAAATGAAATATCTTACGAAAATAATGTCAAGTAACTGCTATATTTGAATAAAGTGCACCAGTCTCTTTGTCAGGTATCGATCGGTGTCTAATCACGAACACAGGTAGCATATCACATCATCTCGGCACCGACGGCCAATCAATTCATGTTATTAATGAATCTATATTATATATTTAGAATTTGGTCGTCTCGCCCGCTTCTATTGACAGTCGTTTCGTCAATGTCGGATCCACTCGCTCTTTGCAAATATTCACAATTTGTATTCAACGTGCACAGACTTTCACTAGAAGTTGTTGTAAGAAATCAGACGTTTCTTCGTTTAATTTTTATAACTTGTCGGCGATCGTTGGAATTCTTCTTTTATGAGAAACTAGATGAGGTCCGCGGTTTTGCGCGCGCATAGTCAGGTCTCTTGTTCTTGCGGTAAATTCAAAGTTGAAGCTAATAATCCAGGACAAACAGACAGATAAAAAATACTTTCTATTATTTTATTTGAAAGAGTAACCTTTTAAAACTAATGCTCGTACCAAAACTATAATTTTGACATTACAAATTGTAATGTTTATAAGTGAAGTTTGGCCGTAATTTTTAATGAATGTGTTCCAGCTGGCATTTTTCCTGATTTGATGAAAGTGAGTAAAGTCATACCACTTTTCAAGAAAGGGTGTAGTAAGGATCCAAATAATTTTAGACCAATATCTATTCTGCCAGCACTTAGCAAAATTTTTGAAAAGATAATTCTGGACCAACTACTATCCTATTTCCAAAGTAATCGATTGCTTCACCCGCGTCAATACGGTTTCACTAAAGGTAGATCCACTACAGACGCCGCTGCCATGTTATTTAAAGTTATAATGGAGGCCTGGGAGGACAGCAGGAACGCTGTTGGTGTTTTTTGCGACCTTTCCAAGGCTTTTGACTGTGTCGATCATAAGACCTTAGTAAATAAGTTAAAATTCTATGGCTTGGACAGTTCCTCAATCAATCTTATGTCCTCTTACCTTAATGCCAGAATTATGAAAGTGAGAGTAAATGAAGCGACCTCTGTAGGTTGTCCTGCTAGTATAGGCGTTCCTCAAGGCTCAATATTGGGCCCTTTTCTTTTTTTAGTATATATAAATGATTTGCCGTACTTAACTGAACATTTATGCGACATTATTTTGTTTGCTGATGACACTTCTTTAATTTTCAAGGTAGACAGAAAAAATCCTAATGTAGATACTATTAATAAAACGTTATCTCAACTACATCAATGGTTCACAGTAAATAATTTGGTGCTTAACGCCAGCAAAACCAAATGCATAGCTTTCTCACTCCCGAATGTATCCCAATCTATTACATCAGTCATTCTTAACGATGAAAACTTAGAATTGGTCGAAACTACCACTTTTCTGGGCATTGTACTTGATAGCAAACTACAATGGCATCCTCATATTAGAACACTAGCAGGTAGACTAAGTGCTGCTGCTTTCGCTGTTAGGAAAGTTCGACAGTTCACCAATGTCGACACGGCACGACTAGTTTATTTCAGTTATTTTCATAGTTTGCTATCGTACGGCATTTTACTCTGGGGTAAAGCAGCGGATATGATTTTCGTGCTGCAGAAGCGTGTAGTGCGTTTTATTTATAAATTAGGTTACCGTGAATCACTTCGCGAGTTCTTCAAAAGCACTAATATTCTCACGGTGGCATCACAGTGCATTCTTGACAGCATTATGTTTGTTCGTAAAAACATTAATGACTATAACCAGGTGTCCGATATTCATAATTTTAATACGCGTAATAGAAATAAATTAGCTGTTCCTAAATTCAGGCTTAGGAAAGCGGGCAAGTCATTTATGATCCAAAGTTTGCATATGTATAATAAAATTCCAGAATATATTAAAAACTTGCCCAATAATAAATTTAAATTAAATGTAAAAAAATTCTTAACCAGCAAAGCGTACTATACTATCAACGAGTATCTAAATGAAAGGAATCTTGGCCCTCTTGTGAAGGTGAAATGCTAAAACTTGTCGTGAAAAGCCAGTCAATGTTCAATAAACTACATGAATAAAATTTGTGTTCAATATTGTAACATGTACGTCGTAGTGTCATCTAAGTGGTGCTGTTTTTCTTATTATTTACATTTTAATATAAATTAATATATGACAAGGATGTTAATGTGTACGTGCATGTCATGCTCGCAAATTGTCCAAACTGGTGGTGGCGTTGGGGGTCGGGTTACTGTTGTTCCCTACAATATTGTTCATAATATCGTGATGGTGAGCCCAGTAATGGAGGCTGGAAGGCCGACTCTCACGTCAACTCGAAAATACACGAGAACGGTTGCTGCCTTGCGGGCGGTCTGCTCCTATCTTTAACACCGATTTAGCATTTTATATTTTAGATTTAATTTTATGTTGAGACAAATTAATGGCACTATTTATTGACATTCCGCGTACGTAATGTTGTATGTATGTACCTAGTTTTAAATTCTATGTTAAAAAAGAAAAGAAAAAAGAAAAGTACGATATATTTTTAAATGACAAAAAAGGCCGTAACTGGTTTTCTTTCGCCATTTCTTTTTACCAGTGGTCATTTTGCTTTTGTTTCCGAAATGGTAGTAGTTTATAGAGTAGATTAATTTATACAAATCATTTATTACTGTATACTCTGACAAGAGAACGTGTTTGTGAAAACCTATTCTCTGAATAAAAGTTTTGAATTTTGAATTTTGAATTTTGAAGCTATTTGTGCAGATGCAGTATATATTTTCATATGTATTTGGTACCAAGTTATTTTGACAGAAACACACAAACAGTTATTTTTTATATAGATGACGAAACGGGAGTACTAACATCACTGACTCCTAATGTAACCTTAGCAGGAAAAACTATCCGGGCATATCGGGCGGCGGCGACCGGTGTATTACGACTAATTGATGTTAATTAATAAATTAATTAACCATGTTAATATTACGGCTGAGCGATTTCCTACTTTTTACACGTACTCTATTTAACCGTTCAACATTTATTTCATTTTTATGAATGCTTCGATCTGGTACATGTGTGGAGGTTTAAATGATATATGAATCTCATTATAAATACCTGACGACTTATGTAGACTAATTTATGATAGGCTTTTAATTATTAAACAATGGCTTATGAATCATTATTATCTTTTTGTTATAATAAGTTTAATAATTCATTATGTATATTGTATTTTACATAAAATAATTCTACTCCCTCTAAATTCTTTCTGATTAAATTCGTTGTGAGTTCCAAGACAGCCGTAGTGTCCCCGGGACGTCAATAAGCTTCATTGGTTATTGTCAATCTGAGGTCGCGTTGTTGACCTTGGCTATACAGGAGACACAGCGCAGTGGTGGGAATGTGTGGTGGGCTTGTCCTGTTGTTGATAGGAAAATAAGCAATCGGGCCACCTGACCGCCGTCTATAAATAACAGTAACACTAGGGGCGTTAGCAATTACGTTACCTGCTACAAGTAAAGGTTATGAAAAGAGTTGGGCTTCTCTCCGAATGAAATGCTTTTCTGTTCAAATCGATATCACTGTAAGAATAATGCGCAGAGGCGACGAAAGTCTGGAAAAGCTGATTGTGGTTGGGAACACCGTTCACCAACAAGATGGACCGATCAAGTGAAAGACTCGTCGTCCACAAAATTCTACACGGTCGTAGGAGATGCGCTGGACAGAAGCCGGTGAAGGCAGGTCATCAGCTCCAGATGTAACCCTGAAGCTGACCACGATCCTCAGATATGAGGGACCGATTGCATAGAGTCAGAATCATTACTGAAACAATATGTAAAATTCATATTTTACAATGAAGAATGAATGAAGGCCTTCTCCTTTAATAAAAGATTTCATTTCATTTCAATATTCTGTGAGAGCTAGTGAATTTCATAAATGTTCTACGCCTCTATCGATATTATCTATCTATCTACTGAACGAACTTGAAAAAAATATGTCTACATTTGATAGTCCATATAAGCCGAGGAAAGCCGAGGAGAATCAAAAGCGGGCAAAATACATAAATTTTCAGATAAGTAACCTTAGATAAGGGAAGAAAAAAATTTGCGACATACCATAATAGGGTCAAATTTTGCAATTTGCATCGTTAGGTTAAAAAAATGTGCCGTAGGGTCAAAATTTCAAAAACAATAACTTTATTTCACTAGGGCCAAGTTGCACAAATATGGAAAAACAGTGACGACTCGCACTACTACTGGGTAGGGCCCAAATCGTGAAGATTTACAGTGTAGATCCAAAATCGCGCTAAACATATGAAGTTTTGCTTATGCACGTTGCGTTGTTTATCTTAATAAACAGTTTGATGGGAAAACTGGAAAAGTAGTAGACACGTGCGCTGTGATTGAAGTGTCGCCGCCGCTTTACGTCACGTACCCGCCTCGCCGCGTTTCTCCGAACCGCACCGCTCTCGGGCATTACACGATCCTCCTAAATCTCTCAGCGGAATTCGCAGTACGTGATGCTGCGGCGCGTGGGAGTAGATGACCATATTGTTCGTCAACTCCTCCTTTTCTATTTTAATACGAATGAGATGGCACTAACCATAAAGACTATAAGTATATAAATAACATAGCACTTGACCATAGTACAAATAACATTTAAAACATTGAGCCTTTAAAGAAGTAATAGTTACTGTTGCAAAAAATTCAAAGTCACGGACATACTAAGTAGATTCAATTAGTTTAAACTGCACTATTCTCAATATTAACTTCTTAATTAGGAATGCAATGCAAGTACATAATTAAGGATCAAACAACGCGCATAATAAGCGCAAGGAAGATCTTGATATCATGATAAATGCATTTCCATCCGTTTTCAATTCCCACTTCAAGTAATTACTCGAAAGCTCAACATCTTATCTCGCTGCAACTTTGTTGGAAACTGGACGCATACTATTTACATTTTATAATGCAGACCAACTGCTGACGAAGAATACACACGCATTTAAAGTTCTGTGCAAAAATTCAAATCACGAAAGAGCGAAGAATTTACAAGCGTGAGCAAGCTTGCAGCACGCGTCCAAAAGGAACACAAGCCCACATAATATAAAGAGTATATGAGGCCAATTTAACAGACTTATTGTCTCCGTGGCTACAATGCCGGAGACACCGAGGAGCAAAAGGAGCAAGGAGCGAGGCAGACCTCGCGTCTGCGGGTACAAAACAATGGTATTTAATCAACGATGATAAATGCTGTATCCAGGCACGTTTTTTAACGATACTGCCGTATTGTTTTGGCGGGGCTCGGCTCAATACGGAGATAACTCGCCGTTGAGAGTGGCTTAGCTGACAAATTGGAATAAAACGAATATTTATTCGTGTTTGGTCGTGAGGTCGTAGCGTATGGCCGTTGTTTACGCGCTGTATCTGAGGATGATACGAGGCGAAGACCGTCAGACCGGACTTAAGGAGTTTTATACTGCCTTGGATTATTGTTCGCATTTTCTTCAACGCTTCGTCAGTTTTAAATTACCGTGATTTATTCTTACTTATATTTTGCCTGTGATCAGCAGTGGACAAGTTCAGGCTGAAAAGATTATTTCTGAAATTGTGATGAAAAGACTCATATTTTAAAATCCAAATCATGAACTTCAAAAATGATCTAATGGTTTTTTTTATACTTACTTATTTCATTTAATATACAGAATATATATGCTTTATTTGCAATACACAGAAATGGTACAGTAAACAATAAAAGTTACAACTAGTGTATATGCTACGGCCTTATTGTTGAAAGCAAAACTTTTCAAGTTCAGAAAAGTAATTTTAAAGCATTATATTTTACTGTATTATGGTGCTTCCACTCAGGCGTTATATTTATAACGTTATTGAACAAATTGTAACATTCAGTGCAAGAATCATATGTCTTATTAGTAAAATCTCGCTTTCCCGTGGGAATTTTGAAAAATCCTTTCTTAGTACACGTCACCTAGACGTCGTAAGGAACCTATATTCCAAATTCGGAATCTCTAGACCCAGAGGTTTGGGCTGTGCGTTGATATATAGTTAAGTCAGTCAGGACTTTGAATTTTATAATATAGACTAGAGAAACCCGCGCAACTTCGTTTGCGTTTATCCCGTTTTCCCGTGGGAATTTCAAAAAACTTTCTTATCGGTTGCCTACATCATACACCACACTTTTCAGAATACACCCAAGTTTCGGGTCTTGACCGTAGCAAGGCAAAACATTTTCATATGTATGTATATAGATTATTATTTTTCTATTTATATACCTACGTCTTATTACAATTTTTGGAGTGCGTTTATGAAACAGGCTAGCCCGACCGGTGAAGTGCCACCCTCTTACAGAATATTGACGTGAAGCAGCAATACGTTTTGTTCGGTGAGTGAAATATCCGAAATTCTAACTCGTTTCTTACACTATTTCTCGCTATATCCTGTTTTTTTCCTGTTATAGGTCGGCGACGGGTCAGGGACCCTAGAATCTCTGTGCTCCATAGTCGACGGTAATCACCTAAAAACAAATTATCCATAGTCGAGCTTGTTTTCCAACCACTTCCACACACAAAATACAATTTTTTCAAGAATTTCAATAAAATAAGAATCACGTCTTCCATCAATTCTCTTAAACAATTTTTGTGCAAAATTTGAAGTAGATTGGACCAAGGAATCATGTTGTCTCATAGTAACTTTACCCCCCCTTTTTTATCCCCTTAAAGTTCGAATTTCGAAAAATCCTTTCTTATCGGACGCCTACGTCATATAATAGTTCCACCTGCCAAGTTTCAGATTTTTACGATGAGCAGTTTAAGCTGTGCGTTGATTCTCAGTCAGTCAGGACAAAGCATTTTATATAAATAGATAGATAATGTTAGTTTAGCTAGTGATGTGGGAGCACCTTTACATATACTATATTTTAATACACTTGTTTACACTCTTTATCCGCTACTGTGCGACAGTTTTACAAACTACGAGCTAACCACTTACACTACGAAATATTACTGTGAATAAATTTGAAAATGAGTATCTACATAATAATACTTGTTAAAATCCCTAGATACCTTTCTAAAATCATAGATCTGTTGTACAGCAATAATATATTATGTTAATATTTCAAAATACGCAACTAAAATTACAAACGGCATAGTTAGATTACGCTCTAGTTTACCTTTTTAGTAATAAATTATATGTTATTACACTATAAAGCCGTTTGGTTAATTGTTCCTACCCTATATTAGAATATATTATGTACTTTTGTTTATTTATTTCACTAATAAACATTATGAAGTTAGTTACTGTATCTGTCCATATAATTTCTTGCAACTCGTAAAGTCAAAATAGAGTCAACTTAAAAGCTTTTTTAATGTTGCTTTCCTTCGTGGTGGTCAACTTATTTAGTATGGTTCGTAGAAATATAAGTTTGTTATCGTGATGATCATCTGTGATGAAGATCCAGATGCCAAACTCCCTTCTAATCCATTTTCTAGCTATCCTCACCATTCTTGTAGCAGACAACACATCGGTATTCATAAGCGGCAAACACTTTCCATCGGGTGATATGCTTGTTTTCCGGTCGTTTTTTTTTCTGGTTTAATTTTACTGTATGACAAATTCTGATGGGATTGAGTATGTTATTCTCGCTTAAATGTCCAAACTGGTGGTGGCGTAGCGTGGGAAGTCGGGTCGCTGAGTTCCCTCTAATATGGTTGAGCACAGCGATGGCTGACTCTCGCATCAACTCGTGGACGGGTGCCGCCTGGGGGTAGTGGTCTGCTCATTTTCATCAGTAGTGATTCTTAGTTTTATTTCTAGCTCTCGATAGCATTAGATAAGTTATAGAATTCTTTATATCCAGTTATACCAAGTCTTATGAAAACTATGTACCTACAAGACAATTTCATGATTTGTTGTAGATTATCAGAAAAATATACTTGCTTTACGGAAATTCCCGACATTTCTCATGGTATAAAACTAAAAACTATTAATACTGTCTTCAGTAGCTATACTGCTATCCGACGGCTACAACTCAAGATCGCTCCCATGTTCAGTACAATAAGCCATTTCATAATTTATTTATTGCGCTATAAGAAGCATATTGGCGGAGCGCTAACAGCCCGCGATGTTTTGTATAAATCACGATATTTTGTTGAAATAACGTTGAGAAAACGATCGGCATCTCGTGTTGTCGGCTGGGGAACGTTCGGAGGGGCTCGTAAATTTGTGCGGTTAAACAGCAGGATACCAGCGTCGGAAGAGTGGAAGGATAGAGCACCGTTTTGATTTATAACAATAGGAATTGCTACAAGACGTGCCGTGGTATCAGCGCGCGCGAGACGGGTCACCGATCGCCTTACAGCTATGATCTTTCAGTGTTCACTGTGCATGCGACTATTAGAAGTTCCTATATGAAAAGGATTATTTAATTCTCATACAAAAGATTAACAACCATTTTCTGAAACTTCATTCTTTCTTCGATTTATCATCGTAGCATAATCGTTGCAGGAATATTTGTAATTTACGTTAGTTTAAGTTATATTTTACGCTTCAATTTCATTAATTTTACGATTTCAATAAATTTAAATATGTTGCATACACGCTAATTAATTAGAATGTTTAGATGCTACTTTCGAGTATTTTGTATCAAACAAAATCTTCGATCTAATATCCTTTCCTAGATCTCGAACTATCTCTTTATCACTATCTTCATACCAAACGTCTTAAATGATTGAATCATGACGTAATCTAAATGAATGTAGTTACAGAGGTTTAAACATGCAAACAGAAAGATATTCGATATATTCATAATAATATTCCAACCGTCTATCGTCAAGTAAGATTTTAAGAGAAGTAGGGCACAGCAGATAATCCGCTCAAATCGGAGCAGCCCGTCTGGGGAAGGACCTCCTTACAGAAGATCGTAGCCAAATAGCATTGGTCTCGGCCATGTTGTGTTCCTACGGTGAGTAAGGTCTCCAGAGCTCCACTTGGGGGGGTTGGGAAGGTTGGCAACACGTGAGTGATACCTCCGGTATTGCAAACGTCTATAGGCTACGACGGCTTACTATCAGGTCGACCGTATGCTTGTTTGCCACCTGTGTTGTATAAAATAAAATAAAAAATAAATAAAAAAAGGATAAAATAAAGGAAAAATAAGAAAATAAAGTATAGTTCATGCTATGGTAAAAAAAAAACGACTAATTATTTCAAACATTAATTTGGCTTATACATTCATAATGTTGAGCTAACAATGCATGTTATTTTTATGTTTTTTTTTTAATGTATAAGACCTTGGTGGATTAAAAAAAATTAAGGTCGCATAGTTGAATGAATTACCTATGGATTCAACTGTCAACGTAAAAATTGTTTCCGACGCAAACCTCTTTTAATATCATCACATCAACCGATAAATCACTCTACTACAACTACAGGGATACGGGTCTCTCTTCAATCGAAGGGGATTAGAGCGTACTCTGCCACGCTGTTCCAATGCGGATTGGCAAAAGCCAGTGTTTTCAAGTCGCCTGAATGCCACCAACTTGGGTTAACGATTGTCATACATCGACAACCTCTTTTATACTTATCTCTTATTAGGCATTGAAAATATTTTGTTCAATAAAAATATTGTAGGTAGGTACTGTAATGTCTATTATAATATAATGCTCTCAAAGTCTGGATTTATTCTCAACACTAGTTCATGGATTAAGGTTAAAGAATCAGGTGAGACCATCCAGGCGATTAACAAAAAGAAACCTGGCACTAATGGTGCGCCAAACAGACACAGGGTTCCAGCAAAAACTGTTATGCCCCCTGAGAATGTTGTATTTGTCGCCGTCTTCCTTTTGCCTCCATCCAGCATAATGCGTGCCGATAAATATTTATGCAATTTATTCATATTTGAAACTGAGGAACGCCGACGGTTCGGTCAGTAACAGGCTGCGTTTGTTTCAGTTCGATATCTTGTCTAAGAGCCTTCTGAAACACATTTTAATTCCATGTTAAGTCTCGAGCTATCTCTTTTTTTCTTTAGTTTGACAGTGACAGCTATAATTTAATGTGTCATTAACTTTAAAAACGCGTTTCAGAAACTCGCTGTAAAAAAGTTATATTTATTAAGTTTTAATTTGTAGTAGATATTACCAGGTGCCCGAGACTTCATCCACCGTTGCCTTCGTTCACGTGAGAATTTCGAAACGAAGTTACTCGTATAACAGAAGCCTTTAGATATGATTGTTATTTCCAACTGACTTCCTATTTATTTAAGCACAGCAGCGCCATCATTATCGGATTTTTTAACAAATCCTACGGGAATCGCGTACTTTTAGGGATATAAAGTACCCTATGTGTTAATCCAAGGTATTAGCTACCATACAAACCAAATATCAAAAATTTTGGGCCGGCCATTTGAGCGTGAAGAAGTAACAAACATACATACAACTAAACTTTCGCCTTTATAATATTAGTAGTATATATTTTGTGGCAGGTACTTTTATACCTCTGAAATAAATTTCTAGTATGGCGCCGTTCCCGCGAAAGAAGGTACGTAAATTCCAAAAAGCAGTGAGTTTTTAAATCACCAGATTTGTGCCAATTTAAAATAAGGTGACTCGAGATTACAGGAAATTACACTGAATGTCATAAAATATAATAAATAATAATAAATAAGCATCATCAATAAAAATTAACAGATGTAATTATATTTTCCGTTAATGAATTATTAAATAGTTTACTCGTGTAGTTATTGATAATAATATACATACAATTAACACATTAATTAAATAAATTTAAATTATTATAATAAATAAATAAATATGAACTTAATATTTTATTGTTTTATTTGTATTAAATACAAATGTTTGTAATACATAAACACTCTCTGTGTACACAACTGTGGTGCAATTATGCTTACAAATTATGATGTCGTTTTGATGTCAACTTGACAAACAGACTATTTCATATTACGCTCACCAAATGATATCAACTTCACATCAACTTAACGCGTATTACACTTCACATTTGGACATAAAACAGTATCATGTAAATGTCTAAAATGAGATACAGAAATTGATATAGCATAACACCATTTAAAAACCATGACAACTTGGGATCAACATCATATTGACATCTAAACGATATCATCTTTTGTAAGCATAATAGCGCCACTGTAAGAGAGGTAGAGCACAGCGGATAATCCGCGAATAACTTTACAGAAGATCGTATCCAAATCGCATTGGTCTCGGCTATGTTGTGTTCCTTCCTGCGGTGAGTAAGGTCTCCAGAGCTCCACGTGGGGGTGGTTGGGATTGGGAGGGTTGGCAACGCGTGAGTGATACCCCGGTATTGCAAGCGTCTATAGGCTACGGTGATGCTTACCATCAAGCGGGCCGTATGTTTTTTTGCCAACTATGTGGTATAAAAAACTGTACTGTCGCTTTTTGTCATTTTAATACTTCCGATAATTTAAAAAAATAATAAAATTAATAACATAATTAAGAAGATTTTAATTTAAAAAAAAACTTTTTTAATAACGAACGTCACGAATATGAGTGAAGCTACCGCGTATGATTCAGCCGCGAGAGAATATCAAGAGCGCGCCGAGAAAAACAAAAGCCGATACAATAGAAGTTTTGGTATCAAAGTTGAGAGGATCGTTGTCAAATCTGGTATCTGGCCACCGCGGATCGCGGCCATCACCGCATCAGTGTTGCAATAAATACATCTTTGGTGACAGGCAAAAAGGCGGGAATGCGCGGGACGGCGCGCCCGGCGGTCTGCTCCCAGCCTAACGTCCATGCTTTTTTCAAAGAACGGCTCATAACACGACCTTTCGTTTTCTATTTGTGTTTTGAAGACAAATCGGTTTATGCGATAACTCTTTAGAATCGAATAATCGTTATGTTTTTCTTAGTTTTGTTTATTCTTCTAACACTACACCATTTGAATACATTTGGCTGTCTAAAATCTTGGCTTTTTGCTGTGGTTAATCTACTTATTGTTAATTAGGTACCTAAGTATTTATGACTTTACGTATGTATAATACATTTGTATGTGTCTGAAAATCCTTGTGGATTTTCAGATAATAATATATGTATATATTATACCTATAAGTATATTACTGAAAACGAACGCTCCTTTCGATTTCATCACAAGAAAATTCACAACGAAAGGCGATTTCCTCTAAATCTGTAGTCTTCACGTGCTCGTTTGCGTGTCGAGCCGCGGGACTCGAACGTGCAACATTCCAGCCGCTATCAGATCCTGGGCACGTGAGGGCATCTTCCCTCCTCCCGTTGACGTCCCACCGCCCCTTCCTAGAATTTCTTCAGCCATCTTCGTCATAGCACACGTACCCCACTTCCATCACAGTTATTGCGCCCTGGCAACGGATGTGACTATTCGCCTGATTTCTTATCTGAAGGTGACTCATAAGCTTTTGTTTGTCAGAATTTTCATTCAACTTAGGTATGTTAGGTATGGCCCAGTGGGTCCATTGGGTGTGAGGTGAGTAAGTGAGACCCATCCTATGATGTCAAAGGGCGCAGATTCGATCAAATATAGTCCTTCGATTTGATTTTAATCTGAGTGTTTTCTATATGGTTATTTATGAAATTGGCTAGCCCGATCGGGGATGTACCACCCTCTCATAGAAATCTGCGCAAAGCAACAACGCATTTCGTTTGGTGAGTGAGAGATGGAAGCACATCTCCTTTCTTATCCACTTTTCTCCCTACTTCTTTACTAGTAGTGTGACTAGCCCTCCTAGTGTTACTGGTTCGTAAACGGCGGTAACCACTTTCCATTAGTTTATATCAGGTGGACTGTTTGCCTGCCGTGTATAAAATAAAAAAACTCTTGGGTTAAGCCGCGGCAAACAACTAGTATAATAACAAGTACAAACTCTTATATACATGTACTTTGTCGAGGGGCTATTCTCCGCACTGACAGAGGTTATTCTGAAAACCTCTCAAATCTTTGTAAGTAAAAAAAAACAGAAATGTTTACGGCTTTCAAAATAGAACCAACGAATTATTTACGCCTCTTACTATTTTGTATTCAAATATTGTAACAAATCAACACATTGTTACGATGTCTGATGAAGGTAAAAATTTTGATTAAATTTGATGTATCGCAAAAAATGCGTAGGTCATATCTTATGGACATATTACTTTTTTAATTATTTTATGTTAATTTATTGAAACATTGTTTGCATTCGCCGTAATCAGTAAAATGTGTTTTCGAGGACTTGTCTGTTAAAGAATAAAGTCACTTCATTTGTGACATTGTTTCATGCAAATTTAACATTTGTTTCTAACTAATGAATAACATTAATTAGTTAAATTTAATTGATACAGCATATGTCTTTTCTGTTAAAAAGAAATTGGTAGGCACTTACCAATATTTTCGATTCTATTTCTCGATTCATAGCTCGCCAGTTATCTAGCCCTCTATTTCCTACAAAATTTAAAAAACCAAATCACCTGCAAATACACACATATAAGTTTTTAACAATTACCCATGCATGTCTTACATCTAAACGTTAGCTTAAAACGATTCGTTTAGTAATTTTATTATTGACTATATAAGATGAAAAATCAATACAAACCACATCAATCCTCATTTACAATTAAATATTAAAACTTTGTAGTAAATAATAACAAAAACTTAAATATAATTTAAACATATCGATAAAATCGTATGTGCAAACCGACACGGCCATTGCGGCCTCAGACAAGTAATAAACAATAAATTAAAATATAAAATAGGTAAAAATCACAATTGCATTCGCATGAAGCCTGCAAGAATGTGAAGAATGATGGGCGCGCGAGGTCAGGCGGCGCGTCCAGCGTCGGATGCCGTCGGTCGCCTCTGAATTATTTGCGTTGCTGACCGGCGCCGGTGTTAGCAATTGTCGCGCACGTTTGCGATACCATCTCGCCGCCGAACGCGACGCCGCCAATCTAGATCGCGGTATACCAAAGCAGCTGGATAAAGTCTTCAACGGCGCGACATGCACCCGACCGAGGTATGCCTTTGAAAAAGCTATTCGCGAACGATGGCATCCTAGAGAAATTGCAGCGCCGCCGCGCGCCGCCCCACTAGCGAGTAAATTAATTTTCAACTTTTAAACATTTTAATTAAACGATTTATTGTCTCTTTTTTACTTGTCAAACGCTAAAGCGGCATTTTAGTTTTGTACACTAGAAAATCTCTCCCTCTATTTTGCCTTGCTAACGTCATCTACGTAACATGAGTACCTATTTTAAAGTTTGAAAGTACCCAAAATTTTTAAAGTAAATTCTTCTCATTTTGTTCGACCAATCATTGTTGTCTATTTGCTTGGTAAATTAGTGTTTTTATAGGAATTTACTAAATAATCGAAGAACTCTGAAAATTCGTTACCTTATTAGGATAAACTCCTATTATTTAAACTATAAGTAATTACTCACAATTTTCATGAATAATACTGTAAAATTGTCTAATTGTGATTTTTTACTATAAACTGAAATATTTCTTGTTTTTGTTCGCCAACAAAGCGAAACGGCGAAGTTCAACAATATTGTTTGAACAGCGGTAAGCATCTTGCGCGTACCATTTCGGATGCACAAAAAGCATGTGCATCTTTCAGTTAGCCTTTTATGTTAGTGTCAGTTCGATTAATAAAACTTATGAGAAAGATGGGTGGAATTAATTTGAAGGGAATGCAATTAAGAGTTTTTAAAACGTGCAAGGAGCGGCACTTGAGCGCGGATGGTGTTGGTCGTGAGCTGAATCGCCACATTCGCCACGCTTTTTACACTATTTGTCGACACTATTGAAGTGCGATCGTGTTTTTCGATGCATACTTGCGGCCAGAGACATTATGCCCGATGAATTTAAATAGCCCATAAAACAATTGTGCTTGCAAATTAAACCGATCGTGTGAAATTTTTGACCGCCATTATTTATTTTACAAGGCAACTGTAGGTACAATAAAACTGTAGAAAACGTAAATTGTAAAAAAAAATATGTTTACGTAGCTATATAAGGGATTTCTTACCTTATAACAAACTATATAATGATAATTATATAAATAAAATGTGTTTCTTTGTAAATTTTTGATAAAAAGAAACATAATAATATTAGGTAAGTAATACAAAAAACACTAAGTATTTTAAATGTTCGTTGTTAGATTTCTGTTTACATTTTGCATAGGTGTTTGCATAAAGTAATGACGTTTCACGGCATATACCTTAATCATAAAACTGTAGGACAAAATCTAGTCTACTTTGCTATAAACAACATCGACATCGAGAATTTGATTCATCTAAAAAAAGGTGATGCACCGCCGGGTCCTGCCCAAATTATAGTGTTTAAACATTTTAATACAACGCTATGAAATGTGCGTAAAAGTTATAAAATCGAGAGGCTGTGTATAATATATGTAACGCTGCCTTCTGGCGACCATTACTTAGACGCAGGCTTGTTATTAAATTCGGCCTTATTTATTTATTTATGAGCATATCTGTATACAGGCGTTTCGTATTCACGAATAAGGTCTTTGCACGAAAATGTGTATGAACAATGGAACACACCTCCGGTTGCAAATTTTCTGATACGTATTTCAATTCGGTATGGTATGTGCATTCAGTAACAATTTATGATACCTAATTGAAAACATATTTGTAATTATGTTGATAAAACTAAATTTAAACATTTTTAAACGATTTAAAATTTAAATCAAAAGGCATTCAATTAATATTTTTTCTTAAGTAGTATTAAAATAGTAGTTTAAAAATGTGCAATGAACTCAAAGATAAAGTGCATCTTGAACAACATTATTAATAGTATCGATTAAAACAAACACAATTCAAATGAATCATATAAAAGTGTCGATTTATCTATAGATTTGATCGCAATCGCATCACAACGCCTAGGCGTGAACATCGCACCGACAAACTTTAATTTCGAGTTAATTACAGAACACCGATCATATGAAATATCGGTTTGGAAGAATACCCGGACGGCACAGGTGCCGGGAACGCCTCGCCCGCCGGCACCCGCACTTGCCCAAACCTACTCAATACCAGCCATACCCTCACAATAATTTACGAACTGAATGCACTTATTACACAAATGCCACTCCTGCATTCACAATTCAAATTTCATTTCAAAAAAATTCTGGCCATTTTTATTTCCGGAGGTTACATTTTTTTCGGAATGAGAACATCAAAAAGAACAGGATTATTGAAATAAAATAATACGAGGATTTATCTTAATGGTGTAACTATGATGAACCTGATCTGTCATTAAAGATGAATTATTGAATTTCACATCAATCAAAAAGATTTAACGATTTTATATTGATGAAAATTTCAAAAAAAAAAACTGCAAATAAATACCTAATCATAAATTGTTGGTTATCATATATTGTTTTCAGACGGCTATAAATATTTTGCTAATAACGAAAATGACTTATCTGAAAACTAGACAATTTACGTATAGACATAAGTTCACTTTAATAAAATTAGGGTTGTTTTAAACGTAATCGATTCCAATACACAGTGTTATAGGTTGATCTCGAACATAATGCTTCGATACTTCAATGAGACGGTTTAGCTGCAGTCATTAAAGCCTATGTAGTTCTTGAATAAATGCGACTGTCCAACGTGTCCCAGTTCAATGTCCTAGAATTAAATATAAAGTTAGACTTTCAGATGGCAAAAGGCTACGCAGCGAACTAAGTTAAAGTATTCGCCGTATCTTGCAGATTTATCTTTAAAACCTACTCGGCTTTCTCGGATCGTTTGCGAGCAACATTAGCGCTCGTCTCCGCTGAGCAGATGCATCGAGCACGAATCGAGTTTCCAATAATTTCATAGTGTGCGAGTCCCGATCGAAGGGCCGTAGTATCGTGCAATCTCGCGCCGACGGCCACGCGCACCACGCTATGTTCGGACCTTATTAAATGCAAAATATTGGCATCTTTACATAAGCGAGATCTCGTTAACATTGCATTACCAATATTTTACAAGGGGCCGCCTCTTATGTTCATGTTATTTATTTGATGTTAGGAAGTTATTTGTTTTCAGTCTGTTATATGCTATGCTTGCTACTAACTTGCGATTAAATCTACAGTTGTGTAAATAAGCAAAATAAATTAAATTTTATTGATAAATATTTTATAGCCTTATTTAAAACAATAAGCTTTGAAGTGAACCTTAAGATGATAATAAATTTTTCCAAGCAAAACACTTAAAATTGCTCAGAATGTACATAAATACATTCTGTTTCAGACTATGAAAGGTTTGATGGAATTAAGGAAAACAAAACAGATATGCCAGAATAGTAGGAAGATGAAAATCAGTTTCTTATGCCACAAATACAAGTTCAGTTGCGTTGGAAAGTTTCAAAATCTTAAATAACAAAAAAGGTAAACGAACTTCATAATGCAAAACAAAAGTTATTTAAAACGTGCTGAAAACATGTAACTTTGTCTCAGGATCTCAAAGGAATTAGCGTGTCGGGCGATAACTCGATAAGTAATTTGCAATTTGAAATAAACAAGGAACCTGTAGCAGTACTTGTGTAATAAATATTGTTTATAACAGGGCTTTGAGATGCGTACGCGCCGCCCTCTCCGCAGGGCGGGGCGGCAGATCGTGTTGCGATGCGCGCCTACAAACGTTCGCACATTGTATCTTTTATTTGACAAGGATTTTTAATTCTTTATTCATATTATGTTAGAAATCATAATATCATAACTTCCACAGAGACAACTAGTTATGTTTTTAACAATTTAGAATCATGGCAACGTCGACATGTTCGCAAAGTGTCGAGTCAGACCATCAAAGATATTTCAGCGAGGTCTTTTTATACAGAGCAGTATCACAATAATGTGAAGTTTAAACTGTTATTAAAACATTTAGGTGATTTGTATGTAAGTAGGGAGTAGTTTCAGGAATCATACCTAGTGCACATTCGAAATTACTGTTCGTATTGTTAAATGCTGTATTTTTACCACATGTTACTATTTACTCAAAGTTAGGATAGCTCTAACCGGATAAACGAAGGCGAAGCTGCTGTTAACAGCTAATTATTAAAGGGGTTTAGGTTATATCATCCATAGATTTCTCATATTCTGTCATTATTCTTATATACAGTCTGCAACACTTTGGTATGTACTATTTCATATCAAGCAGATTTTTGCAATAAACAGGCGAAGTATCGAAAGAATTTTAACCATGAAATACAAGGTTTTTCATGGTTATTTTAGTAATACCTTGAATCCTATCCATAAAATACCTTGCACTTAATGGTTATTTCAATAGTTAGTTGAATTATAACCATGAAATAACTTGTAATTCATAGTTTAAATTCTTCCGATACTTCGGCCGAAGTATCGGATTTACGTTTCGTAGTAGCCCTCCAGCTACTTTATTCTTTGACCTTTGTAATAACATGGTATCTGTTGCTGACTCCATTTCTGTGTAGCTCTATGAATTATCTGTCGTATCGTAGTTGCTGACGCCACTTTTTCCAGCAACCGAAGTAATTGTCTCTCTTTTCAATTTACTCTCCATTTTTGCTGTGATTATTAATAATAAAATTATTTTTCATTGTTTCACACTGCAATTTAATGATTTTTTTCGTTATTGTTTATAGGTGGTTGACTCTGGGATAGGCAGGTTACATCTGTCACAATTATCTGCAGCACACCTGCACACCCACGCCTACTTTACATAAACTAAATTATCCAAACCAAAGACATTATACAGTACCTCATCTTTTAAAATCTAAAACATGACTTGGAGTATGTAGATTTTAGCTCAAAGTTGACTAAATGTGACAAAAATTCTTAACTTAGGCACAGATATTATAATACTTACTTAGGTTACCGGGTTACCTGACGACGGTAAAAATCACCGCAGTATATTGAACATAGAGACATCAAGGGAGTCCTTGAGCCGTTACCGACCTTTAGGTAACAGGAGAAATGGTGGAAATAAAGGAAAAAAAGGGATAGGAATGAAGTTGGGCTTCCGGATCTTACCAAACGAATCGCATTGCCGATTCTGTAAGAGAGAAGTACTTCACTCTGCTGTCTTTTGTTTTCAGGCACTATCAAGTTTGGTTCGCAGTTTGGGTATACATGGGCATCACACATTGTCAGGGGAGCCATTAGCTCATATGTCCACCTACGACATAAAACATTGGTATAGGTACTGATCGAATAATACCGTACAGCGGACGATGCGCCCGCGCCGCGGAATTTCGAATATCCATAAACGTAGCTGGCAGGCTGGCAGCATACCGAAGGCCATACTTAAAAACAAAATTAAAGGGGATAGCCGTACGATAATATGAATTAAAAATAATAAAACAAAAAAATAGGAGTCACGGATCGCCTCGAGTGCTTTTTTATGCTTTTTTTTTCATCGAACGCTGCCCGAGAACACAGCGGTATCTCTTGACAATATCTTTGACGAGTTTTTTATACGAGCTTATTTTTAAATGAACTGATTATAAATGCTCGTTTGGCGATTTAACGCCCAATATAATTAGGCAAATGATATGTGTTTTTGGGTAAAGATCGATTCTTGATAGCCATTCAATATTTATTGATTGATTTTTAATCGATTGTTGTGATCGGCCTGGCTGTTTGTTTGTTACGGATTAGACGCGGCCCGGATGATGTTGTAAGTTGATGATTAATTAATTTATAAGTAGATGGGTTTATTGACTGTAAATTAATTCGTATCAAATGCCTGTATAATAAACTAAAAAGTATCATTAAATTTTAAAGCTTTTCATCACATTACATTTTAAAGCTTTTCAGCACTTTGTATGAAAGTACCTATCAGAGAGGTTCGCCGCGATATCATTATATTTTCTCGGGAAACTAACACAAATAGTGCGTTGTCCTTTTTTAAGGACATCGTCAAAAGATTGCGAATTTGCGACAAACCACTACTGGTGAAGTGGTGACCCAAAGGCTGGCAGTTACTTCGCTCAACGGATCTCTATCGCCATTCAACGTCGCTGTTAGCCTTTTGGGCACCCTGACACAGGGGCCATGCCTTTTTAATTTTTAATGTTAGTCTGACATCGTTTTTTTTTAATGTTAGTTTTGTTTATTTTAATCTTATTAAATTGTAGTAGTTTATTAATTTATCCATTTTAATATAAATTATCTAGGCCTTAAAAAACACATATAGGTAGGTAATTCAGAATATATTAAATTGTCTAAATCTCATTTATGGAAAAAGAAGACATTAATTTTAAAATAAAAAATACTGATTCCTTAGGTACTGAGTACTGACTGACTAATCAATGCCCAACCACAAACTCTATTACCTTAGAACGCCGAAATTATTTTAAAAATTAGCACAGGAATATTTTACGGATTTCTAAATAAATAAAGTTTTTCATATTTTTTTTTGTAATAACCTTTGTGTTGCCCCATGGTAAGCATACCTATTTAAAGCAATAATTACAGAAGCTACTGGTCAGAAGATTTAAGTTTAGGTTTAAAGAACACAGAATTTTCCAGTTAAATTAACTTACAATTTATTTAAAAAACATTCGTCGCCGTTGTCAATCACAATTAATTCATATACTAGCAAGCGAAATAAAATCTAGGTTATCTAGATAAATGAGATAGTAAATTAACGTATTTTTATTTTATTCAATTGTATAGGACGATCTTATGCCACCTTCCATATCAACTCCTAATAATCCCACTGCTGGGATACGGATCTCCCTTCAATCAAAGGGGATTCAAGCGTACTCTGCCACGCTGCTCTAGTGCGGATTGACAGTGTTTTCAAACCGCCCTGAAGGGTTGGTAGCCTTCAGGATCCATCGCCAACAGCTGGTACCGATCAGCTTAACGTGTAACTTTTGACCATTTGCGATGCAACGGTGTGGGTTGCACGGAAAATGGTCAAAAGTTTCTTAATCTACATTTTTTTTAAACCTTTTATTTATTATTTATATTCATATAAAACTTTGCTTTACTTTCTGCTATAATTTTCAGCTAACTACATAACAGATTTTGATGGAGTTCTTAGATATTCTTTCCATTAAATACATATAAAGCACATGAGATGAAAAAATACATCAGTAAAAATGAATAAGTGACCTTAAACATTATTAAAACTAAACATATTATTATAAACAAAATATAATGAACCTAAAGCTAAAAACCCAAAAAAATTAATTAAATCCATTAAATGTGTTTTTTTTTAATATTAGGTATAAGTATAAAATTGGAAAATCTGGTGTTAGTTGCTAGATTTATCACAAAATAGCGACAAACATGACTCTACTTCAAAACACTTTCCTAATAGCTTCCATCTAATGGGGAAAAGTAAAATCAGGTACACAACCAGCTTCTGAAACATTATTTACTAACAACAAGTTAATGACATCTGAAATTTTAGCTGTCACTGTCAAACCAAAAAAGAAAAAGGGATAGCTTGAGACTTAATGTGAAATTAGAATGCGTTTCAAAAAATAGGTGAAAAAATATTTGTTTTTGTCGTGAAACTCAACATGGCAGTTTTATATTGTTGTAGCATTTTTCAGAGTTTGTGAAAGACAAACTGTGAATACAAACTATTGCCAATACATGAAATAAATTTAATTTGATCTAGATTTGAAGCTTTACGATGGTTTGTGGGCCGACAAAAATGTTCTACATAACCAAATTAAAAGATTTTACAAATTAGCATCAACTCTATTAAGTTACCTTTAATAAGATAAGCAAAATTGAATAATAATAGCCACCTATCCTCTCACTGTAATCTAAATCGTGTTTGTGAGCTCCTAAATAGTGTTGACGATGTTATCTTAGATCGTTATTCGTACAATTATGATAAAACGATCCAATAGATTTACATCGATTAACGCTGTATGTTTTTTAATCTAGTTTAGATAATGTTAAAGTTTTATAGAGCGTGTTTTTCATCGGCCCACTCTAGGATTACAGACACGTCGCGTCAATAAAACCCGCATCGTATTAGCGGCGCGTATCGTGGAATCCCGTGACGTCCGCGACATCATAATTTAACGAAATAAGAAGTGGTTGTGTTAAATAAATCTGGATTTTTTCACCGTCCATAACTTAAGGAATGGACGCGGGAAATCGGATGGAAGCCGAAGGCGAAACTTTAAAAAAGGAAACTGCTCTGCTCTTGCGGCGCGCGCTGCGATTGGCCGCGGCGGCGGGGGCGGGCGCCCGCGCGCTATTGGTCGCCGCCGACGCAACGTAGGCGCGTTCATCTCGACACACGAACAAATAGATTTTTTTAAACAAAAGCAATTTTCCTATTCTTCTTGTTGCGGCTCAGTTTCAATAGTTTGTTTTTGCCCGAGCTTCGTTTTGTATTGTTTATTGTGCGGTTGCGACAATCCGCTCCCGGTTAATTCAGAGATATTAACAGCGCGACTCCTCGCTTTTGTCCCGGGGTTGTATGCAAATGTAAAAAACCTCTGATTGTTATGAAAACACGCGAGCGTTGCGACACCCGCGGCACGAGGAAGAGCTCGTCACCTCGAGAACGATTGTTCATTAACATTCCGGCTTAAGATACCACTAACAATGCCCATTGAGGTTCGACAATACACTATGTAATTATATTTTTTTCTAGTCAAAGATAACTGTAAGTAGCACATGCGACAATGGTATTTTATGTATATTTTTATCTAGATTTCACTTAGGTTAAATAATGAATTTGGGAAGACAATTTTGTCTGCTTCCCATAATTAAATTCCTACTGTGAGTGTAATCGCAATAAAGATATACCTACTTAAATGGATATTCTACATTTCTTATGCCTCTCTTTTCACAGGATTCTAGTCTAGTTCACCTCTTAATTCGGTGAGAAAAAACAATTCGAAGGGAAATTGAAATCAAAGTATAATAACATTGTAGAGTCTAACTAAACCAGTGTTAAAGAAATTTAAGCCCAAAGTATGGTACCTTAATAATAAGTATTTTGAAGAAAAACCACAGATTACTTATTACTTTCTTCGTTAGAAAAATAATATTAAGTATCATGCATATGTATCTCACTTTAGGTAGCTATCAATGCAGACGGGTAATTCAGCGACTGACACCACGAGGGATTGGAACCATGGTGTCAGTCGCGGAAGGACTCTTTTTGAATTGACTGATTGACACCATGGTGTCAGTCGAGTAACATATAATTGGGACGTCGTTGATTGACACCATGGTGTCAATCACGGCAGGCGTTTATTGACTTCCTTGATTGGAACCACGATTTTTTTTATTTTAAATAATGGGTTTTTTGTACAGTCGGATAGAAAATACTTATTGAAATGAAACAAAATTACTGGTACTCAATATTAGTATAATTAAATTATGTACAATTGAATGAGATTTATATTTACTAAAATGATTAAATATTATTCAAACAAATTAAGTCATATACAGTCAATCAGGGGAAATAATTCGTGTAGTTTTTACACAGTTATACCTACGTGAGCTGTATGCCTGTTTTCCAACCTTTTTCATTTAAAAAAAAATTATATCGGAATTTCAGTACGAAAAAATAGATTGAGACGAAAGATGTAATGAGGTTGCCCTTAAGTGAATAAGAAACAATATCAATATTGCCATTTTCACCAATTTAACTTGACAAATAACAATATTTAATTACTAACTATTATTATCGATGAAATAGCGTAGTCCAGTCCGTTTTGTAGTTCAAATTTTAGCTGTTTTTCCGAGATCACGAACAGAATAGTACGATATTATGAAACCATTTGTTTGAATATTCTCAAAAAATATATATATTTGACATGACAGATGTCAAAATAAAATTTAAATCAAAAGCACCAAGGAGTGTTGATATCAACTTTGAAGAAAATTACCCACACAATACCTTACTTTCGAGAATTTTAATAAAATCCGAGGTCTTTCATCAGTCTTCTTAAAGAATTTTATGCAAACAAGAAATCACGTCCCATACGAACTTTGTCCCCCTTTTTACTCCCGAGAGGTAGAATTTCGGAAAATCCTTCCTTATCGGATGCCTATATCATAGCAAAGAACACACCTTTCAAGTATCCATTTTTACGATCAGCGATTTGGGCTGTGCGTTGATTCTTAGTCAGTCAGTCGTTCAGGACAAAAAAAAAATATGCATAGGTTTAAAAACGTAAGTAGGATATACATAATTTGTTTAGAAGTTAAAACTATTAAAAAAAGCGTGCACTTTGACACTAACCGATTATTCAAAGTATGTCGCTACGGTATTGATGGGTTTATTTAAAAAAAAAAAAAATTTTTTGGAGTTAACACCATTAGAAATAAATTCTTATTAAATTGCGATAATTTAAAAAGGCATGTTAGCACTTTTTATATTAATGTTTAGTTT
The DNA here is from genome assembly GCA_905163395.2 of Endotricha flammealis. NCBI lineage: Eukaryota > Metazoa > Arthropoda > Insecta > Lepidoptera > Pyralidae > Endotricha > Endotricha flammealis. The sequence continues at coordinate 13,490,611 of LR990854.1, read as the reverse complement.
CAATAAAATGTACTTGGTTCCAATCGAGCAAGTCAAAAAACGCCTGCCGTGATTGACACCATGGTGTCAATCAACGACGTCCCAATTATATGTTACTCGACTGACACCATGGTGTCAATCAGTCAATTCAAAAAGAGTCCTTCCGCGACTGACACCATGGTTCCAATCCCTCGTGGTGTCAGTCGCTGAATTACCCTGCAGACAAGGTTATCTATTTACATTAATGACAAAAATAATTAAAAGAGAAATTGAAAATGGTGTGTGGAGAGCCGAGAGTGAAGACCAAGTCGGTGTTAAGCAGATTTAGACATCAGAGATAGTATCATTGGTTTCAGTGATAAATATACATAGAGAAATTATTGAATGATTTATAGTTTTGTTTTCTCAGACAAAATATGTTACAAACAAAATCACGCCTCATCGCACTGATTCCAAAAACATATTTCATGTAGATATAGAAATGTGTCATATCTTTTAATTTAAACAGTGAGTAGGTACCTACACTTATATAAGTGTAAACAAATAATGTTTGCCAAAACAAAAGACGAATCTGTAAAAACAAAATATGCGCACTACAGTCAACAAATTTGTTAAGTGCTCACCACTTAGTGCTCAGCGCTACTTTCCTATAATGCTCTACATTCCTTTTCACAGTTCAAAGAAACAAGGGCAACAATGCCTATAGCAATGTATTTTCCATGTTATACTGTTTATCGACTTCTATTTTGATTTAACTTCGCGTGTTTTTTTACAATCACTCAAACATTTTAGTAAAGTAATAAATATGTAATAAAAATAATAAAATGTTGTTTGTGGCTTCCCCACACTCTTATTCGCTTATCCTCTTTTTAAAAATCCCTGCTTAGTGCTGAAGTGTCAAAAAATACTTTTTGTAAAAAAATATGTGATGTAACAATTATTTGATTTAAAATAAATATCCATATGAAATAAACATAAATCGATTACAAATCACTTCATTTGTATACAGCACACGACATTGTTATCACAAAAAGGTATGACAAAAATTATTCAATCGTTGAATTACACTGAAAGAAAATCTTATGGCAAGTATATTGGAACGCATCATACGCAGGTTGATGCTGGAGTAGTCGACGCACGAACAGCGACGAATTCGATGCAGGAGGGCTACTACGAAACGTTAATCCGATATTTCGGCCGAAGTATCGGAAGAATTTTAATCGTGAAATACAAGGTATTTCATGGTTATTTCAGTAATTCCTTGAATTCTATCCATGAAATACCTTGTACTTTATGGTTATTTTAGTAGTTCATTTAATTATAATCATGAAATAACTTGTATTTCACGGTTAAAATTCTTCCGATACTTCGGCCGAAGTATCGGACGTTTCGTAGTAGCCCTCCAGGCCGCTGCTAACAGGTCGCGTCGCATTGGAGGCGTTTGGGAGAGTCCTATGTCCAGCAGTGGACTTTTGTCTGAGATGTTGATGATGAGAATTGGTCGCTGTTCGTGCATCGAGTTTTTGGTAAACAACACGTTTCATAGAATTCGTCGCTGTTCGTGCGTTGACAACGTACTGTCGACGCACGAACAGCGACCAATTCGATGATGATACCCGGGTTGATGAAAACTGGCATTAGTCAACTGTCTTAACGTATAATTATAGTTATCTACAACAACAGTATAGTAACTATACGTATAGAAACGTGAAAGTTTTCTATGAAGAATGTCTACCTCTAGTCAGTTCGTGTTCCTAACATAAAATATGCATTAGATAAATGCAAGTCGTGCACTACCACCATAGAATAACAAATATTTAGATCGGTATCAAGTAAAATTTTAATCTGTATCAATAACACGCTTTGAATAATGAGAGAACTCGTGAAAATGGTGAAAACAGCTAATAAAAGTATTCAAATATAAGATTTTTATCTATTCAAATTAATTTATTACTATTGTGCATATATAGTGCGTTATATGATGTTGTAATAGTTATTAATACTTATGAACCGGTATTTTAGGAAACAGGTTAAAAGTGTTACGTTTTCTTACTGTTTTACTTTTAAAACGGAAATGATAAATAACACAGAAATGATAAAGACTCAATCTATTTAGATACCAGTAAAGTCCCTGCCATAAACTACTGTTACATTTTGACAGTTCGAAATAGTTTGATATGTTTTTGTGTCTATAGTACATAGGAAATTTTAGTAACTGATTCGTTCAACTTGACTTTTTGTGGTTGAGATGATGATGACTCTAATCCAATTTCACAGATTCTTGATGATTGTTAATCTTCTAAGGAATCTTGGTGGGCAAGGAAACTGAAACATTACTGATTGAGTATTTAAAATTTTATAGGTAATCTGTAACATCCATAGATTTTTAGTAATATCGAATTGTAAAAGAGATTAAAAAGCACATACATACAGAGACTAGCTCTGGCAGGCACTTTCCCTTGTACAAAATAATATTGATTCGTAAAAATAACTCTACTTTTTAAACTATCACCATTTCGTAAATAGGTACTGACAGCATAAAATGTACTTAGTAGTTAACATTAAAAGAAAATTTGTCCATACTTTAAATATTTTTTTCAGATATCATACAGAGTAAGAAAATACAAAGATACGTAGGAGGAAAGGATTAAGTAGACACTTTGTACATACAAAGAATAAATAAAACAATTTTCGTTACAGTAGAATTTGTTTACAAAACAGATGAGCTTTGTGAATGCGATAACACACGACCTCCCAACTAGCATCACGGTAATTAAAAACAGAATGGTTTAGAACTAGGCACACTGATGAAATATTCTAATCAGCTAGGCGCATTGTAAAAGTGCGGTGTGGCGATGGACGATAAGGTAGTGTCACACGGGCGCAGGGCATAAACGAGCGTTTGCCCGCACACAGCGCCCGCGCGCTTTGCATAACAAAAGGCGCAATTTGGAGGAAAAATGGCCGCAATCTTACACATCTCGCGTCGATGCGCCCGCGCTACGACAGGACTGGGTGCGCTACAGTTTTCGGGTGACTTATGACCTGTAGGTTTTTTTGTTAAAACATTAAAGAATACGAATACTATGATACAAATTAGGATTTTTTTATATCGGTTGAAAAATAGCTATAGCCTCTTTGTCTCGTAGGCTTTCTCTAGTCATATTTTACATAATCTTTTTTCTTGTATATACTTATCTGTTTATAGTGACAAATCGTTAAAGTATTTATGAAGCACGAATTTGGTTCTCTACATAGTTATTCCCACAATAGCGATTCATTCCGCCACAGATGTAAAACAGGACTACTCCTGTATCACATCTGTGGCGGAACCAAATAGCTATTAAGTAGGCCTACGCCTAAGAAGACATAGTTGCAAAAAAATATAGACGTTGCAGTCCAAGTAGAGCAGAAGTCTTTATTAAACTCCTAATAAATAAACAATGTGGTAGTTACGCATAATAAACAGAAGAGAGATAATCCATACCAAAGATTTTATCAGTCTGAAAGACCCCGATCATTCATTTACGCGAGTAGGCAGGCAATCTACAAAATGGGCTCTCATTGATTTCCCTGCATTAATAATTGCTATAGTAGTAACACATCCCACGTTAATAACACAAATATAAATCCACAGTCACAAATTTGCACACCCTTATAAGCTACGCAATTGAGTTTATTATCGCCTGGCAAATTATATTGAACAGAAAACCTTCAGCCCTAAACGATTCAGCTTTTATCGTCCATCGCACCGATGCATCATATTTGTCGAGTGTTTCGTCACCATAACAGAAGCAGATCGGAATAATTTCGATAACGATTAATTAAAACATCCCATCGCGAACTCACCTGCACCCAACCCAGCACCATTTGTCTATTTATATGTAAGATGCAAGTAAATAAATGAAGCTAAAAAAATCGATTAACCTTTAATTTCCAGTTTCACACGAACGATTATTCGATACCGTAAATAACATGATCGCAAATTAATTATAATTGATTAAACCAAGACGAATACGATAAATTATTATCTGGAGCGCAACTTTGTCTCACTTTGTATGCGTTGATAATTTAGACGTTTCCAGTCAAAAAGGTTTCTTTTATTTTTAATTAACGATTCTTGAAAGTATTTAATTAACTTTACTTTTAATGAACAAAGTAAATTACCTTTATTAATTTTAATTTTCATTAATGATAATGACAAGACTAACTCACTCACTTTAACAAATGAAAAGGTCTAAAATTGCAGTTATTTTTGGATGTAAATGATTTTCAAGTTTAATTTATTAATTACACTTTTGGCAAACATGAATCAGATTTTTTTGAATGTAAAATGAATTCGCATTAAGGGTGTAGTAGATAAAAATAATTAACAAACATCGAAAAACAAAATCCCCAATCTTGATGCAGAGAGTCGGTCGCCAGATGTTGTAGCTGGTCTGATCCATAATCCACTATTACGTAGAGCAACTTCATACAAACCTTTCAATATGTAGGCACTCATACACGTACTCTCCTGTTCATAGGATATCAAGAACTAGAATTTTTTTATGAAGACGTTATGTTTTCATCCATTATTCCTAATTTGACACAGAGGCTTATTTCAGCTTGCATATTTAGATTAATAATCGGACTTTACTCTTGCTTGACTCTTTCTTGTGCCTATTTTAAAAATTTAGTCTACAAATCACTAACTCAAATGTGTCTTCTACGTACATAGTTTCTTTGAGTAATAAAAAAATCTAATAATAGTGTGTCACTAGGAAAATAAATAGGTACATAGGTATGTAAAGGTATATAGGTACAACTTAACGTAGGTAGGTACCTATGTTAAGTTGTTCGATTGCAGGGTCTATTCTTGCAATAAAAGCTAAAATCTAGTCTCAATTTCACGGGCTATCTTACTCATACAAAATATACAACGAGCGAGATAGTGCTGAAGATTGAGACCAGATTGTAACTGTTTTTATTACAAGAATAGTCCAGCTGTTGTCGCTAGATAACAGTCGTTGAGTCAAATTAGTGACCAACTAACAGGTGGCCTGAAACTGACAACGGCTCACCTGCAGTCGGCACCAATTGTCGGAAGTACACAAAAAGAAAAAGACTAGGAAACATGTCACTATTTGTGGCTTTTTTCCGAGCTCACCGTTCAGCGATACTGCTTATTTACTGTGACCGTACGTAGACTAAACGAGGAACTGCGAAGATCTCGTGAGATTGCACCGAATGCCATGTTTTTTGTTGCGAGCCTGCCTTCGCGTTTAAAATGCATACCGTGGTTATAAATTTAAATTTGTGCTGTTATCAAAATACTTGAACAATTTATGAGCAACGAGAAATGTCCGAGTGAAATAAGCTAGAAATGTTAGTTGGTGCACGCATGTTACTTGTGTTGCACGTCTAATTGCGATGATAAATTAACATTGTTTAGAATGAATGGGCGATGTATTTGGGTGAATATGACAGAATGCAGATTACAGTCAGTCTAACTTTGTGTTTCTTTACTAAAAGTAAAGTAAATTTAAAGATATCGTAGAGTTACAATGTAAGTAGTGAATAGGGGCTTAATGAAAAAAACATTTACGCAAATAACTGTTCTTATGTACTATGGTTACAGTTAATTTTAAAAGGCTTTTATTGTGTTGAAACCGATCCTGTATGGATCCCAGGATACACAGCAGGATCTAAATTCAAGGATGTTATCAATCAAAATTTTCTTAATACAAAATCTGTATCGGTTTCAATTACCTTTGTTATTTTTATAATATAAATTAAATTCATTGTTAAATTGGTAATATAGTTTTCGGTTATATTTTAATAGAGGTAGAGCGACATTGATATTGAACAACAGGTCTATTCTTATAACAAAAACAGTTTCAATCTCATCTCAAACTCAAGCACTATCTCAACTCAACTCAATTACTATTTTGTATGAGTGAGACAGCAAAATATTATATTAAATTAACAAATTATAAAGTGTGAGTTAAGTAAACGTTGACGTTTGAAACCGCAGCCCTATATTTTATAGCAACCAATACTTCGAACATCGGACATTGCGGGGTGGGCGCGGTGATCACAGTCACGCGACGACCAGTCACAACTGTTAGCAATCAAACTGTCTACGTTATTAACTATACGTTTTCACCAGGCTGCTCTGATTACTACTATACTATTTTAAAAATTACGATCGGCGATGTGCACAAAACAGACTTGCAGCCAAAGCAGTGGACTGTCTGTAGACGCAACGATATTGCCGGGTTTATGTAGTGAGAGCGACTGTGCGAGACTTGAGGCTTAATCTCCGTTGAACGCCCCCCCCCCCCCCCCCCTTCAAATGAAGTCCAGCAGTGGACTTCTTGTGGCTGACATGAATGAATTAAATGTTTTTTTGAATAGTTGATAATTTAATGACTCTATCTGATATTCAGTCAGTACCTAGTTGTAATTTATCCTGACTGACGAAAGTTGGACTTCGGGGAAAGATACTTATAAAAGTTAGTTCCTACCTGACGACCATTACGCGAATGCCTACTTTGATAATATAGGAAGCAAGAATGAGGATTGGCATCTCGCCAATAGCAATACAATGATACGGAGTCGTCAAGTTCTGTTTACAATGCGCAATGGGATTCTCTACGTGTAACTTCTTTCGAAGTTGATTATTCCAATCTCGTTGCAGGTAAAGAGCAATCTATATTACGGAATAGTTCTAAACAACAGCGCAAAACCTAGATCTCAATAGTTTCACAGATAGAGGCAATTCACTTAATTTTTTTTAATGTCATATAGTAGACACCACCTTACAGAAGATCGTAGCCAAATAGCATTGGTCTCGGCCATGTTGTGTTCCTACGGTGAGTGAGGTCTCCAGAGCTCCACTTGGGGGGGTTGGGATGGTTGGCAACGCGTGAGTGATACCCCCGGTATTGCAAGCGTCTGTAGGCTACGGTGACGCTTACCATCAGGCGGGCCGCATGCTTGTTTGCCAACTTTATAGTATTAAAAAAAAAAAAAAAAAAAAAAAGACAAACAAGCAAGCGGGCCACCTGAAGGAAAGCGGTCACCGCCGCCTATGGACATCAGCAACACCAGGGGCGCTACCAATGTGTTGTCTACCAAGGAGGTTGGAGGAAAGGAAGGGGAAAGGACGGGAAAGAAGGAGGGGGAAAGAGGGGATAGGGAAGGAGTTGGGCTTCCAAATCTCTCACTCACCGAACGAAACACATTGCTGCTTCACGTTGTTGTCCACCAAGGAGGTTGGAGGAAAGGAAGGGGAAGGGTCGGGAAAGAAGGAGGGGGAAAGAGGGGATAGGGAAGGAGTTGGGCTTCCAAATCTCTCACTCACCGAACGAAACACATTGCTGCTTCACGTTGTTGTCCACCAAGGAGGTTGGAGGAAAGGAAGGGGAAGGGACGGGAAAGAAGGAGGGGGAAAGAGGGGATAGGGAAGGAGTTGGGCTTCCAAATCTCTCACTCACCGAACGAAACACATTGCTGCTTCACGTTGTTGTCCACCACGGAGGTTGGAGGAAAGGAAGGGGAAGGGACGGGAAAGAAGGAGGGGGAAAGAGGGGATAGGGAAGGAGTTGGGCTTCCGAATCTCTCACTCACCGAACGAAACACATTGCTGCTTCACGTTTTTGTCCACCAAGGAGGTTGGAGGAAAGGAAGGGGAAGGGACGGGAAAGAAGGAGGGGGAAAGAGGGGATAGCGCAGGAGTTGGGCTTCCGGATCTCTCACTCACCGAACGAAACACATTGCTGCTTCAGGTCGATATTCTGTGAGAATGGTACTTCCCCGGTCGAGCAAGCCCATTTCATGTTTAAAATGTTTAAAATTGTCGTCTCACTTGTTACAATAATAGAATGGAAGTGTAATAATTATTTTTATTCTGTAATATTTTGTTATTATTATTTATTTTTAATCCAAGCATGTTTTAAGATAGTTTTAGCTATTTTCATGGGCGAATTTTTCACAGCCAAAGCGCACACCTACTACATAGTAAAGTATAATACATTTTCACTTGTAAATAATAAAAATAACGCCATTTATGATAATAATGTTATTCACAGCCTGATGGATCGGTTATTAGTAACCCTGACTCCTGTGATAAAGTAGACAAGTTTCCGTATGGGACAAACATTATTTTAAGTGATGATTTGTTTGGATGAAAAACCAAATAGGTTTCCCAGTCCTGCTCAACTTGGAATCCGAATGGCGTTGTATTATTTTTAAATAAGATATTATTGCGTGCCGACACACCATCGGCTGAACACCGCACGTTTCGCCACAATCGGTTATCGTGGAGTCTTTTTATCGAAACACATATCAAAATATCGTCCAGTTACCCACGAACCAGGATGCGTTACTAGTTTTTATAACTGATACACAGATATACACAATTAAACTGATGGCATCGTGAATTCGAAAGGGAAAATACTCGTTACGCATATTTTTCGTTGCTATTTGCATTGAAATTGAATTTTTTCACGTTTGCGAAACGTCCGTATTTTGTGCGTACATGAGCAGTGAATAGCTAATTACTATATGAATTGCACTCGTTAAATTTAACGGCTCCTTGTAATTTCCTCAGTAAAATTGTAATTTTCCTTATTATTATTTAACTAACTGAACTTGCGGCTTCGCACCCGTATACTCTCGGAAGGTTTTGAAAAAATCGAAATAATTTTTCAAAAGTAAATATTCCGAGTTATTTCTAATCTCCCACCTACACTACTCACGATGTTGACCGAGGTAAGACGAACGAACGAGGGTGTTGAGAAGGAACTTTGTACTACTTTGTCTAGCTTAATTTCTCTTCTAACTTAGTATTTGCGAGTAGTGTAGAAATGGAGCTAGAGCTCCCAGTGTATATCCCATAAAATTTTGTTCAGCTGTTTTTGATACTAGGGCCCGAGCAGACACGTTACTTTTAGCCGCTGCGATCGGTGTTTCAGTGATTCTATCTTTATTTTCTCACCGTAAGCTAACTTAATCGTAACTATAAAAAGCTAGATATTTCGTTGACTTGTGACAGTAAATATTTAACTCAATAACTACACTGCCCTAGCATTGATTGAACCATATTTCAAACGAGCCAATTAAACAATACCAATGGAATTTTATTCATATTCATCAAACCAATTCGAAATCATAATTGATCTGACGTGTAAAAAAATATAGGCCTGTTAGGATTGGAATAGGCGCCAAAAATATAAAACTAGAACGATGACTGGTCGAAACACACGGAGCCGAAGTCAATTAACGATCGGGGGCCGGCACGTGGAACCAAACCAACTGATAAAGTAGTACACTCAAAAATGTCACATCATCACCATTATTTCTACATAAATAAATATAACATTCAGGTGCACCAACAGGTAGCTACAATCTATATCTCGTCTTGTTCATTAATTTTTTTAATTAAACGTAATTGAGTAGAGCGCTACCTGGTTGGTTGCAAAGTAAGCAACCTATATGTGTTATGGGTACCAGACAAAGGATATATTAATGTAAATATGTACTTATAATATATAGAAAACACCCAGACCGAAAACAATACAAATGTCTGTCAGGCAATAAAGGTATGTTACAGTTCGCTTTTGTTACACGATATTATAAATATCCTGTCTATTACATTGTCAAGTGTTGAAAAAATGGTTCTATGTTACGATATTTAGATGTTTAGATAGAACTTAAGTATAAGTTCTATCTAAAAAGAATCAACGTAAGGCTTTTTAATTTAATAATTATTTAATAAATATATTCATGGTATTTCCATGAATTAAACCAAATTTCAAAATACATTGCTCAAAACTATGTAACGAAGATATTTTAGGAAGACAGTAAGTAAAAAAAGATAAAAGAATTGTAATAGAGTTTTGCGTCATCATCAAATAGATAACTTTTAGTGCTAGTTCAGTCCTGATGCGTTTCTTGCGATGTCCTTTTTAACTATTATTAATATATCTGTTATTTTCGCGTTTACTACGATGCGTTTTGTAGTGGTGGTAGGTCCCAGTCGGTCCGTTCGTGTCAGCCAGCCGATATCGTCCGAATTTCTGCAATTCCGTTTAGACCGCACTCGTACACCGCTGAGCTCAATTTCGCAATCGTAATTGGGCTAGCGTTTGAACGAAGATCAGATTAATTGAATATTCTTAATATAGTTTCTAATGATTACATTAATTTGTGTACTATTTCAACTTTGCCTAAAAACTAATCAAGCATCGAGTATCTAGCCTAAAAATAACTGAAAAAAATTATACTAAATACCAACGTATACAATGTAATGTAGAATAAGTGAACTATCAGACACAGACACAGAGACTATCATACATTAAGTCTCTTGCTATCTCGTCTTGTTCATTAATTTGACAATGATTCGGTCAGATATAATGTGTCATTAATTTTAAAATTTACTGCAACTCACCGTATACCGGTCATTGTGACCAAATTAACATTAAAGTAGGTAGTTTATCATCTTCCTACCGCCATCAACCTATGCACCGCAGTACTCCAGTCTCCCCGTGCCCATGACAGATGCAAGTCTGCCGAAACTTACAGAAGATCCAAATACGGCTTTTTAAAATCGATAATGTACCAAAAACAAGGATTTGGACATAGAGAAAGCTGTTAGGAGACTTTTAAATTTTAGGTATTGTTTGTGAAAACGAACATTAATCACCCTTTTTAGATAATGATATGAAATAATTAATCTATATAGGTATATGTACACAAGATGATAATTTTATTTATTTGCCACTTTTCCGCCGCTATAATAATTTCACGAGCGAGAGCCCCGAGTGAGGGCCCGAGAGCGCATCGGGGAATATCGTTATCGGTACAACAATGACTTTCTGACTGGCTGGTCATCTTCAAACGTAATTCGCATTTTTCACGGCACGAGTACGCCCGCCGCGCCTCACACAAAGAAAGGTAGAAATTGCTGTTGTTTGAAATTTTCTTTCTGATTTTACTCGGTTCAGTGATAACTGCGACTTATAATTACCTATAGAAATAGAGTTTACAAAGAAGCTTTAGAATTTTATTTAAGAGTGCTTACAAAATAGTTGAATTAAGGTTGTGTCGCCATTTGCGAATAGCCTTATCGTCAAATAAACTGTTTTTTTTACGTTCTTGTATGGTTGACAGTTTTTATCGGACAAGTAGACTGACAAGTAAAGCACAAGTAATGAAATGGACGCTAAGCAAATAAAAATGTCTGTTTTGAAAGTTAAAAATTTAGTTTTTTCTTTATTCACACAATCGACACAAATGTTTGTTTTCCAGATTACGGAGATTAGTCCTTTGAAACTGTTTGACGTGACTTTCACTAGCAAATAAATGATGTGTTAGGGAGTTACGTTCCCAACCCAACATCAAATGCCATATGATCATTCTAGGTTTTATAATATAACAATAGGTTTGGGTAAGCATTATTTATTTATTTCAATTATAATGCAAAAAGAAATATTTTTTAAAGAATGTTTTTCGTTTTGTGCAGTTATCGGCGGTTTACGGCGACTGCCCGCTGACAATGAGCGATCCTTTACTGACCGGTCAATATTCACAGATATTGTTCTGTTGTTTCATTGTTTCACAAAATGGCACAAACGTAAATGTTGCCTTTTCGAAATAACTTCTTTTTGATAATTAAAGAGTTGTCCAGGTCCGTAAATTTGAGTTTTCTAAATATTGCATGAAAGGATTTACTCGAATTTTCAATTATAAATAGTAGTCGTATTGTACAGTCGACCAATGAAAAAGGTGAGGGTACCTACTCACTAACACTCAACTAAGAACAGTTTTTATGCTAAATATAATGTAAGCATCGCATATATGCACGCAATATTTATAAAACTTGAATCATATTTACGGCTTTGCTCACATCTCTCATTGGTTGACTGTACTATGTAATTAAAAAAATTTATAATAGTGGTTGACTAGTCCTTGGGTCGAATACTGGAAGGCATGTATTTTACATTTACTTCAAAAAAACAATAAGATGTTAAGAGAGGTAGGGCACAGCGGATAATCCGCTCAAATCGGAGCAGCCCGTCTGGGGAAGGACCTCCACTTTACAGAAGATCGTAGCCAAATAGCATTGGTCTCGGCCATGTTGTGTTCCTACGGTGAGTAAGGTCTCCAGAGCTCCACTTGGGGGGCGGGGGGGGGGGGGGGGGGGGGGTTGGGAGGGTCGACAACGCGCGAGTTATACTCCCGGTGTTGCAAGCGTTCATAGGCTACGCAGACCGTTTAACATCAGACAGGCCGTAAGCTTGTTTGCCACCTTAGTGGTATAAGAATGAATCAATACTAACTCGAGTTTCTCTATTTATCCACAACATACCCATTTAATAAACGGAAACCATAAGTCATAAACCCTTAAATTTAAACTACAGTCTATGAATTTATTCCCCAACAAATTATTAGAGGACCGAAGTAAAGGACAGCCCTTTGTTTGCGATGGTTCAACTTATGAATCTATCTTTTCACAAAGTTTGCATTTCGAGTTTATCGTTGTCCTTTTAGGGGCAATATATTTCAACCAGTATGACATCGTTGTGGGCGTTGTGTACTAAGAAGTTGAATATAGAGTTTTACGATTAGAGCCTATTTTCTTTGCTAACGAATTCCATTCATTGCTACTTATATGCTACGTTTATTTAGGAATTTGTGTAAAATACTCAGTCTACTTTATTTAGTTGTGTAAAATACTTATATTTTTCTATATTAAAATATTCTTCAATCGGTGCGTGATTTTAAAGACCACCGAACAGTAATTCATTATGAAAATTTATAATACTGGTACATAAACTTTCGAATTTTTCATGTGCTAGTTAAATATGCATATTTCTAACGGCAGGTTAATTATAGTATTTTAGTTATTATATTATTGACACTCAAACGTTATATTGACGTCAAATGTCATCTATAGATCGTGTAGTTAAAGGAAAACGAGAGTTTGTCTTCCAACTTCGTGTCTAACGTCATTTCGCTTTACTCAACTTCCGAGAGTGTAGAGCTAGCATTATATCTGCATTGAAAGCCAACTCAAAGTATAATATTTGACAATTCAGGATGTCGTGACATGTCGTATGTACATACTAACCAGACAGTATTTAGCCCTGGATAAAGGCTAGTCTAGCTTTATAATCCATCTTATATAACACGTTTACATTCCTTACCTTTATCATAAACAAAAAAATATTACTCCATTAGCCGTATTTAAATTTATCAACCGCAAATCTTATCCTATGAGACATCTGTCTCTATACTATTTTAATCTGTGCTATTCCTTATAGTTAAGTATGGAACTCGTTCATTGTATTTTAATTAATTGTTATAGCCTCGGCCAAGACGTCGCGAATAGCCCCCTGGCATGAAAACTAAACTAGGTCCAGTGTCGTTAAAAGCGGACCAATGGGTTTACTTTTGAATAAACTGTAGATAAATTAGCTTAATCGCTTTAAATTTGACGTAGAAGAGGCGATTGCGTTTTTTTTTCGTATGCGTAGGTTGTATTTTGGGAGTAATATTTTATACACTATTTAAATACCTTTAGCGGGATACTATAGTCGTGGATCTCCAAGAATATTTTGGAAAATAATATATGCAGCCGGTTGTAGAAACTTATTTTAATCCTTATTTCAAATTGTATCTCTTTATTTTCTTACCTTCATAAAAGCCAAGCTTTGTAGTATGATTTTGGATTTACCCAAAACAGCCTTTTTTATTTTCTTTAATTATTTTCATGACTGAAAATAAAAACGTATCTGTCGTAAAGTTTTTGAACAAAATATAGTTTAATCAACATTTAACGCGCACATTTAATTGTAGTAGAGAGAGGAGTCTGTAGAGCTAGGCTTATATTATAAAATAGAATACGTAGAATGAAGAAAAATTTTCATTTTTATATTCAAAAGCAACCTTTGCTGACAATTTTACAATTATTAATAAAACATGTCTATTTACTTAAAAATGACTCTTCAGTATATTTTACGGGTCATATATTGCACGTTTAATTATGGTGGCAGTTCGGCCGCTATAAAATCATAAGGCACTGATAACGGTGATACAAATTCTCTAGTAATAGTAGGTAAGTCCAGTGGAGGGCAATTAAACCAACCGACCGCCGCGATTACTATGCAAATATGGGTTTGTAAATGTGCCCCCGACACGAGCACTACAAGAGTGTAACCCTTGACTTATATATGTATTTATAACTAGGTTGATCAATAAGTTTCCTTTCATCCAACCCCCTTGGTGGACAACGCATTGGTAGCGCCTCTGGTGTTACTGATGTTCATAGGCGGCGGTGACAGCTTTCCATCAGGTGGCCCGCTTGCTTGTTTGTCTGTTTTATCATTTTAAAAAAAGTTTTTCGTAAAAAGTTTTCAATCGGATTGGATAGGAGATGGAGATGTATGGTCTATGTTCAGAAGTGGACTAGTTATGAAAAATGATGATGAAGATGAAAAATACAGGGTGGAGCTAATATCTATAACCATTGGCACATTTGTAACAATACAAAAAACCCCTCAGTGTTTCAAAATTGTTCAAAGTGAGTAAAACATTGGTTTTCATTTGCAAACTAAGGCCAAGCACAAATAAGCAGAACTTTTGTCAGTAGATATTCTCAAGTTCCTTCTCGTACTAGTGTCGTGATAGTCGTCCTGAAATGTTATCAGATGATCCAATTTAATCATTTCTACCTTCATTCACGTTAGGAAGTGAAGGTCCTGGTGTAGGATAACTTACTTCTCTAGGAGATTATCTAAAGTCACTGATATATTAGGGCTAAAGAAATTTATTTCTCATACAAACTTACAAGTAGTTCATTTACAATGAGATATTAAAAACAGAAAATTATTACATCAACGCTACTATTTATTCTTCCTCTGGAATACTATAAAACCACGTAATAAAAAACATGGAAAATATGTTTTGGGCCACGCACAATGTAGGGTTCCATATTTACTGTGCTTTGCTTGCTTTCAGTTGAGTCCAATAAAAAATTCTATCACATTTGTTTTCATCAAAGAAATTTAATTTTATAAGTTCGTCGGCTATTACTCGTTAACTAGTAGAGCCTACTTAACCATTATAGTTTTTATTGAAGGTTCAGCATATGGACTACAGCCATGATTTTTTTCACTTTTGGAGATAGAGGGGGGGGGGATCACGCACATGGACACGATAAATGTAAATAATTCCGAAACGGATCATTGTATCGAAAAATGATCTTTCCACACCCTCAATGTTTTGAAGAGAGCTATCTAACGATAGACGATAACCCACAACATGAGGCGGGCGCGAAAAAAATTGTCATAATTCCACTTTACACCCCAAAAAAATTTATTTTTCAGAATTTTGTTCCAGCACACTGTTAGCATTGATAATAATGTGTATACATACAATCCAGACATTATTCAATATCGAATTATCGACATAGTAAACGAAAATACGCATAGGTGATGCAAGGATTTGCGATGACCGAACCTAAACAATGAACAAAACTGAATGTCATGCATTTTACATTAATAAATTGTATAACAGCAATATATAATATCGATGATAATTTAGGAGATCAGGCGAATAATAAGTCAAATTATAAAATAAAAACTAATACACAACACTGCATGAGTCCAAAAACATTTTTACCTTCCTATTGACTAATTGTTCACAGCAGTGTTTGCAAATTGACCATTCAGATTGCGTCATGGCGGTCACCGAACAATACCCACCTTTCACCTATGAAGTTGTGTTGTGACCTTTAACACCCGGTGATGAAAAGTAACCACACGTGATGTGTTTGCTACGGCATAGATTATAAAAAATATATATTAAATCTATCTATGGTGGCATGTAACTATTATGAAAAAGTGTAGACAAGCTATAGGCGGTTCGAGAATGGCAGGATTATAACATTATATAATAGTATCTACTGTACATTACTATTAAGACCTAATGCTAATCCTGGCTACACAGGAGACACAGTGGTGGGAATGTGTGGTGGGCTTGTCCCGATTCAATGTTTCATCATCTCAGCTACAAGAAATCCACTGCTGGATATAGGAGTCCTCCAAACTCCTCCAGAAGGTCTACGTCTAGCAGTTTCCTGTGACTTTCCTTAGGTCGTTCTACGCTGCGCTTTCCGGTACATACAATGTGGTACCAAAGTGATATTTTTATAACTATTTATTTATTATATCAGTGCGAATGATCAATGGAACGTGTTATTGTTGGCAAAAAAACTAGAATTGATGTCTGCGGATGTTTATTTTAATAATAAACTTAATGATTAATTATAAACTTCTTAACCGTGACAAATAAAAGCGGGGCACGCAATTGCCGCAAATCGAGAAAATAATTTCTGTTTAATAACTGTAAAATTTAGAATATTTTACGATTTTGACTTAAGTGTACCTTCTTAAATAATTGTTTTTTTATTGTTATTTTCCCTCAGCAATTAAATAGCGTACAGCGGAAGAGCACAATTATATTTTATATGCGCTTCCATAAATAAATCAACATTTTATTAAACCTTTGAGCGAAACAACATTTTTTATTATTATAATGGTGTCTAGAAACCTTGTCGTCTTCTTAAACAAAGTTAAGAATAACACAACATTGAAGGGCTCATGCTCATACAGACTAGCTACTTTTAGTCGCGATCGGCGTTTTTTTAACAATTTTCGGCGCTGACACTTAGGCAGTCTGTCCACCTCCACCGTCAATGGGACGTCACCGAGAACAAGATGACGGCGCCGATTTCCGCTAGAACTTGGTCCGAGATTGTGACTTTTGTGACGGGTAAAGTGGCGGCAATACAAGACACTTGGCCGTTTGTCCACTGCCACCGTCACCGGGACGTCACCGAAAACGAGATTATTTCTGGCCGAGATGAAGTTGACAAACGACTGAACCACCGAGATCGTCGCGGTGGACAAACGATCGCCGTCGTCACGTCACGTCGCCTGTCAAACAAGGATACCACCGAAAAACAAAATAGAATCGCTAAAAACCCATTTTTGACAGTTAATGCTGTCAAAACTGGCAAAATAGTCAATGGCCACGACTTTATGTTGCTAGTCTGAATAAGTCCGAATATTTTTTTTTATTGATAAGAAGTCCGTTATCGCAACCGTAAAACTTTCTTTTTTTGAACATACGAATTATATCATGATGTATTATTTTTCAAATAAACATTGTAGGTATAAATAAAATAAATAGACCATAAATCGCGGATTACTGAACCAGGATCTACACAATCGTCGAAATCTGCCACAGAACTGAATTACTTTGGGCATGAAAGTAACAAAACAAACTCTCACCTGCAGAATCTTTACATGCCCACCATAAACGAATATTTCTCTTGTACCACGTTATTGCACAACGATCAATTCTAAACATTATTGTTTAATGAAAAGTAATTAACCGTTGCTGAGGCGAGGAGAGGGGGGGGGGGGGGCGGATTATTGACAGACAATGCCGAGAGGAACAATCATTGGTAAGAGTTAAAGAGGAGACGCTGAGTCAGCAACTATCTGTGAGACATGCCTTGTAACTAGCTGAGCGGGTACATGCAGCTAGGAAGCATTTAAATATGAATGTGGTATTCAAATCCTTGTTGTAGTACTAAATTTAAAGTGTACCATACGATTTTTTACAATTAGAAATCAGATCGTCTCATAGTATCTGTGCTGTTTTTTTTTTGATCTGGTAGATGGTCAGTAATCCTTACTAATATTGTAAATGAGAAAGTGAGTTTGTTTGTTTGTTATTCCTTCACGGCTTGACTAAGCAGCCGATCATTATGAAAATTTGCATACATATTGTTAGGGGTACAGAGCCCAACATAGGCTACTTTTTATCCCGTGAAAGTATGTCGTTCCAATGGGAAAAAAAAAATCTACTATAGAGGGCGCTGTATCGGCCAACAGATGGCGCCACAACTCGCGCTATGGGTTGTTTTGTTGTCAAACGAGATCTATTTCATAAAATTAACGCGAGCGAAGCCGCGGGGAAAAGCTAGTTTTAAAATAAGTTAAAAATTGAATACGTAATTAATGAATAAAACAACTGACATTATTTTATAATCATTCGCATCTTGGCGATATTAACCGAATTGGCAGGCAATGTATCGGCATACATAATTCTTTTTAAATAAATAATTTATGATATTGCCACATCCAAAATGAGTGGTGAGCTCCGAGATTTACTTGGTTAGTTAAACCGCAAAGGCGCCGACATAACTTCATTGATTAAAGTTCATGTTGATCGAATGTTTATTCCCCTTACTTTGTATTGACTTACCTTATTTATACCTCATTAGCATGTATCCGGTACTCATTCCTAGAAGCCTAGAAGTAAGGGAAGGTACTTAGTCCTTGTCTTGTATTACAGTCGGTTTAAATCCTAACAATAACTGTAAAGAGAATTATAGAGATTCGCTGTAGATATGGTACAAGATAGTTGTCATAGACCATAATTTGAAAATAACGAACTGTCTGACATAAGAAGTAAGGATAAATAATATTAAAATAGTGTAGGGTATGGTTGAGGATTTTAGGACAGATTGCAACCAGCACGATCAAAAAAAAATATTTCCAAATTGACATGGTCTGCTTTGTGTTTCACTCATACAAAATAGGAATTGAGCGGGATAGCAATGTAGATTACCACTATTTTTGTTAATAGTGCTGCTTGTTTTTGCACTCCTGGTTGTTCAAAAAATTTGAATACGGGAAAACGAAACGGGTGAACATATAAATTTTCTTCATTGTTAATCTATTCAGTTGAATAAGGATAGTTGCCAGTAAAAATAAGTTATAAACTTTTTTTTATGTGCAGTGATGAGATGTGCAGATAGAATTTCAAGATTCTAAAACTCAAAACGCTTACCGACGACGCTAACATTTTTCGTGACACGACAACTAAAAAGTGGTCGATAACACTTTAGCCAATTAGCAGGATGGCCAAAAGGCTGGATTCCATGGCGTAAGGCGCAGGCTGCGTGTACGCACGGCGCGGCGCGCGGTCACGCGTGAAGATGCCGCGATAATCAACCGCCCCGCCACATGACGGCTACGTAGGGTTGCCATAAAAAAATATGCTTTAGGGGTGCTTAAATTCAGTGTCCAACTAAACACACATATAAGTAGAGAGTAGTAAATGTATCATGTAATTTGGTCAACATTACATGATACATTGCAACAATGTGGACGGTAAATTCATTGATACATTGCATGTTATATTTCGTAAGTCTGCATCCGGCCTACAGGTTAATTTGTACTCCAAAATTTTACAATAACTGCTGAAGTGACAAATCTACTGATGTCGGAGTCTTTTTCTATTCGATATAATTATAAATGTAAATGAGTGACCTATGACCACGGTACCGAGAAGAAATTTTACAAAAAAAGTTTGCTTATCTTGTGACATAAGCGTACGTATGGCATTTTCGAAAATTCTCATTGAACAACGAAACTGCGCGAATATTAACGCGACACTAGTATTTTATAATTTACTTTTTAAATTAGGGAAAATTCAGGAAAACTCAGTGAATTGCAGCCCTAAGTTAAGTGCGTCTACGTACGCGTCGCGCCCGACGTATGCTAGCAATGTGCATGCGAGCCAATCGCGAAATTAACTTGCTAATGCGTTTTTGTATATAATTGTTTGTGAACACACATTGGAAAATTACGTCAAATTTTTTCCAATTATTGTAAGAGCCACCGCCCACTTGTGATTTTTAATGGGCCGATTTGATCGTTTGATCGTTCTGGGATTCAGTATGGAGTATAAGGCAGTGCGCCCATTTGACGATTAAAAATCGGCCGATCAAACTATCGAAAATGACTGCGACTAAACTATCGTCCGATTAAAAATCACAAGTGGGCGGTGGCTCTAATAGTAATGTTTTACCAACGACGACGTTTAACCTAACTGAAACAAATTTGTAGGTATTAGGGAATATCTACGCTAGGGGTCGTTGGTGAAAACTGGATTAAGTCTACTATATTTCTGAGATAACATATTGCAGAGATTTTACAACCGCATATCTTCAATTGTCTACACAAGAACAAATATCTGACTATGGTCACATTTAAATGTCATCTGCTAAAGCACACGGTACACGTCACAATGCTTTATGTAGCTTATGAGGTATCCTTCAGATGACTAGACGTCGGGATAAGGATTTCATAACGATGACAAAAATCTTTAACCCTGAAGTCGGACACGGGTTATTGTAGGAGAACATAACCTTATATTTTGCAACAAGCCTATTATTTTTAACACGTCAATAAAATTAACACAATAACTCTTGTAGGTAAATATGATAGTTAAAATATTCTAAAGACACTAGCTAGACCATGGTTACAAAAGTCAATATGGTACAAAAGTACCAAACAACGTTTTTTAAATAGGTTTCTTTATACGCTCGATGTTGACGATTCGATATGACGCCATGAAGCTGTTATTAGAAGTACATATATTCTGCACTATTGTAAAAGTTATATCAACATCAAATAGACGACATTTTTAACAAGAAGATATGCAACTCTATTAATTTAAAATGTGCTATCTTTTTTGTGATTTGAATGATTGTACTATTACATCAGGGTGATATTGTAACATCGGATAAGAATACATAATACACGGATTGTATACGAAACGTTTGAAATTAATTTAATAACGCAACACAATCACACGTAGGCGGACTTTGGAAGCGCAGAACGATTGCTGATACGTTACGAAACAAACCGTTAGTAGACAAACTAAAAATTAAAATAGTTAAACGGTGGTGCGGCGGCTAAGCAGGGCAATTGTGGCGCGCAGCGGGGGCTTGACTTTCATTATTTTATAATAACACGGACGGAGGGCGGGCGAAACCGCGCGTCATCGTGAGGCTCGAGCCGGCCCGGCCCGGCCAAACAGCTCGCACCGAATTAATTGCGCCGATCTGGGCGGTATCTCGTCAGCCTAGCACCAAAGAGCCATTGTCGATTCCGCGACACTCCAATATCTTTAGATAAATCGATAGATTGTTTTCTACCGCTTTTTGTTGCCGAATTCAATGTTTAACGGAAGTCGCTTTGTCCGATCCGAACATTATTCTAAGACACTTTTACAAAAAGAAACAAAATGTATCTGTAATTAATAGATAAAACATTGAGGGAAATCGAAAGACGTTATTTAAATTTCTTTCATTTTAATGATAAAACAAATATGTAATTGTGGTGATAGCAATCTTTATTGGCTTCTGATGATCATTAAACGTTTTATCGATATCGGAATGAAATTATACATGACTCTAAACGCGGCATAACAGGTTTTAATTCTTAAAAATGTTTTCTTTACTCAATAAACCTCCAGCGCTGAATGAGCGCATGAATAGACTTGCCTATAATGTCTTATTTATGTCATTTATGTTTTAGTATTATTTATTAGTTGGGTATTACATCAAGATGACACAATTGCAATTTACTAAAGGCCCTCTCAGTTTAACGAATAGCTTTATAAATTGGCACATTATCGGTGTGTTGTTCAAAACATTTTACAAGTAATGACTGATAAAATTATTGCTGTCACTGTCAAAGTAACCAAGACAAAAGTGATAGCTTGTGGCTTAATGTGTATTTAAGGGCAACTGGGCATATCTATCAGCCATCGAATACGTAGCCCTTTTGAATAGAGACGCCTTCAAGTCCATTGAGTTTGTCCAAATGTGTTGGTATTTTGTAGATAATAATCGCTCAATATTTTGTTTGTGCGCGCAGTAATTAACAACTGAGATTTGAGGACAATTACTTTTGAAGAAAATGACAAAAATTACGTCTCTATTGGATACATACTCGCTGCTATCAGCCATGCCATGCTATCAATGTCTATCTGGAATAATCTATACTAGTGGTTTTATAAAGTTTTGAATAAAGTTTGTTTGGTTAAATGCGCTAATCACAGAAAATACTGCTTCGATCGAAAAAATATTGTATTGTATTTATGAGACTACTTTTCCTGTTGAGCTAACCCGTAATGATCATCATCATGATCTTGTCCCAGGTTTATTGATCTTGACTGTGTTAATAAACCCGTAGATACCTTCTTTAATGTAGTCGTGAATTTCTGCTTTCCCAATAGTTGACTGGTAGAGAATGTAATTTAGCATTAAGTCCGCCTATTGTATTGTACTTTGCGTATTGTGGCCAATAAAGTTATATAAATAAATAAAATAAATGTAGAACTACCTCCTTACTATTACTATCCTTACTATTTTACTAGTACCTTACTATTTTACTATCCTTACTATTTTATTAATATTATATTATAAATGCGAATGTTTGTAAGTATGGATGTTTGTGACTCTTTCACGCAAAAACGCCTGAACATACTGAACAGATTTGCTTGAAAGGTACACAGATATTAATAATACGGTAGTTTTTATCACGTATACTGAAACGTGTCTGTAAAACGGGTAACACCTAGTGATCATAAAATTACAAACTATTTACAATAGTAGTGTGGTTATAAAACTATTAGTTTTAGATCGTGACTCGAGTGACAAGACATCGAGTTCTCTTGTTCTGATCGCATTATCATAGTAAACTTTGATTAAGGACATCACACATCATAACTGGGCACCTTCAAAACATCTGTACCGATCGCACAGTGCTCGATCCGAAGCCGAGATTATGCTAAAACGATGTCGGGACGTGTCGAACGCAGCTATCTTGGATCGATATAAATCATCTTATTAACTATTGTTTTGGGAGGTGTGGTGTGAACGAGCCCCGATGTTATCGTATCTCTGATGTGTTTTAAATTAACATAATAGGTTTTGTGAATGGCTATTGCCTCTCAGTGTTTGTTGTTTGGGCGCTGAACTCTATGGGAACTTTAGTGTGGAAATCCGTACTCGAAACCGCCAATTTTATGTAATTGAAACATTATTGAATATGTAATTACGGTAGTCTTTTGTTTTTCGTGAAAATGCTTTTATAAATTATTAATTTGAAGTTGAGAAAAAGGATATAAGTCTATATCTTAAGTAAGTGTTAGCAATAATGTTTCATTTGTTTTACATCCAATGCTGGCGACTGGCGAGCACAATTAAAAAAAAAAATCCTCTACTGGAGTATTTACAACAAAGGTATAGACTAATTTTGCCAATTGTCAAATATAAGATGTGTACAACTTTAATTGGATTATAGACTGGCCATGATAATGTTTGTATAATACATATAAATGTTTAAGTTTGTAATCTGTTGATGTACCATAATAAACAAAATAAAAAAAAATAAAAAATATATTTTAATTCAGTTTGTTAACCAAAATATCATGCAAACTCCAGTTATCTATAACTAGCTTTTCCCCCGCGGCTTCGCTCGCGTTAATTTTATGAAATAGATCTCGTTTGACAACAAAAAAACCCATAGCGCGACTTGTGGCACCATCTGTTAGCCGATACAGCGCCCTCTATAGTAGTAAAATTATTTTCTCATTGGAACGACATACTTTCACGGGACAAAAAGTAGCCAATGTTGGGCTCTGTACCCCTAACAATATGTATGCAATTTTTCATAATGATCGGTTGCTTAGTCAAGCCGTGAAGGAATAACAAACAAACAAACTCACTTTCTCAATTATAATATTAGTAAGGATTAGACTGACTTTCATATACACTAACCCTCTTATTAATAAACAAAGATTAGTCAAGGTTTAACTTAAACCTATTTTGTCACTGTCATTCCTAAGGAAAATTAAATGTAGTTGGAAAGGGACAAAACATGTTTTAGTTAAACCTTGGCTTGTCTTTGTTTATATAACATAAAATCAAAATTTTGGAAAGATTTCTTGAAAAAATACCCTAAGAAATAACCTATACTCAGTAATTTATCCGTGTCTATTGCATTTTTGTTTGTAAAAGTAAAACCTTACTTTTCATAATAGAGCTTGACATAGGATAGGTATAAAAAACAAAAAAATTGAAAATCGAGAGAATTCAGTTGTAAGTATTAGCAAGATTTGTGAACCTATGAGATAACTAACTGCGCTCATGTTCAGCTGACTCATATCGTACAAATCATACACAAACTATAGTACAGGATGTTTAAAAATAACAAATAGTTTCGGAATATTATTTAGGAGAAATATAAGTAAAACAGCACTACAAGAACACATACACACATACATTAGTATAAACATAAAAGTATGATGAATAGTTTATAAATTTATCACCTTACGCCTATGTGAATGTAGCGAAATGGCCAAGCCACATATTTTGTGAAGTTAGGCCGTTTGTAAGGTGTAGAGTTTGTGAAGTTAGGCCTTGTAGAGGTAGAGCGTGTAGCTAGAAGCTTGGCTCTACATGAGATCTGATGACCTTTTGACAGTGCGAGTCATCTGGTCTCGTCTTGGCAACATTTTACATGAAAATGTTTTTGGTGGGATTCTATTTATCACGCAACGACACTATCTGTTTCCTCATGTTAAATACAAAAGTAAATGGTCAAAACATAGGTACAAGCACATAATCGAAGCAAGCAACAGCAATATTTTGTTAAGCATAGTTAATATGTAGAAACATGTCAACTTACAGCTTTCAGCGTCTAGGGGCTACATTGCGGACAGACGAACATGGCAACACTTTATGGGTTCCTTGTTACTTTACTTTACTACGGAACCCTAAAGAGCAACCTGTACAACACAATACATCTTGCTAAACTTTTTTCGGGTCCAATTTTAATTGCCTCAATTTAATTTCTCTGTTATACTCGTTACTTTTTGTGGCCACAGTGAGTGGTCATTTTTGTATATTGTTCACATCGATACTGTGGCTAAAATACTATGATCAAATGTTCCTCTTAAATCTATTTATATTCAAATTTCATAGACCTCTTTGTAAGTTTGCAAGTCATTAAAATTTACTGTGCAGCAGTGACTAACGTAGGATTATGCTGTCGAATGTTTGACCATAAAAAAGGTCAGTTGTTATTTGTTGAAAATTTAAACTTTTGCAAGTTTTCAAATTAGTAAACTTAAAAAAAAAATATTTAAACAGAGAGAATTGATATTATTTGCTATTGACACTTAATTGTAATCTGTTACTATTTAAAATAAAAAAACTTATATTTTACGATTGAATGATCGCTAGTATCGCTACACAGTTGTAATATTATATTAGGGTTATTCAGAACAACCTGAAAACAAACTGTCAAAAATCTATCATTTTACAAAGATCGAAATTGGCGAAACCGACCCTAAATATTATAAATTACAAAAAATATGTTTCATAAACTGTTAACGTGAATGTC
Source organism: Endotricha flammealis (assembly GCA_905163395.2). Classification (NCBI taxonomy): domain Eukaryota; kingdom Metazoa; phylum Arthropoda; class Insecta; order Lepidoptera; family Pyralidae; genus Endotricha; species Endotricha flammealis. Next base: position 13,465,307 of record LR990854.1, on the reverse strand, counting down.
TATCAGAAACAAATTTTATGAGGCTTGGCGATGGGAATGCATTTAATAAGCAACTAACCCTCCAATCATTAATAAATTATCATTATTTAATTTCTGTGAAAAATTAAATTTCATGGTAGTTACTCATAGATAAGTAATCTTTAATTATGCTAAATATAACAAATGAACATATGTCTATAGGCGTTATAATCGACACCCGACCATATACATAATGAATTGCGCTTCACTAATTACTTAGAACAATTGCTAGCTGTCAGAACATAACAAAATAAATTACACTGGATGGATAGTTACTCTATGTCATTGGCAATAGTGGCAGTACTGATAATTCGTTGTCTGTGGTTACAATAGTGAGCACTGTAGGCTCTATCAAATGATTTGAAGCATTTTCTAATTGTGAGTAGTGTTTGCTAACCCTAGACTGTGTGTTGAGCTAGTTAACTAACACGGAACAGAAAATAACGTGACTTTTATCGTTACATAATCAGTTGGCTAGAGAATCTAGAATATCGACATGAAGCGTCCGAAAAAATATCTAGGAATTTCTCTAAGTGTAAGCGTATTTTTTTTGCGTCCTACTGATTAGGCGTAGGTACCACTGTTTTTCACCCGTCTTGCTCCATATCATTAAAAAGAACCTACTTTCGCAATCAAGATTGTCCATTATCAATTCTTTCTGATATATCCATACAACAAATTAACATACAATCGAAAGTGATTTCTATGAAGGATCATTACACCAAATAGATGAAGATTGACGTCATGCAGTACAGTTAGTTGCCTGTCAAAATGGCCAATTCCATTATAGATAATGTTATCTACACGAAGCAATACATGATTTTGACATGTCAAAGAATAGGTAGTAGTCACGCATATTTTGCGGACGATTAATTTTATTCTTTGAGCCTATTGTAATCTCAAAGATTTTCATACCAACAAAGTACCTATTTAAGAACGTTATATTTTTCTGCGGATGTGTAATTGCATTTTTGAGTAGAAATGTAATAACGTGAATAAAAGATGGTTTGAGATAAGTAACTTTACTGGCAAAAAAAAATAAAAATTGTTGACGATATGTTAGGCGTTTCAAATTATCATTGATCTAATGATATTCTTTCATTCGAGCTGACAAATATATAAGGATAGGCTAACTGGAACTTGTGACCTGTAACCTATCCTTAATATTTTACTTCTTGACAATATCCATTGAAAATCTCTATCAAGTATACTGAACTCCAGATAAGAAAACTAGTTGTTCACTACGAAAATATTTTGAAGTCCAGTTAGAAAACTGAACGAATGCGTACTCGTTACCAAAAAGCATGGTGATGCGTATTTTACTGGGCGTACAATAATCGTTATCGCTTACACAACCAATCCTTAATATATTATTTCTTACCAATATCTCTATTGAAAATTTCTATCAAGTATTTTCAACTTTAAGAATATAGTATTCTTTGATAGATAGGCTAACTGTACCTTATCAGGAACCTGTGAATACGTTATTTATTACCAACATCTCTATTGAAAATTTCTATCAAGTATTTTCAATGCCATATCAGAAAACTAGTTGACCACTCACTGGGAATCTACTCGTAAAATATACTATAGGCGAGTAGATTCTCAAACACTTTCCACGCACCAAAATACATGGTGATGCGTATTTTTCTGGGCGTACAATACTCGTTATCGCGTACACGTCTAGAGTGATTAGTTATGGGTGTTCAATAAATAACGCCTCATTATAATGGTGCGGCTCGCGGCTGCAATAACATCGTATAGTATTTCACGCGCCCTCTATGTATTGGACGGTGCAGGGACGTAATCGGAATTAACAGATTTAATAAGATAACATTTGTTTCTAGACAGATAAGGTGGCAAACACGTGAACTCTGTCATTTTCCCGTTCTTATCAAGGATATCCCGGTCAGGATTCGTGATATGGATAGATCGGTACATGATACAAATGACAATGTGTGAGTTGCTGGATATGAGATAGTGCCGCTGGATCATAGGTTGAATTATGGAATTGTTATCAATTATGTAGGTATTTAAATATTTTGCTTTTCTATGGTCTATATGTAGCAAAAGTGGGATTATTTAGCTTGTTCACTAAATCTTTCTTTTGTGATCACAATCTGTGCAAAAAAGCATTAGATATTTTTATCAGTATCTAAAGTTAAAACTAACCGTCTAACTCCGGTACTTGCAGAATCTTAGTACATTGAACCCCCCCGATTATTCAAAATTTTCTCATATAACTGAGAATCTGGAGCCGCTCCTGAGGGCGTGGTGGTCGTGCGGGCCCCGCGGGCGGGGGGCGTGGTGCGGGGTGCATGCGCGTGCGCCGATAAATGGCCCGTCCGAGCCCCCGCCGAAGGCGCTGATCCGCTTTGCGCACCTACAAACGCACGGTTTTCACTGCACTAACGATTTTCTTGTAACAAGACTTTTTTTGGATTTTTTTAATAAAGTAAGCACTTAAAATTGTTTTGGTTGTCACAATTTTGACAACCAAAAGAAGAAGAAGGAAAGTATTTGACAATCAGAAGAAAGTGATTAAACTTATTTTACGAAATAACTTTTTAAGATTGCTATCTGGCCCTAAAGTAGGTATGCTACCACTTACCAGTCGCGTGCACTCCATATAGGCAATAAGACATTGCCTACCCTGTCAATTTGATAAATAAATACAATCAGATATTACTCAATTCTCAAACATAGTTGTTTAACCAATATTTCGTATCAATCAATAATAAAAAATCTAAAGAAACAGCTCCATCTATCGGTATTTATAGTTGTAGTCAACTAATATATTGTATCAAAAACAAAAACCTAAAAACAGAGTCATCTATCGGTGGTGAAGTTACATTAGTGGCCGCTACATCGATGTGCTATACTAGCGCCTCTTAGCGAGCTTCACGGCAAAGACACAAACTACTTCTGTCTAAATTTACGTATGTGTGCCGCGTATTAGTATTGTGTGCAATTCTGTAAATACATTGCCCACACAACACAAATAACGCACACAAACGCGTATTCATAGTGACTGACTATTATTACGTAACTATTTTACAGAGTACTTTATGCTTCATATAATTAGAGTGAATGAAAGTACCATTTCTTTTTGTCGTATAAAATTGATGTTTAATTTTATTTTGTTTTTGAATTGGGCCGCCATTGTGCTTTGATTTGTTTTGATTAACGTGTGGTAGCAACAAAATAAGATTTTAAAGTTTTAAAGTGTTTTAGTTGATAAAAATGGATAACATTCAATGTGAAAGTTGTTCAGGTGGTGTGTGTGTAGGGAAAATAAAAAATTATGCGTTTTTAAAACTATCCTTCGGTGACAAAAAACAAGTGATTGAGAAAGGCCGCTGTACCCCGGATTTAAATTTAATTCAAACTAAAGGCAAAGTTAGTCGTAAGTTTAATGCAAAACAATATGATTTACATTATTGGCTCACGGGTTGCGTACATAGCAATCGTTTGTTCTGTTTTCCCTGCCTACTGTTTTCAAACATTAAAACCGTATGGACTGACTCGGGTTATACCGATATTCATAATTTCACCGCGGCAGCAAAAAAACACGAGCAATCGGAAAAACATTTAGAAGCTACTCTTAAATATCACACCTTTGGAAAAAATCGTATTGAGACGCGTTTAAATTCTCAAATACAAATCGATATTGATAGGCATAACGCGAAAGTCGATCGAAACAGAAATATATTTCAAAGACTAATTGACATTGTTTGTTTTTTAGGGAAACAAGAGCTCGCTTTTCGTGGACACGACGAATCTGCTTCGTCAGTCAATAGGGGAAATTATTTAGAGATAGTGGACTTGCTCGCGAAATACGACGGAATTTTGGAAAATCATTTACAAAATTGCACTAGCTCATTTACGGGATTGTCAAATCGCATTCAAAATGACCTAATCTCCAGTGTAGCGTCTGTGATGACTGAAACAATAAAACAGCAGATAGCTACCACTGATTTTGTTGCTGTAATGGTCGATGAAACACCAGACGTTAGTGGAAAAGAGCAACTAGTACTGATTTTAAGATATTTTCATAATTCAGAAGTGTATGATCGATTCATAAAATATATTGACGTAAGTTCCGACCGCACCGCAAACACTTTAAGTACGATTATATTGCAGAATCTGTCAGAAATTAATTGTTTGTCGAAATTAATAGCACAGACATACGACGGTGCGGCTGTGCTTTCATCTGAACTGAACGGCGTTCAGTCGTTAATTCGCCAGCAATGTCCACTAGCTGAATATGTTTGGTAGTCTGCCCATGTCCTTAATTTGGTACTTTCCAAGTCCTGTGAACGTATCCCTGAAACTAAACGTTTTTTCCATGTCGTAAAAACATTAGCCAATTTCTTTAAGACTAGTACCAAAAGACAAAACCACTACAATAAAATGACAGACATAAAAAAATTGCCTCGCGTTGCTGATACACGATGGACTTACAATTCGCGTACTGTAAATGTCATTTTTAATTATTTTCCACATTTAATTGAAATCTTTGAGGATATGGCCGACAACGAAGGCTCCTGGGATGGCGAGACCTTAAGTCAAGCTTCGTCATTGTTGTGCAATTTAAAAGAGTTTGATTTCCAATTTTTTCTCCATATATTTAACAAAATATTCGCAGAATCTGATGTGCTTTAAGAAATTATGCAAAAAAAGACGTCAGATGTTTCTTATTGCGTCAAAAAAATTAAAGAATTCGAATCGTTTTTGGAATCACTCAGATCTAAGTTTGAATTCATTTTCGAAGACGTAAAAAAAATAACGGGACCCCCTAAACGAAAACGTAATGTTGCGGACGCAAAAATCAATTTCAAAAGAATTTTTATTGAAATTATAGACAATATATTTAATGAATGTCGCGATCGTTACAAAAGTCTGAAAAAATTTAAATTCTTTGAACTACTTTCAAGTGAAAATTTCAATAAATATAATGAGCATTTTCCGGTGGAATTAGTAACGCAATTCGTTAATGTTTATAAATCATTCGACTTTAACTTAGAGCGCCTTATCAATGAGCTCAAATGTATTTATAAATCCACGGAATTCGAAAACCTCGGTATTTACAAAATTATAGAGAATTTTTACGAAAATAACTTAAATACAGTTTTTCCCGAAGTATTGCGTTTGGCAAAATTAATTGTTACTGTTCCCGCGAGCAGTGCTTCAACCGAAAGGTCATTCTCGTCGCTGAAACGTTTACATACTTATTTAAGAAATACGCAAGGCCAGCAACGACTTACAGATCTTTCGATGATTTCAATAGAAAAAAATCTTCTTACGGAAATGAAACGCCTTCCCAACTTTTACGATTCCATCTTACAGACATACTTACAGAAAGACAGACGTGTAGATTTAATATATAAATGAGACATTACCTAAAGTAACTTAATAAATTCATTTATGTACACACCATCTTATCATGCTTGTTTCTAGCTAACTTTTTTGCTGCTATTATTTGTAAATACAGAACATCAAACAAACGCGCCGAAAGGCCACTCCGAATATCTGCAAATTGATATGTATATAAAATCAATCATTATTTCCACAAAACTGTGTAACCAAAATCAACGTGCTGTATTTTTTTGGTAAGTTAAAAGCTTTTAAATTTTTCTGCCTACCCTGTCAAAAATCTCTGTGCACGCCACTGCCACTTACCTGCTTTTGTCATGGGTACAACGAATCGGATACACGGGGCTGTCAATTGCACTAAAGTGTTGTTCTACTGTTGCTGACTGTACAAAGCTTGTCTGTGTCCGATTTATTTTATCCAATAGCTACTAGTTTACGGCACGATATTTATTATCCGAGTGAAGTGGATACACATGATTTAGTTTTGATCTAGAACATTTGAAGGATGGAGTATATCTGTCTCGGAATGGGTTTCATGTTATACTCTCGATTTAATAACATGATATAAAATAACTGTATACTAGAATTGTATTAAATTGTTCGTAATATATCAGCGTCTTAACCGTTTAAGTCTATTGCTTTACATGGTCAGAAACAGAAATTTAATAAGGAATATGTATACAATTGACATAATCATCCTGTGAAGAGTAATGACAGCTCCACACTCTTGCGGAGTTAATCGAAAACTAGAGTGTGGAAGCGCTCTCTGTCCTACTTTGAATTCACTTTTCCTTTGTCTAACTTCACATCACTTCACTTCGCTTAACTTCCCGAGAGTGTAAAGCCGGAAAAAAGTTAAGCAAAGCTCTACATTGTAGATACCAGACAACGAATACCTGAGACGAATACCTATACCATTTTTTTGGAAAAATATTTTACTAGATGTTGCATACGACTTCGCACGCAGTAAATTTTAATAATTTACGTTAAAAAACAATGTGATTTAAAATATCATTATTATATATTGTACAGTCAGGGCAAGTTGAGCTTTACACTTGCAGTATTAGCTTAACAATCTTTACAATTTTGACTCTTATGACATAGAACTTAAGAAAGTAAAATATGTAAAGGTTAAAAATCTTTGTTTAGTTTTCTACACTGATAACCTTTCTTTTGTTGAATGAATATTACTTATTGTTAAGTAGAATATCAGTGAAATATAGAGACAAGTGAGATTCCAAGGTAGGGAAAATAATCCATTCTTTTTGCGTGTGAACAAAGCGACTTCGAAGAAAGTTTGCGAAATTCGCCGCGGAAAAATCCGCCTTGTCATCCCATATTTATTTTGCCTTTTAACACTTGAGGTTTCTTCAAATTTTAATTTAAACGCGAAATTATCTTAACACCTATACATTCTGGCTTCTGGAAGTGACATACTTTGAAATGAAACGAAATCATTTATTTAAAGAGTAGACATTTACAGGCACGTTCTCTTGTCATATTAATATTCTGTATTAAATAAATAAGCTACTCTATAAACTACCACCATTTAATACAAATCAAAATGACCATGAAAGAAATGAAAAAAGAAAACTGTTCAAGTTTTTTTTGTTTTTTTTTTATTTATTTTATTTTATTTTTATTTATGTCATACAGTAGACAAACAAGCAAGCGGCCCCCCTGATGGAAAGGGGTCACCGCCGCCTATGGACATCAGTAACAACAGGGGCGCTACCAATGCGTTGTCCACCAAGAAAGTTTTAAAAAAAGCAACTTCTGCCGTCGTAGCGCCTTCAATGATCGTAATGAGCAATAGCAACGCGATTTTTATTTAAAGGATTTACAAAACAACGCGACTGCAGCGCTACAATCGACACTTTGCGACACATTTTGTTTAATGTGAAGGAGACCTTAGATGTGTTTGCTATGACGGCAGAAGTAGTCGCACCCAGCAGCCAGATTCTATAGGTGTTAAGATAATTTCTCTGGCGATGGTATCGCGTTATCCGTGGTGCTTTTAATAAAGGGCGATAATTAAATGTTGCACCTGAGTTGTTTATATGGAGCGAGCCCCGCCCCGCTTGTTACAGTCGGAGCATACGAGTATTTGAGTTTCTGCGTATTATATTGGGCTTATGGAATTGCAAATGTTTAAATACAAAATGTATTTAATTAAAACAATTATTATTTAATTGTCAATTTGTAGCACACTTACCGCCACGAAGCCATGAACTACAAAACAATGTCCGTTTATGGCGAAGTTTCATTTTTTCTTCTATCTTTAGCATTAACAACACTTGACAAGACGGTGATGTTGCAAATTTAATTAAATCGGAAGAATTGAAATTTGAATTTTTTGCTTCATGTAGGTCCCGAGCAGACACGCTCTTATTACTATCGGCGTTTTAGCCTCTAAAAATGACTAAATTGCCTATTGCTGCGACTAAAACTAGCACATCTACAGTGACAATTGACAAATGGCAACCATCATTTATCGAATTGTAACGAAATTGTGCAGGGAAGGGTTGGTGGAAGAAGGTGGTCAAGGTTCACGCTGGTTGACGTGCTCATGTCCAACAGTGGTCTGCTCTACGCCAACGACTGTACATTTAAAAAAATAAATAGCGTTATTTTATATTCAGTCGTTTTCGACAAATCATCACATTGAACCGGTTCCTCGGCTATATAAATACGTGTTTTTACACCTAACTAAGCGGTGAGTGTGAACTTGGGTTAAAACTTCCGTTTAGTACCGAAAGCGCGGTAATCAGCCGAGGAGACAAGCGTGCCGCTTTTTATTGACATCGTAAAATGTGGAATCGTACTGTAATGTCACATAATATACTGAATGTCGAGTGTTTATAGCGGCACAGTTATGTCGATGCTGTATTAATCTTCCAAATTAAAATTGACTACCGTTTTCACACGAACCAAAAGTTTTTATTACACGATTTTATGTCTCGATTCCTGAATTTCAACGTATATATTCGTTTCGTTTAGGGTCAAGTGCCATGCTATTAGAGATGTATTAGTAAAAAAATGTGGTATAATCAAGTGCTAGTTTTAGATTATCAATGTGATTTGAGCCTTAAAGTCCTTGTCACTATAACATGTTCGCTCAAACCACCTCAAACTACTCAAAGGTGTTCAATGTACAAAAGTGACAAGTTACTAAACTGGCAACATATTTATGCCGCTAACTGTACAGACATATAGCCATCAAAGTAGTAGAATCATTACGAATATTGAAAAATAATTCGTTAAACTTTTAGAATATGTATTTGACAGGGTAGCCTGAATACATAATGTTATTGTTTAACTTTATAATCCCGTAGGCAACATAATATTATAAATATCCATTAAAAATAGAATGTCATTAATGTAGACACTCGAATAACGTCTACGAACACCTAAAACGAATTTAAGAGGCATTTTGTGTTTGAAATCTCAAGCATATTGCTAACAAATCACAGCCGAATGGGTCGTTTAGCCGCCATTTGTTGCCCTGGGGGTGGTAAAGGGTGGTAATTGTGTTTACAATACAACCCCTCCGCCCCCAACCTCACCCCCTTCCGCTCATTTCTCATCCTCAAACATCAGGGCAACGCTTAAAGCTCACCTCGGGAAATCTTGAGAAAAGTGGAAAATATACGTATTATGACACGTAACGACATCAGAATATTATGACATTCCAGCTCATAATCTCTTTTTCATTATATTTCAGGTTTTAGGGTTAATGATGTAGGTGCGTAATCTGAAATTGGTAAAAAACCGGGCAAGTGTATGTCAGGCCACGTGTGTGTAGGGTTCCGTATTGGCTACGCTTTGCTTGCGTGCTTCTTAGTGCACTATCATATTTTATACCTTAAGTACGATTTTAAAGAAATTTTAGTCTATAAGTAACTGTAGAGCCTACTTAACCGTAATAGTTTCCTATTAGGTTCACTATATTTACTACCTACTAAAGACCGCTTCGTTTTTCTGCATACTCCAATCTAGGATTTTCCCCATATTGCAATCTAGGATTTTCCCCAACCCTTCTCTTCGGACATGACCGTTGCCTGACTCTGATCGAAATTGTTTTAGATCTTTATAGATTTTTTTTCCAATTTTATATCCGTAGGTATACCGATCGATATACATATTATTATGTATATTATCAAAATCATCAAAGTTAAGCGAGTGTTTAAAAATGTGTCGTAGAAATAGCGGTGTCTTAACGAGCCACGATCGCTCCCATGAAGCCCCATAAAAAATAATAAACAATTTATGTTCAGAGACACGCGCGCGACATTTCACCTCGCCCACCTTGGTATTAACTCTGATTTTTCACATTCTTTCGCGAAATCCCCAACATTTGATGTTACTTTTTAATTTAATCAACAATTTAACTAACGAGACTTGCGCCCGTTTTCACCAACAACGCTTTCTTGCGGTACGGATAACCTAAGTGAAACCAATTATATGACAATTGTATGACATAAGGTATATTCTTCAAAGTATTATTATTAATTCCAATTGCAGAAATTTTATTTTAATTTTAATTCCACATGAAGTCTCAAACTGTCTCTTTTCAGTTGATAGTGAGAGCCGTAAATAGTATCAAAATGAAGCGAAATTTTATACAGATGATAGGTTTTCTGAAACTTTGTCTAGTAATAAATGAAATTCTATTCTCAATAAATAGTATTTTACAATAAATATATTTTACAAAATGGCCACCGGAAAACGAAATGGCGAGTGTATATTTTAAAATCATTTGAATAATACAAAGTGAACTAGATAAAACGAGGACACATTTAACTTCATTACCAATAACAAAACGAAACCGGCACCAGCCAACAAGTGTATAATTCTCGGAATGCCTAACAAATGTAAAGTTTTTTAGTTGTCCAGCGACATTGTCCAATTAAAGGGGACACGGACGGTCCCACAGACCACGGACGCTCCACTCTTAATAATTTATTCGCTAAGGATTTTAACTTTTGTCCCACTTTTTTCCGATCGGAATCTCGTCGTAAACACCTTGTTTAGTGTTCCTCTTTGTTAGCGATAATAAGCGATAAGCTTCGACTCTGCCGTGAAGTATTGGTAATGATCCCGTTGAATATTCAAGAGTTACCCCAAAAAATTATGTACAGTTATGTAGATTGCATGAACACTTCCTCTTTTAAACGCTTGTACGGAAAATAACGAGAAAATTGTACTTGGTTTACGATGAATATCTTTAGCAATTAAATTTTGACGTTGTATTTAACAAATTTATTTAGAAACAGAATTAAGTACATAGTGAAATGTGGGTAGTATTTTCTTTGACATGTTTTCTATCGCGAAATAGGTACCCACTATCATGTTTTTAAAACACCAAAAAAGTGAGACAAATATTTTTTTATTTCCACCTTTTATATAAGAAGCTAATCTCAGTCTAAAATGACCAAAGAACCTTTCATATCGTTAAGGATATTTCGTTGTCCCGTTTTCGCTATTTCCCATGTTAACCATTCAAAAGTTTCATCAGATTTCCGTTTGAAATTCTGCATATTGATGTATATTTTAAAAGATTAAGATTTTAATGAGTAACAAATTATATGGAAACACTATATTCAAGATTAATGAACATAGATAATGATACACTACAAAAATGATGTGTTGTGTTACATTAATTAAATATTAGGTTTTTATTTCACATTTTATGTGAATTTTATTTGTTTAGTTTTTATTTCTAACATATTATAAAATATGTTTTACTGATTATCAAAAGACTGGAAACCAGTAATCGTTTATGTATTTTATTATATCCTATATTTATTTTATGTCACTGATTAAGTAATTCTACGAATCCTCTTTTTAAACAGGACATTATATACTTATATATTATGTTTTCGATAGTTTTTCATCTGCAGCGTTCGACGTCAACTCACCAACACGACCACATTCTGACCGACAAAGACACTACAGCTACAATATCAGATGGTAGTCGTCGTTGTCGCCATAGCGTATAATAATTATATGAAAGAATTTGCCATTTTTATAGATTTTTGAGAATATAGAGCCCATTCCCATCGCATCTACATTTTTCCAAATAGATGATGGTTGATGTAAACTATTTAATCTAAGCGAATAGGCAGCGGAAGTGACTTCATCTTGTAATAATTATAATGAACCTAAAACTAAAAACCTTAAAAAATATAATAAAATAACTAAAATATATTATTAAAAGGAGTCCGTTTAGGCAAGGTTCCGAAGATACTGGCAGCGTTCCCCCTTTGAATAGCTAGACTAATTCTTTGTCCGAGGTAGCTGCCAGCTCTTCGGTCTCCTGTGATGTCGACTAACCTTTTTGCAATTTCCTTAAAAAGTCTAATAGCACAAGGACCCCACGTACCAAGGGTCTCGACACCGAATGGGACAAAACTATCTATACTTTTATGAAACTGCAACAATTTTTACATGTATAAATTATCTACATATTTCTAGCGAATATTTTAATAGCCATTTTGTAGTACGAGTGGCGCAACTATATTCGTGCGGGCTCCGCGCAGTCCCGAAGCGTCTTTTCTCGGAAACCTTTAATTGCATCCACTCGGCGCAGATCGAACGCTTAAAATCGATTTTTTTTTATTCGATTTATTTCATGTGGCCCTCACTTTGAAATCGTGTTTTGTTTTCGCGATAGTGAACGTTGTGTTTATGCATATTTAACACACATGTACTGAAACTTCTCAATTAATTAAACCCGTCGACAGTGTATCGATTCGTTAATTCGATTTCTCGATCCATTGCTATTTTTGAATCGTACAATTGGTTAAAAATGTAAGTAGGTAATTTCATATGCAGCATTTAACATTCTCAAATAACTATTGACGCATCAAAAAGACTTTTTTTTCTTGGAAATTAAATATTTACAATGGTAGGATATTGAATTTAATTGACGTTACGACAAATAACGCGCATTGGCTCGAACTTACCTTTACTACAATAAAGAACACAGGGTAAGAAGAAATTGTTAAATTGACAAGTCGAAACTGCAGTCTATATTTCTACACTTTGCTCGGGAACACAAAAGAAACAAGAGAAAAATAAGGTTGTTTAGAAAATGTTCTACCATTTCAAAAATACTTTTTATGTTTTTTTAAGGTAACCATACTAACCATATTTTTATTAATCTATATTTATAAAATGCTTTGTCCTGACTGACTGACTGAGAATCAACGCACAGCCTAAACCGCTCATCGTAAAAATCTGAAACTTGGCAGGTGGAACTATTATAAGACGTAGGCGTCCGATAAGAAAGGATTTTTCGAAATTCGAACTCTAAGGGGGTAAAAAGGGGGGGTAAAGTTACTATGGGACAACTTGATTCCTTGGTCCAATCTACTTCAAATTTTGCATAAAAATTGTTTAAGAGAATTGATAGAAGATGTGATTCTTATTTTATTGAAATTCTTGAAAAAAATGTATTTTGTGGGTAATTTTCTTCGAGTTGATATCAATACTCATACTCCTTAGTGCTTTTGATTTCAATTACATTTAATTTTGACACATCCGTGAAGTGAAGTGTCATCTGTCATGTAATTATAAATTGTGAATATTTAATCATAATGTCGTCTATTTATTCTGTTTGTGATATCGGAAAAACAGCTAAAAGTCTAACCATGTAATAAAGCGGACTGAATCATATTCATCGATAATAAATAGTATGTAATTAAATATTAAATTTTATAATATTTGACAGGGTTCAAGTTAAATTGGTCAATGGTTAAATGGCATACATATTGATATTGTCTCTTTCTCACTTATAGGAAATCTTATTACGTTGACTCGCTCTATTATTTCGTAGTGTTGTTGTAGGCTGAGGTTGTAGGTATTGAATTACCGATATACTTATACATTTTTTTACGGAAGTGGTTGGAAAACAAGCTCAGGAATATGGATCATTTGATATTAGGTGATTACCGTCGACTATGGAGCACATAGATTCTAGGGTCCCTAACCCGTTGCCGACCTATAACAGGAAAAAACAGGATATAGCGAGAAATAATATAAGGAATGAGTTAGATTTTTTCTATACCACAAAGGTGACAAACAAGAATTTCGGATATTTCACTCCCCAAACGAAACGCATTGCTGCTTCACGTCAATATTCTGTAAAAGGGTGGCTCTTCACTGGTCGGGCTAGCCTATTTCATAAACGCCAACTCCAAAGATTGTAATGAGAAGTATTTATATAGAAAAATAATCATGTATACATAGGAAAATGTTTTGTCTTGACCGTAGAGACCTGAAATTTGGGCGTGTGATGTAGGCAACCGATAAGAAAGATTTTTTTGAAATTCCCACGGGAAAGCGGGATAAACGCAAACGAAGTTGCGCGGGTTTCACTAGTCTTATTTATAAATGCGAATCAAATTCTGTCTTTTTACCCCATTGTACCGTATGCACCATTGACCTGCACCATCAATGGGGCAGAAGAGACAAATTAGTTTCGTTAGCACCATTGATATTAATACAATTATTTCACCATACTTTACTTGTCATGGTAAAATAAAAATGTGATAAGAACGGTTTTGGCATGTGTTAGGAATGGTTTTGGGATGTGTTAGGAATGATTTTGGGATGTGTAAGGAATGATTTTGGGATGGTTTTGGGATGTGTTAAAAATGGTTTTGGAATGGTTTTGGGATGTGTTTGGAATGGTTTTGGGATGTGATAAGAATGGTTTTGGGGTAGTAGTAGTAAAAGTATAAATTGTTAAAATTTGGTAACCTATGGGCTATGAGGGTTGTTTGAGATCCAGAGGAGGACATCAATCCGAGATCAGAAAAACAGGATTACACGGATAAAGACGCGTGTTAATAGGTAATAAATTATGGTGATAAGAGTAATTATAATAATATTGTAATGAAAAACCTCATATAAACATAAAGAATATCCAACATTTCATTTTCCATAATAAATTACGAACCGCCTTAGGGAAAAGCTGCCACTATTTTATATCAAAAGCTTTATAATACTCATTAGTAGGTGCAATAAGGACGGGTATATTTAAAAACAAAAGAGAGATAGAGACAAGGTGCACAGAATAGCAAGGTGCAGGAACAAAATCGATCGGTGTATTTGTTTAAACAAGGTGTTTCAAATGTCTCAAGGTCTCGTAAAATTTATAATTTCACCGGACCCTAATAAGTGAGGCACTAAAATAGGTTTTACAATGGTTTTAGTGCATTTCTATAGCACTCTTATTATACGCAATAACTAGTGTTTATAACAAAATTGCTGTGAGATCTCAGGTGCGGTAAAATTTAATATTTATATTCAAAGAATTTAATTACAGAAACCGTTTCAAACAACTCTATAATATCCTATCTCCTACTAATATTATAAAGGCGAGGTTTGTGAGGATGTATGTATGGATGTTTGTTTGTTTCACGCAAAAACTACTGAACGGATTTTAATGAAATTTGGTACACGGGTAGACCTAACCTATATAACACATAGGGTACTTTTTATCCCGAAATTCCCACGGGAACGGGAATAATAGGACTGCTGTGTATAAATAAAGTCACGCAAACGACGCACGCGGGTTTCACTAGTCTATTATAATATAAACTGAACATTATTTAGATAATGGAAATATCACAATAACAACACAATATTTTGATTATAGCACTTAAGATTTAAACACCCAAGTTAAGCAACGACGTACTCAGCCCGTATTTGATTCATGTTTAATAATCTTGAAAGAACAGCGAGATAAACGATATTTTATACTATGATTACAGGAAATCCATATCTCACACCATTCCGCTAGTGGTGCCAAGCGGTATTCCCGGCTCTAGTACGATATTAGACAATGTAAAAGTTAGACGAGGTGCCCATACCCTCGTATTCGCCTAACTTCGGTCAAGTTCGTGAGTAAAGTCGATGCTTCAGCGGTCGCACAATGCATGAATACACTGGCATTCCCTTGATTAATAACGTTAACGTTCTTTGTATAAGCGAAAATTTAGACTAATTTGTAGTTTAAAATTCATTTCAATTTTGAAAACTTTGAACATGCTGTATTATGTCGATCAGGTGCAAGAAGCGTGCGCGATGACAAATATAATGTATAAACCTCAAGAGTAAACAGTACAGACGCGTGCGTGACGTGTGGGAAACCTGCGCAGCCGCAACCGATCGTATGTATCATGTTCCGATTATCCGTGAATTGGACACACATGATTGACCACTTTTGTTGGTGACTTGAGACAAAAGATTTATGTATTCTTATGACGTACGTGTACCTAATCAGTTGTAAGTAAGAATGTATTATGTCATTTTTGTCACAGGAGTGTAGCTTGATGAAGCTGAGCTCGGAAGCACTATGCGATATCATCACTAAAGATATTTTTGAAAGAAATATTTCACCGCCCCGCCTCAGATGGGGAGTTTTCTCTTTCAGAAACATTTTCAAAATAAGAAATATGGTAGTTGAACCAAAAAAAAACATTCATACATATTATTTGAAAATCATACCATGAACACGAAATAAAAGACAGATAAACTGAACAATAATAGCAAGTTGCCGAATCAAATTTTAAAGTTAATCAAGTTGAGTCTCTCTCTACTACTGTCTCTTTTTTCTTCCTAAATACTTTCGTTTTTATACACCTTTGAACTCAAAAATGTGTCCGCGAGACACCGTACCTGTTAAGGGATAATTGAACAAACAGTGTCAGATTTAATTTATCATTGATTTTAAAATTTTTTCCTGTAATCCGTTCAACACAAAATCTCAAGTGCGTACACTGACATTCATAATATTTATTTTTTTAAATCTGAATTGACACACCAACGTTAAACTTTACATGGCCGAAGCCACATTTAACTAGTAATGAAGTAAGCTCGTCTGTATCGTTTATCTGGCTTTAAACAGCGTAATCAGAACCGTTGGTTTCACGGCTCAGTTAGTTTAACACCTGCCCCGAGCCGTCCCATTATTAGACAAGCACAAGATAGCTTTCATGTATTCATTAAATTTATATTTAACTAGCTGAGCTCGAGGTTTCGCTTGAGTAGATGGAAAGAAAAACAAGTATACTTCTAGTTTTTACACAGTTTACAACTAGTCAAAAGGTGCTGAGGGATGATATTCTTAAAACGTAGCTACATTTTAAGGATACGCGTAGGAACTTATTTTAGTCGTACTAAGTTGGAATTTTAGCCTTTCTTAGTTGAGTTGTTTATACAAGTACAAAAGGAGTAGAATAGTTTTTCTAGCCTGGATAGGTTGATTTTTGTTTGTTAATAAGGAAGATAGGATTTGACCATATGTAGATGATAGACAAAATCTTTATATGCAAGTTTACAAATTTATAGTACACAAATGTCACATTAAAGTTGTCATGTGCGCCAAAAAGTAGCATTATGTTCTATTGGCTGTACAAGCCAATTTATTCCTGGAAAAAGAAGAGTTCACTAACAGAGTTAAAATGAAAGTTGATTACCATATCCAAAGGCTAACTCTAGAGCAAAAGCTAATCACTCTAGGCTAATCAGTTAATTAGAATTTCTTATAAACGAAGTTTTAATTGATTACCAACGACAACTCTACATCTGTTCATAGTAATACCAACTGGCAGTCTTGTAATAGGTATGGTATACTAATATAATTAAAAAAGATTCCGTTTTTTTTTAAATGAATAGACAAACAACCTGACGGGTCACCCGATTATAAGCAATCACCACTTCTAATGTTTTTAACATTATTTTTTTACATATTTCTTGGATGTTGATTGAGCAAAGTCGGTGGCCTTCTGGCGTCTTGAAGACACTAGCCTCCGCTAATCCCATTGGATCAGTAGTGGGACACAGCACAGTACGCTCTAATACCCCTTTGATGCAAGATACAGTTCTTCCTTCAGAATAACTGTATCTTGCAGTGAGATGATTATGGATCGACAGGACGGGATAGGGTTTCATATTTTAAACATATTATTTAATTTAAATGTATCTAACTTGCGGAAAGATCTCATAGAAAAATAGATCTTTTAGAACATACGAGATGAAAATTATATGTAATGAAAACTACAAAATAATAATTTAAACATTTCGCAGTCACCTGTGCCCGGGCTCAACGCGATTGCGGGTTGGCCTCCTTCCGTTTGCCGGAAGTGGGCACGCACCTTTAGTGCCCTAATAGGTTCTTGACCCGTTTTTAGGGCTTGTCTCGAATAATGAACCCTAAACCGGACGCCTGCCGACTATTGCGCTACGGATATTGCCGTAGGCATTGTAGAACTAGTAAATGACTGTAATTATGCGTTTGTATTAAATGTATAAATGTGAAGCAATAAAGAATTGCACGTTGTTTCCTTGTAAAATGTTTTATATGGTATTATTTCATTTAAAAGGGCAACTATATTATATTACCTACTCAATATTATTAAACTCTTGTTTAATATACATAAGTAGGATTCGGGTTATCACATTATAGGTCCTACCCAACAGATGAAGGAGATTTGAGTGAAAAAACTAAAGATGTAGAAGGTTTGGCTGCCTTCTATGGAGTTTATAGAAAAACTGACTATCGACAGAAGTACTATGGGATTTGAATGTTAAAATTAAACTATATCCTCTTATTTCGCTCTCTTGTATATGCCCTGTAAATGTAGACATTGTAAAAAATCTAGGCACTGATAATTAGAAGGTTGTGGAATCGAAAGAGTGAGACTAAAAACTACGTAAAAGTATTTATTGGTACGAGGGTCAAACTGAAAGTTCTTAGAAAATCAAAAACTGGGCGAAAATAAAAGTTATTAGTTTTATAATATCTTTTCAAAATAGTGTTCCTTCACATCAATGCATCGTTGCATCCGATGAAACCACTGAGCAAAGCAGTTTTCCCACTCGTCTTTAAGGGTTTCTTCGACGGATTTTGGACATCGGTCAAATTATGAGGTATCCACCGGGCACAAAGCTTCCTAACCGCTACCTAACAGTTCATGGAGGATTCTGTGCACTTGACTCATACCAATGCCTAAGCTTGTCTAAATTTACTGATAGGTAACTCGTTTGTCATTCTCTATCATACGCCGCACAACACTGATGTTAACTTTAGTTGTCGCCGTAGAAAGCCGTCCGTCACGCAGATCATCGGTAAGAATAGTGCGACCACGTTTGAACTCATTATACCAGTTGTAAATTGTGGCACGGGATGGGGCTTCATCATGAAAGGCCATCCGAAGTCTATTTTACCATTCTTATTGACTTAAATGACATCGAATGTCATAAAAAATCATGGCACGAAAATTTACTCGCGTTAAGTTCATGCTGACGTGATTCGAGAAATTTTCAATTTGCCGCCAAACCGTAAAACAAAAGAAAAATAAAAATACTCGTTAATATTTGCAAAGAGTTCCATTTTCAAAATTTAAACTTATTTTTTAATTATATTGTTTACAAGTGGCCAGTTCTAAAAACTTTCAGAGTCGCCCTTGTATATTTATATTGAACTTTATTAATTTTTTGACAAAAAACTCCATACTATCATTAGCTATTCATGACGTCACCGAGGGCAATTCCGCCAGCCCGCATATAAATACGTAAATCTAATACAGTTTCTATTGGGAACGACCACCTTGCGTCGACGGAATCACTAATTAGAAGGGAGACGGTGTGCGGTTCAGCCCCTTCGATAAAGACAGGTTCATAGTTGCCCAAGTAATAAAATAAAGTTTAAGTCAAAGTCAAAAATACTTTATTCTGTGGGCACTTAGACACGTATTAAACATTAAATAAATAAGCTACTTTATAAACTACCACCATTTGACCACCGGTGAAAGAAATGGCGAAAGAAAATCTCAGTTAGGGTTGTATTCTCATTAGGCACATCATCATCTCAGCCACAAGAAATCAAAAGCTACCAGTATGACCGGTTGACGTATAGTAGCGTTTTATATATTAATTTTGAGAACATCTTCTAAAAAGAGTCAATATAAAATGTAATCTGATTGTACTATTTGTAATTCGTGCCAAACCAGTCCAGCAGTGGACTTCTTGTGATGTGGCTGAGATATATGTGTATTCCACACACTTAATAATACAAGTACGGCTTGACTAACAGCTTTACACTTGTATTTCCCCATGGTAGAATATTAATCAAAAATTGATTTAAATCCCTAACCAACTTTACTTATAATTAAATGCAGTACAATTTATACTCCATTGTATCTGACATGGTGTACTTTATTTCCTTCCTGTACCTAAAATATACGTTGCAGTTTATCAAAATTCTGTCATTTTTTGTCATGTCACCTGTCGCAAACCCTTGTCTTGCCGTTAGCTTAATTAGCATACCATTATTTGCCCTAATACAGACTTAATATTCAATACGTTTACACCAAATAATTACGGCATTCTGCCGAAACAGGGCCTTTCTTATACATTATAATATTAATGCGAGGGATGGGCGGCAGGTGCTTCAACAATATTATGTTACACTGAGATACTCAATACGCACTCGGTATATTTATTATGATGAGGATTTACATAAATATGGGATTGTGATGGTTGTAAATTATATAAGCGGTGTCTTTTTTGTTTGACGCTGAAATCTGGACTATGTTAACGATCATTAGATTCTTAATAACATGTTCAAGTCACCTAACGGACACTGACTTGACATGGCGACTGTTACCTACCGACGACAGTCGGAATCGACAACTTAAATGGTGACTTGAAAACACTGACGGGGAGCACAAGAAAAGAAGAAGTAGAATAACATTTTAATAATAGACCGTTTGTACGACATTCGTACGGTCTTGGGGTCCCAGTGTATTGCTCTTTACAAGGACATCGCCAAACGCCTGCGTGAAACCACGGATGACCCAAACGCTGGCAGTTACTTCGCTGAACGCATGTATTGCCATTCAGCGAGGTGACGCTGCAAGCGTTTTGGGTATCCTGCCACAGGGACCTTAATTTTCATTATTAGTCTAGTCTCCGATTTTTAAAATTAATCATTTGTATTTTTTTTGTACATATTTACATATAAACTTGACCTAAAAGAGAATAAGTTTTTAAAAATTTGCAAATAAAATTTAAAATACGCTATTTGTGAAATAAGAAACGTCAAATCCCAATAAAAGCGACGAAGCTGAGGCAAACAGCTAGTATGATATACATTTATTTTTTTAATTAATCATAATATCCTTGAACTGATAAGGTACATACTGTATAATTGCATCTGTGTTGCGTTTTCTCGTGTAAACCTGATGTGAATCACTATTTAAATGATTAGTTAAAGCATCCCAGTAACCACTCAACTGATTATATCGCTTCCCGTTACGGTTTTCTATAATAATCTTCATAAGAATTCAATAAAGCTTGTTATATATTTCAGAAAATAACGGTCATTTCTCAGTTTAAAATGCACGACCAGTAAAAATATAAATCCATTGCAAATTATTTCTCATCTCTAATTATGAAAAGCATATATTTGCATAAACGGATGTTCAGTGATTAGTATCGTTCCCATGGGAAATTTTCTTTTGGGAAATCCCTTAGTATAGTAGGTACTCATTTAGGACATCAATTTAATACCTTGTGCGCAGATAGATCTTATCAATATCTCCTTAATATAATTAAGAATATATAGTAAAAAACGTATTTAAAAGTGTTTAATAACTACTTCGAAAATATAAAATGTATTTTCTAATACACATAACAAAATATATCACGTTAGTTTTGATATCAAAGAATGGGTATAGATACCAAATATTTAAATAAGAAATAAAATATCGATACAAAAAATTAATAATGTTAATTAATATTACGTCAAACATTGATCATTCTCGTTTTTGTCTGTCATAGACAGAAGCTAGGGCCGTCGATATCATAAAAAACATGACGGGCTCCGTGTGTCCGTTTCGTTTCAGATGTCATCAGCTAGATGTTTGTACTTTGAAGCATTTTATTCATACGTATCCCTTCACCAGTGACATAAATTTAAATAGATGACCCGAGAGCAAGTCGTTCTCGCGCCGTTAAAATATAAAATCAACCTCTTTTCACAAATTATTTGTGTTACTTCAAAAAGTACTAGATGTACCTACTGAAAGTTCTATAAAATCGAACTCGCGTAGATACAACAAAACAATATACTACTCGCAAAATAAATTATTCCAACTTTATTTTACAAAGCTAAATATTTTATTATCAAGTTTATTAAATTACTAGCTGCTACCTGCGGTGTTACCCGCGTTTCATTTTATGCACAGCAGCGCCATCTGTTTTAGACTTTTGACCAAATCCTACGAAAATCGCATACTTTTCGGGATAAAATGTATCCTATGTGTTACTCCAAGGTATCAGCTATCTACGTACCAAATATCATAAAAATTAGCTCAGCTATTTGAGCGTGAAGAAGTAACAAACATATCATAAACTTTCGCCTTTATTAGGTATATTGTAGGATTAAACTGTTGTACTGTTACATATAGAGAAAGGGTAACAGAAAGACAGACTTTTTTAACGGATATTTTTATATCCAGATATGGTCTTTTGGCCCGAGAAGAAAGGCCCATATGGCTTAAACGCATTTGCAGAATCTAATTGAATTTACGTCCAGCCCTTCGCCGTGTAGGATTCCATCGGGCGGGTAATCGTTCTTGTTTAATTTAAACGATCTACGATCTGTTATCTAATAGGAGTGGTTCCCCGAACAGATTCTGTGATTCCAACAAGAGATGGAACTGGTTCTGTCACCGTTTATTACTCTCTTAATGATCGGGTAAATGTATTAAAAATTTTATGCTTGTTTATGTGGTATAACTGTAAACAATGAAAGTTCTACATAAAACTGAATAGTTTAAATGTTCATGATTTATTCATGAGTTAGTCGGAATCATTAACAGCAGCCCTGGTTATATGTATTAATGGGTACTGATTTTTGTGATTATATCGAGATTACTGTATCAAATTTCAGTTTATTATTTCTAATGTTTCCATACATAAGTATATTTAGTTAAATAACTAGTACTTTTAAAATAATTTATTTCCTATTGTTGTTAAGAACAAAAGGAAGACGATAACTTTTATAGCTTGTATACCTACGTAACAATATAAAAAATATGGATAAGTATATATCAAGTCCTTATTTTTTTTTAAAAGGGTTGGAGAGGAAGTTTGCGTGGCACATCCTCACTTTATATAACAAAACCATAGTCTCATAATCTCTGAAAACTTTTTATTGGCTCATAGGTTCAACTCATAGCTGTATGTTTTCCGAATGAATAAAATAAAATAAATAATATAACGACTTTAGTCTCATTTCGCATTTTTCGAAAAAATTGTTCTTATAGTCCTTATTTAAAGGATTTTGCATCCCACAAGATAATTTAATGTATGGGGTAAACAACTTAAATCGTAGACATATTATTTTGAACACTAAACAAGTCTTTGTTACAAAAAAATATCATGTAAATTCACATCCGATGGCCGTTCTCATCAAAATCCAATCTCTATACAAAAGTCTTAAGATCGTAATAAAGGAGCGTTCACACTTCATTGGAGCGGTCCGGGGTCCGGGCAAATCCCGGGTAGCACCTCCACGCGGTCAGCGACACGGCACTAACTCGTCGAATGATGACCGGATCATATACCGATCCCATTCGATTAACTGTAATGAATTGTTTGCGAATTGTGAGCATCAAATACGGTAGAAGCTGTTGTTGTTTTGTTTTAGTTGTTGTTTCTCGCGGGAGTTTGTTGAAGAATTTAATTTTCATAATGGCAAACGTGTATTGCGAATAGATGTTTCTTCTTTATAATACAAAATCTATAAAACTAGATCGTCAATCTGCAGTTTTACGTATGCAATAATGTATCGGTATTTTTACTTAATTAACATTTTAGATGTTTTCTGTCAACAATCCCGATAAACTTTCCTACAAGTTTTATTATTATTATTTTAATATGACAAACAAATACAACCAAGGTCGGAAATATAATTAGCTAACCAATTAGTAAAGATTCAAAATAGTTAAGTTTTCTAAAATAATTCAATGTTATTGTTTACAAACGTTCTTTACTTGGGTGCTATAAAGTTTCAAGAGTTAGTGAAATACGTCGTGACATTCGTCTAGCGCGGGGTCAGCGAGATAAGCCAAGTGGACTCAGAGATTGATTCCCGGATCAAGCGGATAGTGCGGCCGCTCAAGTGTGGACGATCCCTTACTCACGATTCACTGCTCGCTATGACTGGGTTTTTACTGGATTTGTAGGGTGTCTCTAACACTTTTAAAATTGATTTCAATATATTATTTTGTGAGTGGTATAGAGCATTTATGATGGCTAGCTTGACCGGGGAAGTAGGTACCAATCTGTCACAGGATATCGACGTGAAGCAGCAATGCGTTCGGTGACTGATTCGGAATCCCAACCCTTTTTCCTTCTCACTTTCCTATTTCCTTCTCTCCGTATCTTCCTTGTAACGGTAGAGTCCCTTTTACTAATTTTCATAGGCGCAAACGATTCTAGATTAGATGCTTGCTGTTTGCCTGCCGTATGACATAAAAAATATTCGCGTCCAAGGCATTCGGTGCTCAAAAATATAAATGATCATTAGAACTCTCATGGGAAAACGTAGGCAACAGCTAAGAGTTGTTATTTAAATAACCAACATTGGACTAATCACTTGGTCGGGTTGTACAAATTGTTTGCTACCTTAGTAGTAAAAAAGTGTTCACATCTTTCAATTTCCTTTAAACACATAGAATTCTAGGTACTTTCTAATTTAACTACTCACATTCCAATAAGATTTATTGAGTTCCTGCTTAACAACATTCAGCAACAAAAAAAAAATTAAACAATTTTAAAATACTAATTTTATAATTATGTAATTTTTAATAATTATGTACTTTAAGAGCAAGCGGTAATTGTGCTCAGGTCCTAAACTCAGCCTAGACTTCCTGGAACTGTGGAAACCAGAAACGAACACAATAGCGTTTTATAGCTTTCCCAAGCTTTTACAGCTAGAATGGCGCCTCTCTTCACGTGCGACTCATCTTTCAGATGGCTCTAAAATTGTTTTAATTGTCTAATTATTTCATGTTGAATTATAATTACTGTCACTTGTTGACAAGTCCTTTAAAAGAACTCGTGGTTATGTAATGTATATTTTTGATTACATAATTTGCAACATTTTTGCTTTGTTTTCAAAATGTCTGTAGCTAATGGAGTTGTTTATTTTATACAAGTGTATATTTAATTATACAAACTGTATTTATAATATGTAGAGATAATGTGTAGAGACAGAGTTCGAGAGGGACTAATTTTAATTACATGTGTTGTAAGAATCTGAAATGGGTTTACTAAAAAGCTATATTCTTTAGCGAGTGATGTTGGCTATAAAATATTTTTTTTCTTGGTAGTGGCGAACAGGAGTGATTCGCTAAATGCACGGGTGCATACCACAAACAATATAAACGTCGACATAATGATGAAGTAACAAGCAGTTTGCGTGTACATCGACGGATAAAGCGTGAAGGTACAGGAATTCCAGCGCCGACATTCCGAAATACATGCATAGTCGTAATTTAGAGAGGTGCGAAGTGCCATCACATCGGGGGGTACTGCATACCCCGGTAGGTGTACCACAAGTGCAGTGTTCTCGAATATTCCACAGTATTGTACCGTGCAATAAATCTGGCGGAGTGATGGCGCGTTTTTTGTCGCGCGACATTTTTTCCCGCGCTAGCGGCGCATATATCACGCCGGTGACTTATGCCCCTCTGTCGCAAAAGTCGCTTGCTTGAAATACCGCACCGTTCCTTCGGATACCTATTCTTTATTTGTGGATATCAACAGAATTGAATTTAAGGATATGAGGACCCAAAAACTGTTTAACAAACTAATTCCATATGAATGTTAAACCTTAGAAATCATATCAACTGAAGCGTAAATGTATACAAATAGGGAAATGTGTGTGGAAGTTAAAAAGACGAATGGCAAACATTAATTGTGTGACAACAATGGCGCCCTTAAATCCGCGCGGGGCAACCGCAAATAAAACCAGCTTATTAAGTGGGTCTATCGTCGCGGGACGACCCCGGGGAGCATTTTATACGTACTTTTATCCGATGTCCATTCTTCTGAAATGCGATTAAAATTGAATAGGTCCATATGTCGCCGGCAGAGGCCGTTGCGTCACAATCTCACGGGCGGCTGCATTTTCAATTTGCCGCGAGATAAGCGCTACATTTGGACGACTTTTTCTAGAGAATGCCGGAATTGATCTCGTGACTTATGGCGGACGATGGCTAAGACAGAGTAATTGGATGGTCAATTGAATATTCCTTTATCGTTTAAATATTATTTGAATGACAGAATACTTTTATTATTAGCATTACCATTTTTATTCATTTATGTTCCAGAGACTCACACCATCATATATATTTTAGTTTTGAACGATTGATCTTATTAAGGCTGCGCCGATGTGTATTCAATCTTCTGTAAATTATAGTTTCACTTATTCTTACTTCCGACATTGTTTAACTCCAAGTGAATGTGAGTCGATCCTGTGGGCTGGCGTCGTAACAAAAGACCGAAGCTGGTTACTTAGTCGTTCGAAAAAAGGATCCAGTGGGTAGTAGGAAATTAAAAAAAAGATGTAGGCTAGGTAAGTGCTAGTGACTGCAACATATCGAAATGTGACATAAGTTAGCGAAACACAGAGATTATCAAGCAAAATGGTTTTATTTGGATTACATTAGAAACCTACAATTAAATATTTATTATTTAAAACATGGCTAGTAAAAAGATATAAGTGCAGACAACATCCTTATTGCAAATAAATATTTCATGCCAATAAATAATTTAAGAGAGGTAGGGCACAGCGGATAATCCGCTCAAATCGGAGCAGCCCGTCTGGGGAAGGACATCCACCTTATAGAAGATCGTAACCAAATAGCAAAAGCCTCGGCCATGCTGTGTTCCTTGCTCATAAGGTCTCCAGAGCTCCATTTGCGGGAGTTGGGAGGGTTGGCAACGCGTGTGTGATATCCCCGGTATTGTAAGCGTCTATTATAGGCTACGGTGATGCTTACCATCAGGCGGGCCGTATGCTAGTTTGCCAACTTTGTGGTATAAAAAAACACGCATTTTTATAAATTATTATGGTTTAGACTACTTTTGACTCATCTATATATATAAAAGGAGAAGCTGACTGATAGACCTAAACTTATAGTTTAGGTCAGTCAGTCAGGGTTAGAAACTTGAAATTTTGCACAGGGGTTCCTTTTATAACGTAGCACTAAGAAAGGATTTTTCAAAATTCCCACGGGAAAGCGAGATATATGCAAACGAAGTTGCGCGGGTTTCGCTAGTTGAATATAATTAGCGTGAAAGTGGTTAAGTCTGCGAAGCTTGAAGTAAAGTATAATATTGCTTGTTTGAAGGAAATTAGTCAATTAATTGTTGTGTGGCGTTAAAGAAAATGGAATTTATGCGTTTTATTACCACACGGGTGGGATATTCAGTGACCGTGAATAACAAAAATAAATGGATATCCATATTAATAATGCGAAAGAAATGTTTCATGCTTTTCGAGTAAACCACTAATCTGTATTATAATTTTTTCTATACTGGTTTCTTTGTCCAAATCACGCTTTTCGTACCAATCATAACTACCTACATACATCTACGTTTTTATCACTTTTGTCGTCTGGGTTTGTCTGAAGAAAGAAATAAACGATTTATCTATTCTGATATAAAAGTGTTAACAATTGATTCAGATACCATTATGTCGAAAAAAAAAGAAGGCTCTATATCACCAATCTAATCTACATACGTAGCACATTATATAAGTTTCTTTCACTTTAACCTAACGGTATGGCTTCTTCTTTCCTTCTCATCTTTCTCATCTCATCTTTCTACATCATCCTTAACTCATTCAACCAACTCAGTGCAGGTCAGTAGGCCTGAGGATACGATATAAATAAAGTTCAAATTCATTTATTTCTCCCCTTGTTAACAACTACCATAGGTGTCTATTTTATTTTTCATTAAGGTTCATATATTTTATTTTGCTATGTTGTAAATTGTGGAAGTAGAGAAGATGATTAAATGAATTACAACAAGATAACACATAGCAATAAAAGTCATTCATATGGAACAGAAAAGATGATCTCTAATTATTTATAATTGAATGTTAATGCATTAGCATTCGATTATACTGACTGTTCATTGGGAGGGGGTCTGTTAAATAAAAATATATATGTAATATCAATATTGATAATTTATTCACAATTTCATTTAAAATACACAACTTCACAATGTTCTGTTTTTAAAAACTAAAAACTTTTAGGTACGGGATATCGTTATAGGTTGTTTTCAGTGATCACTAATTTACACAATTTTTTTTCCATTGTTTATGTCCTACGGGTCTCATTTACATTCATTATGTACATTTTGGGTGCTGAGATCCACGTTTGTGAATGTAACAATATGTTGAAATGTATGTTCCGCTATTGCTGCATTCACACGCTGTATCCCACTAAAATTTATGGCCACTCAATATCTTAATTTAAAATGGTATAGCGATAAAAATTTATTAAATATAATTTTTGTGTTGTTAAACAAAAAATAATATTATATTTATAATACTGATGCGAAATCCAATTAGTGACCAATTTTGACCTGCGTTTGCAACAAATTGATTTCTCGAATCGTTGTCTCGTCGTTCCGCGGAACGGCACTATTTTAAACAGCTATTATGTACAAATCGCATGATTAATAACTATTACATAAATTACTATTGCATTTCATTCAATACAAACTACACAAATAAAATGTACAAAAGAAACAATATCTCTGGGTATAATTTCTCTGAACACATCACAATACCTATAGCGAACCGAACCGTTCAAATTAAATATAAATGAAACAATTTACAGGAACGGAATATAACTTAATAGAGATATGTACAAAATACACAAATTATTTTTACTTTTGAACTATACTTATTTATCGTATAAGTCGAATCCGACCTTAACTATATTATAATACTGTACAATTTCGCTAGTTACTTCATGTAAAACATACTTAGTTAATACTTGTAGGGGACCCATCTCGGAATACAAAGTCTTCATTGGCTCAGGCCGGGTCGCTCGAATTGGATATGTGCGGTCAATTCGAATTGTTTGCAGATATAAACATACAAACATCAATTCTGTGTAACAGTCTTATAAATTAGTGATGTGCCGTTATCGACAGTAGTCTAGTCGTGAGTAGTAGGTGAAAATCACAGCATAGGGTGTCGGTTGACGCCCCTTCTAGGTCAATTCGGTGCGCCCAACGGGACGGTAAGTGTATGTTTTTGAAGACATATCTACATATTAAATCCAATTGGGTTGCGATCGAGTTTGGTTGACTTATCACGTATACTCACTCCTCCAGCCAGTCTGGAAAGAAATTTAAAAAAATGTAAAACATTTAAATGAAGGTGTCAAGATAACGGATATTCAATAATGGGTGAGAGTTTTGAGAATCACTCATGCAAGACTGTATTGGTAGGTTGTATGTTCTAAATTCAATTAAGTGCCAAGTGCATAGTCTAATTCTCTGGGGAATTTATTATGTTCCATTGCAAAATCAATGCTCGCTGTTTTTGATTCTGATTGCGTAGGAAATAAAGAGGTAAGATTCCCGAATAAGTAAAAATGTAACTCCATTTAATTTATTTTAATATCAATCCAGAATTAAATTATTTATCCTTGCGCAATATTAGTAACCAACCATTAAAAATAAATAAAATTGCGTTTTCAAAGTATGCTTACCATAGAGTTAAGTTGCGCTAAGTGGTGGTGGTGGTAGGGGTTATGTGATGCCGGTGGTGGCGCGAAGCCCTGGTGCGGCGCCCCGTACCAGTGGGACATGTGCGCCGCCGCAGGGTGCACCAGACCCACTTGGTGTTGACCTGTAGGGTTAAAGATTTATTTATTTACTCATTCATAACAACAGCTTTTACGATACCTAATGGATAATATTGGAGAGCAAGTAACACAGCCAACTACAGGTTTTCAAAGTACAAAATTTGAAAACCAATAAAAACACATTTAAAATTTAATTTACCATTATACTTAACAGCCACAATGCAGCATTTTAAATATTATTCTAGGAAATAATCGACATATTCATTTGCTATTTCAACAACATGGAATGTGAAAATGCCAAGAGCAACACGGCTAACTATTCTATTTCCGAGTTTTCAATTATTATAATATGAAACCTGAAAAGGGGAGTCCCCTTTTTCAGTACTTTTGTGAATAGCTACATTAGTTAGCTGCTCCCTGAGATACGTTTGACTCTATCCCTACCAGGATTACAGGTTACATTAATTATTTGAAAAGCAGGTCAATTTCCTCACCAAAGTCCATAGCAGACGGGAAGGCGGATCCTCCGAAGCCCTTAGTGGCGTCCCCTAGAGGTTTGATCATGTCTCCCATGACGCCCCCCAGCGCAAGGGCGCACGCCCCACCACCCCCCATTCCCATACCGCCTTTCTTTTTCTTACTCTTACTACTTAATTTTCGATTTCTTGTTTGAATACCTTCTTTCTTCATTGTTAGTGGCCGGTTTACCTGTAACAAAGGGAAATAAAATTGAATATTTTGCCCTTGTAAACATTAACGTAAAGAGAAGGTTTCAGGCCGCCTTATAAAATTTCTCACAGAAAAAAGAAAAAGAAGACACTTCTTCCTAATTCACCATACGAGTGTGATACGAGTGTGGGATCGGAATGACTGCATGTAATAATAATAATTTTTACTTGGTTTGGTTTACATAACATAATTAGTACCTAACACTGACTGTATCATGGATAACATATAAAAAAATATAACATAGCGTGAGTATAATTGACTCGTAATTATATTCCATACAGGCAGAATAATCGTAATTGTCTCATGTTGAATCACACGACTTTCCGTCATATTCCATTTTATTGCCCTGACGTTACATTTGGCCGTATGAAAAATACGTCAGCCGTACCAATTTAGAATGCCAACTAGCAAGAATAAAGGCGAGCCGAAACCATAAACTGGGCACAATAGGCGTGTGCGAATATTTAGTTGTTTGGTGTCCGCTGCCGACATGTGAAGCGTACCCGTGGTGCATCCTAATTAGTGCAGCGATGCACTCCGCAACATGTTTGTTAACGTTTTGTGGGAATCGAAGGTGACGTACGCGAGGTGAGGGCACTCTCGGTAAATTTTTGTCATTTCATTGCATGTATGTTTGCGACCTGTCATAAAAGGTTTAGTATACATCAAAAAGCGACGTCTCATCCAGACGGTTGTTGAATATAAAACAGCTTTGGGTGAACTCCGGTTATACCCTTCGCGTGTTCATATTTTCTAAGCATTGAGGGTCAAATATCTCGGTCACTTTCTGGGCACTGGTTTCGAAGAAGTGTGCGTCACGACGGACGGACGGGCGGACAATGAGTTATTCATCGCCTTCCATGGAAGTTGTCGGCATATGCGCCCTAAACGCGCGATTGCGTTGCCCCTCGCAGCAGCCAAGCGCATGACCTGATTCTTGCTTCTTTTTGGACAATCTCAATTGAGCTGACGTAAACAGAGAACAAAGGCTCGTGAAAGTGAATTTCTTCAATTTTCTATGACTATTGAGTCAATATCTTGTTCTATCATCATAAAAAGTAATTCGAAATCGAAAGTGTTTTGTAATATCAATATTTATTTAAGTATCAATCCAATTATCAAAAATTTCTTTCACTGTCTCACTTTTGTAATAGGAAATCTGATTAACTTTAATTATATACGAATTACAATCACATCATAAATATACAAACTACCACTTCCCACTGTTAGAAAGTATTAGTCTGTTATTTGAAAGGTTTTAAACTGGGTTCTACTCTGACCAAAAAACTATTACCTGAAGATACGCTTTCTGCAAAAATATTTCACTGATACAGCATAAGACCATGACATAAAAGAACAACTTTATTCGTTATTTGAGTGATAAGTACTAAACTAGTTTTAAATTCTGATTGCAAAATACAAAGTGCAACAGTTTTCTCCAACAATAGAAGAGTACATGTGGTTAGTGCGTGTCAATTTGTCCCTAATACAGTACCGCGAATCGCCCACACAGCAGGCGCATACCGCGCCGTCGCCCTGCCAATTTAACCAATATAAAATGCATTAACATTAGTGCACATGCCGACAGATTTACTCAAATTAGGTCAATGTAAAGCCTGCATCATCCATTTTGCTCTGAAGGTGTAAAATTAGATCATTGTGGAGAAAAATATGATTTAATTGGATATCAATAAAGTTTTAGAATTCACAAGATTTAGGAATGATGTCGAATTTAATGTCATGTTAAAGAAATCTATAGAGGGACATCTCGTATTTTTGGTCATTTGCAAATGATATGCTTGAAGTGAAATAGTAGAAATTACAATTTACAACTTATTTGTATTTTTTTATACAAAAAAAAATTAAGGTTTCAATTTTACCACCACTCGTAGTTTTAAATCACTTTATTTTACGCTTGTCTTCTTTACGGTAACAAAACGATACCAAACAATTCACTGTAAGAAATCCTAATGAAACACCATTAAATTCCATAGAACTTTGAAATATGCAGTCAGCGATATCACAATAGTTATCAAGTTCGTAGCTTGCATGCAAAATAGGAGACCTTCAGATGCTTGCTACCATAACAGTCTTAGCACACGGAAGGTACAATATCTATAGTTTCTGTACATATGTGTCGGATTGCTGGCTATCTTGCCCCTATTGCTTAATAACTGTGTATTATGTCAGGTTAATTACTAAGTTGTCGGGTCGTATCTGTAGGTCTCTGTAGGCACATAATACGAGGTTGTATTGACTATCTGAAAGGACAATGCCTTTGATGAGTCGCTTGAATTAATTAATGCACTGGCATTAAATTATGGAACTTGGTTAAGCAAAAAACGTTCGAACCGTTGTCTGTATTTGATGAGCAGAAATTATTAACTATTTGCTGTATTACGATGTCATAATATTACCATAATAAAGGGTGAGTGGCTATTTTGTTAGTTTGTATTTAAAACATTGATGTTTAATTTAATTATGACGTAATAAACATTTATATTTTTTTAAACTTATTTTAATGAAATGCATATTCTCTATCACGTATAAAAATGCACATTAGCCACAGTTATGGCGATATTAGTTAACACAGGGGTGGATCAGTAGTCAGAAAAATTATTTTCAGAAATTTGACAATCATATTTGTGCACCAAGAAATACCAAAAACTGACATGCTATTTTGCAAATCGTAGACTCACCGTAAATTCATAAAAGTATAATAAGTAATCAAATAATTTAATCGAAAAGGAAAACGCACTGAAATTTTCATAAAATACCAGTCTAGTACGTTCATGTGTAGCATATTGTACGTTTATAGTACGCCACGCAGGAATGTTGCATGTGGGGGCCACATATGGAGTTAGCGGATTCATTGCAACGTGACCGTTGTAATTTTGCTCCTAATTGCGGCCAGGTTCGTAATGGGAGCTTAAATGTTTGGTGATACGAATGGCATCGTAAATATTGTGTTCATTTGAATTTCCCAAACTTTCATGTCATTATTTGGATGGGAATGTATGCATGAGTGTTTATTCTGTTTTATGTTACATTGCGGCGAACAAGTATTGTATTAAAATAATAGGAAAATTTGTCATTTAGAATCTTGTCTATCTTGTCAGTAGGTATGTTTGATGGACTAGACCTGACCTAGGTCGAAGTTAATGTGAATGTAAAGAGAATGTGAAGAAGACACTTCGTTTAGCTTTTCATTTCTTTTCTAACTTCGTCTTTAAACAACTTGTTGATCTGTGTTAAATAAGCTCCCTAGAATTTAAACAAATAGAAATCCTGACAGAAGTAAATAAGTCAGAATTATTTATCGATATCGCCTCTAAAATCCAATAATTTTCATTCAAAGAAATTAGTTATAGAAAAAAATAACATTCAAAAATTATTAATACAGCAACCGTGCATCGTGTAACTTGATTCATATGTCGTAAATTGATGTATAGTTTCATTGTGTGAAAATAAAAACGACATTCAACTTGACTAATTAGTCATAACCTCTTGATCGATGATACTGAATATCGATATTTTCATAAAGTTTTCTTACTGTTTGACATTTGACAGGTCTAATTGTCATTTTGTTCGTGATATAATTAATTGCGCATTCATTAGCTAGCTTTAAATCTTTCATAAATATAAAAAACTTCTACACAGTTCACACAGCTGCACCTGGTTCCAAAGTAAGCTAAGCTTAATTTTAGTTTTTATTATTTTAGTTAATTTAGTTAGTACTCAAGAAAATACTTTATTTTTTTTAGGTGTACCCTGTACGTTTTCGAAAATTTTATTAACGTTTTTATAATTTTCTTTCACAGTATATACCTAATTAAATAGTCATGAGAAACCGCTGAGGTATGTTTTGTATAAAATAATTATTTATGCAGAAAACAAACATTATATACCTACATACATGAAAGGAAAAACTAGTTTAGACAAATACCCTTGGGAAAATTTATACAATAATAAAATACGTTAAAGACAAACAACGTTATTCAGACTGCAGATGCGCTGATACGCACAAAAGTGCATTCATAGTGCTTAGAAACGTGTTGACTAATTAACCTACGCGAGTTAGTTCTTTGTTAGCTCTCCATTGACTGCTCCGTTGAACTGCACATATTTCAAAAGAAAACAAAAACGTCATTGGATTTTTACAAAAGCGAAATGTACATAAACATGTAATTTCGTTTAGTTATGCGTGCGAATAATTGTGTTACGTTTCTAGAACGGAGAGTGCGCAAATTATTATGCTATCTGCTCCCATCTGGCCACAATACTAACACTGGCTGTAAAACCAGTCAAATGGGAAAATAACAGGCTCCTCGACAATGCGATGGAAAATGCACATGGCCTACACAATTTCCGAGAAAGCCTACTGCGTCTTGAGCCTAATTACTTATAGCGGGTTGCACAAAAACATTTAATTTTATGACACAATGCTTTTTCTTTTTTTCGATAAGTAATTAGTCAGTGACTATGTCACATTTAATATGTCATTAATTTTATTTTGTGTTTCCGCAACTCACCGTACATGTATTTCTATAGAAATAACCTAACTAAAATTCTTTCAGGTATCTTAAGAAAAGGTGGAAGCAATAAGCACACATTCTTTAAAAAAATCTCGTACTGAATTCGAACTCACAACCTTTGAGATAAAGTAGCTATCTACCGGACCACAGAAATATATCAAGATATATCTTGATATATTTCTGTGTACCGGACCTACCATTAAAGCCTTTCTTTATTCTTTTAATGCATTTTGAATGAATTCAATCGTTTACGTAACAGTCTATTATCACTTCCACGAATTAATTAAGTGATAAAATGAAATGTTCGAATCAATAAAAAGTATATTATTCTTTATCAGGTGTAAATAACAGTTCTATGACAATGTCGATAAATTAATTGCAGGAAAAAAATACGATCGACAGCCTAAAAGTAAAAACTTCGGTTAAAACAATGGAATTTCTTTTTTATATGACGGCAGGTGTGCGAATTTTATATTTATTTGTTAATCTAGTTACGACATTAACTTAAGACAAGCAGTATTTTCGTTTTGCTATGCATCGGATATAATAGTAAAAAAAACTGACTAACTTTTAGGTATTCTATAATATTTTATTCTATTATAAAGAGGTAAAGTTTGTAAGATTGTAGGGGATAATCTCTAGTTCTAATGAACCGATTTTGAAAATTATGTTACCAATAGAGAGCCACGTTATTTGTGAGTGCCATAGGTTATAAACCAGAAAAAACCCACACGGGCGAAACCGCGTGTACCAACTAGTAATATTTATACATTCTTTACGTTTCCAAGAACTAAAGAGATAGATTAAAATAATTTGATTATCGTCAAAGATTTCATCAAGAAGGCTTCGTGTCTATAAATAAAACTCAGAATAAACACGAACACTTAAAATGTCATCAATTAATTATTGTCAATATTATTGATCATTAAATTAAAGAAAACATAAATGACAACCAGTCAGCTGTAATATAGACATTGTACCTATTTAAATTGTAATTTATCATTGTGTATAGTGAAACGTTTAAATACCAATGTCATTCTATGTATATTGATATTCAAGAAGCAAGTCCCTACTGTAAA
This sequence comes from Endotricha flammealis, assembly GCA_905163395.2. Lineage (NCBI taxonomy): Eukaryota > Metazoa > Arthropoda > Insecta > Lepidoptera > Pyralidae > Endotricha > Endotricha flammealis. Next base: position 13,429,655 of record LR990854.1, on the reverse strand, counting down.
TATTATAATACCTATGCTCTTAATTCGTTTTTATGGAAAAAACACATTTAACGACAATCTGCTAGTACAAATAAATACGACTTTTATTAAATTCTTTACGTTAATCCTGTGATTTCAGATTCAGTTTTTACTTAAATTGTCGTAGAGGATCATTGCCAGATGGTGGCACCTGTTTACATAAGTATATTGCAGTAAGTCAACCCTTAATCAAAAAGGAACAATTAACGCTTCTGAAATAGCTTTTTGTTTTATTTTTCAATGGCTATTTTACTTCTTTCCGTTCCATATATTATTATTATGCTCGTAAGTATTATCGTTACAAATATAGAATACTTACTTATGAAAAGCTACTCTGTTTTAATTTCTATTTCAATTTCTATAAATAAATTAAGTTTGTTTTGCATCAGTAACCACTTTTATAAAAGAAAAGTGGTTTGGATCTTTATGAATACTTTTTCTCGCGTGTATAATATTATGAGAGCACTCCAATAGTAAATTCTAAGCGAAAGTATTATGTTATTATTATTCAAATTAACGCTCCGTGAAATCGCCTTCAAGATCATACAATAGGAGAGACATTTCATCTAACTGCTTAATATGAGGTGATGACGAAGTATTCACTTTGTACTGTTTTTCGCAATCATAAGACAAAAGATGTTTGAATTGTAAATTAGATTTATCTTACCCTTTAGCGGGTGTAAATATTGCATTGTTTTTAAGACTTTTCCTGTGTTGACTAAAATTTCATATATAAACAATTTCAGTTAGTATGTTTTCAGTGTTAAATCCGCCTTTTGTGTCAAAGTTATTGTGGTCAATAAAGGTTAAGTAAATAAATAACGTATTACAAAGAGAAAACCTTATTTTTCTAACCAATAGGCTAGTCTTAAGTTATCAGGGCAATGTAAAACTGGCTTTTAGAATAACAAATCACGTGTCGAAAGTTGCAATTAAAAGGAGAAATGGGCCCAAGGAGGGAGTAGATGTGGCGCGGCGGGCAAATAAACAATCTTGTGAGCAATTGGGCGCAACCGGCAACACGGTGGCGGCCACACGCAAGATAAATACGGGGAATTGGGATTTTTGTGTTATGCCACAATGCACGCAATCTTTTGCTGTTTTAGTGTCTAAACATACTACGCCGAAATTACGCGGTATTCAAAGTCTTTATTTATCCGGAATTAATGGCTCAAATTACACTTTTTTTGTAATTTCTAGTTTATTATTAACTAATTGTTCATGTTGTAATGAAATAAATATTTCGGCCACAAAAATATAAAAATATATTTTGTATTATCCTTCATGATTTTTCTCTCCGTTAATTTCTACTAGTAGGACAGAACGGTAGAACTATACGGACAGAATCTTATTTAGTCGGTCGGTTTGTAAGTCAGTTTGAGGCAGTTTGCTACCACCACTTCCTTTAAAGTTCCGAATTTTTATTTGTCAAATAAGAACTGATGAGAGCTGTCATAAAACTACCAGTTTATTTGATGAATAAGCTATTCGGGAATGGTGAAACGAATGAACGGGGGCTTTATATCCTACCTAAACATGAAGGCTAAAAGTATGTAGACATGTGAGTTCTAAAAGCGGTAAAAAATAATGTTAATCTATGGGTGAAATGGTCTGACGATAACCAACCAAGCGTTCCAGGAAGGGGTTGGGCACATGCTAAGATTAAAAAAACAGACTTAAAAATGAATATTTTTTATAATAAAAAAAAACAGTTCGCCGTAGTGACATTAGTCAAAAAAGATTGTTTTCGTTGACGTGTGTAATGATATAGAGCGGTTCTTTTTGTGATGTTAAGAAATTAGTTCCGCGCAGTTAGCGTGTCTTATGTGCACGGAGTTATGGCAACGCGACGGCAGAGTGGCGACTACTGAGCATGGCCTAAGTGAATTTCTTACTGGAAATCATAAGACTGAAAAATAATAATAAAGGGTTTGTTTAAACTGCGATAATCTCGGGAACGATAGTACGTGCCAACATCGCCACTCACGGTTTATAAAACAATTGAAAATCGATGTTCGTATGCACTAAGTAATTAGTGTCAGTTCGAACTTCAGCGCGAGCCAGCCTTGTTGGCGACTTGTATAGAAAATGTGAAAATTAATTTACATTTGATAGCACAAATCTTAGTTTTTTTATAACATAACCATATTATAGGAGATATGGAAGGGGGAACTTTAGTTTGTTTATTTAAATTGCACATGTATACAGTAGCTTAAATCGATGAACTGCGTTAAGATAGTTGTTAAAGAAGGTTAATATCACAACATTACAGTAGACAGCATTTTTGCAACCATTTCAATAAAATGGAAGGTCAGGCTGATAAAGGTAATGTTTAATAATCAATTCGTAGGCTAGGCGTATAAAAGTTGTTTGACGTTTTTGTTTCTTACACCTTAAGAGGAGAACTGTTATCTTTTTAAGCAGTAAGGTTATTTAGAGAAGACATTTTTTTTGTATGCCTCATTATCTTAATACGCCACGTTTTAATGTACGTGCTTACTTGCAGACTTTACTAGACTAAAGACATAGCCGGTAGCTTGGACATAGAATTTTTTGTCATCTATAGAGACCCAAACCCAACCGTCGAAACAGTTAAGTAATAATTTGATGTATAAATCACTTTAAAATAATAATGTATAATTAATTTAAAAAAATACTAATTGCCTGTTCACTATTGATTTACTACATAATAATTTATGTCATTTAACATATTTTATTTTTCTCATTTAATATTTAAAAAGTATCCATACTTATCTAAATTTTTTGTGATTTATCTTGAATATTAAAAATTTGAAAATAAGTCACGAATCACCAAATAGGCAAACTTTATTCGCATTTCGCAAAAATTAAGGATGTGATGATATCGATATAAAAGAGTCGAGTGTTTGATGTGTGCGCGTGATTAAAATAAATACGGGCGGTAGTCGCCGCGCAGACAGCTGCTACTCCGGGGTATAATTGAAACGACGATTTATACACCCGCCAAATTTATCGACACACTCGATTTATACTCAATGCCTCGTCTTATACACCTTCACAACATTTCATTTTTCACAATCACTAAAAAAGATTACTCGCTCTAATTAAACCGAACCCAATTAAGATGTCATTACTCAATTATCGACACGAGAAGACAATCAACGAAATGCAATTATCAGTGACATTATCGGTTAGTATCTTAATGCTTGTTTAATTAACTGTAAATCGACTTTTTTCGTTTTTGTACTATTTTTAAGATTTTACACTAATCCAGTATTGTTATTATGTATTTATGAAAGATAATTTGTTCTACTTGAAGGAAACGTACCTACTGAATCTGTATTGTAATAATTGGTACATTTATCCAATTTATAATTAAGATATCGATAATACAAACAATATTTTGATTGTCTCTATGCCGATTAAGAACTGATTAAGCCTTTTAAGATATTCCCTCTCCTACACATATATTTTTCCGATTCATCTGAACATCCTAAACCTATATAATTATACTTATGTGTCCCATCACCCTCCCAATTTTATCATTAAATTTTCCCCTACACGGTGGCTTTAAATATTTGTAATGAAGATAGTATATGAGGCAGTGCATCAGCGCGTTTACATCTCAAAAACAATTATGGAAAACAATAAATTTAAATGTTTCGCGCCTGTGGCATCGAACCCGGTCCAATTAGAGTCGGAGCGTCCGCACTAAATCTCACCGGGCTACCACGCTACACTAATTCATACGGCAGATATAAAATAAGTAAACCTGTATTTCCAATGGCTAAAAATTATGATGAATGAATAGAGAAAACATTATTACCTTTTGGGTTTTCGATATGTGGAATACGTACCTATAAATTGTGTTTTAAAATAAATAAAAGTATGAATCACGAGCTCACAATGTAGTTCTTAAATTATTGTCTTTAGTGCAAGTCTATTATGTAGTGGCTCTGTATTCTCAATGTTTAGTGGTGTTAACAACTCCAAAGAATTATTTTAGGGAATAAAGAAAAACACGAACTTACTTTTTTTATAAAAATAAAGTTATATAATCATTTTAAAGACACTTGCAAAAAAAAGTAGTATAATGAATTCTTAAGTTTTTTTTGTATGGAAAAGACAAATTAAAAGTAGTCAGGTAATTTACTATGTATTAAAGTTGTAGTATTTTTTATGAATATATTTATGACAGTCATAAAGGAACGATAAAATGTAATACGAAATAAAACAAACGGAGTGTGTAATAATTGGGAATTACATTAACATACCGTAATGTACACCTTTCCTCAAATTACTGACAATATTATGGGTACGTGTATTATTTTAATTACTTACTAGGTTATTGCAAATTTAAATTAGGCTATTGTTGTAAGTCATTATCAAAATATGGTATCTGATATAGTATCTGCAATTTACAATAATAAATAATAGTTTCAGAAGTATAGCAATAAAACTTTAGTCACAGCAATAAAAATTCAACCATTTGGCACTTGAGTTCCAAAAAGATATATCTGTCAGATAAATCACTAGAAAGTATAGCTAGTTACTCAACAAAATAATACCTATTTCATTATAATTATTATTTTGTGTTGCGGCCGGCCGAGGCCGTAAAAGCCCAGTCGGCAGAGGCGCGTGCGCGCCGAGGCACCTGCTCCTAAGCCCCTAGTAATTATTCCACCACTTATTATATGATTATAAGACTTTTTTGGTGCTTTCAATCAAATTACACCTTGGCCTGGCCACTTTGTACGAGTGAGATGTCATAAAGTTTTTTTTTTCCAATTATTTCGACTCACCGCTGCCGGTGTGCTAACGGTGTAAAACGGAATTTTATGAATTATATTTCAAGTTCAGCTGTTCGCCATCGCTGTTATAAATATGTATACGACAATGTTTATCAGATCCACGAAACGCGTATTGTGTCGGTTCGAGTAAAAGTATCTATGCATTGTAAACTAAATCTTTTAAAACCAAAACAACTCTTCGAACAGGGATTAAGTGCTTTTGTTGGTTGAAGTATTTAGCATTGTTGCTGACTATCGTCGTTTTGTGCCAAGAATAGGGACAACAGAGGTATATTTGTGCATAAAAGCATTGTTGGTGTATAAATCTGTCGTAAAAACAAGTAATGTAAACGTTAATTTTGGATCAAACTGGCGAGATCACCTACATGATAGGGCCGCCGGGAGCCAGTAGCTAAATATGAATTCGTGTAAAGTGGGTACAGTTTTGCACCGGAGCGCATCGATGGTGTGATAGCGGAGCATAAATAAATAATTAGACGGGGCTAGAGGAAGTGGGGGAGCGCGGAGTGAGGGGCACAGATAGTTTCGAGATAGTATCTCGCAACCGCGCTTTGTGTCAAACGTCAGATGGTTATCTAGAAGATGTTTACAGATGTACCGGAGGGGTAACGGCCCAAAGCTTTCTCGTGGAGGCAATCAGCCGGCACCACTAATACGGCAGATACACTGACAGTTAATTACCCGCTTTGTCTCGAGCATCGCTGTTAATAGCCGCTACTTATATTCACTTACGATTAAGCGAGAGATTTTTTTGTGCAAAAAATATTCTCGGAAGTTAGCTGATGACTTTATGCAATATTAGCGAGATATAGTAGTAAGTAATCAAGGGCAACAGCGATACCTACATTATTCTTATCGTTAAGTGTTATCAAAGTTACATAATCTAATCTCAGAAACCGATTTCTGTAATAAGCCTGATTTTTAACTAATACAACTCATTTGTTTTCTATTCTATCTGTACTATTGACCAGTCGTAAATGACTTCCGAGGATATAATTATAGATTCCAAATTAAACATTATCTATTGCAGTATCACTGTTCATCAATCTTGATTTCCTTAATAAACATTTACATAAATAAATACTTACAGGAAGACTAACATTGATCCAATCATTGAATCTATCTTAATATCCGAACGACAGAGAACACATTATAATTACAACCAAGAATTACAATCTCATTAGACATTATATTAATAACAGTGTAAATGACGTATACTACAAGAATGTAAAGAGTATTTCTGTCCGCCCGTAGATCACGCTAGATGGCGCTGATAGGGTGGCGGTGCGCCAGATCTACGATCATCGGCTACCTCATCCTAATTACAAGATTAGCGGAGGTTACTAACCCAAATACTTTAAATTTTTATAATATTCCTTTTTGGTTAAATAAATATAATTTGAATGAAAAGTAATTACATAAAATGTTGAATAAACCAATTTATTAAGTCTAAAAAAGAAAAAGTGTCATTTTCTTAATATATTTTTGTCTCCAGTAAGCCAACTTGAAATGACTTTACATCCATGGACACTATTCAGATATAATATATGTATTGCCAATATACTATTTTAGTACACATACAAGCACCAGTCTCTCAGAATCTTGCTTTATTTAAATGTATCTAGACTATGTTGTAGTATTCTATAATAGTAGGCTTGATTGTAGAGAAAAAATAAAGAAATTTTGATTTGATACAGACTCATACGATTAATATCTGTGGGAAAAAGTAGTGGGTTAATAATAAAAATTCACGAAGACATATTCTATTTTATTCTAAACATGGTATTTAAGAAATTTAGCCTTCGAGATGCGGATGAATATATTAGCAAATTTTTTACCGTAAATAGTGCTTCCGTTTAAAAACAACGACGTATAATCTGCATAAAACACCAATTTTTTGATAATTGCACATATTTATTTGCATAACTATTTAATTAAACTAAATTATTATCTAGCCGTTTTGTTGTTTTTAAAAATATTACAACGATTACGCAGTTATGTAGATAAACATTTTATTACTTTTATGAAACTAATATTAAGTACCTAGTTAAACAGTCTCATGAATTTGGTAGGTATAGCATTTTTATTGGTGTGGTAGAATCACAAACAAACGCACATCCATCCATATAAGTACTTTTATAATATTGGTGAGATTTTGTCCAAGCGTGGAGGTCGAATCTATAGTTTGTGTATTTATAATTTTAAACCTAATTACGTAAGTAGTTTAATTGTTTTCACACACTATTGTTAAAATTATTCATATCAATATAAAAATCACAGTAGCTACCAACAAAAGCTAGTCACAGACAGGGTTGTCAAGCAGAAGTTATATTAAGATAAGATTTTCACTCATACAATGATGTTGCATTTATTAAATAAGATAAACAAAATAGTATAAGTACAGTCAAAACAAAGTTGTAAAAAGAAATATCTATATATCATAGGGACAAATCACATAGATTGAGCTAGCCCCAAAGTACGTTCGAAACTTGTGTTATGGGATACTAACTCAACGATATTATATTTTATAACAAATACATAATATAGATAAACATCCAAGACCCGAGGTCAATCAGAAAAAGTTCGTTTTTATCATGGCCCGACCGGGATTCGAACCCGGGACCTCCTCGGTGGCGGTCTGGCGTGGTAACCTTTACGCCACGGAGGTCGTCGAAGAAAATATTATAATATTTTGTTTAGAAGTCATGCTTAAGAACTCAATGAAATTAAACAGACAAGAGACCCAATTTCTTTCCGATTCCTTTTCTCTCTTCCTTTTAGCGGGCAACATATCAGTAGCAAGCTTCAATCAGGTAGCACACTTTGTTTATCTACCGTTTGACATAAAAATACAACTTGTGTATGTTTAAAGCCTCGCCACTTGAAGATAAGGTACCTGTTAGCCTATTTGTCAAATAAGAGCTGTCAAAACCGCACAAAACTTTAAAAAATCTGACACTTTGTTTAAGGATAGGTTAATCCGAGAGTGAAACAGGATTTTATTGAATTTTGTTTCTGAAAACTTAAAATGGGTTTTCAGACTGTACTTATTTTTATGGCAACCCTAGCAAGCATTGCGCAACGCTCCCCGCCCGGGCAAGTAATAATTGTTTTGTAGAAGGACACCGCTTATCGCTAGCCCATCTAATTCTCGAACGAATGACATGCAGCTGCCATTACTGCTTTTTTTAAACCCCCAACATATACTGGAATGTAAAAATCTAGTATGACATAATTTCGAAAAAGAATTCGGAGACAGGAGAAATAATTAATTATGTGTAAGTACAATAATCAAAAAATAAACCTTTTTTATAGTTTTCAATGGAAATTATCTAATCTTATGTAGAATCTTTTATCAATTGCAAAGTTAAATAAAATACTGTAGTATCGACTCTTAGTACAAACAATCTTTCTTCTAGTCAACCTTGAATAACCATTTATATATTTTCACTACATTTAATCTTGCGTACCTAGTCATTACATACTGATTTAAGTGTTTTTAAAGTTATGTGTCACGGTCTAAGCTCACACCGACAGAACACACCAATTGATGTTCCTCAAAACGGCTTTAAAGACAATTTAATTGCTATTATGTAGTTTCGTGAATAATCTTCACATTTTCATAAGATTTATAACGTAAACAGTAAATCAGCTGGGTCCCGACGATACAAAATGGGAGCTTAGAACCTCATGAATAAAAACATCCTATTTAGCGCAGTGTTCGCCACGAACCAAAAACTATTCAGACTCATACGATTATGACCTCTAAAAATTACAGTTAAGAATCAAATTTGCCTATAAAGTTTTTCGGACATAATACTTTTGGGCGATAGAGGGCAGTTCTACGCAAACGCATTTCCGGCCGAACGCTGCCGGGAAAAAGCCATTTAAAACAAAAAAGAAAAAAATAGTAACGCGCCGTGCGCCGCTCGGACACTTCCGGTGGGCGCCATTTTTTCTGTATTGCCAACAGATAAAATCTTTCCGGCCTACTGCGCGGACGCCCTCCTTTATTCCCTTTATTTTATTTATGCGATCACTTTTTGCCAAAATTAGATGCGTTTTGTTAATAGAAAACACTTTCTTTTGGTAAACATTTAAACATAAACCGATACTAAAGCCTTCAGTTTAAAATCATCCTGTAATTCAGATTAGGTACAGTGCTACAAAGCTATTTATGAACGTGGCCGAAATTGGAACTACAACTCCCGTTCATATTGTATGTCACTTTTTGACAGTTCGCCTTTGACAAAATGTATGAAAATATGCCACAGTAACGCCCCCTACAAACGTCACTCACGTTCATAAATATCATTGTAGCACTTGTTTATTGACTGTCACTTACAAGTGGACAAAAGGTTTTTAGGTACTAATAAGTGAAAAATACTAAAATTAAATAATTCAACAATATTGTGTACAAATAAGTACAGATTTCATTTACTTATTAAATATAGAGCAAAGAGGTAAATAATTTTAGCTTAATAATTTACAGTGAAAAATGAAACTTGAATTTCTTTCACTTAAACGTTTTCCATAAATTGGTTTAAGTGATATATAAATAATTAAATTGAAGTACTGGAAAGTAAAGAAAGCCACTTTCCCACCCTCTCTCGTCCACTATAAGTAGGTATTTAATTATGTTAAATCAAAGCGATAAGCCCGATTGATAAAGCATTTAAATATTTAAATATTCATTGCTCATTAAGAATACGAATTTGCGGATTTATTCGAAATATACTTAAACAGTGACATATTTTGATTAGCGCTAACGTTATCTCCATGTGCATCTTATTGCTTGAATTATTAATTAAAATTAAGTGTTCTGATACAATATTTATATTAGTTTTAAAGCTTTTCAATGATAATTTATAACTCCTTCGTCCGCGTGAAGTTCCGGACCCGTTCCCGTGGGAACTGCATTGCATTTCGGCAAAACTATAGCCTATGTCACTCCCTGATAATGTAGCTTTCTACTGGTGAAGGAATTTTTGAAATCGGTCCTATAGTTTCTGAGCCTATTCAATTCAAACAAACAAACCAACAAACAATCAATCAAATCTTTCCTCTTTATAATATTAGTATAGTATAGATATGTTTGACATCTTAGTAAAAAATATTGTTTATTTAATGTGACTTTATTAAATACTTATAATAAAAATATTACATATATCATATTTATTTGAGATCGGTCATTAACCCTTGTAACTTTTGAATATCTACATCCCAGTTTCGAACAACCTTTTTGTTAATATGATTCCAATAACAGCTTTTTGGACTCTACCTAAAAAAAATCATTTTACAATTTTTACTAACAAAGAAAATCTACATACATGTAGGTATATTTAGGTATAACATGAAAAATTTTACGTAACAAAGAGTTAGTTTCCCGATGCGAACATCGCAATTAGTGTAGCTCGCGCCATTTGCATCGCCAACGCCACAAAATTCAACGGTCGAACTTATGTAAATGGGATAGCTGTCTGTGGTGAATATTCAAATTGATGTCATTATAACATTCGCCCCTTTGGCGCCAAGCCAGTGTGTAACGTACGTAATGTAATGAGCGAGTTAATCGCACTTTTTAGTGCATCAGTGGCCATTTTACTTCACTATTTACAAAAATGTCGAAAATATTGTTACGTACTCTATTATTATGTTGTACAAATAAAACTTTAATGACACAATGAACTTAAAAATGAAACGAACAAATAAAAAGTTAAATCAAAAGAAGAAATTAAAGTTTGTAGAGTCTTAAATAATGGCGTAGAATCCTAGCCAATCTTTATTGATAGCTAAAACAGATTGCAATATTGGAGAAAACAAAAAGTCATCTAAACTTAAAATAAAAAATAAAGCATTAAATAAATGTAAAATATGTAACAAAAACTTTGTATCCATAACCTAACATTAAAAATGTCTATGCCAAAGAAAAACGGGAGAAAAAACAGTGACTGTCAAATTCCCTCGGATACTGGCTGAACAAAACAGCACTTTAGATGAAATAAAAAGCAAAAAAAAAAGAAAACTAGAAGAGCGTTCTCGATTCAAAAATTGAATTGATCGCCCCATTGTATTCCAAATGTATCATTTGAGCTGTTATTATGGGCTCTCTCTAGAGCTCTATACAAACTGGTAATCCAATACTTTTGTATGGGAGGCACTTAACGTTGCTATACAGAAACGAAACGACGTATGTGTTATTGAAACTTAATTTGTTTAGTGTTTTATTATTGTACGAATAAGAACGAAACGTATGGTCTCGTTACATAAATGCTTAATGGGAATCAGTATTTGTTTTGTAAGCACGTAAGTTGTTATTTTTACAAGAATGTAGGTATACATGTACAAATTACTGTATATTGTTTAGCATTTCAATAGTTGTGCATGTTATTATTATCTGTGATATAGAGATCGTGCCTTTAAATCGAATGGCGTGTAAATTCGAAAACAATCGATTTAACAACAAAAAATACCAATTCATCGGGAGTTCTTAAAGGTTCGACCAAAAAAATCGAATGCAAACCACAAAAACGTAATCGAGTATAAAATCGAGGAAGTAACGAATAAACGAGCATGATAAATTAAATAAACAAAATTTATAAAAAGTTACACGGACGGACAGACGGCTTTGTTATTATTGCGGTTGGCAGGTACGGGCTCGGAATCGAACCCACGCATGTACAGTAATCCTATTAACCGATTGTGGACGAAATATAATTTATTTTCGATGTCATTCAATTGATGCCTATGTCGGGTGGCTCCCAGGGCGATTTGTTAACTATACAAAATTGTCCAATCATTGAGAAATAACCACTTGAGGGATTATTCAAAATAGTCATAGTATAATGAAATTAACTAATGTCTATTATTTAATTTATTTATACAATAAATTTCTTTAGAAATAAAACTCTAAATTTTGAAAATATCTTAAAAGTATTTTTTTGTATTGAATGAAAACGTCTCAAAAACAAATACCTATCTGACAATATAAAAATCATCATAATATTAAATTAAGTTATTCTTATGGTTATTCATACAACAATAAAAACAATCATATGCTTACATAATAAATCAATACTCTTAAGATAAAAATCCCGCATTGAAATTCACGAAACGTACCGCACCGTGCATTCCCATATCAATCAACCAAAACTGTAACAGCTAATAAAATGTTTTTAATAAAAACAATATCAATAATTCGACCAAAAGATCATGATCCTCAAGTGCCCTCGACGCGACGGTCTCTATGAAGCCAATTTGAACTGTTATGGGCATTTGTACGCACACAATCGAAACTTAAGGCTGTGCTTAAGGCATATATTTTTAGTAAACATACTTGACGATTGTTCGTGTGAAGTACTCCGATTTAGTAGTTTTGATGTTTTCTTTGATATATTTTAAAAGGGCATATTGTATATTTATTTTAAACAATATTTTTGTCTGTTCTAGCCTTCTAGCGTTTATAGTAAATAATTTAACGTATCTTGGTCTATTTTTATTTAAAAAATCGTTTGTTTCAAAACTTGACAGCCAAATTTACAATGATGTAATATTATTATAATATAAAATTGTGGGTTATAATTTTTTTATAACACAAAATACCCAAAAAATATTGGTATAACCTATTTTGTTTTTAAGGAACTGTAATTATAATTATGTTTAATTATTACCAAGCATCAAAATCTCGTGATCACGCGCGGGAGGGTGACGTCGGTAAATCACAATACGCTCGTGTTGTATGAATTGCGTTTTTTGAGTGAAATCGATCACGGCGTGTCCGCCTTGAGCCAGCCCAGGGTAACTTGGGCTTATTTACACATTGTTATAATTACAATGTTTATTATTGTAAACCAGGGTGTATTCAATGCAAAGCAAACGAAAGAATAATTTTTCCTGAGATTACTTACATTGATAGTGTTAGAATCGTTTAGTTTAGTGTATACGTAAGCTCTTGATAAATTTTCAAATACCTACTTTTATGTTATTTTTTTTAAATATTATGTTATTGATAAATAATTAAAATATACAAGAATTATGACTTGCCGAGAGCATTCGAATAAAAATAAAGAACGAACGGAAACTATTATTTTAGTACCCTAGAGACCTCAATCTCAATATATTTACAACCACATAAATTGTCATCAGGGACTGTCATAACAGTACAAAATATTGATTCATTATTTATTCATTCGAGTGGCATTGCAGAATGAATATAGATATAGTGGATCAGAAGCTGCGAGAAGGCAGGAGTTGGTAGCGTGCGAGTGTAAGCGATACTGTATATAAATATGTATGAGAGGGCGGGCACCTTGCCCTTGACAATGCTACTGTACTGGTACGGCACATTCCTTTATTGTGCTCCCGTCATTATGCCCGAAGAAACAGGCACTCCCATTCGCTCCTTTGTCGCTACTTCCGAATAATTAGAGCAAACAACATTGTTGCTTGAAGCTTGCACCGAATAAAGTATACATTTCAAGGGAAAAAAATGTGGAGAGCCCTCGACGAAGGGTCTCTTTGACAGTTAATTTTTGTCATTGTTGCGTTCCTGCCTTTTAATGCTGCGTTTTATACGAGCACAGTCGAAATGCGGAGGGTTTAATTTTATTGTTTCGCAAATCGGGCCTTGGAGAGGCGTGAGAATTTTAAGTCTAGATATTGACTAACTCCCTAGTTAATCTTATGGAATAAGCCTTAAGCCAACTGGTACTAACTAACCATTGCAATAGCAAAGTTAATCATTGTTACAACTAGATAACATCATTTCATTTAACATTTGACGATGTTATCGGGTTCCGTCGTAATTCATTTGAGGCAATCGTATTTGGTTTTATGACACATTAGCCGGGCTCCGGGGAGCGGAGTCTGCGGACCCCCGGTTATCTGTCACCAAGATACCGTCATCTCATCCCAGGGGAGTCTGTCCCGGGGGAACCCGGGATTATAAGTCGAGGGGTGGATTTGAGACTCTTTAAATCACTTTTGGAATGGTGTCAATCTACTTTTATCGGTTAGTTTAACGGATGAGGAATCTTCATTTGTGTTCAATTGCTTTTTAATAACTTAAATGAATATTTCTTACTTTTTGCGATTTGACTACAAAATTAGAGCAGTTGGGGTCCTTTGGTCTACAGTGGCATAAATGGCTGCTAAAAAATATTTAATTTTTGTTAGAACTACCTTATTCAAGGTCCAAAGACCTCACCAGATATAGAAGGAGAGAAGTAGCAACCAATAGGCTATTGTTTGTTAGTTACTTGCAAACTCCGTCAAACCCTATTTCTGTTGTCCATGGATTAAGGATTGGTTTTATTTCATGTGTAATGGTCACAGTTTTCTCTACAACTAGTTACATAATAGGTGTACTTACATTATGTAGTTTGTAGTATAGTCCGCATGCGTTACATACAGGCTCCCCATTCTGGTTGCGTCGCCATAACGTTGTGGTCGTAGTCTTGCAGTTCGCACACGACGTGCCCGCCCTCCGCGCCGCACTTTGTAGTGACTGCGGACAACCATACAACTAAATTATAATTATATAGAAATATTTATGACGTATTGATAAAAATTTACAATAATTGTGCTATTTTAGTACGTTGGATTTTGTATTGTTCTATCTAAGACAATCTAAGTCATAGAGCTAAATTGCGCTTCAAATGAGCTTTTAATATATAACATGTATCTATCCGAAATTAGGTGCCATTCAAAATAGTAATAAACTTTAATACTAAAGTAGCGTAATACATAATAAAATTATACTTCGTTTTTTCAGACTTGTCCTTTTTAATTTACGCGATCATGTGAAAATGTACGATAAATTTCAAATGAAAGAGAAGTGTTGTTTTTCAAGTGATTAACTGAAAGTTATATTTATTTACCAACAAAAAATAATAAACTCGAAGAAAATAAATATGGAACTTCTAGGGATTACGCACAATCTCAGAAAAATGTTGACTGGCTTTATAAAAGTTGTAGCATGCGTAAATATAATAATATGTAAATGTTAATATCACGTTGAGTTCTATCGCGTTTTTATTATGATGATTGTCATGTCATAAAAAGTATTCACCTGTCCGCGGACAAGTTTTTGAACGACAACATATTGGTACATGTTAATGTGAATAAAAACAGGTTATATGTAATGACAATGAAATTTAGTGGCCCATTAACGTTTAAAACAACATAAACCAATATCGGCAACGTGAGACAAAAACTAAATATTGGAACGTCGAGTCGAAAAAGCGAGGTAGCTATCGGGTATACACACCTGCCCATTACCACCCGTCAATCAAATAAAAAATATCCACAAGCGGTGGCCGTTTTATACAGTCCACAAAAGTGCCTCACTCAATTAAAAATGCATTCGTCCTAACCCGACACGAAAATAAAAGAGCAACGCAATCCGACTCATAATAAATCCATTAATTTGTCATGTCATTTATCGAATAAAAAGTATTGAGGTCGTAAAATAAGAGTGGACTATTCGAGACATCGAATGTTCGGTTCGTAACTAGAAACGAATACGGAGATTATCGTGACTGTGCCGGGTATTGTCCGATTTAATATCGTAAGTGACTGTCGGAATCGGATGGCTGGACAGTCGATATATAAATGCATACCCTACATGCCCAAAGTTTCTACTTAATATTTCTTTTGTGTTGTGTTGCATTTATTTTCTAAAAGATCTCTATCGAGAAGACATTCAATAGCTCTACATTTTTTAAAATATCAATTTCACTATTATTTTGTTTCTCATTTTTAGTCATTCTAGTTCCCATGGGAATTTCCAAAAAAATAATAAATTTCATTCCGCTAATTTAATTGCGCTGAAACTTCAGTCAGTCATTCAGCCAAACCACATGAGTAAATAAACTGACGGACAGAGCCAAACGCTCACATTTTATACATGAATGAATTAACAGCCACTTGCTGAAATGCAATTTTACATTAACTCTCAAACTACTTTTTATATTTATTTTGACAGTGACAGCCATAATATAATATATCATAAATATAAAAAAAATACAACCCACGATTAGTTTATTGCAAATAAATAAATAATGTTTTGATTTCAACCTCTAAACAGCCACATGCTTATAACAGCTACAACCAATTTAACAAAACTATGAACAAAAAATACAAAACATTAATCTAAAGTAAGGCTATTTGTGTCCGACAGTACAGCTGCATTCGAATACCTAAATATTAAATGGTTTGCGTGAATATACGCCTCGTCATGGCAGCTCCTTTGTGCCTGAATAAGATTAGCTCGCCATATTAGCCGAGCCAACAGACATACACTTTTTCTTCCCACATCTCTAGGTACCCACTTCCATTTCTGTCATACGATGCGTACCTTTATTTTTGTTTGGCAAGCATGTGGTTTTTTTATAATTAACTTTTACGGTTTCTCATGTATCATTAGTATGATTACATTTAGCATTAACGGTAATATTCGAATATAACGTGAATTTCTGCATTTCATAATTACTTGATTGGTAGAGAATGCAGTCCGCATTTGGTGGGTACCTATCACTCTTTGTATTTTGTGGTCAATAAAGTTAAATAATAATAACCATTATTTTTGTAAATATTTAAAACAATGTCAATAATCATGTGAAATCTTCCAGCAATATTCCGGTAGGATTGGCGGAATTGTCAGTATCTTCGTAAAATCATGATACCCAGAACCTGGGCCCAGAATTAAGATACAGATTTTGAATTGAGAGACCATTGAAACAGAGACCAGACGATGGTTTATAGAAACCCACTGTGTTTTCCAAAAGATTCGTTTATATCGTAAAAATAAACAGATCTACTTTGCAAATGAAGTTACGAATCTTGTCCAGTAACATATAAACATTGTTTTATGTTAATAGTTTAAAAGAAATGCTATTAATGACATAATTAGACTTAAGATAATGCTGAATACTAAAAAATACTTATATCTAATTAAAGTTCTCTAGTGAGTTCTTGACTATTTAATCTGTGGTTTGTCTCTACTGCGGTACTAATTGACACCATCATTTACATTTACTATTGCAAACGGACTGTATTGCATAGCTTAGACTATGTTTTATTGAATTACGATTAGTAAACATACCTATATCGGTTCCATCAAACGTTTCAGAAAAACGTTTCATGGAGCCGATGTAAGAAAAAACTATAACCCGATTTTAAGTGCAAAAATATCAACAAAATCTTGGAGGTTTGTTTCGGACCACGAAAGAAATAAAATTCTCAGACTTTTAATCCATGACATGAGGTATCATGGATTAACGAAATGAGATCCATAAGTAGTTTAATGCGAACGTCAGTCTAGTAGTTGAATATTATGTAGTTGAAATAGACATTAAAATTCGTATGATAAAAAAAGTTTAAATGAAAATTGTAAATAGATCAGCATTAGAATTTACGAGGAATCGCCCGCAACCGGTTTTATAATCGGCAGATAAGAGTTTCCATCAAGTTATAACGGACGGTGCATCATCCCCGGGGACCCTCTAAATCAGGGAGGGTTGTGTAAGCCGATTACAGGAGTCAACCGCCCGTCGAGAGGGTGGTTTTATTTCCCTGGAAAAACGGCTGTTTACTCGTAATTTTATGGGCGAATTACTTTCGCTCCTCAAACGCTGAAATGGCTGGAAAAAATCGTAAATTTTATGGCCGGTGTTATTTATCCGGGTCATTCGACAGTCACGGACCGAAATTACGAAAATATTTAAAAAAATACCCAAGTACCCACTCGTCCCTAGTAGGGTTTTATTAATTGTTATACCCGCTTCACTGTCACAGGCATTCCACGATCGATATCGACAGACTTTACGGAAAAAAACGAACAGAAAACACGCCGACAGAGATAAAAAGCCAAACAAATGACTAAATTCAGGGCATATTGTTGTATGTACTTTAATTTTCAGTGTAGTGTAAATACAAAGAGCGCGCGCTGTGACATCGGGGCTCTTTGTGACACAACAAAGACTCCTATTGTTATTATATTCGGCTCAATGTACCCATAATAGAGCTATTTTGACCATATCGAGTGGACATGTTTTACTTAAACCATCGCTATTTGTCATTACACCGACAACATTCCCTTTGAACGGCATTCATCATAAAGGGAACAAGAAAACTGTTTTGGAATTTGCGTTGAAAGCATTATGTTAATAAAGCAACGAGTTAATTATCAGCACTGAGCACATCAAGCGGATTAACGCCGCGTCGCTTCACACAACTCGGCTAATTCAATAAACCACCCACATTAAAAACATATTTCTATAAAGCCCTGCCCTCCGATCCAATCAGGCTTATCTCCCCCGACCCTGCAAACACCTCCTAATCAAATCAAATCACAGCCTCCGTCTTCCCTAATCTATCTACCTATCTATGCTCAAACATAAAATTATATTACAAAAAGGGATGGTTACCTACAGCCCCTCATATATTTGCAAACACAAGCAAAATTTAACCTACCCGGAAACAGCACGGCACAACATACACGCGGGTTTAGTCGGAAAATACAAACCTACGCACCCACACAGAGCCGTGGCGGTTACATCGATACGCACACACCGCGGCCCTATCAGCATATCTACGCCATCTAGATCCCACTATGAGAACCCCCAAGGGGGAGGCAATCCATTTACCAGGCCTGTCTCCACACTGAAATTCGCCTCTTATCCATATACACTTAGAGATGACAATCGCGCGGCAAAACTGGTGTTTTTAAAGGTTTACACGGCCCCTAGCAGTGAAAGCGCGGAATCGATGTAGCCTTTACCCCTCGCCCCGCGCCAGTTTTTCCGGCGTTCCGTCCTTATCTGACCGAAGCGATTAGATAAAGAGAGATAGAGCGTGAAAATAAAGATTTTCATCGTGTTCACTCACACAGCGTCAGTTTCAGTCGTACAGCAGTGAAGTTGTGCTGTAGTGTGCGCTGCCCGTGCGAAGGAGGGCTCTTGGAATAGAGCAAGGGTCGACAAAACTTTGATGTAGTGGGCCGTGGGCCGGCTCTTTTGAAGCTGTTATCGCGGTTTATTTATTCATAAATACATAAATGTTGGGAGTTCTGAAGTGAAAACTTGAATTGTATTCAGTTAAATATTAACACAGAGGTAATAAAATCAATTTTGAGGGTGCATGTTTTAATTTAACGAAACGGTCATTACATATGCGTCACGAATACCTTCCTTGATGTATGTACTAATGTATATGGCAAAGAAAACAATGTAGTTTATGTAATAAAACCTTTAAAACAAACAATTGAAAAAGTAATGTATAAATGTTGAAGGTGTGAAGTATTTATGGCGTTTAGTTATTTACGCAGTCGTCGGCCGTATTTCGTGGGAGTTATCACGCAGTCGGCGCCGCGGTATCGAAGCGATCATAAAAATAAATGCGATGCTCGTAATTTTTTAAATTTTCACACGAAGATGCAGCGGAGTGCCCCCGCCCCGCGCCGCCCCGCCTCCCATTGGCCGTACCCGCGGAAGCCATGTTGGGAAATTCGCTTAACGATTTATTTGTGTGCGGATCGTAGAGTCGGTCGGCCGGCCGCGTCTGCTCGATTGCCGTAGCGACCAGAAATAGTATCGTGTGAATATCGGCCGAGACCTTTAATTGGTCGGCATCGCAACTATCTATGCAAATGGGCGCACTCACGGAAACGTCTAAGAAGGGAAGGCGGGCGGCATTGTCCGCTCGGCTTCAGTTCATGGACCGTCGAATTCTATAAATCCGTTAGGATAACAAAGCGTGTCGGTTGCCCAATAGGAGCTATCGAGCGATACCGATCGAGCGGCGGATTGACACATCAAACCGCCAGTCGCTCGTTCGAGATTACCATCGAAATACATTCGACTCGTAATCGACGCCGACGTCACGCTGCCGCGTCATTGATGATGCCAAATTTCTTTTCATAGCTCCAGGGTTACAATATTATAAAAAGTTAGGAATTATATTTTCAAAGTTATCTCACGATTACCTACTTTGAAATAGACGTAGGCTGAACGTAATAATTAGTTCTTTCGGACGTTGATGGATGGCGCCACTGTTCGAAAGCACGCCTTCGCAAAGATATCGCGCACGGAAAATCATTGCTACAAAGTTTTTACACTACATAAAATGCATAATGATAGATTAATCTATCTAAGGACTGATAAATTACTTAAATGCACATTTTTAGTCGTTAATTTTAAGTTATTATTGAAACAACATAAGTATGCAATTGCAGCAAATTAAGTAGAATGTATTTTTATGACAAGTCAATAATTTTGGAGAAAACTTTCTTCGACACAAACATAACATACACCTAATAAACATAACATACATTTTGTGTTCTTACAGTGAGTAAGGTGAGTAAGATCTCCAATTGGCAACGCGTGAGTGATACCCCCGGTATTGCAAGCGTCTGTAGGCTACGGTGATGCTTACCATCAGGCGGGCCGTATGCCTGTTTGTGGCATTAAAAAAACATATTCTAACTATTCAAATACCAATTATGAATTTACAATGATGCGTTATTAAAAAAGTTAAAACGAAACGCACTGACAAATTAATCCGTTTGTCGCACAATATGATAGATGGCCAATTAAAACGTATAACTTTGTTACGAGCTTATGTTCTGTGCTTAACAAGCAAATCATAAGTATTATAGGAAAAAACTAAAAGAAATTCTTTCATGACAATATAAGCGTGCTGCTTAATATATGGACCCCACTTTACTTTTTGCAATGGGGGTGATAAAAAGTCGACTATAACTAGTGCCGCTCCACGATTTCAGCTAGTTCATTATTCCTTGATAAATAATGATAATAAGGAGTCGCTATTAAGAATTTACATATCAACATATCCATTAGTTCACACTTTTTGTTCATAATTAATTACAATGTGTTCAATAATTATCGTAAACATATTAAATTAATCGACCGGGGATGTATCCTGCTGCTTTTTTTGCTAGCCCTGCCTACTGCATTTATAAATCTGTTACCCTAAGGTTGCCTTGAAAAGATTGCTTTGAGCAATAAGGCAGCCTTGTTGCTAATACACTAATCTGTAAGCTATTTTGTGTTCTCCGTATTATGTTTGTTTGTATTGTATTGTAATGTTTATAGTCTCTGTGTTGCAAATAAAAGCATATTCTATCTATCTATCTACCCTGACAAAGAATATCGGCGTGAAGCGTCAATGCGTTTTCTTACGATTATGCTAATATTCATAGGCGGCGGCCGGCGGTACAGATATTCCATTTCACGAAGAGCGTTCGGCTATGAACTATTAACATGCACATTATCTTAGTGTGCGTAACCTCGTAAAAGCTCCTGAACAATTGGAAACAATCTGCATGTGCACGCATATTTGTAACCACTTTCCATGACGTGATCCATAAAAAGGAAAAATATACCCATGGCTATTTGCTCCCGCGACTCAAAGAGAATCCATACTGCTCAGTTGACTTAAAAAGAAGATAGATACTTCCCAGATCAATGTCATGGCAACTACAATTGAAAAATAAGAAAATTTATTAGTTTGTCATTTTGTCCAGAATATATTTCATTTATAAATGACACGAAGGATTGCAAGTGTACAAATAATGTAATATAGTGAATGTGAGAACCAACACATTCACATGTTATCACTTAGTATCTCTGCAGGCATAAATACTATCTTGTTCCTTAGCAAAAATACATTTTGTAGGCAGATAGGGATGGGAATTCTAACCATAAATTACTGTTTATACACAAACATACATGCATTGTGAGAAATATTAATTGATAATATTACTAAGCTTGCATTCAAAGTTGTTTAAACACAGCAAAGTATTTTTATTTAACGATGTTAGGATGTTAATTGGTTACACAAAGTTTCATTTTTTTTATCGAAATTCCTATAGGAACAGGAACAAGAATTCCCAAATTAAAAAATAGATTGCACACTTGTATAAGTAATATTATAAAACACTAACGCAGTCTTTTGTATAAAAGCCAAATAATAGTATGTGCATAATCTGCAGTTGTATTATTTTTGAAAATAGAGCATAGTTATGTTAAACAAGTTATCAGCTGCGGTATCAAGGTGTTAGTCTGATTTTATGCACGAATCGAAATAAACACTTTCGAAACAGGTGCAAAAAATTAACTCACAAAGAAACAGAAAATTACAAAAAATAACCCTAAATTACTATTGAATTCGGCGAAATTATAAAGTAACTGGAAATTATGTTCCGGAGGCGACTAAACGTTGGTAATTCTGTTTCGAGATGCTTTTTAAAATGGCAGGATTTGCATTGAATGGATAAGGACATCGGGGCGTTTCTCAGGCCCGCGAACCTGTATAAAACACTGATACTTATAAATACTGGACTTGAAGTGATGCAACTGTTAAATTAGAATCGCGTACTATTTTTGCCAACTAATGGCCAGATTTAAAAAAAAATGTCTTCGAAATTTAGTTGAATTTCCCAAAAGTATATATAACTATAATGAGCGCAAATGTGACCCACAAGGCCACATGTTTAATTAAAGGCTTGTTTGGTCCACATGCAATAAATATTTTGGATACCAACATTAATTACAATTTTATCATCAACTCATAGTTATTTATATACCAATACTTATTTACCATTTGAGCCACAGTCAACACCACGTCTTTATTGCAAGACTCAAGTACGTTTTTGTCTCCTATAAAAGACCGCGACACTCACAGGTTAAAATGTCAAATACTGCAAACTCAGTTTTATTATTGTTGAATTGAAATTAACCACATACATTTACGTCTATTACGTTGCACTATTTAGTGCATTTCGTACATATTGTAATTTAATCCGAAACCTTTAATAGCATTGTATGACACCACTACTGGTCATTGTAATCAATCAAGCAAAACAGGTGCACAAAACAGTGCAAGTGCAAGTACTGGGAAGTCGTAAATACTGCAGCTGCCTTTTACCGATCCACTTAATATGCAATTCTACATTCGTCCGCGATATCCTACGTATTATTGTTACTTGACAATCAATAAAGACGTGGAACATCTATAGAACGACACCTGATAAGGGAACATAAAGTAAGCCTACGCTATTTGCGATAGTTTTTTTAAGGTAATAAACCAGGTCAGTATACAAGTTATTTGTTAGCTTATCTCGCAATTATTAGGAAAACT
Organism: Endotricha flammealis; assembly: GCA_905163395.2. Lineage (NCBI taxonomy): Eukaryota > Metazoa > Arthropoda > Insecta > Lepidoptera > Pyralidae > Endotricha > Endotricha flammealis. The sequence goes on along the minus strand of LR990854.1, from coordinate 13,406,688 downwards.
AAAAACAGATAAATTTGGTCTTCTATAGATGACAACTATTTGATTGTAGGTATTTTAAACTACAATGGCTGTTAGGTGTTAATTCAGCACCTATAGTAGTCTTGTCAGTTTTATAAATTATGATCTAGTAAACAGATATAATATTATCCACACATTTTTGAATGAACAAAACCCTGTACAGTACGCGACTGGGTACAGCAGCCAGTTGCTACTGTTAATACGTACATACGACGTGGATGAAGTCGACTTAATCCACGCATTTAGACAAAATATCGAATTGTCTTTTTAATATTAGTTTACTTACACTTCATAACAATTCTTATTTATGTAGGTGTGGAATATGGTTGACACGCATTGTGCAGCCCTCTGCGCGCAGTCCGCGATCGTGTGCATTGGGTGCAAACTCGTCACAGCGCAGCGCAGGCCGGCGCGGCATCGCGGCGGGGTCGCCGCCGGGTCAGTTCGCACAGTTTAGCACCGCGTCATATTTATAATTACCGGCGGCGTGGTACCGCGCTAGCCTCTCCCGCGCAGTGCCGATAAATCAAAATTTTAAATCACCGGTGGGCGGACCGCGCCGCTCGCCCAGCGCCGAATAAAATGAATTAAAAATAAAACACGAGGGGGCCGAACGCCCTGAGAAAATTTAAAGATATTTCGCTTTAGTTTTTTTAATTAATACCTTGTTAAAATTTAATATTGAGGGCGCATACGTTATTACAATGGGTGTGCGCAAGATTTTAAACTCGCTTTCGGTAACTTATTGAAGCTCCGCTTCGCCCTTTAATTGGATCATTTTTTTAACGAGAAATGATAACGCTCGATGAAGGGTCAGCGAGATGGGATCATTATACCGAGTTACTTTGCGCAAATTAATTGCGAGACACGATCAGTTTGTGAGGGATATGCTTAATGTGTCTTGTGACTTTTAGCTTGGGAGTTAACCAAGCCTTAAATCATAGCGGCATGCTATATCTGTCATGCATGCTCCCGTCAGACATCAGCTGCCTCGGTGTCGGCTTATTATTACGCCACGTTACATCAAATAATATTAAAACGTGTCTAATTCAATAGGAAAGTAATAACCACAAACAACATTATTTAAAATTCCAAAACCAGTTTTTAATAACAACGTAACTAATTGTGAGTTGATTTTATATGTTCTATTTTACATTAATATCGTAGGATTATTATAAAATGTATGCAAACTTTGATAGAAAATTCTTTGATAGAGCTAAAAAAAATAAAGAATCAAAAAAAACATCTAGGCGTATCTAATCATCATTACTTTATCTTTTTGTGATCATTCAATAACTAAAATGGTTACCGCAATCGGTCAGATTAACCTCCGGGTCAGTACCACATCGGACGGTAGTCACTCCAGCACGCGTCACTAAACTGACAGCTCCTCATTCGTCCGCTTGAAATGTCTGTAATGTTGACTGGTGCATTTTTAATTCCTCTATGGCCGACCGCCGCCGCCGCTTTTACCCGACGAATTTGCTAGGGTTATCAAGGCTACCGTTTCGATGTTTTAAACATGTAACATTCTGGTGGAGAATAAAAATAAAAAAATTAATTTAATAAGACAATGATTATAATAGTTTTATTAATAGCTCAGGTTTACACTGAATTATAGTTTAAATGATTTGAAAAAATATATATTAGGTAGTAAACCATTAGACATATCGTGTTAGGATTTGAGAAACAATACTATAACAGCACGATATTTTCTTCTTTTTTTAATGTAAAAAGAGCAAGAATTTCACATTGTTATAATTATTCCTGAATAAAATGATACTAAGTTAATTTTGTACATTATCACAATAGAGTCAGAAACAAATAAATATTAATAGGAACCATTTGACGTTGAAATGAAATGGTGGCATTTGATAACCCTAAATAAGATAGCATAACACTTGACTTCTGCTCTTTCGAAAATTGTTATTTTTTTCTTACCAGGAACGTGTCTTAAATTCATAAAAAAAGGGTTTTTTTAATTATATTTCACAGTAAATTTTCATCGTAACTATGAAATCTTTCATTTTACTTTGGCATAATGTCCCACTACATTATATTTCGAAAACAGACCAAAAATAAAAATTCAACAATATATTTACTGCTTACTGTAAAGGCATTTAATTTTATTCGTTAAAAGTTATATAGTAGAATTGAGGGTTCATTTTAAAATTAACATCTTGCTTGAAACGTCAAGTTGTCTTATAATATAATTCATTCAATCAGCAATGCTTGAAATAAGTCTATCCTTTGAATAAGCAGGTGCTTAGGGTCGTGCAAGGTGGATGGCATTTTGTATGTAATCCTATATTCTCTAACCCTCTATTCGTTAAAAGAAATAAAAGTGATACTCCATTATTACCATTTTGTTTTTAATCGTTAGGAATACGAGCTTTTCTATATTCCCTACAGCTGTGCTCGCGACTTCGTTCGCGTGAATGATGATGAATAATTTTCCCGGTTTTTGCAACATCTCTCACTGATGCTTCGCTCCTATTGGTCGCAGCGTAATGTTATATATCTTACTTCTCGACAAATGGACTATCCAACACAAAAATATTTTTTCAATTCGAACCAGTCAGTAGTTCAAACAAACATACAAACTCTTCAGCTTTATAATATTAGTAGGTATAGATTGAAATTTGAACATTTTACTAAAATACTGTTATATTATTTTAATGATTGTAGGAAAGTTTTGTAGTTGTTATTTAGTTTTATAGTTTATGCTATTAATATTAGTATCAATTAATACACGCGGATTTTCGTACTGGGATAAAAGTAGACCTAGTAAGTAACACCTCTGGTATACCACTTTCCATACATGATCCGCTTGAATGTTTGCCTGCTATATGACAAAAAACTGACTGTTTATAAGCTTATGTCGTGCGTAAACAAAAGAAAATAAAGTTATCATTACCGCCATCGTATATCAGAATTAATATAACAAATTAACAAACAATGCGGTGATAGACATACTAACAGAGTGATTCATATTAAATAGTTTGAGACACGCGATATTTTCCCGCCCATAACATAATTCAACATCCCATACTTGGACATAATTTGTTGGCAAAAAATGAACACGCTTCTAGTATACGTAGTCTATATATTCCCTTAATTGCACACAAACCAACCTTAAGCGACCGTGTAATGACATTCATTGAATGAAAATATATATTTACGTTTCCGATGTTAACACAATCAAGTTTAAGTGTCGACATTTACTTATCTAGAGTATTAATTATATGAAAGTTTGATGAGCAGATTAAATGTCATCAATCACTTAAAAATTTAATAAAAATATTCTAAAAAATTAAATTACAAATATTCTCAAAAGTTAGATACAATTAGCCAATCGAAACCGTTTTATATTCATTCACTCATGCATAATGTAGTCAAAAACAATATCACAAATAAGCTCATGCATATTTATGCATTTCTAATTAAACAAATGATCTACCTACTCGATTGCACTTCCACTCTATAACTTCAATTATTAAGTGTGTGAATGGCGGTATATATCAACTTTAATTGTAGAATTACGATTGTTTTCTTTATGCTATTGCAGTTTTAAATGCCTCCTGTTTCAATAAAATTGTACATCAATAACAATCGATCTTAAATTACAAGTTCCATCGGTTAACAACAATTGGATAATTCGTTGACTTGTCAATTTATTCTATAACTCAATGGACTATAAACTTAGTTTATGGGTTAGTGGTATCCTACTTTTTCCTTAATCTAACCATTGAATCTAACTTTATCTGTTATTTAATGCATAAGTTTCTCATCTTTGACTCTAGTCTATTGCATACTCTTGATACAGCACAAGGTCAGTAATGGTCGTCATTAGACGGTTGGTTATGAGAGTTCTGGCAACTACTGCATTTTTAACCGCGATTAACCGCAACGGAAATTTTATCGTGCGGCTAGCCGCTTTTCCTATCTAATATGCAACCGTTGGTGATTAGTACGCACTTAATGGACAAAATTGCATTTTAAAACCGCGCGGTTAATCGCACACGCGATTTGTGCTTGTTGTTAGCGACAGGCACCGCTAGGTACTCTTTATGTCATTTTGTCTAAATTACTATTAAAAAACCGGGCAAGCACGTGTCGGGCCACGCACAATGTAGGGTTCCGTATTAGCTACTTCTTGCTTGTAGATGAGTACAATGCCATAATCTATGACATTTGTACGTTTTCGTCAAAGAAATTTTACTTCATAAGTTTGTCGGCTAGTACTCGGTAACTAGTAGCGCCTACTTAACCGTCATAGTTTTCCTTGTCCTTGTCCACTATATGGACTACTACAATGACTTTTTTCAAATTTCTAATCGCAAGACTTTCTGAGATAGAGGGGGGGGGACCACAGTGCAAAACGAAAGTTGACACGTTAAATGTAAATAATTCGCAAACGGATCATTGTATCGGAAAACGATCTTCCCACATCCTCAGTGTTTTAACGATACCACAACATGGGGTGGGCGCGGAAAAAAAAACATTTCCACTTTAAATGTAGGGGTCACCCAAAAAAAAAACTTTTTCAAAGTTTTGTTCCAGCATTTTGATAGCATTGTTAATATGTTTATACATACCAAATTACAGCTTACTAGCACTAAGCGTCTAGGCGCTAAACCGCGGACAGACGGACAGACAGACAGGCATGGCGAAACTATAAGGGTTCCTTGTAGTTTACTACGGAACCCTAAAAAGGAAATGTTACGGCTTTTATTCTGGCCTTATCAATATGCCCATACAAGGAATCACCCACAGTTTCTACATGTAAAAGAAGAAAATGTTAAAAAACTCTATATGAATCTAATTGCGCCTTCCGTCCACCATACCAAACAAACAATCAGACAATTAACAAATCGTTAAACATCCCAAATTAAAGCAGCAACAAGACAAAGCTTGCTGTCGTGCAAGGGTGGCCCGTTCCAGTTAACAATACGGATTAATTATCGGGCCAAATCGACTCAAATATACCTGTCACCGACGTACGACGCTCCCAATTTATATGGTCTCGAAACAATGGTAAACGCTGGTAACACAATGGGAAATGGTGCAAAATGAGCAAAACTGGAACGCACCGCCCCGGCGAGCCGGTACTTGAGGTTGCTCGGGTGTTTACAGAAACGATTCTAGTAATATACTGGATTTATGACTAAGCTGCGTATGAAATGATAAAACGTAATGTAAATTATGGGAAAATGAGTTTGTGTCGAATTGTCGATGTTTAAAACTTTATGCTTACTAAGTACTTAACTGACAGTAGCTCTTTTAATTATGTTTTTATTAGTAACTAATTATTATAGGTAATGTTAAAGTATGTAGAAAATATGTCATAGATTTAGAAGTTGTTGATACTTAATTTTAAAATTAATAAGCAATCACCATTAAAAAAAAATATACTAAAATTGGAAATCAAAAATTGTTGTTTTTTTTATATCATTGCTAAAATTATGTTCTTATGCAAATTGACAGTAGTTAAATACATGCGAACAGCGCAGCGCACGCGCTTGCCGTGACATGCGGACCACCGGGCTACGGTGTCAACCCTGATTCACGGTCTTCGAAAGTAGGGCTGGCATACGTTTAAAATAAATAAATAAAAAATACATTTGAAATTATTAAAATACAGAACACCAACACAACACAACTTCATCGGTTCAGATAAATCAGTAAATATATGCCTAATTAAATCGAAATTTATAAAATATAAAGATCATAATACATATTTGCTTGCGAGAAATGTTTTTACGAAGTGTTCTGCAAGGATATTGGAATGATAAACATGACAGAATATTTAAATGACAAATATATTTGAAATGAGCGCAAATGGTAGAATGAGGTGCAGCCCTGCGGCGCGGCGGCTGCCGGCGACAAGCGTAGCATTGTTAGGCAGGGCCGCCCTGAGCCCTGAATAAATACATTCATATTGCCACTCTAAATATCTGAGATCGATGCTCTCGAATGCCGACAAACAAAAAGTCAAGCCACAGTCACCAGTCACCACCGAAAATTCATTAAGCCCGTTCGCACATATATTAAACCCCCTTCTCTTAAACATTCGATACATCCTGCACACTAATCACGTTTGGTTACGGTACATAAATTTAATGATACAACGTAAATCTACTGTTAAGACTAAACTTTTATTAGATAACACACACTCCTTGCCTTCTATAGGTATGTCGGCAAGATAGACCGTGTCAGGCAGGCGTTAACGAAATGTTAACACTAACAACTCATTCTGTCGACCTCCAGTGCTCAATCGCACAAAATCTACCTCGTCGCGTCGCATTCAACGCCAAAATGTGCAGAAAACGGAAAAAACATGGCGCTAAACCGCGAACCTGTATGTATTTAAACGCCGAATTCGGGATTCCGATTCACGAAAAAAGCGGCCAGCATTCGGTCATTTAAATTTTTCCAAAAGGTGAACACAATGGAACAGATACAGAAAGTTGATTGTTTTTATATCCTATTTTTAATTTTTAAAATTTAAAAAGATTTCTGTTCGGCAAAGGCTGTCACATCACTCCAGCCTCCGCGCTGCTAAGTGACGCCGGACGCACGTCAGTCCGCTGTATATGTTTTATTTTCATACGAATCGAACTGGCTCGCTCGTGTTTTTTGTTATCATACCTAGTCGATGTAACCAACTCTCGTAGCCACGAGACTAGTTTTATAATCGTTTATTGTTTGGTGTAGAATTACTCTGAGATACAGGATTAATTTATTATATTTGTACGTGCTCTTTAATTATGAACTGATAAATTATGACTTGCAATGTACACGTTTATAATCTACTCGTAGTGGCAACATCTTTTTGATTCATAAATAAATTCTAATAAGAAAGTGTCTTTTAGAAAAAGAAACAAGCCCAAGCAATACAAAAATAATTACAACAACGTGACTTCTATGTTTGTGCCCTAGATAACCGTACCCGGACAATAAAGGCGAGCACTCACTGACGAGTTGACGCGCGACTTGCGATTGACATGCGTCCACATGACGCTAAAAGGTCTATTGTATACGAAACGCTCGTTACTACGCCTCCATCGCCGCACTGCTACAACCGGTCTTTAACACGCTTGCTTGGACAATGATTACTCTATACATAGAAGCTGTTTATCTCGCAGTGTAGTAAAAACGATATTAGTTATTTATTAGCTTACTTGCTTAGATAAATTGGTGCCTTTCTCAACATCTAGAAATATATTTTCTGATGTCCATCTTCATGAAATATCAACATCTAATGCGTGGTGTTGCTGATGTTCATGATATGCGGCGGCGACCACTTTCCATCAAGTGACCCGCCTAATTGTTTTCTGCCGTATCTTATAGAAAAAACTCTAATAATCTTGAATAATTAAATCAATTAGGAACTACCACAAAAATCACAATTTCTAAATGAAAAATACGAGTAACTAATAAAGTGTGAAACATAAAACTCTATCTCCAATTGAAATACAATGTAGGTTCTTATGGAACACGAGTAAAAGCACTAATAAAAAGCAACACATAAGCAGCATTCGAAAGCTCACAATGCGGAATAAACACGAACAATTATGTTAATATTATTCCCATTAAACATTTCACGTGGTTAAATATTGTCGCGACCGATAAGGCTATCTCATCGCGATGGGTGATCTTACATCGCGGATAATATCGGATTGCGTCAATTACGCGACTGATCCGCCCGCGATCGCGCGATACATACAGATGTATTGTATGCAGCGACCCTTATATTCACCTAGGAACGAGATCAGCGCGAACGCATGGAAATTGGCTACTCCTTACTATTATTAAAATGATGTTTCTAAAGTGGTTTCGGAAAAGGAGTAAAGTGATTTTCGTAACGGTTCTATTTAACTTTATCTTAAGTGAAATAAATGTATTGTATCCATACACGGTACGTGTGATATGATATAAATATGGGAAATAAGACAAAAATATATAAGTAAAATAACGTTTTGTCTAATTGCCTATGAAATTTGGAGAGAAAAGGGATCAGATTTTTCTTTGGCATAAACTTGATATGTCATTCCTTCATAACGCTCTATAAGTAATCGTTTATTTCTGTTTTCCTATAAGAAAATGCATTTTCATTGGTCGAATGGAAGATTTAAGTAAGTCCAGACGCGGAAGTTTGAAAATCGAACAGCGGTAGCATGTTCTCAAGCCGCGTGGGTTGGCGACACTGCAATGTTGACAAAATAGCCATCGCCAGCCCTATATTACGTCCCGGGCGGGAGTACCGTTAAATTAAGTTACAATTCAGTCTGTAGGTTAGAGAAGTTGTATTTGTTTAAAGAAAAAATAAATTTTATAATAGGTAATTGAATTTAAAATAAATTACATTAATAACTTGAGTTTTTAATACACTTTCTTAGCTCTGTTTTTCAAATTTTTCAGTATCCAAAGCCTACATTTAGCGAAAATTTGACATAAAGCAAACAGTCCTGATGAAACTATAAACGTTTGATACACAAAATTATATAGTGAGACCAAGGTGAGATGCACAAAAACATTTCCAAGATGTCACTGTGAAACTAAAGAAGATAAAAAGATAGATAGAAACTTAATGTGGAATTAAGATTAAAATGCGTTCCTGCAACCGTTTGTTAATGGTATAAAATTTATTATAAGAACATCGTTATTTTTTTGTAAAATCGATAAGAATCTTATAAAATATTTACACCCGCGGGGCATAATGTACCAGATTGTCGATATCAATAATTGAAAATCGTATTACATATGCTTATAACATGGTGTTGGCATTGTGTGAAACACGTCATTAGTCAGAGACACACAGCTCGGCCCACTGTGACCGGCAACGGCAACCCGCAATTTGGCCGGCAATGCGTCTACTGTGGCTGAACGCACCGGTAAATTGCAGGTTGCCACCTCAAGCTTTTATTTATTTGTATTTATAAAGCATTCTGATCCTAATTACATTGGAGCATTCTGTGATTTAAGCAGTGATGCAACCGCTTCAAGCGCTATAATTTATCTTTCGTGTGCCTAAGAATGTAGGGGTTTTTGGAGAGATTTTTTAACGATATCATTAATATTGCATAATTTTAGTAATACAATACAGATAGTTACAAAATCGACGTATTGTGATTATATTAACAAATTCAGAAACTCTACTTTTTAGTTAATTAAATAAGACACGTGTAAAAATATTGTTTTTAGAGTTTAGAATTCATAAATATCCTAGCTACTGAATAGTGTAAATGGAATGGTAATTATAAAAAAATACAATCAGAGTTGTTTCCACAGTAACCCTACCATACCATACATAGACAAATCATGTAGTGGTTTTTGGAACATTTGGCGCTCCCGCTCGCTGACGGGTTAATGACAGCCCGCGCTTCCTGCTATGTTAATTGTCGAGAGGAAGTCAATACGCGTGAGCGCATCGCATTATTTATTAGATCGACTTTTGGTTGTGTTGTGTTACGTCTTACGTCATGTCCAGTAGCCGCCACTTACCGGCTGACAGTAACACTCCGGACCCTCTCCAGATTATAACGTAATACGGTAGTTTGCTTGTCTCCGATGCCACTCAAATCGTTACTTAATGTCTTTAATTGCAGACCGATCAAAACATAATAAGTTTTATTTCGGTAATCGCTAAACGCAGAGATAAGCCATAGACGTACAAAAAACTAAAAGAACCAATACATTTTACCATGACTACTGATTAATGACCGTTCCTAGGCTCTGCGAAATCGATATGCATGCTACATTGGCACAAATAAATTTGACAGTTGGTATACTTTTGCGTGTGGTCGCTCTAAACGAGTAGATAAACGTATACTATCAATACAAACAAAAATCAGCTTTAAAGCATAAGAAATAAGTGTCCATTGTTCAATATTATCTGCGCTAGAATGTCACTTCTAAAATTCCAATGTCCACATTATCTATTAAAAGTTGACGTGCTCATTATCTTTTAAAAATTGCTTCATAGTCCACCGAGTATACCGTTCGGATACTGAACGGTGAGTAAGTAATAAAACAAATATATGGAAGTGTTGATTGCACATGAAGTTGAATCGAGAAGATTACCGATGTAATTTCGAGCCATGCAATTTGAGGCTCTAAATCAAAGGTACAGGACGGCTCTACTGCTACCGATAAATAACAGCGCCCGCGCCGTATCGAACGATTAGTTTAACAAGAGTATCTTTCATTTATGGTATGTGCGAAACAATGCTTATTGATTTGTTGTACCCCAATCAAGCGGAAAATTCGAATAAAAGTTACTATACCAGCCATCCCTAACTAAGTGATATTTTAAGCAAAGTTAAGAATATAATCATAATGATTTCCTTGAATGGAAGCACGGACTAGCCTAGGGAATCGATTCTCCCCGGTTCGTTGCGTGAAATCGAGCGCGCGGTCTCATTTCGAATCGATCGGCGGCGTTTAGTCGACCGACTGATTCGATTAGCGCCCACCTTTTAAATTTAAACAAACTTTATAAAGCTACCGACGTAACATAATACTGAGGGAATACCACGCTTATTAGACCCGCTAATAGAGCCAATATAAAGCCAATCAATAATGGTTTCTTGAAAAAAACAGGCCCTGGGGCGGTGCAAGAGAAAAAATGTCAGTCTATATTTTGACAAGGAAATAAAATGGGCCCGCGCACTCCATCATACAAATTTATGGTCCCCCACAAAGCTTGTTTCCTTGTTATTAATATGGACATTAATGCTGTCCCAATATCCTGGCCATAAATGTCACAGCCACTGGCGCCTAGCACAGGTAGAGCACAAAACTATAAAATACATACACAAAAACATTCAATTCCCAACACAATGAAAGGTGACTCAGAAAAAAAAATATGAGAATTTATAACACCTCCCGCTATCCGGCCACCGGTATAAAAATCCTTAGAATAGTAATTTTTCTTACAAAATTTAGTGATATGTCAAACCTGTTCGACGTGGCAAATAAAAATGTACGAACGGCCGAATATAAAAAACTAAAGACTGTGGGTTATTGCTAAAACAAGGGAAGGTTACCATATCAATCAAGGCGTTGACAAAAGTGGAATTTTTTCCTGGTGCTGGGACCGTGGGATGAAAAAAGGGTCCGTGTTTATGGAAATGCAATAAAAGCAGTTCGAAACTCGCGTTGGTATCCCTCCTAGCTTCACTCTTGACTTAAAGATATTTTTTTATTTTAATATTAGATAGGACGACCTCGATAATCGAGTAGCGCGAATGATTACCCTGACATCATTAAGCGGGTCCGAATCGAATCCTTCCGATCACATAATCTAAAAAAAAAATTTTGGCCAAGTGACATAATTAGACCCATCAGGTAAAATAGATCCTAGACAGTATAGGTAGATCCTAGGTAATTTTCATCCAACACAATATAACAAATTGGGCATATCATATATTTAGATAAATAGTCGTTTAGATAATGATAAATGATACAATATCTATGGTTCACGGCTACTATTTTTACCTTGAACAAAACCCGTATAACCAAAGAATCGAATAGCCGACCCAGAGGTATTGTACACCGCTATACCGACGGTAGTAAGATCAGGTAGGTTGTGTGCGAGAATGGTTAAAAATGTGAGTGAGCCCTCCCGCGGCGCGGGCAGACCCCGGTGTCACTCACTTGACTCACTAGATACAACTTATCCGTTGACCAAGTTTTTTGCACCGTGAGAAGATGTTAAATCTTCATTTATTATAATATATTATTAGTAAATTAACTTCTGTTTTTGTTATATTAACTACCTATAGTTTTTTTTAGTTATGGCTTCTGCATTCTTTCTCTCTGCAAAGCTAGTTTCAAGTAAAAAGCAGCAACGTATTTAATTATTAATGTAGTAAATATGTATATCAAAGATAATTCACTATTAATAGTTCCTGATCATAAACTCTAATCGCCATGCACTTTAATCGATGTTTGTTTTACGTTACAATATCAATGTGCTATCAATACTATGAATCAAATCTAACCGAAACACACAAATTAAAATTTTCATCACGAAAGACGCTGTAGTATTTGACCAAAATCCGACTTACGTTTTTTTGTTGCTTCGCTTAAATATTTTCATTATTTGTGTGTGTGGCTTTAATCCCTTTTAAATTATTATTTCCTAGAGCATTTTTGTTTTGATGACTTTTAAAGTCTTAAATTGCCAACAAACAAATTGTCGACAAGAAAAAGTGCCTGAGAGGGCCTAGTTTCTGAATAAAGATTTTCATTTAATTTCAACAAAAACAAGATAAATTATACTGCATACATTATAATTTGAAATGCCGTTAACTAATTGTTTTTATATTTAAACCGTGAACCTGCAACACTAGTTCTAGTCACATGCATACTAATTGTACAATTAAAACGCTATAAATCTATAGACACGCCCTAACACAGCTCCGCCCCGTCATTAATATGGAAAGCGCTTTCCATCATTGGCGTCCATCCATCAATTTGGGCAACTCTCAATAAATCAATTCATATTTGATCTTGATAACACTTATCTATTTGTATTTTGCAAGATCTTCGAATATATTAATAATTTGTATATTATTATTAATCAATTTACCTCAATTTAAAATTTAAGGCACGGTATCACACTTTTATGATGAGTTTCAGTTAGTCTACAGAGAAATAATAGAAAAATATAAAAAATACTGTCGTTTGCCTGGCCTGTCAGTCCGAAGTTTAATTAAAATAACAATAGGCAATGATGAGAAGATAAATACACACAGTAAATGTAACTATGAATACTGACATGTATTTAGTTATGTATCTTTGTTACAAGTTTTCCACCCTGCTCACATCTTACATTGGTTGACTGTTCATACGAATGAATGTAAGTATAAAATGACCATATCGTTCTAACTTTTAATCAAATCAGTACCAACAAATCTTTTAGTCACGAACCGTGCTAGATAAAAGTCGTGACGTGTAAACCGCCCTTGTTCAACTTAGCGACAGTATTGACTTTTAGACTAGACGATTGTAATCTTAAACGGTAATATTAAATCAACAAGTAGTAATTTCAATCACAAACAATACGGATCAACTTATCAACTGCACTTATTGACCGCAAGACGTGAGTGCCCGAATAACAGTACACAATTCGTGTGATTTTATATGAGTCACTTTTTAACGTCGTTAGGATTGCCAACCGTAATACATTATTAATATTATACTTTTTAAAAAAAATCCAAATATATATTTTTTAATAAGATAGAATATGCTTTATTTCAATAAGTACAGTAAACAGTAAAAGTTGCAGATCACCTATTGTACAATATGCAACAAGCCGGCCTTATAGCTGAATGTAATCTTTTCAAATGACTATAATAATATAATTATACCTATTATTCTTTGCAAAAAATACTATTTCTAAATCCATTAAACGTTGCTTGATTAGAAACAATGTTTTCACTTTCGCGTTGAATTTAATTTTTCTCAAAAGTGATAATAAATTAGTACCTATTATTTTAAATTATTGTGTTTAAATAAATATAGCTTTAAATAGCTGGCAACCCTGATCGTCAAAATGCAACATCGTCGCTCTCACAAACTTTTTAATAAAATGCAATCAAATATAAACTTTGCTGCTTTCGTCTTATGAACAAATGTGCTTAGGAAAACATAGGATTAACTATTACATTATAGACTTCATTGCAGTCAAATGTGTCGCGTAATAAGTAATGATGTTACTAGCAAAGTTGTAAGTGTCAACAAAAGTAATTAATTTCTCAACTATACTAGGAAACGGAAAGTATTAAGGAATTATTTATTTAATTAATCACGATTGAATTGTAAGGAATCGCAATTAATTGCTAGGTATTATCTTGTTTTGTAGATAAAATATTTTGATAAGATAAATTAGGTAATACTTAATTAGATTTTTTATAAAATCATTTGTTTTTTCGCAACGTGTCGTTCTTTACAAAGAAAAAGAAGTTCATGCTTTTTTAGAGGCCATAATTAAATAAAAAAGTGTATGCTATTGTTTTTTTTAAACACGCTCTTTTGTTTTTTTTAAACACGCTCGTAGTCTATGCCTTGCACCACGCTTCCAGCCAGAATTTATTCGACGGCGCGCCGTGATCGATGACCGGTGAGACTTGTCCCGGCCACCGAGACGCGGACAACGGACACTACCGTTCCAAATGTAAAAAAAAATATTTACCACGTTCCAAATTTAAAATGTATTTTTATTTAATTAACTCGTTGCTCTTTTGTTGTCATTTAAATTTCTACAATATTCACGTTCGAGTTCCATATTAAAAAACATTTATTTTATTGATAATGTCTGCTATACCGGTTTCCTAATTAAAAAGATCGCTAAGAATCTTATGAGTTTTGTTTAATAGCCTGCATTAATATTAGAATTGCATTCGTGGTTAGGGATTCACTTGAAATGTGTAAGTGTCATTACGATATGGGTTTCCCAGTAGCATACTTTTTAAAACTTTTCGACTATGACTCAATGTAAGCACAGAGTAAGGAAATTGCGATCTGATTGTATTCATCAATACTCTGTATTTATTTTGTATTAACTCGCTACCTGCTGATTGGTTTTGTACCATAACATGCTACTTTTATATGATTTGATAAATAGATCATCTCTTTTTTGGATTTTTAGGATGTTGGATGATAACCAGTTGCAAAAACGCATTTTAATCTTAATTTCACAATAAGTCTCAAACTAACTCTTTTTGAAAGTCATAATGAGTCATTATTTTTAAATTATTTTTGTGCAACTCACCATTTGTCACGTGTTTAATGTCGCCATTAATCTCTGACTAACATTTTTTAGATTCAATGTAGGCACGAATAAATTAGGAGCGAATTATGTCATAGTGATCGCAGATAAATCGGTTCAGTTGGACCCACGTAACTCACGCTTAAGGCAACATATACGTATTGTAATAGTTTATTTGGCACCAGTTTGGCTCGTGAATGCCAAATAGTTAAAGTTCTTTGACCGTCCGACGTCGGTTTTATTTAAATATGTACTACATGTGCTTGCATTAAAAGTAACTTGTCGGTGCTCAGCAGTAAAACTTGATGAGCGTGAAATTCAAATAGTGCCTGTAAAAAGTTAAAAGACAAATGACTACGACTTCTCTTAGGATTTGTCTCGTCTGATCTATTTCTAATCCTAATAAAATTATATTCAGCCAGTATTTTTATTAGTTTCTTTTTAGATAGTAGCTAAAAAAAAGTTTAATCTTAACAAACATTATTTTCGGCCAGTATTTGATTAGTTTTTTTATTTATATTTTAGGTTTATGATTTACTTTCTACCATCGCCATATAATAATATTTTTTTTACATTACTAAAAACTGATGCTGAGAATTTTTTTACAAAATTTTACACACTGTGTGTGTAAAATTTTACTCACAATATGTTATAAACATTCTTGAATGAAATCCGCATAACTATCTAATCTCAAATTAAGCAAAAACAAATAAACATGTTGATGCAAACACATATTTGCCTTATGCGGGATTCAAACCCACAGTCCTATATAGCCACTGGACCACCGGGTCTGTCAAACTAAATGTACACATTAATATGTACGTATCATAAAATAAAAGAAATATTGTATTAATAACAACATTAAAACAAATCTGTGGGTGTGCGGAATTCCTGCGGATGCTGTCAATGTCTCATTAACATAATGCAATATTTACCCGCAGCAATTACGCTTTATTAATTAAATTATTTTGCAAACCGTGACCATATTAATATTATATCGAAATGACGCATCTCATGTACAATGTTTATACTATAATAATTAAATTAATATAAGTACGGTACTAATTAAAAGTATGTACAAGAACATTTACTAACAGTGGGTGAGATTCGCAAATACGTAGAATTGCCACAGTAATTTATTATGACAATTTCACTGACGAATAAACAAAAGTGTGAGAAAGTATAAAATAAGACATTATAACGTCTTAGAAAATATAAAATCTCCATACAATGCTGTACATTTTAATATAATATATGTAACCATCCTAGAGTTTGTGTCACCGGCTACCGAGGCGGCCGATAAGTTTGTAGTATCTACACCGCCAAATTTGACCCTATGTAGTTAGTTTAAAGTCTCTATTGGCATAAGAGAAGTTTGCCTTTTTGCATTCTCAACTTTAAACTTATAATAAATATAAGTAATATGCCATTCACCGTAGGAATGCTGGATATGCAAGCTCTCTCATTAATGTTCTGACAAAATAAAATACGCGGCACATATAATATAAAAAGTTTATCTCATATAATCTTTGCTTCAAACAACATGGTGGCAAAACGCATTTTAATTATAGTGTTTGCTACCGACGCCAGTTATTACTCTATTTACATATATAAATTTATATTTATAGATATTTGTTGGTTAAAATATGGTCGCAACATATTTTTTTGTGGGTCATTCTCAGCGTTTCAGATGGTATGATAAGATGCGAAGATACATCATTTTTGCAGATTTACGGAGCTATTTTATAGTCTTTTATTTTAATATGTGTTATGTAATTCAGTTTATATCAATAAAAAAAAATATACAGCGCATATTAAAGAGCTAGAGAAGATGTTATTAAAGTACTGTACATTACTTGTTTTTGTCCGTTTTATTTTTATGCGGTAATAAAATTATGTGGAAACATTATTTTATAATATTATTTTAGAGTTTGGATCTATTATTCTAAGTGTAAATGTATTAAGTAATTAAATATTGAATGGTTGATGTTGATTGAATTTAAATTACTTACTAGGTATCCCTTTAATAATAAATAAAATAAATCGAGAAAACCGTTTTGTCATTGTCATTGTTGAGGAGAATTAACCGAAGTGCCAAAGTGACAAATCAACCTAATCTGTTATTTAGTAATTTTTTATTGTTTAAATAAAAACATATGACTAGGTAGGTACCTACAAATAGTTATAAAATAGTTTAAAAATACATTACTAGTTCTAATTCTAGGTAGTAACAACTTCTTTAAAGCCAACCGGTTATGTAAGTGACCATATTGCGATACAACCCTCAGATTCCCTACAGAGCTGTATAACATTAATCAATATTAGTATTGGACTACTAATGTCGCTAATAATGTAGAACTATCTCATAATTCAAGATAATACTAACCAGATACGCTTGACCTAATGTTGACATTAGCAATTTTCACTACTTAGTTTTAAGGGTCGAATTGATGCCCTATTTGAGAATATAATCAATAAATTGTATACATACATACACACGCGTAGACATACATTACATCTCAGTCGGCCCGCTATACTGCCGTGTCACAAAGTATTTTAAAACGCTACTCTGTCCTTGAAGTTCTTTATATGACACAAAAAGTAATCACTTACATGAGAGAAACAATTTTTAAGACATAATTAACGAGGCACTCTTCAACTGAAGTTTAAAGCGAGCAAGCGAGAGTGGTGTTAATATTTTTAATAAGAAAAGTATTGTGTCAAATAGTTTTTTCTTTCAATAAGTACAAACAAAACAGCTCTGTCATTATAAATAGAGTTATGGTTAAATTTTAAATGCTTTAACGGTGTGGCGGGCAAAGCTGCGGGAAACGGCTAGTAAAACTATAAAAATCTCAGGCAAAGACAATTCTTTACAAATTCTATTATAACCTTATTAAAAATTATTGCATTGCTTGTCATGAAAAAGGTCACAGCTATTTATTGTATAACCACAAGGTTAATTAATTATTATTTTTAAATGGGCAAGCATTTTCCAATTGTTTTACTAACTATGTAACCAATTTGTATTGTTTGTCGGCAAATTCTCACTTCTATTCTAATTTGTGTCAAGTGCAGATGGATAATTGCACTAGTCTACTTAATATGAATATAAATTTAGTTTTAATTCTTTACTGGCTACTCAGGTGTATTGTCCAATGGCTCTAAATAGAGAAGGTCGCGGTTGTTTAATGGCCTCGTTAATTGCTTTGCACCAGTTTATACCTCAATTAATTTTGAGACGCAATGCGTCACATTTGTAGATTTAAACTTACATTAGATTACAAAGCGATAAATCTGCTGCATATTGGGCCTTGACGCCATATGATTCCGATGCTAATCTACACAACTGTGACCAGACTTGTTCACTTTGTGTTGCAACTTAATTACTTAGCTTAATTCAATTTGATAATTGAGATCAAAATCTGTTTATTTAATCAAATCTATATTCCCAGGAGCTACTCTTAATTGTGCATGCATATCTATGAAGTAACCGCTTTCTAGTGCAGAGAAATAACTGACAGTCTGATTACATTGTTGCACATATCTCATTGGATTCTAATATAATCGTTAGTGTTTTTATGTCTTTCGTTGATGGGTAGACAAAGAGTGAGCACCTCGTCGAGACCGTTCGTCAGGATTAGCCAGCACGCACCGGGGCAACGGCGAGAGCCGCGCATTGTCTCTCCATTCCCACAACGAAAATAAAAGTGAGAATTGAATCTTTTCCAAGTAACGGTATCTCCATATACAATACAATTCTAAATATTAGAATCTCGCTACCAACATCCGGGTCTTAAAAACCACGACTCGATAGAGATGGATCGCTTTACAAAGTAGCTCGCGTGTCGGTTAATAGATTGTCTCGAAGACATTAATATCGCATGGAAGAAAACGCCAGAGCGGGCGGAACGTTGCAATGAAACCATAAAGTTCGGGCATTACGTAATTTGGCCAACAAAAGGCAAATATTCCGGACCATTCCGCTAGTTTATGTCTGTAAGGTGGGTATTAAGGTAAATGTAGCAACAATTGCCCGCACGGGACACTCGTTAGCCGGCCAGGCTGACGTGACGCGCGCCGGCCGAATGTCGCATTGTTTCAGTTTTATGCGTACCGACCTTAGATTAAACGTTAACCGGAGATTTATGGCGGTCATGGAGAGGCTAGTTTGGTGGACGCTGAGCTCTTTCGTCGAAACGTTCAAAATTTCATAAGTGCCCAATTTGTGGGAGCGCTTAATGCGGTGTCGTGCGCGGGCGTGCATGCTCCGCCTTTTTATTGCTGCCCCTTAACTGTAAACAACACCCATTCTTGCTGGGATTGTCTCGGTTCCTACTCGTAGGTATGTTATCTCGGACATAAAAGTCCATGTAATAAGTGGTGCGCTATTTCCGAGTCCAAAACTTTAAATCTCAACAGTCGTTAAGACAATTTAAATTTTTATTAACATAACAATAACAGCCATACCTGCTCCCAATATGCTAACTGAATATTTATCTGATGTTAAAGTATTGAAGCGTCATTGTAAAAGTCTATTCTAGAAAATACACAATAAAAATGTCGACGTCCGATTTTCACTATATAAGCTGGCCGCTATACATGCATGCATACAATGAAAATTGGTCGGATTCTTACACTCACCAATCTTCGCTTGGGCTTGATGAGAGGGCGATTCTGTCCATTCATCTTGTAGTATAGTCCACAGGCGTTGCAGAGGTAGTGGCCGGTGCCGTCGCGCCGCCATAGGGGTGTGCTCGTGGCGCCGCAGTTCACGCACTCCCGCCCCTCTGTCATACACACAAAACTATTAACACACGCTCTCACAACTCTATGAATAACGCTTGTCGATCAGTAATCGATTCAATGTCGCTTTAGGACAGAGAATACTTAAGTGTCTAACTACAGTAGCGTTTACCTCATCAAGTCGATTGCTCTTCGATAAGCGTAACATATGCCGAAACTATCAATCTCAAACAGAACGGAATCAAATATGCTTCAAAATAAAAAGGTACAATCAGAAATGAAAGAATAAAGCAAACCAACACCGAAGGTGATCTTTCCGTTACCGTGGTTAGAAATGAAAGCGAATAAGCGTAGTTAACGGGTGTTTACCTGTCTCCTGGCAGGCTGGGGAAGATGAGAGAAAATCACATTCAGAAACATTACGGTTCGAATTTCACTAACTAACGAAGCATGCGGCACAAACACATCTATTACGTAAAATGCATCATCCTTCAGTTTAACTAGTATAATTGCAATTACTACGAATAATAGTAAAATGTTTAATTAACTAGGGAAAGCGCATGGAGTTTCACTCGAAGAAAAAATATCAAGATTTTTTACACGCAAAGAAAATCTAGAGAAAGTAAGGTACGACTAGCACTAATTTTATGAGGCTAGCGAATGCGCCAACTACTTTTTTGTTTGTATTTTTCGATCTTAACACTCAGCTAAGTTTTTAGACATGTATACAAATGTATGCTGAGTATCAGCACATGCATCATATCGCAATTAGTATGAATTCTATTCAACACGATTTATCTTTTTGTCTTGGTCAATGAAAAAATCACAGAGCGAATTTTAATTTCTGTACATGAAGCCAATAGCGCTATAGCGGCACTATCGTAAATTGGCGTTAAAATGATCGAAGCAACAAAAGCCAGTTGCTATAAAAATAAATGGATGTTGCAAAAATATTCGAGAGCGTATACGGGAAACAGAGCAGAACTCGAAGCATAAAGTAAACTATTACCTACATGCTAATTTTTGCTATGTGTAATTGTACACACGTGTAAGTACGTACGTAAAACAATTTTTAACGCAAGCCATAACATCTCATCCATGAACGACGTCGGATCATAAATCTTAACAATCGTATGAATAAATACATACTAGCTGAGCTTTATCCGCTGTTTGTCACCTTATAAATCAAACTAATGAAGCGACGGAAAAACTATTCGATAAGAAACAAGAACATGCGCTAGTCAACTCATGCTACGTAATAATCAAATGTCTGACCCCAGTGCGAGCCTCGGCAGCCCTCCGGTTTACCGACAACTCTTAATGAATTCTTAAAAGACCTTATAAGCAATTTTCTCCAAGTGCTTGATGTGGTTAGTGAGAGGATGTGTTCACATATGGGTTGCGCGCGCGCCGCCCACAATCTTTCTCCAAACTCGATTACACGATCGATGATTTACCGAGATCGAATTTAGAAGCTCGTTACACCTTCGCATCCTCTATCTAAAGAGGTCGCGTATCTAAACGCATACATCAAAGTATGTTAACTACACTGTTGCTGAAACGACTATAAAAAAAATAATTAAACCTTTTGTGCGAAACCTGATCATGAGTAACTGATGATCGATCGGGCGCATATCGGAGTGTATCTAAGTATATCATATAGGCATCTGGATCTGATTATCTAAGTCCCCAGGCGCGCGGACGCCGCGCTGAATAAATAATCGCGAGGATCGCATCACAGAGGTGAAAGTGGTCGATATCTGATAGAAAAAATACTTTATTGAACCCAAAATGTTTTATGAGCTTTAGGCAGTCCGACCATTCATCTTTTTTATGTAAAACCAGAACGCAACCGGCAATTAAATCGCCCGGACCTTATCGAAAACTTATTGCGATCGAACCGACGACTCACTTTTTGGACTAACCCTTTACATTTTTTGTTGCATCGATATAGCCTGTAATTTGTTCCGAAGTTTGTAATAAATAAACACCAATAACGATTATTAGGAAAAAATAACAGGATATTACATCGAGTTTGATGTTTTATGAGAATGTCTCTAGCGCGGGGACTGATTCGGTTCATGAGTAACATCTCTATTGGTAAAAACGCTTGTGAAAGCGGCGCGGCCGCGGGCTGCGCGGCTCTGCGAGATTTACAGCCGTCTGCGCTCATACATCCCCATTACACGTGTTATTAAAGAGAAATGTATCTCCGATTAATAACTATACTATATAATTGTTCGATCCGGTCCAATCACAGCAATAACTGTATTTTAATCCGTTCACGCCGAGTGTTATGTCTTCATTTTCTCGTCGGTCGACAATCGAGCGATCTCACCGCGCGCCGTTGCAGCGTTCCGCAAGCGGGCGTGATTTCGACCGGCAATAAAGATATATCCCAAAATGAACATTGTGGTACCAGTTCAGTACTTATCCTGAAAGTAAGATGTTTGAGCGAAAAATTCCTGTGTTTGTACAAAATTAGAATGCGGCTCGCTCTTTATTGCCCGGAGTGACGCGCGGTCGTGACGCGGCGGCGCTACGTGACCGCGATAAAAGATTTTCATCTGCCATATTTACGTAGCCGAGTGGGCGGTTTTTATTTTTCGAGAGTCTCCTGACGAGTGCCCTGGGTCGGGGAGCGGATAAAGTTTTCACACGGGCCGCTCGCGTGGGGAAAACAGCGCACTAGAGGCTGGGGGTGCGGACTGCGCGGCTCGAGTGGTGTTGACCTGATCGAACTAACCATGCGTTCACGGTGAAGACGCGCCGCCGTTACTCCTCAATGAAAGCACACCATAAAAACCTGCCCATAGTCACGTATAACGCTAATGTACACGGGGGTAATGTAATTTAAATGAAGGACTAATTCGCTCCCGTGTACCGTGACGAGCTCTCTCGGCGCATCGGCCCATCAACACGTAACGGTGAGGCTATTTTGCATACAAACCATTAAATTATTGCTCAAAACTTATTCTCTGTTGCGCCACAGAGGCTGTTATTACGCCTTAATTATATGCCTGTATGCAAATAGAAAATTTTAATGGTAGCCGATGGTCTCGCGCGGTCTCTGTTTTTATTGAGCATTGTGTTGCCAGGAAACGCTCTTGATTGTGCAAAAAAAGTCCAATGCAGTTGTGTCTATCTGGGGATAGTTTTCAAGTTTTTGTGTGTAATGTAGGAATACGAGTGACATCGTTTGCTGTAAGAATGAAGCCATTTTTCACGGCGCAGTGGCCGGGCGCGCGGCGCTGCGTCGGCCGACCGCTCATATTTGCATACGTTATTAGTATGCCGCGAGATAAATATGTGTGACGGGCGATGCAACGCCGTGCAGTTGCAAGTTGCAACCAGATATAATTATTGTGCCGGTCAAGCGACGGCGGACACTATAAGGCCTACAACACACAACCTAACTCACAAGTGACATAAGGCATGTCTCTACATTATCATTTTATTCTATATCATACTAGTGCTGTCTAAGAAAATATAGGTAACTTTTCACCAATATAATTCACATTAACTTTTAGTAGGTATGTAAGTATGATACTTTCCAGGCACATAAAAACATTTAGTTTCTTAGGGAAATATTATTCAAAATTTGAATTACCATAATATGTAAAAATACAAATTTAATTTAAATCCTACTGAGCTTCACAATTCCAACTCAAATAATTACGATATGTTTTATGAAACAAAACAGGAAGTATAGATATTTCAATGCTCCATAGAGGTTAGACACCATAAAAAAACAGTCGTAAAGTACGTTGTCCTCTAATGCCTGTTTAATAATTGAATTAATCACTAAAGTTCCACGGATGTCCAACGTAAAATGCAAATTTGAACTGCAATTGTATCCCACATTGTGTGTCGGCAGACCATGACGAATTTTACTATACATAAACTCGAACGTGTCTATATAAAACACTAAAATACTCATTAGTAATGTTTTTCTAAAATTATGTGTGGACTTTTTGTTATTCTAATGTCCAAATTTCCATATAAAAATTTGCTAAATCCATTTGTTCGGATGATAATAAGTAAAAATAGTTTTTGAAGTTTTTAATACGCTCAGTGCTCGGCTTAGTTTTAAATAATAACATTAAGAGAGCCGTTCCACCTTCATTCCTGCAGTTCGTCGGTTCGTAGAATGCTTCAAAGCAAATATATAAACGAGTACCTAAAAAAGATAATTTTGTCTTACGTTAATTATGACTGTCCAAGACACGGAACCATAACGGCGACAATAGGCTATTTGACACTATTAAAAATATGCTACGAAATGTGGTCATCCTAGGTAATAACATAAAAAAACATATTTATCTCTGTTATATTCAAAAATATTTATAGATTTTTCAAAATAAACAAAATAAATCCAAATTATTTTTTAAATTTCTTCAGCCACAAGAACGCTCTGTGATTGGCTATGCCTCGCGTGACGTCACACGCAAGTCAGCATTGTTCATTGTTACGACATTTTGTGTGATTTTATCATTTTATCTATTACTATTCGAATCAAATATTACTGGCATACTTACATCAAAGTGATCTTCACACATAAAAACATTTGTATGAGATAAAATGCTGTTTGAGTCTCTTCGAGCTAACACAGAAACAAACAGTTTTTGTGGAGTTTTTATAGAAGTATTTGTACATTGTGGCACAATTACACCATTTATAAACCATTTTTTCCAGTAAAATAACAGAAAAAATATTCTTAACACGCTAAATGTACACTTTGGTACAAGTTTACTTGCCTGTGACGTCACGGCGTCCGCCATTACAGAAAAAGCGTTTTTAGCGCGAATATTGTAATTTAAATTTTAAACCGATATTTTACGGAAAATACTGCAAATTTCGCAGAAATATACATGTGGTGTATTAATCATATACCAACGAATAATTTAAAACAGTTTTTCAAAATCAGTCAAATAGCCTATTGATAGGCTAGAATTCAATTAAGATTTACATATTTCCATTATAGTAAAAAACGCGTGAAAAGACAATGTCTAGTCTCTTAAGGTCTGATAGATTTTTGACAGGACTTTCATATTGTCATATCAAAATTGAAATAACTGAAACCCTTGTGAAACCACGTGAAACCCTGTTTAGATGCCTAATTGCTTAATATTTTCAGTATTCGGGAACCACTAATTGGTTGCACAACCGTACGATAGCCACAAAAGCGTTGCTGTAACACGTCGCGTGATCTGCATACTAAAACATGCACGGAACTAAATAAATAATCAATTTTCAACTTTAACATATTTGCAATAAGATCTTTCGCGTCTCTACCTTTAAAATCCTCCATTGAAGCACAATGCTGCTACATTAGACTCGTTATTAGTACATAAAATTGTGGAATAATTTAAATGCCATTTAAAGTGAACGTAGCATTGTTTTAGAAAGTGTTGAATGGTGGTGTTTGTTAAGAAATACTGCATAAATAACAACAATAGGCGCAGGTCTGCAACCGACCAACTAGTATTTCGATTGCTCTTTCTAGCATTCTTCAAGCGATTAAACTTCGTTAGTTGGAGTCACGATTTTAATACAGTAAACTGAATTCTTTATGTCTCCAATGATAGATTCTTGTCTATGCTGACTTCAATTGAAAAGACAGCTGATAACGTCACGGTCGTAGAGCGAATCTAAAAAGTCAAAGAGTCTAAATTACATTTCGAAATTCCGCATTGAAAAGATTCGATATTTTAAAAGAATTAAGTCCTTTGCCGAGTGAGACCACTAATTAGTGAGTTAATAGTCATTGAAATCCCAATGCAATCTTTAAGTTAATTTGTTATAAAATCCGTTCTGTATAACGTCAGAGGCCCGAGGTCAAGCGATCGGTAACAATGGAATGGGCCATATCCGGCGCAGCGCATTATCATAATACTGTTTCCACCAAGGAACTGCCAACCTACAACCTACCCAACGGACTAACACCTTTATATGTTATTGTACCTGTATAATTATAAGTTTTGTTTAAAGACGACGTGCAATTACAATAGCTATTATACATATTAGATGAGGAATCTCTATTACACATGGGCCACCGCCTGTCTCCTGTAAATCCAGGATTAAACGGCGACCACATATTGACAGTGAAGCACATTAATTTCGAGTGAATAATTGCAAAACTATAATCGAACCTTTTTAGGGTTCCGTAGTAAACTACAAGGAACCCTTATAGTTTCACCATGTCCATCTGTCCGTCTGTCCGTCCGCCGTCTAGCGCCTAGACGCTTGATGCTAGAAAACTGTAATTTGGTATGTATACTAATATTAACAATGCTAATAAAGTGGTAGAATAAAATTTTGAAAAATTTTTTTTTTGGGGTGTCTCCCTTATTAGTAAATTATTAATGAATTTTTTTTTCCGCACCGCCGCCCCCATGTTGTGGTATCGTTAGATAGGTCTCTTAAAAAACATCGAGGGTGTGGGAAGATCATTTTCCGATACAATGATCCGTTTGCGAATTATTTACATTTAACGTGTCAATTTTCGTTTTGCACGGTGGTCCCCCCCCCCCCCCCCTTTATCTCCGAAAGTCTTGTGTTTAGAAATTTGAAAAAAATCATGGTAGTAGTCCATATAATGAACCTACAAGGAAAACTATAACGGTTAAGTAGGCACTACTAGTTCCCGAGTAATAGGCTAATAGCCGACGAACTTATTAAGTAAAATTTATTTGAGGAAAACATACAAATGTCGTAGAATATGGCATTGTACTCATTTGCAAGCAAGAAATGCGTAGCCGATACGGAACCCTACAATGTGCGTGGCCCGACACGTAGGTACTTGCCCGGTTTTTTGTAATATAAGTATGTATTTACCTTCCAGCCCTCCTTCTACTTGGATTCATTGCTTGATCCCTCATTGGATCTAGTAAGTATAATTCTCATTAAGTTCGTAGTGACAAGATATGTATTTCTAGATTTTTTCCACAAGTATTCAAATAACCTTCACTGCTTAACAATCCGTTTACTACTTTTTTGATAAATTCAAGTACATAGTATCGTCCTACGTATCGTCGTCGAAGCGATTTCCATGAAACATGGCAAAACGTCAACCATTTATCATTGCCCCTGTTATATAAAAACTTAAAATACGCACTCGTACGAGAAACTATTAGTAGTATGATATACATTATCTAGTGTAAACTTGGCATATCAGAATAAACAGACAATCCGATCTAACTAGACTTAAATTAATTGTAAAAAATTTATTCACTTGAACATTATTTTTGTTCGGGTCAGATATTGCATCTGAATATTGAAGTAAGTAGTTAATCTCAACCGACTGAGCTGCTTTATAAAAAATGTTGTAGAACTGATTTTCATACGTATAATAATTACTTGGTACTTTTACTAATTAACGGCTATGGAAGAGAGTCCCTTTGATACAGGCGTACCTCGCTTAATGGAAGATGGAAGGTCACCAACGCAAGAATTTTGTGTATCAATTTTATTAAAGAAATAACGAATATGGAATTTTCGTATTTAATGATAACCCGGGAAGATGGCTTTAAGAACTATTATAAAACGACGCATCCCCATCTAATTTCAGCTCGTATGAAAAAATCGTCTTGAAAATGACTCTTGTCTTTGATGAATATGACGACCAGTATTCAATGACGGAAATCTAGTACCAAAAATTTAAAAATAAACTTTATAGTCTTTGTGACGATTGCGATTTTATAAACGATCAAAACAAATGAAAAATTTAAATAAACTATAAAAAATGTACAGGTTGTTAAAAGGCAATAAACCTAGAGTTATTACGTAACATTACTACTGTTACTGTATAGTAAAAAATATTTTACAATATTTTTTGTTGTTTTTCTAGAATATGTTTTACTAGAATATGATAATGATTTATTACTGTTGTTACTGTTTTCGAAAAACTAAATAGATTTATATTTATTTATTTAAACTCGTAATAGTTATTCTTTATTCATACAATTTGTAACACGTTCATAAAATATTGAGTTATCATTCATTCGTTCAAATCATTCATCTTAGTTTAGTATGGTTTGGGGTATGTGACTGAGATGAAATTTTTTTCCAAGAAACTATAAGGAAATTTCAAAACGAAATTAGCATATGAATTTGTACTTATATTTTACTAGCTGTTACCCGCGGCTCGGTACGCTTATGTCACTCTCCAGACCCTTATGTCACTCTCCAGACCTTAAATTATCCCCGTTAAAAAATATGAAAATATAATGTTATACTTTTTTCAAGGGAGAACAAATAAACAAACAACCACCACACTTTCACATTTATAATATTAATATGGATTTTCCTCAATTAGCGTAGAAATTACTTTTTGTAATACGATTGTGTGTGAGTTGAAAAAATATATAGGTACTACTGTACTGATAAAGAAAAAATCTAGTAAATCCTTTCTTGAATAAAAATTTTGAAACTTGAATACTATTTAAGGCCCTGGCTACCTACATCGTACGTCACGAGTAACAATAACTTTGTAGAGTTTACAACCGAACATTGTGGCACAATGAACAATTAATGAAATAAATGAGCTGATAGTTCAATTTCCAATTACACACATCCAGCGTATACCTATTAAGTTTTTACAACAATTAAAGAGAACACGTTGAACACAAAAACTAGTTAACGACGCGTAACTGTGTGAATTGGATCGGAGACTGTATCGATAGGTGAATCACGTGCACGACCGTACGGACCATCTTATGTGTTTAAAAACCGGGCAAGTACGTGTCTGGCCACGCACAATGTAGGGTTCCGTATTGGCTATGCATTTCTTGCTTGCAGATGAGTACAATGCCATTTTCTATGACATTTGTACGTTTTCGTCAAAGAAATTTTACTTCATAAGTTCGTCGGCTATTGCTCGGTAACTAGTAGTGCCTACTTAACCGTTACCTTAACCTATCTAAGGATACCCCAAAAGATGAGGTCGGTGCGAAAAAAAAATTCATTCCCACTTTACCTGTAGGAGAGGCACCCCAAAAAAAATATTTTTCAAAATTTTATTCTACCACTTTGTTAGCATTGTTAATATGAGTATTCATATTAAATTACAGCTTTCTAGCATCAAGCGTCTAGGCGCTAGACCGCGGACGGACAGACGAACAGACGGACACGGCGAAACTATAAGGGTTCCTTGTAGTTTACTATGGAACCCTAAAAAAGATTTACTTGCGTTCTTTTTTTAATTAAAAATAAAATAAAAATATTTATTTTGCAAGTACAGGACCATCGAGATATAAGTAGTACGTTAGTACTTATATCTCGATGTACAGGACATTTTTGCACGTCAATATTTGTTTTACTACTTACTAGCACTTCCGACGTGAATGGCCTGTTGATAAGAAGTGCAAGAATCTTAACAGATAGCATTATTTTTTTTAGCAATAATATGATTAAACTCAATGATTCTAACAAGCAGAAAATGAGACCCATTGACACGCCTCGAAAGAACAAGCAACTTTACCGTTGAATTAGTGTTCGAAATTGATATTGTGACAAAATATTCAAAATTTTCTTTATCTATAATCTAGCTTAGGAGTCCTAAGTGATCCTCGCATTTCGCTCAGAGGTTCCCTTTATGATGAAGACAAGTTAGACAAGATTTAAAACCTGATTTTTTAAAATTTAAGAAAACGGGTACCCCACACAAAAGTATTTGCACGAATATCGTCAGCGATAAGATATATTATGTCTAAGAATATTTGTTACTACTACGTTGTTGAGGCCCAATTAAGTTATATTATGAGTAAACTAATAATACAATTTAGAAAACGTGAGTTTTTGTATCTAAATAAATACAATACAATTAACATCTTCATTGTATTCAATAAACATGTATACCGTAATACTACTGCTATGGGTATACCGCTGCGGATTTCACAGAGATAAAATTTAAGTTTAATGTAACAAAAAATTGATATCGCATTTATCATAAAACTAAAACAAAGTTTAGTTGATGATGTTTTTCATATCAGATAGGCATGTAAAGGAGGTTCACCGCTTTCATTTCTGTTAAACACGGAACTACAAAGTTTGACAGAAAGGTGTCCAAGTGAAGACTTCATCTATTGTAATTAACATGGCGTATAGCGTTTTTCAATATCGCCTAATCTCTGGGAACCCATTCCTGCGATCTCCGCCCGTGAGATCGGAACGGCTAACCACTTAAAATTTCACAAAATATTGAACAAACATAATTGCAACGGTAACTCTGTTTCAATGTTATACGATATTAATAGTCATTCTACATAATGCTATCCATTCATTACTCTAATAAGAGACAATAAGCGTTTTAGTTCCCGTCCATTGTCAAAGCTTAACTATGAGAGTCGTAATTATATTTTTTAATATAAAATAAAGCTGCATTATGTGGTGTTAATACAATAACTGTTGGGTAAGTCTTTGTTATATTATTCATAATATATATTGCGAAAACTTGCATCTGCAGCCGAACAATACTGAGGTCACGTCTCGGTACTTCGCGAAAATGCTAAAATTATTCCTTCGTTTTCATGTGTTACTCAGTTCGTTTTTATTTTTTGCATGTCTGACATATTCTCGCTCAATAAAATTGAGGTATGTTTATAATATCAACTATTTAAATAACGTATTCTTTATACGAATCCCTTATTATAATTTATATTTACGTCGCTCGTCTTATTTACCTACAAACTAATTCATTGAATGTGTAATTTATCAGAAACATAATTTTAAGTGGTTTTTAAGTACGTTTTTATTGTTCCACGCAAGTATTTTCGCACTTTCATAGTTATTTTTTATTTTTTTAATTAACTGCAATGAGTCGGCGGTTCCCTATAATTATAATTACAAAAACCGCATGAAAAATTAATAGAAATCTACTTAAACACTTTTGTTTAATAGCGGACCTATTTGAGACAATAGCAACAATTAAATAATGAGAACTACTCTGGTTAGTTTGGTCAACATCAGACGAGGCCGCGTGGGTTCACATGCACCCAAAACAATCAACCGCTCCGGAGCTACGTACGTTCACGGTAATATTTGACAGTGATTAAGCAATATAAACCACCATTACGGCTAATGAGTGTCTCCACTGACGAAATGTCTCTACATTCGGTTCAACATATTTGCACATTTAACCGGAAACATAAGCCACAGAAGTAACTGTAAAAAATCCAGTTAGTAATCCTCCACCAATTGGACAGCGGTTAGTATTGTAAGCGTTAGTTAACATCGACATAATCCCAAGCCCATTCGCGAAACGATGCGATGCCGTGTAACAGATAGAGAACGTGTGGCGCCACAACCCCGGTGCAAGGACCACGCTTATCCGAACACAGCACGCTCCAGCAGAGTTATACCAGTGCACATTCAACACCAGACGAAGTAGTTAATCTACTGCCGTTTATCGAATTAATATATCGCCATTGTCGATGAGACAATCTGCACTAAGATTCTAATTACGCAGTACTATCTTGGCAGCCATTTTGTAAAGGCTTCGATTAACGAGCCTGGAATGGTTCTCGCCGTATTTGATTTATTAAACTGATTAGACACGATGGATTTTATAAGTGAAAGCCCCAAGATAGTTGATGTAATTCCGTAGACGAGCAGTGCCCCACGGTATGGTTCTTTCAATAAAAGGTGAACAACCAATTAAAAGCAAGGAGCGTCGGCTATGATCGGATAAGCGTCAGCGTGCGTCGGTGCATCGCAGCGAGCAGTGCAGTGCGACGGGCCGTCCCCGCGGACTCACCGGCGCTCGTCCGCGTCTTGTTCGGCCGTGGCTTATTCTGCTGCTGCGCCCCACTATAGCCCTTCCCCTGGTAGTTGTAGTAGTCGCCGCCGGCGGCATTGTACTGCGCGTTGTATTCGCCGGAGGGCTGACTCGACTCCTGGGGGCACGAGTCAGGCTGCGCACCTTCGCGCTGCTTCGACGGCGGCGCCCCCATCATGGGCTTGACGTCCCCGCAGAGGGGCAGCTCCTGCTGCTGCTGCATGAAGGCGACGCTCATCGCCGTCGCGTGCGCCACCGCCGCCTGGTAGTCCTGCTGGCCCAGGGCCGCCGCCGCCACGGAGTCCGGCGTGGAGTCCTTGGGCGGCGTCGGGGGGAACGAGAACAGCGGGTGCGGGTGGTGGTGCTGCGCAGGCGAGAGTGGCTTGTCGGCGGGCGCGCCGTCCTGCTGGAAGCCGCCGCCCCACGCGCCGCTCCCGAGGGCTTTCGACTCCAGCCACGGGTGCAGCGGCGTGTGGAAGTGCGGCCTGCACACTTGTCCGCTGCTGCCGCTTAACGTCCGACCTGCGCACAAACACATTATTCAAATACAAGTCAATAAGCATATCTATGAAATTCAACCTATCAGAATTATTTTGTGTTATTGATGAGTTCGCGCAGAACACGAAATGAAATATTAACAGATTCCAACACTATTACAACGATGACATTAGAGTCATTTGATTCCCTGGAGCTTGGAGTTTACGAGCGTTTAAGTGTCCATTATAGAGCTGACAGAGATCTAGAGATACGACTCATTGTAACACGAGTCAGGAACATCGAAACTTGCCGTCATTAGGGCGGACAATTCGAAGGCGTTTTGTACCACGCCCGCGCTTACCTAAATTAATATCATTTGTATCTAACAACTGGTCTTTCACACGACATCTTCATTCTCGAATATTGTAAACACGGTCATGAATATTCTCGGCTTAATGTGTATTTGATAAACAAATAATGGGTCGGCGCATTCAGTGGTTCTCGATGGTTGCGTACGTGAATAAAAGGCCGCTGTTTTCCAAAATATGTATTTCAAAAGCGCCGTGTCACAACACTGGGTAATTAAAGCAGTAGGCCAGCTGGAAATTTCATTAATTATGTGCATAGAGGTGTCAGATTTGATGATACAGTGTGTTGATTTGTTTGCGCGCCGTTAGGTATGTTTGGTAGCGAGCGCGCTTCCATAACAAACGTAATTATTTGCGAAATAATTAATGAAATTTTTTTCATAAAATTACTTATAATAATACGTTTTGCATTAATGCTCGATTTGAAAGTGTTGTAACTTGATTAATTTGCGTTATTATAAAATTACGTATGTTTATTTAAAGGTAACGTATTGTAATCTTTTACATAGAAACCTTAGCACGCAACGTCCCCTTTTTTAATTTCACAAACTGCGTTCTAAAATGATTATTTATAAGTGAAAGGAAACATATGTACGGGTACGTTTGGCGCGTAGGGTGCCACGGGGTTATCCGGGCGCGGATTGGTGGACTCGTCAGGGGTGTCCCTTCACTGTTCCCTGAGGTATACAGCATGAACAATTGGCGCATCCCTGCGGCGCTCTGCGGGTAGTTAATTATTACTTACAATCTGCAAATAGTTCCGACTTTATTAGTGGTTTTGGGTACTGTATATGGGTAATATAACCTACTAAAATAAAAGACTTTTTTGGTTATATACTTTTAGGGGAATTTATGGTGTGTTACTAAGTCTGGGATCCCTACATTTTACCTAAATTAATATGATTTAAAAGAAAATGTAAAAATTATATGATTAAAACATCTAAGATGAATAAGAGACACATAGTGTCATACAATCAACGTCAAAGAAACCGACCCAAACGAAATAAGTTTTTTTTTCTCTGAACGGACTTCAGCAAAATTTCACCGACTAGTCGTAAACCAAATACTTTTTTTTTTCAATTTGATTAAAAAAAAAGTGTTCCAACATATCTTTCTCTGGTCGATCCTTCATGTCTGGAAATTGTGGCCATGGGTTCCATTCGAGAATGGATATTCTCTCGATAGCCCTCTTTCGTTGGCAATTTTGGCGAATTGATAGAAACATATAAATTTTAAAACTGAATCTTTTGTGCAAAACATCATAACGTTCTCTTTATCAGACATCTCTAATCTAACTCTACCAAAATCTATGACAAAGAAACACTACTACATAACGTAAGAGATAAAGGCCCGCATCAGTACCAGGTGTCGATCGCAGGGCAGATTAACAGATTCTATCGTGATATTTATCACAAGGGCACCCGTACACGGCCGCGTCGCCTAGTGGCTAGACGCTGGGGGAATGAACTTTACGGTTAGTGAATGTCGAAAGTGATTAATTAGTGGAAATTCTCGTATGCGTGACGTCATAATAAACTCTTCAGCGGCAGCAGCGGAAAGAGTATTAAAGAATAAATGTACTTTTTATTATACGAATTATTACATAAATATCTAAACAACATTAAAAAATATATATGTTTTCTAAAAAATATTAAGGGAAATACACACAAATATTCCTAGGCAACAAATGCGCTAACGTAAAAATACATATAATAACTCATGTAAAAGCTACAATTTTCCTACCTAATTATGCTCACAAAATAATTGAATAAAAAATAATAGCTACGATATAAAATTAATTGTTAATGATCTAATCAAGATGAATTAAATTCAATCAAAGATGAATTAAATTAATTACAAATTGTGGTCGTAATGACGTCTTTATCACAAACGATTTCTATATTTAACAAAGAGTTAAATATTGAGTAATGAGTTTTTCCATTGAAAGTGAAATCAAGCATCGATCGTTGGCATACAGCCATTATATTAAACAACACGGCATAAAACAATAATCAATCCGGCTGGCATTAGGCCGTGCACACAACAACGTTTTGACAGCGTCCGCGACAACCGGGAGCCACCCCTCGCGCGTTAGGCCGCGTTTACAATAGCTCCAGTGATGGCGGACCGATAACGCGCGTATGAATAATTCCTGTTATCGCACCATCTCGCCACATGCCCTACCTGCCCCGGTACCACGTTCGCCCAAATCGACTACTTCCACGCGACAATTTCAGCTTGCACCATTAATCTGGCGGTAAAAGTACGACAACTCTTTCGGCCGACGTAAACTCAGTACCGGTCGGCCACCGGCGCTTTTTATTCATTAGAGGGCTGCAAGTTTCGGCCATTGTACTAGATATGGCAAGGCACTAAGCCTTGATTGTTTGGGGATTTCGTCGTTTACAAGCGAGGTTAATAGAAAATAAAAACTATAAGTGCTTGCAAGCGGAAATTAAATTAGGATCCACGTTTCTTATCTTCTGATCTCGTTCGTAAATATTGATGGAGAGCGAACATCATTTATTACACAGACAATATGTTCGGAGGCCAAGCCATTATTAGATACAACACATACGAAATCAAATCATAAACCAATCATAGGCGAGTTAGTAGCTACGTTCTCACAGTAGGAAACAAAACACCGGAATTGAACCCCAACCCCTGGGTCGATGAGCCCCTACCCCCGGCCCGGCAGATGCAGCGTTGAGATCTTATCACCGCCACGCCACAGGGTACTGCAAGTGTTGTTAAATTCGTCGATGCACTGCTGCACCCGCCTGTTTACTGCGTGTAACGGCTTTTTTATAACCCCTTTTGGGTTTTATACGAAAATTATGTTAAGTTACAGCTGGTCGACTAAAACTTAAGGAATTCATTCCAAGTTTTAACCTATTGAATTGACACTATCAAAACAAAATTACACTAATTCATCTCAATAATATAATCAAAACATATTACGCAGACAACCAACTCGACTTTGATAGAGTAAAAAGTTTATAAAGCGTATGGAAACTAATAAAACACGTCAAATAATACATTAACTCCAATTTTATCCGCCCCACATTTACATCTACAAAAGCATTAAGGCGTGGCTAAAACGAAAGTGAGCTCCCTCCTTTACTTCTTAGCTAGCGACGAAAATTGCCCCTTTCGGTTCAAACTGGCTGTTACTGGTGCATACAACGTAATAAACCCTAATGTGCTGAGCACAGCAGGATGTCTTCCGACCAGTAACAATTATTGTCCCCCTAACTTACTTACTGGAATTGGTTGTATGTTAATAATTGTACGGGTTACGTTTTTTTTTGTCTATCGACCAGCAGTGCTTGAATACACAGCAGGGTATGCGGAGGCATCGTGAGAACTTTGTTATGTTTGCCTCAAGGTCAAGCGGGCAGCGTCGTCCAGTCTGCCGCGGTTTATTTGCACGCCGTGACATCAGCTCAGCTCCATCCGCATGCGAGGTGCGTGCCCGCTCGTGTGTCGACGCCTTTACGGCCGCCAATACGCACGCCAACTTATCCCTTCTCCTTATTGTCTTTAGACGTGTTATCCTTTGTTCCCGCGGCAGATCATTACGTGCTCAATCATCGGGACACTAGCAACCTCTATATCTCGCGTAATAAAGGTTACATTCCTCCGACAAGCGTCCCTGTGAAATGTCCGACGTGTTAGCGAATGATAAATGTAGGCGTCGGTATCGCGTATCGGATCTCTCCGTTCGCACGCCGAATTAATTTTAATTTATTGATCGTCGTATCGACGCCGAGTATTTTAGGTGCCTACTAACACTGCAACGCTGCTTTGCTTTTAAAATGTTTATACATTTTCTCTCCTGCCAGTGTCTCGAGAGAAACGAGCCACTCAATTTGATAAAACAGTTTAATTGACTAAACTAAATCATAACATTTTTGAAATAAAATAGGTAATGTAAATATAGAATTAGAGAACGGTAGTGAGACGTTACCGGGAGACACGCGTGGCCACGACTACTCTGTCAAGAGCATACGACTGAGAAGAAGCAGAAGAAATATAGAATTGAGTTTATCTCAAGCTAAAACAACTTTAATCTAAATATGTGTCAGATTTTATAGACTTTTAAATGATGTTTCGATAATTAACTTGCAATTTACAAACCTATGAAATCGGCCCTTGGACATGCTCGTCAGTAACATTTTATTTGAATACAATTGCAACAATATTTTAAATAGTTACTTAACTTTAGAGTGGCTTTAACTAACATAACGAATAAGTTATAATAATAATAATGTTCAAATTGTAATACAATGTTGGTAAGCGAATCGTGACGGTCGTATACATTATTATTTTGTGCAGTAATATTTATATGCGTTGTAATTAAGCGGATTTCCCGCCCGCTCGCCCGCCGCCATATCGACCTAATTATTAAAAAATATGCAGATTCAAATTCAGTGGCTTTGTACACATTCCCTGGTCGGCTCGCGTCATATTACCTTACTTGTTAACTGAATCATTATAAAAATTCAGAATATATAAATTTATAAATTGCCGTTTATGCTAATATGCTTACATTACACTCGCGAGCAATCGATTCGTCTGTCATAAAAAAAATATTTACAATTTTTTAAAAGAAGAAAAAGAATTCCTATGTATTCTCTATATAAGTTTATACTGACAACCGTATATTATTACCCTAATCAAAACTTTGATTGATATTGGTGAAGGATTAGATAAAAGGTCCCATCATTTTCCCCCAACTACATGTCCACCTGAGAGATCTAGACGGGTAATATAAATTACCTCCGAGACTTTCTTACAAATTACCTCCGAGACTTTCTTATTTAACATCTTCATTAACAGATAACCTACAACTAAATAGAATATATTGAATCACTTTATAATTTAAGTAAGTAAGTCAAAAGGGGCAGAACTCGAATCAATTTTCTAATTTCCATTCGTAGTCAATTTGGACCCAATAATGAGCTAATATAATAAATTTATGCCCACCAGCTACATATGAAATCCAATTCTCAGAACAATTACTATGTAACAAGATTGTGTTTGAACGTAACCGAACATTCCCCAACTGAATATACAATCTATAACAGAGATTCTCAAACTTATTTCATCTACTTCCCTATATAACTCTCTCTCGGGGGTTTATATCTACATTCTGTATTTATAGTGCCTCTTTTACCACATGTTACATATTAAAATCGCAACTTTTACATTAATTTCATCATGGCATGTCAATGAATATTAGCTGTTTTCTCGATTTAAACCAACATTTTCAATGAGTATAGTCTCCAAAAACTGCTATACACCTCTCTATTTTCTCTGTCCCACACTTCTAAAGTCCACAGGGGGCCGATATCGCCCACTTTGAGAAAGACTCATCAATGTGTGTGTCTTGTTCAACATTTTATATCTAATTCCTTTAACTGTTGTACTACCAAAAATATTTTACGGTTGAATCGCGTCTCGAATTGTAAACGAGTTGGTCACACACCGCGTTGTCCTGATTGGATTATAATTCTGTTATAAAGAGTTTTATATTACAATTCTTATTATTTACGGCTACCGAGCGGCGTGTGGCAGGCGATGGCGGGAATAACAACTAGTGTCAGAGCCAACGGAAGAGCTGTCTTGTCGATGCAATGACGCTTCGAAGTAGCATCGATCGTAGCTTCATAATATCCGGGTTAAATCATTGGATTAAAAACATCTTTATACTACGGTTATATTCGATTTTTAAGTTTTTTGTATAATAAGGCATAGGTACTCGCTTGTTTTTCAAAGTTTATATTCGGCATGATTAAAAATGAAACACTTGGTATTTGTCATATGGATATTGGAATCAGTGCGAAAAGGCATAAATGTTTAAATTCATTTTTTATGATATCAGTGGTTGTGTAATATTCTAATGGGTCACGGATTTGATTCTTGCATTTCAAGTGGACAAATATTTATCCCTTTATTAGGGTTCCGTAGTATAACATACAATCTGTGGTACTTACAACAAGGAAGCCTTATAGTTTCGCCATGTCCATGTCGATCGGCGGTCTAGTCTAGCGCCTAGACCACAGAATACTACAGAAGGTTGGCTTCAAACAACCGTCCAGAATAGGTATACGCATACAAAGAACGGTGATGTGTGCGTGAGCTCTCACCGACGAGGTCTCGTACGCTCCGACCGCGGTAAGAACTGGTTTGAACCGGCTCAGTTTCCGTATTAACGCCAGGGACGTCGGCCGCTCGCGCGCCGCTCCGCACGTTCTGTGACGTGT
The DNA here is from genome assembly GCA_905163395.2 of Endotricha flammealis. Taxonomy (NCBI): domain Eukaryota; kingdom Metazoa; phylum Arthropoda; class Insecta; order Lepidoptera; family Pyralidae; genus Endotricha; species Endotricha flammealis. Next base: position 13,368,255 of record LR990854.1, on the reverse strand, counting down.
ACAATGCCAAGTTCGTCTAGTGTTTGTATGGCCGATTCAAAAAAGGACAAGGACATTTCTTATTTTCGTACCCTAAAAATGATGTGAAGTAAGTAGGTACGACGATTTATGAAAAATTATTATTTTTGAATATTGTTGTAAGTACCTACTACCTTACTATCACAGCTACTACCTATTTTTAATAAGTAGTATTGTATACTTACCTAAATTACATAGAATCAAATGTTTAAACAATGTTAATAATGTTTATTACAAATGTTTGTATTATAAACCAGAAATAATAAGGAATTAAAACGAAACAATAAAATAAAATATTTTCGGGTCACTCATTTATAGACAGGCCCGGTAGTCGAGTGGCTAGCAATGGTCACTTTATCCCAAGGGCCGCGGGTTCAAATCCTGCGCAAGGCAAACATTTGTGTGCATGAACATATCTGTTTGCCTTGATCTGGGTGATTTCTATGTATAACTTATTTACAAAAAAGTATTTAAGTATATTTAGTTTCAGCAATTTAGTTTGGGACTAGCTGGCGTTGTGTGATTCGTCCAAGAATATTTATTTATTGACATTTCATAATGCTGACCGTTTAATTGATAGCAATATGAAACATATTTTATTAAGCACTGGCGCGTTCCGTCTTCGCACGGGTTACGGGCACTTAACAAAATTTAAAATTTTAACACAAACACACTCCATTCACAAACAATCAATCAAAATCTTTCCTCTTTATAATAGTAGTATAGATAAGTACAGATTTAATTTGTTATTAAAAAAAAATGATAGTTTTTAATTATAATAATTTTTATATTCCTTTATGTTTAAAAAAAAAGAATATTTTGAATGGTTCTACATTGTAAATTTCATTATTAAATAAACCTTTTTTGTTAATATTGAATTTAATACCGTGTCAAAGGTGTCAACCCTATGAGAATAGGTATAAATTTTTCATTTAGTCGGGAGTCAACCCTCTGTATTACTCTGTGCCTAGACCCTGTAGTTTGGTATGTATTGGTACACTTATTAATAATGCTAACAAAGTGCTGGAACAAAATTTTTAATAAATATTTTTTGGGGTGCCTCCCCTACATGTAAAGTGGAAATGATTTTTTTTAAGAACATCGAGGATGTGGAAAGATCATTTTCGGATACAATGATCCGTTTGCGAATTATTTACATTTAACGTGCCAATTTTGTTTTGCACGGTGGTCCCATCCCCCCCCTCAGATAAAGGGAGGGGGTACCTATATCTCCGAAAGTCTTATGTTTAGAAATTAGAAATAAAATCATGGTGGTAGTCCATATAGTGAACCTACAAGGAAAACTATAACGGTTAAGTAGGCGCTACTAGTTACCGAGTAATAGCCGACTAGCCGACGACCTTATGAAGTAAAAATTTGACGAAAACGTACAAATGTCATAGAATATGGCATTGTACGTTTTCATCATCTGCAAGTAAGCAAAGCTTAGCAAATACGGAATCCTACATTGTGCATGGCCCGACACGACGACCTCCGTGGCGTAATGGTTACCACGCCAGACCGCCACCCAGGAGGTCACGGGTTCGATCCCCGGTCGGGTCATGATGAAAAACGAACTTTTTCTGATTGGCCTCGGGTTTTGGATGTTTATCTATATATGTATTTGTTATAAAATATAATATCGTTGAGTTAGTATCCCATAACACAAGTATCGAACTTACTTTGGGGCTAGCTCAATCTGTATGAATTGTCCCTATATATTTATTTATTTTATTTATTTACGTACTTGTCCGGTTTTTCATTATTTTTTTATTGGTATCATTACCTATAACATTATATTAAAGAAATCATTCTAGCAGAATTAAAAAAGCGGCCAAGTGCGAGTCGAACTCGTCCATGAAGGGTTCCGTAGCAGCAATTGCGGTGTACGATTTATGACGTATTAAAAAAATCTGCTTAAGTACTAAATCTCATTATTTTTGTGTCAAAATCTTAATGCGGTTCACAGAATACATCTACTTACCAAGTCTCAACAGTAGTTCTTATAGTTTTGGAAAAAAGTGGCTGTGACATACGGATGGACAGACAGACAGATAGATATTTACAAATTATTTTAGGGGTGACAGTGGAAGAATCACGATAGCATGTAATACTTCAATTTTTACACAATTTAAAAAAATATGCGATAAATATACTCAATAAATGTTAAAATACATATCCGACTGTACATTCCAAATCGATTTTCGTTACGACAGAAGCTAAGCTTAGGATTAGGCGACTGGTTCACTCGTCGTGGGTGTCTCAATGATTTATGAATGACAATGCTTGACATAAAACTAAAACTTAATAGGCAGAAGTTTTATTATTAAATCCTGTACAGTCTGCAAGATAGTTCTTTATTAATTTTAATATACTTTGAAATTAGAATATGTACAAGGCAGTCATAACGTCAAATTTTCTACCAGACAATCTTGTGATCTGCAAATATTTTATTCAAGTTCTTCAAAAAGTCTAGTCAAATAAAATGTCACCCACTTTTCAACCCACAGCTGCAGGGGATACTCATCTCCTTCCAATATCATAGGTTGAGATAATATATTTTACTATCCACATACTTATGTAATTAAATGCAAAATGAGCATCAATTATATATTTTTTCATATAAACTGGAGCACAATCTTTTATAAAGATTATATTTAAACTGACTTTAATTTATTAAATTGGGTTATTTTGTAATTATGAGCATCGTTACAGTTTACGCTATGACACTGTTGAATTTTATTGCATGGAGAAATTTAAGTAAGACGCTCGCTGCATACACAATTGGGCTTACTCGTTGTAACCCTACGTAGGTCCAACATTGTTTTTTTTTTTTCTTACGAACCCATCACTTCTCATTAAGTGGCGTTTGGAGAATAACTTAACATCGCTAATGTCCGGACACGAATTTTATTGTTATAGCATTTTAATAAATTTCTCATTGTTCAAAAGCTCATCAATAGCCAATATGTTTCTTAGTAACGAGGAAGGAAGCTTTCGAGTTTTTTATTAATTGAACTTATTGTTTGGGGACGTTGAATTTGAACTTGATAACATTATGTAACTTGTTGGAAATGGATACTTAGATAAAGAACAAGACCAGGAGACTTCAGATGAATAAAAATTAAAATAACATGAAGGTAGTCAAAAGAGTCTTTGTTTATTTTTGGATCATTAGATACTGAAACAGTCTAGTGGTACTAGACCTCGAAAATCGTAATCCCCTTTTGATAGGCCTTGTTTTTGCATTTAAAAAATCTCTTAGAACTCCGTCAAGTAAGTATATGTGTTTACTACATATTATATTACATAACAGAGTTCAAACCATTCTGGAAATATCAGGTCAATGCCCTAGGCTTTCATTTAACCATACCTTGACGTATGCAAACAGAGATGTACATACGTACAGGGCCGGACTTGATGACTGATAAGAAAGCCGCAATCACGAGTTCATAGATCCGTAAAAAAAAACTTGCCAACCGCTGGGCCACGGATATGTCACGCTACACTTGTGATTCACTGGATCAAAGAAGCCGGCTCTTTGGTATGCCGGCTGCGTACCGGCAATCGCATAAACCTGCCCTGAGGAAGTTTCCACTACATTGACTTGGTAGACCGGTATGAGGAGTCTCGTCTATTTGTTATCATAAACAGAATGTTAACTTTGAAATTTATGAAATCAGTAATGCCGGTAGCTTATTTAAATGTAAGAAGATGAAATGTTTTAAATGCAAGTCGAAGAAAGAATCAATGATGATGATGAAGGAAGAAAAAAGAGGATAGTGAGAGAGGTACGTCTTCCCAGTTAGATGTGTTAGTAAAAAGCCTTCCCAGTTAGTAAAAAGTACAATCTACGACTACGACACACCGAGCTACCTGTCAAAATGATTCTACAGTAGTTTGGTGTCCTATCGAATATACAAAAAAAACGATATGACCATAAAGGTTACAGGTTACACAATAAAAAGATAAGGCGGCCTTACCATAAATCAATCCTTGTATCACAGCTATTGTTTCCTCATGAAAGTTTATCAGTGAATTCCGATAGTCCACGCATTTCGCAACTCGGAATCTTTTTATCACAAGAGATTGATATGATAACTTCTGTTTAATAGAGAATTGAACATATTATGCATTATGGCACTCAAGAAGACTGATGACACGTGGAAATATGCTTCTTTGTCAAGAGCAAAACAGACAAATACACCCTACATACACCCACATACCGTCGATAAAATTGTTGACAATAGACAGACAAGGAAAAAATATAAAGGAAAAAGGTGCCTTATTAACCAGTATAACGCAACAAAACTGAAAACAATATTTAAGATCAATTGAGAACATTTTGGCATTCGACCTATCTGTACCTTCTTAATATTACATCATTGACCGATAGGTAATCCTCTGTGGTAATCCTACATTTGCCAGCTGCAAGGTCATTTATGCACAATCATAATCTTGCCTGCAGACAAAGGCCGTCTTAGCCTATATCAATCTTCATTGAAATATAAATCTATATTTGTTATATACTACTTTTCGGCACTGGATTTTCTAATGCATGAGTTTCGGTACATTTTTTATTTTGATATTTTTGCCATTTATTAAATTTATTTCTAATATGTATACCTATTTTTTTTTTAAATATGTTCGTTGAGGATGGTACTTTTTTATGATACGTGCATGATATCAATAATGTAATATAATAATTTTAAAGTGATTTCTACATAATATCAAATAATTTATTTAGTTCTTTTCTGCAACGGGTCTAAAATACCAGTCCAGTGGCACAATTATTGATTGAGACTCTACCTCCGGTCTACAAGAGAGCTGTTTCGATTCTTATATGAAAACAAAATATGTATATTTTTTGTTTAATTTGAGTCTATGTGTTTACTACGTATACACCATAAAAACTAAATGATTACATACTTGTATAAAAAATAAGTAATAATATTTATATCCATTGTCTAGTAGGTAGTTATAACTCAAGCATGTTCAAGCCTTTATTAGACACTATGTGAACAAAAAACGTGTTTTTATTATGATAAGATATTAAACACGATAGAAAATGTTATAAAATCAATTCAGATGGAGATTAGCAATTACCAAGTCTATGAATAAATTCTGCAAATAGCTATATAAAAAATTTACGTCATACCAACAATTTCGATGCAAATGGGCGGCGGTAGGCTAGCAACGCAAACGCAGAATCACGACAACAAAACCACAGATAAATCACAGTAGACACGATATGAACACCATGAGTCGCCAATCATTATCATAATTAATAACCGCTCGGTCACGATCTCTTTCATTAGACGTGATCTAAGCAACAGCTTCCCTAGGATTTTCATCTCGAATACAGGTAAATTGTTTTACAAGCAACGATTTATTGGGTTATAGGAATAGTTGCGAAATTACAAGTTGGTTAACATCGGCCGGAGTCTCACTGACCCCACAATCTTGACAATGGCCGGGCGAGAGACCGAGTGTTCCTGTAATAATGCCTATAATGACGGCGCCGGCCAGCAGCCTGCTTACATAACCGCTCGTGACTTGCGCATTACGGTATCGGGAGAAAAATACGAGTCCACAATCAACAGGGACGCACTCGCAGGTGTCACAGAAGCTCAAAAATAACGTACTTACTATATCAAATAATGAAAAGAACAAGTCCATTATAAATAGTGACATATTCGCATATATCATAATGACGACCTCCGTGGCGTAATGGTTACCACGCCAGACCGCCACCCAGGAGGTCCCGGGTTTGATCCCCGGTCGGGTCATGATGAAAAACGAACTTTTTCTGATTGGCCTCGGGTCTTGGATGTTTATCTATATATGTATTTGTTATAAAATATAATATCGTTGAGTTAGTATCCCATAACACAAGTTTCGAACTTACTTTGGGGCTAGCTCAATCTGTATGAATTGTCCCTATATATATATATATATATATATATATATATATATATATATTTTTTATAATTTTATTGGATCTTCTTTCTTGAAAGAAAAGATTAAAAGTATAAATTCTAGTCAACAGGGAAGGGACATTTAATTTGAATTAAAAAACACTAGTTACACATACAATAGTACATACAGAAAAAATAAGGAGTTATTTTTTTACTAAATAACAGTAGGCGATGAAGTAACATAATATATTTTTTTATGGATTGCTATCGTTAATCAGTCACATCGTAACTTCCCATATTCTTGGGAGGTAAATATACAGCTCTCGTAAAATTCAGGCAACATTACGAAACAAAGGGAGCAACCAACCGCTTCGTAATTATAAAATACTTGAGTTATCATAATGATAGTAATACATCTTGCAATGCGCCAGTATCTATTTTATTACCAATTCGTATTTTATTTCATAATATGAATACCCCATAAATAACGAGTACAGTAGAGTAATTATAAGAAAATATTACAACAATACTAATTATTAATTTAGAGGTAGAATATTTATGAAAACGCTAGCTCGCCCGGCGAAGTACCACTTTCTCACAGAATATTATAGATACGGAAGCCCAAAATAAAATTAGTAAAAATACTCGAAGTGTTGATAGCCAAAATAATATTCCCCATATCATATTTATCTTGATCTCTATCATTTTGGGTTATCAATAGATTATCTTTATTTGAGTAAAATACAGTTGGTAAGATTATATTTTTCTTTAAGCCATCACAGTGCAAAAATATTTTGTTGCAACAATTTTTTTTTGCTGCTTAAAAGTACCTCATATTCGTTTAAACGAATAATAATCTGTAGAATATAGAAATACAAAATAACTGGGAAAGCATAAAAGCAAACTTGTTTAAAGAACCCCTGTATCCCTGCAGGTGAATGATTATGGGTTGATGATGATGAAGAAATTTTAGAGTGAGGCTAAAATAATACTGCTATGAGAGTTGGTAGTTACCCTGAGTCCAGCCCTGTGCACGCAGTGTCTAGCTCGTTCACGGATCATCAAAAGCTATAACTTAATCCCTATATGAGAAGTGTAACGAACTGGCGACCTTAACTATTACCTCACAATAGAACGGCCTTTTAAACAACGTTTACCTTAAACCATGGTAATATAATAACCAAATGAAAGTTAAATATAAATTTTAATTGTTATTTCATGTGTGTTTGTATATTAACTGACACTCTGTATGTAAATTATAAAATGAGGCGAAATATTAAGTTATGTAAAGTGTATGTAGCTGACACAACACAAGACAGGGGTAAATGGAAGCTGCTACACCGACAAGGGCGCAGCTCTTAAATTCAGAAGAAGTAAATGTAAATATTAATGTAATATTGACAGGAGACATAAATTTAAACATTACTCCAGAAGACAACGATGCGATACAGCTACGTAGGATTTTTTTAAATACCACAAAGCATACGGTCATACGGCCCGCCTGATTCAAGCGTCCATAGGCTACAGTGACCACTTATCAACACCGGAACATCTTAATCTATGCTCTTTTCGTAGCCTACTCCTTACACACACACTACCTACATTTACAACTACATCGTACTTGGAGCATACCATGCGAAAATCCCAATTCCCATCTTATACGGTAGTGCTTGTTCGACAATAGATCACAACGCTGTTTATTAACCGATCAGGCCAAACGTGACTCACAACTTTACTATCTTCTGAAATACATTTAATTTTACATTACAAATTTAAAAAAAAAATAATGCACTTGTAATTAAATGTAGTAAAACGAGCTACATTCCAATTTTTACCACAACCCACAAACCAATTTGATGAACCAATTACGTAAAAATTTATGTAAGTGGATAATATAATATTTGCGGTAAATAATATTAATATTGGCATATTATTGTAATATAATGTTATTGTAATATTTGTGGTGAGGGATAAATTATGGACTTCAACACTTCCCCCTATAGGTAGGAGGTATATGACCATAATAACCAATGATATTAAGAATAAGTGTAGATAGGTTCTAAATAATACTGACCATTACTGACATGTTGTCAATTGAACACACTAAAATTCTTTTTTTTTTTTGCTCTTTATAATGGAATCATTTTGATGTACATCCATCCAAGTATCATTTAGTATCATCATCATCATAATAAACCCATAATTACTCCACTGCAGGGATACGGCTCTCCTTTCAATCGAAGGTGATTATTGCGTACCACGTATGGTGCTCCGCTGGTATACTGTGCGTTTCTTCAGAGTAGTCGTTTTTTAACAAAACAAATAAGGCGTCACGGTGATTTTCGGTAAAATCTACACTCTGCGTGTTTAAATAAAATTGTATGACACATTTGCTACTTATCACATATTTTGGCAACAGTAAAATAAGCGTAATCTTATTAGGAACATAGGGGCTTTACAAAAAAGAACAAGGTTTTTCTATGATACACGACAGACAAGTAAGTGGGCCACTTATTGGAAAGTTGTCATCGCCGCCTATAAACAACAGGGACGCTACCAAGGCATTGTCTGTTTATAAATGCTTACCTGCCAAAACGTCTGTACGAAGAAATGGTACCTGATGTTGGTAACCAATCTCTCAAAAACACCGCTTAATATCATTGATATTTATATATTGAGACATAGATGACTTTATTATAATCTAACGCAATAAATCAATGTGTACATTATTACTTACTTAGCGGCAGTTTTAATCAATTCTGTTGCGGTACTATGTGACTGATTATAGCAATCGTCAATTCTATGGTGATCAATAAAAGGCGTGCTACACCTATCTATAGACTTCAATATTATATAGTATGCCATAATAATGTAATTATAATAAAACATTTTTTTTTTATTATAGATTTCTTAAGCCATATTACATACCTGTCATGTAATTATTATAAAACAAACATACAATCGTTTTTTAACATCTTGTTCTTTTTTTGTAAATATATATAATATGTAAGTATTTTTAAATCAGTGCGGTGTGATTTTATTAAAAACATGTATATTACACATTATGCCGTATTTTTAAAAAGAATACACTTTCAGGTTCTGTACGAATACGTTGAAATATCTACATTCTACATCTATGTCTTATTTTTTATGTACAAAAAAGAAATACACTTTTGGGTTCCGTACAAAATAGTACAAATGTCATGGGTATAATACTTTTATGGTAAAACTAGTGTCATTCAATTATTACTTTAATAAGAGCTATTCGTCGAATTAGTCGTTTATGAAACTCTACCTACAAGTTTGCACGGAATCCTCGGTGCTCGAATTCGACTCACACTTAACCATCTTTACATTTTTGACACAAAATATCTATGACTTATGAATAGCACCTGCAGTTATAAAATTTATGATACAAAATCAAAACAAAACACGCGAGTTTGATACGATCTATTGTATTCAGAACTTTATCTTTATCGTTGTAAGAGTGGTTTATAAACAGATGGATCGAGTACATTGCACCTGTAGTTTGACTAGTCTGATGACGGTTATTTGGCGTGCGCCGGGCAGCCTGTAAACTATATCTTATTACGTGTGGTATCCGAGCTCACGGGTGCACGGGTCAGTTCAATGTACCATGTGATATAACAAGAAGACCCGGCGGTTAAGTAGCTAATATTGGTCTACTTTATTTAAAGGGTAGCGGCTTTGATTGTCGGTAAAGATAAATATTTGTGCAACTGTTTTTCATGGTCTGTTTTCTATGCATAATATGACTCTTTTTACAAAAACATATTTATGTAGGTATAAGAATTTATCTAAGATACCTTCGCTTAGTTTGGGGCTAGAAAGTTCGGTGTTTGCTATAATAATATTAAAAATAAATAAATAAATTGTTATTATTTATTCGGACAAAAATAATCGTGAGGAAAAGTGTATACAAAATGCGATTACTTTCCGTTCACCTTTACATTGTATCAAAATGGTTTTAAATATTAGATGGAAACCCGATAATAGCAAGTACCAAACCGAGCGATCCGTATCGCGTCTGAATCGTAACAAAGAAAGACAAATGCCACGATTTCTTTACACAAAGCTGTGTCCATTCTTCACCCGGCCGCACTAATAGCGCACTGGGCGCTGCTGGCCCGCTACGGTAGCAGCACAGACCCGTATAAATCATGCCCGCCAGGAAATCATTCATCCTCAGTAATGTGCTGCGAATATAGCCTTCCACTGCGACGCTAACGCTCTCTGCCCTAAATGTTAAAATTAAAAATACAACGCTAATGAAAATATAAATCTCATGTTCTCGACAATTTATACATTAACCGCTTTAACGGCGACGCAACACGACCTCGTTCGCCCTAATTTTTGACTTGACTTACACCCTGTACGATTAGCCTTATTATAACCTCTCAAATTACTTAATAACTGTTTTTTTAAGACCAACATACCGTAGAGTACACTGTATTCTTTTTATACGATGCTCCGCGACCGACATTATTCGAATATTCAAAAGCCAATCAATTAAAAATGAAGGCAGAGATCACTGGTCATTCCCATGACATTTTTGTCATAACTCCTGCTTAGTCTGAAGGCGGTCATTCCTCGGGGGACCGCTGTAACCGCATCTATGTATTACAAATCGTGACAAAACCACCGACTCATCTACACTATGAATAAACAAATTTAACTATATAATATTTATATTCTCTCACGATCAATTACAACCTTTATTTCTGTTGTAATAGGTGTGTATGTGATTTGAGAATATATCAATGTGAACATTAAAATAATGTCGAACGGAGCACACGAGTCCATGTGAGCAGCATGCCTGCGCCCGCGCCTGTTCATCCATCAAGCTCGGCGCGCATCACCTTCAGCGTGCCAATCAACCGGAAACAAAGACCCTTCCTAACCTCTAAATTGGGCAGAGACAATAATTACATAATGTATAAACAACTACACAATAAAATATCAACTGTGAACAATGAAAGTACCATCGCGAACATAAAT